>CM060949.1:76452371-77074871 GCA_030765055.1 Mantis religiosa | reverse complement strand
TTTCGATCCAGAGTATCACAAATCATTTCAGTGAAATGATATCAAAGATTTGGATGGAATGCAGTAATCCCTATACCAATTTCATAGGTGTATGAAATCAAAAACGAGAATGTGTTCAACTGTTGCAACAAATATTAATGGATACCTCTGACAGGACTCATGTCACAAAAAAAAAGTAAATTGTGTACCTTTATGTATACGACATTTTTGTAATTTAATTTGTACCAATTGAACATGAATTGCTCAAATCCCTTCTAAATTAAGAGGATTAAACGCTAGCTAGAGTTATATAACTTGTGGTTTATTTATCCTAGATACAAGGAATTTTAATAGGATTATAGCCTTTTTGAATAAAATAAAAGAATACACATTTGAAAGCATTTCTATGACAATAAAACGTTGGAGTACAATTTTTGTTATAAATATAAGTTTCGCACCTTTAAAAGACACTGAAATGAAGTACCAAGTTCGATATTAGTGTAATATTTCGTTACGGCGTTCACACACAGAGGGATTATATTTATAAACGTTATTTAGTTGTTAGTCAGCGGATTAAAGGTAGCGTCTTGGTAGAAAAAGTAATAATGTTTAATTGAAAAACTAAAAGCAATAACAAAGAGGACATCGTAAATGAAATTTCGCGAAACGTTTGACATAAACAGCGATTTTTAACATCTACATTTTCATTCCAAGTGAAGAGAACTTTACTGGTTACTACTGGATAATTCGAGATATCCATTCTGCTTTTAAATCACATAATATAAATTGTTGCATTTTAAACACATCATTAGGCTCATATTTGAGAAAATAAAATTATTGTGAATATAAGTGTATTTCAATAGTAATTTTCGGTGGTAAATTTTTCTGAAAATTTCTTAAACATTTTCTCAGTACAAGCTTTTAAAACACACCAAGTTTAGTATTTAAGAGAATTTTCGTTTATAGTTATGCTGTAAATGCACAAACACACACGCACGCACACACACCATATCGTTGATGAGGCTGTCTTAACTATTTAGGAGCTGGTCTATTGCTCGCAATGTTGTGGATTGAAGTCCGACATGGTAGGATGCTTTTAAGGATACCTGTAACTGATAATTGGAAATCCTTACTAAAAACACCAGCTTTTTTAGATTTATACTTGCAAATATGATACCAAATTTTGTCAGTTTTACTTTGATGGTTCGAAAACTATTGTCAAATTTATTTATTTTTGGTTACGTCTTCGAAAAGGTCTCTTGCGACAAAATAACTTAAACTTTGATCTAATATTTTAACAGCAGGTTACCAATACATCCATTTTTTAAGTTTCCCTAGGTTTCTCTGTTTCTCAATAAGTTTCGGCTCCAGAAATTTTGAAAGCTATGAATATGGCCTTTTTGCCCAGAAGTTCAATTTTTTTTTTAGTTTTGAAGTAAAGAAAGTGTGCTTAAATGCATCTCACAATAAAACCCAGGGAAATTTCTATTTACTGTGTCTCTGTCAACGTGTGTAGAAAGTTTCATTAGCCTAACACCAAAACTGCGAGGCAAGCAGAATTTTAAATGAAGAAAAATGGTGAAATTTTCAATAGCGATAAAACAAGGATGAAGACTTGGTATTCATATCTAACAATAGCTTTCACGTAACTTTCAAACTACATTAAAGCATTTAAAATTGGCTTGCGGTGGCTATTTAAGCATTCTTTGGATTCAGGAATGCTTACACTATCTTATACACATAAAGGAGGAAAAAGTTGTTTTTTGAAAATGTTCATGGAATTTCAATCATACATATTTTTAAGTTTGTGTAAAGACTACTGCCGATGTCAGTAGAACACTTTAGGAGCAAATTACCACACACACCGGCAAAGCTGATTTGTTCCTGGCAATTGACAGCAACAGCATATCTTTTTTGCACCCGCGCACACTTTTTTCTGAAGATACGTTTTTATATATTATTTGAGCCTTAGATGTGCATTTTCGTGAAATTTTGGTATCGATTTTCTTGTCAGATCAATAATAATTAATGTTTATTATATGTTTACATGAACTGCAGTTAAAATACGTTTCATATAGTTGTCCTTTAGATTAACTGCGTATTACTTCGTTTACTTTGATTTAATAGCGAGGAAAGTTTTAATTTCGTAAAAATATTTAAATGTATGAAGTATGATAAAAATCTTCAACACTTAAAAGGTTAGTATCATTTCTTACTCGGAAACTCTGCGATTACTCGTACTTTTTAGCGATTCCCACGGTATACCTACAATACTACTAAACTAATACATATCTACTTGATGCACAAATAATAAAACTAGCTTAAGGACAAATTGACCTATAGAAAAACAAAAGATTCCAAGTTATAGGCCGAATTCCTGTTAACATATGTCTAAAATCAATACATTCTCATGAGGTAGTAAAACTCGCAAATTATCGTCATAAATCAAGTGAACGGGACTCCCATTTGAACCGCCGCTGAAGTTTATAAATAACAGATATTGTTGGTTTGTTTAGGCACCAAAGTCGTTAATCAACTTTGTTCCTGAAGGCGCTTAAAATATTGATGTCTCTTGACATGAAACATCCGTTGAAAGCATAAACTACTTAGACGGACACAGCAGTCAGCGAAAATCATTAGTCAGCTTAAACATTTTAATTCTGATGGAAAAACTTTAAGGACTGCTTGTTCATTTGACTACAATTACAACTGTGGAATGAATGAAGTTAACCGTTTAAATAATTATGGTCCTTTACCCCAATTCAGCTTTAAAATTAAGCTAAGGCTGGACCTATCCACAGAGCAGTTTGAAACTTTTGGGAGAAAGTTCTACATAATTGGAAATTTTGAAAACTGAATCAGAAAAAAAGGGAAAGAAAGGAAGAAACCTATGACAAAATATTTATCTTCTTCTCGGGATACGTTTAATATATAACTAAAAACCTTCAAAGAGGCACTGGAACGTCAGAAGCATACACTGAGCTTGTGAAGCTTTTATAATTTTAAAACTGTTGTGCAGTATTATATTCCTATATATAAAATTTAGCCTCTAATGTAAGCTGAGAATACAAAATGAATAACTACTATAGGCATTTTGTGTATAAATCAAAATCATTTTACAAGTAAAAACGGAACAACTAAACCGAAATATTATCTAAAGAAGATAAAAAATTCTACTGATTTATTGCTCTTGAAAAACACTTTTAACTGAAAGAATGAATAATTTAGTGTGTCATGTATATAATTTCATTTATTTTTGTTAATATTTTGTATTTACTGTAAATGTGGGTTAACAAGTATTAATATTTATAATAAGTGTTATTAAATGTAATACATATGAATGAGACTTGGAGAAAACCCAATATTCAAATCAAAATATCGAGAAGCATTTTAAAAGAAGGCTTGATTGTCTTATGTCATGAGATAGCAATTGTCAATGAATGAACGTTGCCAGCACTTTTAATGTCGAAATAGAAAATTTAAATGTTATATATTCCAGGGTGAAAAATAATCTGCAATCAGTAATCTTGCATATCTCATCATCACCATCCACCAGTTTTCCACAAGAAAAGCATGTGATAAATAAACATTGTAACAGCATTTAATAAACTGAGTTCCAGGTTTATATGACGTGATCTAGAAAAAGGTTGTTCCTCCATAGGTACCAAAGCCGTTGTACTATTACAAAATATATTAGATTCAGTGTTTAATGCACTTAAGCTACAGCACCTGCCGCTGAGTCACTTCATAGTTTGAAGTTCCCTGTTAGCTTTCACAGAACAATATCACTTGGAGTAAATTATGAGGAATCACAGCCAAAAGCAGAGGTTCGAACTGCGAACCACTAACATCAACATTATAAATAAGTAATAGTAGCTTGTTTCTCATTCAAGTACATTTACAACCATTAGTTTCTGGATCCAACTTATTATATCTACTACGTCTGTACTGGTATACCATACCAGAATTTCCATACAATATACCTAGAGCTATATTTTACAGTTCCTACAGATGATCGGTTTGAAGGCTGGAAAGTAAGTCATATAACACAGAAATGAAAATTTGCTAACGTCTTCCCCACTTTTGAAGAATTGTCAGAACATAATTCCTATATAAAGTAGTAATTAATTAGCCATTATGAATGTCAATTACTCTGTTAAGTTTTATCAAGTTTTCAGTTAACTCTATTCTGATAGGATTATTGCCTGAAAGCTCAACTCAGTGTAATATACATTTATAATTTTTCCTTGGGAGTAAGCAGAGAAGGCTTTCTACTGCGAAACAATGTTTTTTAAATATTTGCACCACAGCGCGAAAGTGATACGAGAAAAACTTTAAATCATCGACATGTTACCTAATAGAGTTTGAGTGCACAAGTTTTCCTGATATCCTGATACTTTTAAGTCTTTAATAAAACTATGTTCCAATAAATTCTTTTTAATGTTATTAGTAGCATAATTATTGCAAAATGTTTAATGTGGTAAACGTATTAACTATAAATTATTCTGGTAAACGTCGACAATTAAAAGGATTGCAGCAGCATCTTCATTCAGTATATTTGTATTACAAGAACCCGAATGTAGTATTCCGCTAAATATTCGCCAGCTTATGTTGTCATTTTTTATCACGAGTTTCCTGAAAAATATTTAAATCACTATAGGCGCATTTGCTTTATCTTCAATTAGACATGTGATTTCCATCAAAGAAAGCATAAACGCTGACAGGCATGTGGTCCTCATCTTCTTGGATGTTGGCCGATGTCACCATCTCCTTACCTTGGCACATGATGGTCACGAGATGAAGGATGCTGATGGTGAGATAGCGGCCGTTCCTTGCCCCACGTCTGCTGCCGGAGTTCGCCGCCATGCCCAAAACACACCACAAGAAATACTTCACTAATGTATTTTTTTCTTTCTATCTTTACTCTACGGTTTCCTGGAGCACTTCGGGGGCTAAACGCTGGCTGCCGCAATTCGGCCTCGCTCGCGCCATATCCGTTGTCGTGGTGATATCAACACCGCGCCGTCATCGTGCACGAGATTCCGGAGTTGTATCCACCACTCACTCTGTCCGAGGGCAAACTGAGCTACCACGCACACACGCTCACATACGTCCACACAGGCTGTGCCCGCCACTTTGTGCCTGCCTGCGCGCGCACAGCGGCGTCGCGGCGGTGAAACAGCTCTGCATTCTTTTCCGCCCCCTACCAAACCACGATACGTGCGTTAAGAGCGCACCTTCGGCCGAATGCTCTTCACTTTGTATTTGTAATTTTTAATTGAGCGTTACAAAGCTACCAATAGCCTTCAAATGAGGGCACGATTCCTGCTGCCACGTGTTCATGGGGAAAGAAATTTAATCATTTGCTTACTATTAACTGCTTACTTTTTACACAAAAAATACGAAATAGATTCATGTACATACCTATCCACTTTAAAATTTGTGCTGGCAGAACCCACTGCTATCTTTACTAAATATTTTTAAGTTTTTCCTCTTCTATTTTTCCAACGTGGTTGTTGAAATTTTTAAAAATTAACCAAAACATGCATTTGCACAAACTGTTAAATTGCGAACTTCCTTGTAGGTACATGTAGGTACAAGAGGATTACAGCGATTTAGCGATAGTCGAATCTTTTTAGAGTTGGTCGCTATGTGATGATATTAAACTCCAATGTCTTTGCATGGCTAAGACATAGAAAGAAATGGGTTCACATTTAAGAATTGAAACAAATAGCAAGGGATATTTCAATAATTTGAATTAAAGAAATTTATTTGACGTACGTTGAGAGGTTTAACGACACCTACATCTGCTGTGTAGTAAAATTGTTTCCGGTTAACCAGGTATGGAAAGGTCTTTCAGAACTTGGAGGACTTCGGAGATTATTCACAGAATATGCAAAATATAAATTTTATTTTAATCAGTATCATTACTTGTTTTTAAGCAAATCGAAGCTTTCAAATCTTTACCACGTAAGGGATATCAGGGATGGAGGACTATCTTACGGCAAGGCTACACTGACAATTCGCCGAAAATAAAAATCATGAAATTTTCTCTTTTTGGCATTTTTGGTAGCTTATGGCTTAGGCCATCACATAACTATTTAAATAGACCTTTAACAATCGTAAAAAGTAACAATCATGACTTTAAAATTAATTTTCTGAGAAATTTCTTTTCTAGTACTTTTCAGTATACAAAATGCCTCACGCGCCAAAGTTTTTCATTTAACTTGGTGAAACTTCCAGGATAGCTCAATAATATCTAAATAAGAAACTTCACATTCCTCTTTTTTGTTAATGCTCATGTTTTGAAAATTATAGTGTGTTAAGTAATAAAATAAGTTAATAATTTCAAAATGTTGAGAGCTAACACGTGGAATATATTTTAGAACAAATACTAAAAGAATGTTCCAAAAACTAATAATATGGGTCTTTCAAAATTGCTCTGTACTAGCCAAAAACAAAGAATCAACTTAAAGCTCAAATTTTTGACGCGTAGAACAGTTTTTACTCTTAAAATATCTTCTCAAAAAATAATTAATCGTTAATGAACTATTTGGTGTAGCAACATAAAAATTTGCAATCAAGATTAAAATAATACTCTAATTATGTGGCTATATCTTCATAAGGACAGGTTTATTGTTATAGAATTTGGAATTTTCAGTATAGGCTTGCCTTAAGCACTTTCGTCTTGTAGCCTTCAAAACTTTTAACTTTCAAAGGCAAATTTTATATTTAATAGAGTTTTAATATGCGTTGTGGAGTTATACTTTTCACACGCGTACACGCATACCTTGTCTACATTTCTTTTAGTCACCTGAAAATGGCATGGAAGCCTGCGTGGAGTGAAATACCTTCACCAGAAGTCCTCAGTATGTTCTCGGGTACAAGTGCAAAGAAACTTCAGTCAAAGTAAAATTAAGATATGGATAATGGTTTCTCTAATAGCTACTTTTTCTTCTTCTTTAAGACATTAAGACTTGCACTTCAACTGAAATTTTGGTATCAAATTTTTGAGTGAAACGTAATGTAGTATAGAGAGTAAAAACTAATATTTTCATTAAAGGGCAGCTTTGGTTTGGACATATTTATTCAGCTTCTTTATATGATATTTATAACAGTTGTTCTGGATTCATCCTCGAAAGATAAAATCAATATTGTTTATTTGTTTTATGATGTTATTTAAAGCAAATTTATTTAAAGCATGTTCAAACTATTATATATTTTAAGTTTTCAAAGTGAAATTATAAAAGTATATAAGACGTTTTCAAGATGCCACTAGAATGACATAGTCATGATGATGCTAATGCTGATGATGATTGATGATTGATGATGATGATGTTGATGATGATGATTATGATGATGATGATGATGATGATGATGATGATGATGATGATGATGATGATGATGATGATGATGATGATGATGATGATGATGATGATGATGATGATGATGATGATGATGATGATGATGATGTTTCTCAGTAGATAAACACGTCGGAATGAGTTTGAACGTCAGAGAGAAGGGACACCTGTGTAGAGAATATAAAAATTTAATAAAAGGATTGTGTTAAAGGAATAATCGTTATAGATGGAAGCGAAGACATTAATCTTGGCCTGCCATGCTACAGGTCCCGTGTTTGATTCCCGGCCGTGGGGGTGGGAATTTTTCTCCGACCAAGATAATTCCTCATCTTCCCCATAGTCTGGAAGTATGAATGAGAGTGCGAATGTGTGCGTGATCTAATGATTAAAAAACTCAACGAATACGAGTTAACATCTTCGATATGTTCCGAAGTAGAACGACCGCCGATATGACCATTGGAGTTAAAGGCGGGGTATAAATGAAAAAAAAAAAAAACGATTAAAGAATGAGTACACCAGAGAGATTCTCAGTGTATTTGTTATAAGTTTTGTGATAATTTAAACAAGAATTAAATCAATATATTTAAAAAATCCAGTACTGTATTTTGTAGTGTAAATCATTTCTGGAGGGGGAGATGAAAGAAATCTGTCCGAGACTTTGGGAGAAGTATCATCGTGTTACATCTTGGAATTCATATTTTAATTTAGCTTAAAGTCAAATTTAAGGAACTCAAATTAAAATTGTACAAACCTCCTTCAAATATCGCCAGAACTGGCAATTAATTTATTTTCATATCACGATTTGGAAAGAGCAAAAGAGCCATATGTTAATTTATCTTTTCCATGTTTGACGCCTGTGTTGAATTTTGGCTCTTATTTCACTTTTGCCTTTTAGGTCTCTCTCGCTATCTCTCTCTCTCTCTCTCTCTCTCTCTCTCTCTCTCTCTCTCTCTCTCTCTCTCTCTCTCTCTCTCTCTCTCTCTCTCTCTCTCTCTCTCTCTCTCTCTCTGTATGTGTGTGTTACACCACTATGAACCCGCGTATGGATTAGTCTTCAAAAGTGCTCTTTAACGATTTGCCGAAATACTGTCGAGGGTGTTTTAGTAAAATTCAGTAGAACTCGCCTATCGATGGCGGAGAAAATTAAGTTCTTACCACAAATGTGAAGAGAATTAGCAGTCTATGAAGTAGTAGTTGCTGTTGTTAATATTACAGTTGATTTTAATGCATTGCATTACATTCGCCACTTTCCTTATTGAATGACTGCCTCTTGAAAAAACGCCAATAAATAGGACATAATCAGTAGAAATACTGAAATAAAATTATGAGGAGCTAATAGAGTGCCTCTCTAGCGTAACTAGCGTAAGCGGTAGAATGTCTGCCTCAGGTTCAACAGGTCCACATTCGAATCTCGGTCAGGATGAATAAAGTTTATTTCGGGGTTTTTGGTAACTCTCAGCTCTATAGACCCTGGGCTCATTGGAGCATCATTTCTCCCATTTCATCATCGTCAGATGTGACTTAACCTTGGAATACGTACATTAAAATATTTAAAAAGTATCTAATAAAATTGACTATGAAAGCAAAGTAATGTGAATTAAACTATAGAACCTTCGTAGATTCTCAACACAAAGACAGATAAACTCCCTGTAGGTGGTTCTGAAAATCCACGTTTACTCATTCCTTTAAAGCTTTTGTTTGATTTAATGACTATAATTGTCAAGGGTATCATCTTACAGAGTCAGATATGGAAATTGGTCGACGGGCATCTGTTAATAGCTCAATTTGAACGATAGAATATTTTCCACCTGTGTAGTGCCATGGCAGGTAGATATTATTTTTCTTGTGCTCATTGGTTTGGGTAGGTTCTGTTCAAATCGTATTGATGGACTCATTATGTAATCGATATGGGAGCCATAATTAAAGGCAATTATATTTCTCGGT
Organism: Mantis religiosa; assembly: GCA_030765055.1. Classification (NCBI taxonomy): domain Eukaryota; kingdom Metazoa; phylum Arthropoda; class Insecta; order Mantodea; family Mantidae; genus Mantis; species Mantis religiosa. The sequence continues at coordinate 77,065,587 of CM060949.1, read as the reverse complement.
ATGTATTTTTTTCTGTGTCATTTCCAAATATTTCTTCGTGATCTACATTTTCAATGTTCTGAATGCGTTACATTCACATGATTTTCACTAGGCTTATCGTTTAATATGTGGCATACATACTATTTTAGGAGAGTTTATTTTTCTATTTAATTCATTTTAATCGACATAAAAGTGAAGAGATATGTTTAAATTAAAGATTTGTTATAGATACATACAAAAGAAAACAAATATTCATATGTGCAACAAGCAGGCGCTATACGTTGGTCTTAAAGTTCCCATTGCACACCAGGCAATCCCAAGAAGCGTTTGAAAATCATTACTACTTACGAGGAGCACTAAAAATAGCGAGTTAGGAAATCCTTTAGGCTATAAAAGGTAATTTTAAATATACCTACATATTTAGTACAGTACATCTTGGTCTATCGTTTGATGTATACCAGTAAGCTATACTAGATTATATAAAATTACTTACCAAACAAATATAATATAACAGGGGTTTTCCAGGAAATTCAAAATGAACATTGTGTTTCTACTTAGGTGTGTTTAATTTATGATGAGTATATTATATTAAAATCACTGAAAACCATTTTTGTTTTCCAAAAAATCTTCCATGTGATAGAGATATTTCCTTGGTAGTGGTCATGTATTTTTTTAAGGAACTCAAATTAAATAACAAGTTTGGCATCTTATAAACTTTGCTTTTAGAATTATACTATAAAACACACACACTTACAAAAACAGTCCTTTTTTAATAATGTCGTCTTTTTAATGTTACATACTGATTGTATGTACTTGGTCATCGAATTTTCGAATAAGATAGCTAACGTTCACTACCTGCTATGTATGAGGTAGAGACTGAATTAATACTCATAAAAACGTGTTTTCATTTTATAGTTAATTACTCAGAAAATAAGCACTACATAAGTTTTTTACTGTGATAGAAGAGCCTTTTGAAGTTTTGAATATTCAACCAATTTTTATATTTTTATGCCAGTACATCAAAGGACATGCATAGGGATCAGGAATGCAGAAGGGCTAGAAGTATGGCGTCGCTGAAACTCCAGGAGAAATGAATGTGGCGAGAGAACCGAAGGTGTGGCGTGATCAAGGTGTTTTGTGGTGGATAAAAATCAGTTCTTCGTAAAGAAAATTATCCGCATATGTCGCGCAACACCGTCCATTGCACCGTGCTCTGCAATCCTGCATTGCTCTATCCACTTGGGTGGCGGGACATCTAGTGATGGAATGCCACTCCTGAATGCAAGTCTCATATACCACAACTTGAGCCATCCCTCGAGATCTGCCTCAAATCAAACTTAGTCTAACCTTTCAAGTGCAATTATAATTTTATTTTAGTTTTTCGGTAGGTATTTGATTTCAAATTTCAATAAAACACATTTTCTCTGTAATGCTTTCTCTGTAAAATAAGATAATTCATTGGAAATTAATTGTTCTTTCACACTGGCCGTGTGTAGGCTAAATTGTGGAAACGTAGAGTCAGAATGAAAAGTTCAATGCCATAGCCCGGATTTGAACCACGGATCTTCTGGTTTCAGTCCAGCCGCTCTACCATTGAGCTACTATGGCCAACGTGCCGATATGACATTAAATTCTCCAACTGACTCGTATTTTCCCGGTAAACCACTTAGGAGTTCTCATAAACACATGAGACAACTACCTTAATGGCGACTTACTACATGTAGGTACTTTAAGGCCCGGGCTTTATAGTTAACCACTAATAGGTCAATTATTGGAAATTAATTGTTCTTTCACACCGGCCGTGTGTAGGCTAAATTGTGGAAACGTACAGTCAGAATGAAAAATTTAATGCCATAGCCGGGATTTGAACCATGGATCTTCTGGTTTCGTCCAGTCAGTTGGAGAATTTAATGTAACATCGGCACGTTGGCCATAGTAGCTCAATGGTAGAGCGGCTGGACGGAAACCAGAAGATTCGTGGTTCAAATCCCGGCTATGGCATTGAATTTTTCATTCTGACACTACGTTTTCATAAGATAATTCAATTTTCGGTACAGATATTGTTCATTTAGTTTCACAGAATACAATGAGTCCTAAGGTACTCTTGATCAAAAGCTAAAAAATAACTTGAAAAGCAGGGATATATGGCTAATCCAACTATTTTTGCTATTATGTAAGTAAGTGTACTCATAAAAGTTGGCAATATCTGCTCAAAATGATTATCATTTACCTTAATACAATTTCAATAGTTTACATTGTTGGATACACAGATATACACGGATTTATGTCATTATGTTGCGCTGCATATCCTTCTTGGATAATATATCTGAAATGCTGCGCTGCTGTAATCTTTTGAAGAGGAAATACCTTTTTTCAAAATTCAAAAACAAAAAAGTGTATTTCTATTAGATATCGCCATGAGCGCCACAATTGTACTAGATATTGTGATTCAGTCCTCAAATTAACAATTTAGACTCTCCCTATACAGTGATATGTAGTACATTGCACTTAAATAATTCTCAAATGAAGAACAATTTTGCAGCTTAGATAAATTTGATAGTGAAATGGTGTCGTAATCATCAGTTGCAGTGTCGACGAGAAAATATATTACTCGGTCAAGTGACAGCGGATATCCTCTATATGGGTTCTACCTATTCTGACATAAAATTCAGGATCCAGAGAGAAACGATTAACTGAAAAACCTGAATTGTAAGAAAATTATGAACGGCAGCAGTGAGTAGAGTGGTAAAATGAATAACTGGATTCTCCAAGGCTAAGATGACTGTAGCATAAGGATCGAAAAGAATTGGAGTTTTGAAGAAAAGCAAAGAAAAGAATAGAAATGCAGCCACTGTAGCTGTTGGTAGGATAAAAAGAGAAGAATCGCTGTGATGGAGATGCAAAGTTCTTGCCCTCTCGTAATGCACCTGGTTTCGAGGCCTGTCTGGATCCAGCTGCCTGGTGGATATCTACATTCACCATTTTACATCCGTAGGAAGCTTAAAATACGTTTAGTGCTTTAGTTCTCCAACACATGCGTGTATTTATTCGCAACCTGATGTCATTTACTCTGGTTTAAACAGATATAAAACGGAAATTAAGAAAGAGAATTGTAAAAGTGTCTGAAGTATATGATCGAAGCAATATCTATCATTTCGTTAAATTTTACCGAAGTAGGGGAGAATAAAATCGGTTACACTGGGGACTACTAGCTTTGATACGTGAGCTAATTAACAAATAAGAATTATTGTTTGTTTTAAAAACCATAAATATTTTATGATTATACTATGACAAGTAAATTTCTATGAGATGTGTTTTATTCTATTGTAATTTACATCCTGCACCGTTGTCATATTGGACGATGAATGAAATGGGTGAAATGATGCTCAAATGCGTCCGTGGTCCATAGAGCTTAGATTTACCTGACATTCGTCTATCAGGATAAGGGAAAACCCCGGTAAAACCTTATCCAGGTAACTCGCCTTAACCGAGATTCGAACTCTGGACCTCATGATCGTGGGGCAGACACGCTACCATCTACGCTACCAAGGTGGGCTATGATATGTTTACAAAAATAAGACGAACGTTTTCTGTCATATAAAAATTACTAAACCCAGTTCGAATATGTTCAGTATTAGCTTATTTCGGCTGAGAACATCTGGGAGATTATTACAATTAAGAAAATAGTGCAGTTTCATTATTGTTGGCTGGCTAGAATAGACTGAAAAATTGCACCACTTTTTAACCGGGATTTCAATAATGAATATCGGTTTCACATAGTGTTTCTCTAACCAACTAGGCTTCTGTAGTTACATGCTGGTGCAATATACTCCCTAAATTAAGCATTACATTTCATTACATTACATAGCCCAATCAGTATATTATAATCTTAGAATTAATATCTGCACATTTCATGGAACAGATCAGGTGAATAGGAACAAACCGAACAGTGTTTATCCAATAAATATCTAATTTTAAAGAACTATATTTGAGAAGCAGTAAATAAGTTACTAATATTGTTTTAACTGTTGATAAATGGTTATTTTGACTCCTGTATTAAAAGATCGATTTTTTCTCTCCTAAAATATTCTCTTTCCCTATGAATTTAGAATTTTGATTCAGAGCTGAGAGTTTCCACTATATTTGACTGTTTCCTACACTAACTGATTGTTGTATGTTTATAAATGAGTTGAAAAGAAAACATCAGCTATGACTCTAGCTGTATTGATTGATTTATATAACAGAACCGAATAGGATGGCTGTTTCACTCTCTCCCGCATTAGGGAGGTTTGGCTTCGCTTCCCGTAGTGAGTCTACCTGTCACATGATTTTTTTCGGAGGCATTCTCGGGTCGCTAGGCGATAGCTGGGTAGACTTATTACACCCACAGAACTTCCTGTCTCACTTCACTTTTATCATCATTTCACGTTATCTCTCATCTGGTGATCTCTTTCAGCTAGAAGTGCCGGCTGGAGTCTAGGTGTTGCATGGCAGGATGATATGCTCTTAGTAAACACATTCGTCCTCATTTGGATGTGTCCGGTCTCCCAGCCAGCTTAGTGGTGTGCCTTTTTTCGGCACTCTTTTCATTGTCTTCCCGATTTAAGGCTGTTCACTCTTGGGATCGCTTCGGATTCCCGTTGCTTCTCTCTTTGAGCGGTGCAAATTTCCGAATGTCTTCCTAACGGTACTGCTTCCAGTAGGGAATACAGTTCGTGTCTGGTGTTAGACGAATTAAGCTCTGGGGTAACTGCTCCAGTCTCGCCCTTTGGCATTAATAATTGTGTCTTAGTGGTCTTTCTGATCGCGTTCTCGGGAGCTTTGTTTGGGTTTTAAACGGCCTAAATTCTGCCATTACCGGGACTAGAAATTATTGTGTTTGCAAGTTCTGGCCTTATAGGCGTGACTGCTTGCTTACGTTTCTGTTAAAGTGTAATGTTTTTCGGGAAATACTTAACTTGGCTATATTCTTGTTCAGTAAAATTGTTCGTGTTTTCTAGAGTAGCTTTGTTAATGATTGTGATGCTTTTGATGTCCTGTGTTGCTTTAAAGGAACACCTATGGTTGAATATTCAGTTATTTGTAAAATTTTACAGTATTGAATTAAAGTTTGAATTGTTAAGTGGGGCAACTGTGAGTCAGATCATTGTCTGCCGTTCCCGTAACGCGGGCCTCTGTTACGCCTGTAAGTGTTGCAGGGCCAAACCAACATATAACAGTTTAAACAGCGTTAGGTGTGAACTGCGCGGCCAGTGCCTGCCTGCACAGTCGGCCGTTTCAGGACCACGGGTTGTGGGATACAGGTTGTACTCAACTGCTGGGAGTCATGCTGAAAACTTGTCATGCCTTCTGCTCTGTCGTCAGTTCTTGGGGTAAGCATCTCTCTGTCTCCACTAACCTCATCCTTTCTACACTTAGGGCACATGTATAAATGATTTGGCTTCGGTAAATTGAGAGCGTTTTGAGTATTACAAGGTAAATTGCGTCCCTCCTAAACGTTCAAGGTAGGTAGGTTGAGTCTCTGCTGAAGATTCAAGGTATGTAAATTAAGTCCCTTACAAAGTCCCTTATTAAGTCCCTTACAATTTACAAAGGTAAATTGAGTCCCTACAACATAAACTGCAAGGCTTCTACAAAAAGCGTTTAAGTTCGTTGCAGTTGAAAAATCAATCACAGAGTTTTCAAAATCATTTATATTCGGAAAGGCTCGCCGTTATTGGTGACTATTTTCGTTTGTTGAAATACGACATGGCAGTTTTGGGGAGAATGGAATGAGTGCGAGCGCATTCCTTATGTATGTTTCTTTTAATTAGGGTGGTGTTTTCCATTGTTAAATTTTCTATGCCATTTACTTTTAATTCACTGTGTAATGTATTTGGTCATTTACAACTAACATTTGTCGTTGCTCTTCTATTGAAATTATTGATAAGCTTTGTCTATTTGTTTTTTGTAAGTCTGGTTTATCATGATTCTGAACATGAAAACTTTCTACATTAGCGTTATTTTCGCTTAATTTTATGTAACACTGACATGAGTTGTACCGTTTCCTACAGGTATTAATAGTATTAAAACTAATTGTGGAAGGGCCGAGAAAGGTTGGTAAGAAAAAGGCACAAAGCTATCCTAAGTTCTTCTTAACGATCTCTTATATTCTGAAAAAAAGCAAATCCAAGCTAAACAATTTTCAAAAACATAACTATGCTACTGACCAGAGAATATTTTTCCAATTTATTTTAATATTTATAATTGTGAACTAACCCCGAGGAAATTCATAGTAATTCACGTGGGAACACGGGAAAAAAATTGGAGGAAAAATGTTGACAAGGAGTGTCCGAAAACTTACGTCGAAAGCGAAACTAAAAATATTTGTCGTCCCTGCTAGAAGAGCGGCGAGAAAAGTATAAGTTTACTGTGCCATGCATAACAGGAAGTGAAGGTACTTATACTGCACCTCCCGAGGAAACCTTGGAGCCTGGCCCTCCCGGCGGTACGGTCTTCAAATTCCCTTTGCCGGCGACACTGGGGCTTCCTGGTGCTAGGCGGCAAAACTAGATGATGGCCGAGAGTAACGAAGGCGTATAATTGGTGAACTAAGAACTGTCGGTAATCCAAGATACAGCACAGCTCAGGTGTAGAGAAGTCGTTACTCAAGCCTGCATTTGAAGGTTAAGAGGGCGTAGAGTTAAATGAGCAAATCCACCACTAAATTCCATCCTTCAATGATTTATGTAAGCGAAACTTGTAACCATCAACGATAAAAAGTGCTTTAATTTTCACACTAATCATCACTTCCATACTGGTCCATCCATCTATTCACAACACTATGCACTGATGTGTCTATTGACTTTATATTGGTGCATTATGATATAATATCCTCTGATATTATAGCGCTGCAGTGCGTCCTGTGTAGCCAAACATAGCGGACTCAATTTGCAGCATAGATTATAAAGCTTGAGACTCAATTTTCCGCATAGATTAAAAAGCTTTTTACTCAACTTACCGCTTAAAGAATTGTAAACAACTAATTATGGACTCAATTAACCTATCCCCCAAAACATCAGTCTGGTGGACGTGCCGAATTCTCTCCATTAATTCTATCCTGTCCTCGCGAAGTTGATCTAAACACACATTTGTTTCTGAGGTGAATATAATGGTAGATACATAATTGGGAAGTTGTGATATCGCCTGTGTTAAACGCATAGGATGGAAGGAACCGCTTAGAACAGAATAAAATAGCTAAAAATACAAACTTAAGCTCTTTGTTTCTGCAGAGTTAGTATGTAATGTAAATGACAATCCAGCAGCTAATGGTGTTACCCCCTACATATGCTCAACGGGCTGGGTAGTGAGCTGCTTCTTGTGCTTCCAGACTTGAGTTCTGTCGGCGGATGTAGGTAAATAATGTGTTCGTCTAGTGCTTGACCTGGCCAAGAGCAACGCTCGTATGCACGGCTTCCGAGGTTTACTGGCACTCTTGTTCATGTAATACCTACTCCGTTCCCTGTTTTGAGTAATATGAGATATGCGTATTTCAAAGTTGAAAGAATACTGATATCTTCAAATAAATACATAAAATGGCCTGAACATTTTCTAAATCAAATGTATTTAAAGAGAAATGCGTCTTTCTGAATTAAAAGAACAGCTTTCAAACAAAACAACAACTAAAAATATAAAATAATCGGTGATATATGATTTAGGGTAATTTTATTTTGCGGAGATAAGTTGAAACCTTATCATAAAGGGAAAAACAGATAAGGACCATCGCTTTTGAACAAAAGAAAACATCTGAAGCTCTAATTTCTGTAATTGCTGTTACCTTTTAAATAGTGTATGCAAAATGTTACTACAAAAAACTATGTTCTGTTTAGTTCGTGTTAATTGACCTGAAGTTGCAGAAATAACTTTTATATCTCATTTGAGCTATAAATGGTAGCCGGAAAAGGGACAAAGGTCACAGGTGGATTTATGCTGGCCCTGAACTTCTAAACTGCGTTCAAACTATCAAAAAGAACCACTAAAGGGCGAAGAAATATTAAATATTTCAAAACAACAAGTACAATATCTGCTATACTGTACATGGCTGATTAAGGAAATCAGTTTTTAACTGCGGAATTAAGGGATTTATATTATTATGTAGCGCTTATGATTTACCAGTTTTAGAACCTTCACAAATTTCCTTAGTGTGAAGAGAACTTCACATGCTAGTTCCAGAAAATTTAAGACATATATATATTTTCTCATATAAACGTGTCAAATAGATATATGAATTTTAAACAGAATCATAAAATGATATTGCTAGAGCTCTGATTTCTAAAACAAATGCTTATGAATGCTAATAAATACTTTTTGATGAACTAGAGAGTTTGCTTACTTATTTTATGTCCTTTAATTCAAATAGCTTAATTTATCCAGATAAAGTAAATTTAAAACTAAATGTTCACTCCTAACCATCATTTTATCATTCCGATGGTTTACATCGTCTCGATGAAATAGGAGCCGATATAAAGACCTGGAACTTCTTGTGTCTAGCGTAAAGAAAATGTTTGTACTGTCACTGTTTAGAGTTAAAAATGTTATGAAATCCCTCCAAATTTTTCATTATTTCCTCAGCCAGTTTTAACTCTATGGTGTTCACGGTTAAAGGCTGTGTCATACTACGCAGAACATTTCAATGAAGTAAAAACAGAGGCAGAGGATGGAAGCAGAATTGCCACAGCACAGGAATGTTTTGCTAATATTGGCATCCGAGATAAGATAGCGACATCTATAACCGTTTCTGCAAAATAGCTGCTATTATAACACAGTATGAAGCTCGAAATAATACCTTGGAACATTCACTTTCTTTAATAGATGAAATTTTAGTAACGTTATCTTCAAGGACTCGTGGTATTGCTAGAACTGCTTTTGAGAAACTAGTAACGTATTAACGAAAAGCTCTGGTTACAGAACAAACTGTAAAATTTCTAAAATTCTTTTTGGTAGAGAAACATATATCCAAAAGGAGTTCGCTCAAGAAGAACTGTAGTATTTTTGCATGTTCAAGTAACGTAATGCGACGTTGAGTGATCCTTTTCATTGTATAAAAAGTTCTTCACTGAAAATAGCAGGAATTTCACTCAAGAAAATCACAAGATAGTTTCCCTCGTGTACTTTAACGAGCTTACGTAAGGTAAGAATAATACAAAGCAATATATTTATGACTAAATTTTTTATTTTATTTCCTTATTTTTGTACTTATTTGTTTCATTTTTGGTGGATATATGCTGGTTTATTTGAACATTTGATTGCGCTTCCAAATCCGGGCTCTAGGTATTACACTCTCCAAATAGACATTCGACCAGAAATTCCTATTTTAAGGCCCTTAAAAGAAGAATATTTATTAAAAACATCAGTGTGTGAACTGACAACTCAACGAAATATCGGGTAATAATCAGTATCAAATGTAGATTTTAATTTCTACACTAATATTCCATGACAGGAAGATTACAAGAAAATTTCCCCTACCATTAACTACTTGACATTAACTTAATCATCACTTCTTTCAAAAATAGTTCAAAATATTATTATAAAGTACCATATCTTGGGATACTTGTACAGCAAATGAAACGCGTGTGGTGGATTTTTCTGAGAATAGAGTCCTATATAATATTTAAACAGTAAAATATAGTATACACTATAGAGAAATTATTGAGTTCGTTAAAAAGCAGTAATTATATCAAATATATCGTTTGTGGTTGAAATGATGCTCAAATGAGACCAAGCTCCATAGCGCTTAGAGTTACCTAACATTCATCTTTCGGGGTAAGGGAAAACCCTGGAAAAATTGTTCTCCAGGTATCTCACACTGACGGAGATTCGAACTCCGGACCTCTGGAGTATGAGGCAGACACGCTACATCTACTCTATGGAGGTGAGCTGCACAACTTTTCTCTCGTTTCGTGCACAGAGTTTTGAATTTAAATGGCATCTCATAACAACTCGCTCTCTAAAATCTGATTACGCGTTAAATGCTGTAATCTGCAACGAAATATAAAAATAGCGATAGAAGAAATACAGAGAATAATTTACTTCTCTAGGAATAATTTCTAGAGGAGGGAGTACCAAAATAGTGTGAATACAGGACATCAGAATCCTATTTATAAAAGTAGAGGAATTATTTATTATAACTCAAAATCTGATAGGGAGGTTTACCACACATAGATTTAGCATTAGTTTTAAGACATGTTAAAAAGAATATTGCGAAATAGCAAACTTCCTGTATATCTCAGCATGATGTCACAACGAAGATTTGCAAGAAAATTCTCCCAATCCCAACTACTTCCATGGATATATTATTCGATATTTAATCCATTCAAAAGACTTCAATGAAAGGTACGCAAGTTTAAGATGTTTTATACACAAATGAATTAATTACGTAATGCCCTCTTCTTTGTAATTCACTCTTATATAACTGGTAAATTTTAAAAGTAGACAAAAGAAATGTTTATATTCTAAAAATTACAATGTGTTCAATTACTTCATATAGAACTCATATTCTCCAAATACTGTTTTTGATAATTTTCATTTATTTTATATCTTTCTAAAATAGGAAGTCGTTATTTTTCGTTTTTATTGTTTCTGTTACACAAAGAACACTGAATTACAAAATAAGGTCACGCTGCTTAGAAATCTTTGTTTCTTCAACCACTATAACCTAAATAACCCTAAATTTGAACTTAAAATGCATAGAGGTAGCTTTAAATAATAAACTTTGTAAAAAACTTAATAGAAGAAAGAGTAGGAGAACGTTACTATTGTAGAAGAAGAAGAAGAAGAAGAAGAAGAAGAAGAAGAAGAAGAAGAAGAAGAAGAAGAAGAAGAAGAAGAAGAAGAAGAAGAAGAAGAAGAAGAAGAAGAAGAAGAAGAAGAAGAAGAAGAAGAAGAAGAAGAGGAAGAAGAAGAAGAAGAAGAGGAATAAGAAGAGGAGGAGGAAGTAGAAGATGAACAGGAGGAAGAAGAGGAAGAGGAATTTTAGTTGAGTGATGCAAATTCATCATTTCTTCAAACTAGCCGTTCATGTTGACTCTATCAAAATCTTAGCCTATGTACGGCTAGTGTACAGAAATTATTAACTTCCATCAATAAAATAAAATAATAAGAGTTAAATGATGAAGCCTGGAACTCAAGTACTTACAATATTAAGTCACCACAAACAGTGTATCTCGAATGCGAGAGCCCCTAGTGGGTAATAGCTCAATGGGTTAGAGCGACTGGATGGAAACCAGGAGATCCGTGGTTCAAATCCCGGCCGTGGCATTGAATTTTTCATGTTGACTCTATCAATAATAATAATAATAATAATAATAATAATAATAATAATAATAATAATAATAATAATAATAATAATAATATACTCAAAACTTAATACTCTCTTTCTACATTAAAAAGATTTCAACTTCTAACCAGTCTCATGAATCTAATGAATTCGGATTTTGAACGGCGTATTGATTTATGTACATATAAACATGTAAATAGTTTGTCCTAAATACACAGAATGGATTACTGAATAACCAAAACGCTGTCAGTATTGAGACTCGAGCCAATGGAACCTGTATGCTATGGAAGATAAAGGTGCTGTTTTATTTCTACCTAGAAGGCGATGGTTCTGTATTTCCTATTAATGCATATGTATAGAAATCAACTAAATATGAATTACGAATAAAGTATTTATCTATATAATTTGTTTTGTCTTTTGCGTAATCACGCCACGGAAATTTCTATCCTAATTTTATTATGGTACATTTTTGGAGCTTTGGAGCTCTCAGTTTAGTAATAAAGATGTACAATATAGATATTTCAATCAACAAAACCAAAAACAATGATATATAAGTTTAATAATTTAGTTCGATCAAAAATAGTTATAGAAAATATAAGCATGGTGCAAGTGTGAAATTTTAATTTTCTTATGTGCAGCAGAACATAGGTATCCGAAATATACATTAATAAAATGACAAAACAAGTTTAATTGTATAACATGGGCTATAAAGACAACATTAAAAGTAAAGCCAGACAAAACCCAATAATGAAGTAATGTATAAAACAATGGATGTTCCAATTTTAAGTTATGGTTCGGAGCGTCAACTTTGCAAGATAAAAGAAGAACATAAACAGCTGAAATGATGTTTCTCAGATCAATAGCAGGATATACTAAATGAGGTGACAAAATATTGGAATAAGACAACCGAATATAGCGGAAATAATAAGTGAATGCAGAGAAAATTGGAAACAATACTTGGACACGATGACAGAAGACAGGCTGATCAAAGCAGCATATTACTGCAGACCCAGTAAACGAAGCTGCCCAGAACGAGCAAGGAAAAGATGGAGTGAAAGATTAAAATGGCCTAAACCGTGAATAAGAAAATGGTAAAGGATGAGCCTAAAGCAACAGATAACAAGCTCATATATTATTAATTAAGATGCCTAATGTTTATATGATTGCTTCTTAAAAAAGTTTGAATGTACGTTCTATATTATAGTGAGTAAACAATATTGCTGCACTTAAATTCATTGCGGTGATTCATAACTCAAGAAATAAATGATTTATGGGCTGCTTGATTTAGGGCAGTTTATAAATTCTTAGTAACACAGAAAGCTCTCCTTAGAAAGCAAGAAAAGGATTGGCTAAAGACAAACAGCCGCTTATCTTCATTGTCGCTAGCACTGCTACGAAAAGCACTTGTTTTAATACGGTGATGGATGTCAATGTACTCAATACAAAAAGAACACGATACAGCAAAATAATAAAACTGCGGTCCAAGTCTCTAGACTAAATAAATGTACTATCCATGTGTTTATAGTTTCTCTAAATAAAACTGCTCTAAGTACTGGAAGCGGAGTGGAGGGTACGTAACATGGATTCTAATGGTTTTCAAGTTAATAAGAGGTCTGTGATGAAAGGAAGAATTTCAACCCTTGTACACTGTTACATAATTAAAGCTCATCTATTTTTATTCGTAATTAATTTACGTTATCTCAGATATGGAAACATTGTTCCCACCCAAATCGCTGTCTACTTTGTTCAAAAGTGCAATCGAAATGACAATACTAGAGATGACAACATCACAACTGTTTTATAATTACATTAATGGCTTACCCAACGTTCCAATTTTAATATTCTGAACTCCCTAATAATTCATTTATTTTCATTTGCTTTCTAGACTACTTAGGAAATTATTTTTTCGTTATTTATTAGACCTTTATAACTAATGCTTCCCTTTACCTCTTAGAAGTGTCCTGACTACACAAAATAACAGATTAAAAGGTCCCCGATATTTATCTATGCAAAGGAGTGAAACATTATTGAAAAATCTCATTTCCTTAACTCTCTTCCCCCACAGTTTTCCAAGTTATGGCAGTGCTACTTAGTCCTCGGTCGGATATTTAAGGAATTTGTTAGAAATTACTCTAAGTCAAAGCATTTGTAGCTATTTTTCCCATATGTATAATAAAATGAAAGCTATATGATTTTAATATAATGCAGAAACCCTTTTATAGGCAACGTAGTAATGTTCGGCACAGTCAGGATCTATTAATCGTTTTGGAAAAGCCAGATAGCTACCACAGAGGAAAACGATTTAGTCTATTAATATAAAATATCAGTTCACTGATTTACAGACATCGGAGCCCGTACACCTTTAATGGTATATGAAGTTTACGAGTCTCGCAGTATATAAATTCTGACGTCAGTCCGAAGGACAACACGCAGCGATAGTCCGGTTTGCAATGCGTAGCAGTGCTTTCCTTTATTTTTCATTACAACTGCTGCTAGCAACGCGGGTAGATCTGCCTTCCAGGGAGTACAAGGTGTTTGATATATTGTGTTAAAAGCATTACTTTCACAATTTTTGGATAATCTCCATTTTATAAATAAAAAATTTTGGGTATTGTCAACAGCCATTAAACAGCTTAAAGAATGTACTTTCGAGCTGTCTAAAAGCAGTCGAGAAGGTGTCTGCAAAATCTAACAATATAGAGAATGCACCACCTACCAAACGAACAAAAAATTAATTGTCCAGTATTCAACACAAAAATACTGGATTTTCAATACTGCGAAATATAAGAAATTACCTAAGTCGCGGACAAACATATGAAAATGATTTGTACTACTCATATGTACCATTAACGTCATGTGACATTGAACGAACTTTCTCCTAATATTTTTATATTGTGACGCAGAAAATTCACATTCTACAATTTACGAATGAACATGGTTGTTCACTGTAACTCCCGCAACGAAAGCAATAGGCAGGATGGCATGTTGTAACGTAGCTTATATTTTGTATCCGTACCAGACTGTACACACACAGCGCTTCGGTATACTTGTTGACATGGCATTTGTTGATGTCGCACCTGACCTTGTATAGTACCTGTTCGCGTACATTGATTGCTAAGGTGTACGGGATCCGAAGTCTGCTGATTTTTATTGTTAGCAATTTTCTTTCATTACACAATTAATAAAATATCGTACTAACCATCTGAATAGAACAAAAACACGAATATTAACTAAAATTTTCCTACCTGCGCTTTTTAAGTTTGTTATTTAGTCATTGTAGAATTGCAATAATATTCTTCAGTCAATTTGAAACTATTTTACGATATATAGTACTGGATAAATGGAAATTAAAATCCAAATATAACGCAGCTTCGATCTGTAATTTTTCTTTCATATTTTCATACTTTCTTTATCATAAACAGCGTAAAAATTTGCTACTGAGGTTCGGCTGAATATGTATGTTTTGAGACCCCTGAGTAATTATAAAAACACTTATCAATGGGTATGTATGTATGTCTGTCTGAGCCTGCCTGTCTGTCTATGAGCATCAAAAAAGATATATCGATGGAATACCAAACTTACTGAGTCAGATAGTTCCGCGGCAAGCCGTAATGATCCCATTCGAGAGGTCCCGAATTCGATTAATGGTGACCACTTCCTCCATAATTGTTGCTGTAGTTTTTTTTTCTGGTTACCAAGGTGACTGCTGGAGTGGTGTCTTCTATTTAGGCTCCCCTCTCTCTCATTTTCTTTTCCTCCATCATATTAAAGGTTGACTCTGGGCGTTATGTTGGTCGGCGGCTGTCAGATGAGTCAAAAGCTAAAAATTGGAACTTATCGGATCCGTTAGAGGCTGGCTGTTTGAACTTACAGTGCTTGAGTAGACCATTCCTTGGATTCCGCTGGCGGCGACCTCTGACACTTCCTCCAGTGGCTTGGGCGCATGTTCACCGAGAGCCTTCCAGGCACGTGGTCAATTGAATAACTGCTCCGGAACGGTGCGTGTCTTCGCCACTTGTCTGTTTCTTTAGCCCATATGTATCCTGAGGTACAAAACTTTATAGTTCAGTTCACGATTTCCTAAGTTATGAGACAACACGAACTACTGTTTGATACTTTCATAAGGTGCTCTAACGATTTTAATTAAATTGCTGTTACTTTAAATACATTTTCGTATCAAATAAAATACAGGGGAAGGGAGCCGATTATCCGATAGTTTCCCATTATCGGATATAATGATTTCCTAATGTTGAAACCGCTGCACACTATCGTAGAATGCAAGAAATGCTTTGCCTTTTCCTCTTCTGCAGCCTTTTTGAGTTCGCTCGCAGGAAGAGAAGCAAGTGCTAATTTAATGACAAGTTTTGTGAAATGGCAGTTGCGTAATATTTGGCAGCGTTCATAAATCTAAACAAGTCGGTTAAATGTATTTAATTATTCTGTATTTTATAAGTAATTGTAAACTATACTTTGTATAGTTACAATTTATTTAATACATAATATGTTTTCCGCTCTATGTGCATTTGCTTGCTTTGTGTGGAGGGTTCTCATTACCGGATAGCTAGGAGAATAGCAATATCGGATATCGGATATTAGAATTCAATTAGTAATTTCATGCTAACATTTTAGTTAACAGATGTCCGCTTTAAAAAATTTGTAACAGGGAAAAGTGGAATCACAATGCATAATCGAAACTGTTTATGCTGTTAAGCAGAAGAAGCGCTTCGTAAGCGTATAAAGTGCCGAAATCAACTCTTGAAGGCTATAAAAGGGTGAATGTCTCACGTTCCAAATTCAAATTGCCACCAACACTAGGTCAGTCTAATAAGTCTAACTTAATAGGAAGACCTCCCGGTACAGCAGCTGCTATAACAAATTTGTCAATTAAAAGGACCCTTGTATAAAAAGAGTAAAATAATGGCAAACCAATTAGGTCTGGGAGATCTAGAGCAGCACTGGTAACTGCACAACATCATCATCATCATCATCATCATCATCATCATCATCATCATCATCATCCAAAGATGTTGCAACTGCGGTTCTTGAACCAACTTCGTCGTCTACCCGACAGAATACGTCAAAACAAAAGAAAAGAAGCTGCAGCTCATCATCGAGGACGATTTTGTTCCCCTGGTCTCAAAAGATGAGGAAACATTGTGGATGACGAATGTCTTTATTGTAACCATCCCTTTACTTAGACAAATGTGGGAAACAGTAAATATGCTGTACCAAATTTCCTAGATGGGCTCATGAACTTTGTTCTAGCGTCGAAAGAACGAATGGAGGTCCATTTCTTGTGATATCTGTCAATAATTTACATTTTTGAAACTAGCATCTTTTATTTAATCTAGTTATCTTTATTTAGTCAGAAAACAAAGAAAATGAAAGTGAGTAACATATTATAATGATATTTTTTATATAAAGTAGATTGTACTGAATGATATAAAGTTCTTTAAATGATTAGTATCCGATATTAGGTACCCTAAAATGCTTCAGCATTTGTGCATCTGTTAGAGTTTATATGTCTTTTAAATAAATAATTCAAATAAACAAACCTCTTTCCTTTGTTCCCCTGCTACAATGCTCCTAATATGTATTAATAAGGTTTCTTGACATATAGTAAAATAAAATATTATTTAAGCTACTTTAAAAAACGCATGCGATATTCGGCTCCACTTCGCTATATCTTACGTTTTCTGGGAATAACCTCTGATGACCCTTTCATTCTTAATTACTTTTGCGTATCTGAACATCTTTAGATACAGACAAAACTTACATATCAAGTCAAACGTTTTATGTGAAATACATAATTCGCACGACACGTAATACTGTAATACTAATTTATTTCTCCTCTAATGTGACTTACCGAGTAAAGGGAGTTAAACCTAAAACAAAATAACAGATACTATTATAGCGGTCGTATAATTCCTATGCACAAAGAATTTCTAATTACTGTGTTATTGCAACAAGAGGCAAATATTTATAATTCTAAGCAGTAATTCATAATTTGGAGTGTAGAATATTTAGAATGGTATATGAATATGCAGATGTACACTTAAAAACTGAACAGGAAATTGAGTTAAACATCTTTCACTGCATTTGTATGAAAAGTTAAAATTAATGTTTCAGCCTCTGTGCCTAAAAGAATTTATACAATGCTATCTTCAGTACTGCAGCTGCTTAAGAGAAGTGAAATTGCATAACTAAGACGGGAGCTTCTTTTTCCATTCGATCTCTCGTAATTCCCTTATTCACTACTCCCGACTCTATTAGAAGAATTAGGGGGCGCGTTGGAGCGTGTTCCCCGTTTACCAGTCGATCGCCTCGCCAAACGGTTCTACTATTAACGTCGGTCAATGAGCCTACAGGATGTAGTCAGAGTTTTCAGAGCTTTAATGCCAGTAGGTGTTTGCATTAATGTCACCTTTTTAAATACAGGTAAGATTCTATAAACATCGAAGCGGTTTGGTAAATTGTATGATTGCCTTGTGTTAGCTTTCTAATTGAAAAAGAAATTCAAAATATAATATACAATTTTGAAGGTCTATCTTAATCACAATGGAAAATGGGCTTGCGTTTATCTGCGTGTGCAGCATACCTAAACAGTCGACAACTTTTAATACGAAACTTGATGTTTAAAGTTCTTCTATTTGCAGAAAATTTACACGAAGATTTTCCAGAAGATTTATTTTCTGCACACTGTTCTTAAAAGTAAAATATTCCTTACTCGTTATTTTCCTAGAAATGGCTAACAATTCTTATTAAAATGCCATATTCTTAGAATACTTCTATGGTCAGTTTTCTTGGTTTAACCTCCGTTTTCATTGAGAAAGAATATTATTTTGCATAGGATAGGCATTGTTGATCTGTTAAAATACAAATACCACAAATAACCCTTTTACAACAACATCTGTTTCTAGTCATGCCTGCTATAGGCTTGAATTGTTTAATTGTTTATCATCTTTTGAAATTCTATCATTATTCAAGCCAGAATATAAGAACCCGAGTTCCAATACTTAAATAACTTTATTCTCGTGCTTCATTTTGTTTCTATGTTTAGTTAATTTCTTTCTATGAACATTTGTAGCGACTTTTAAACTCTTGAGAGTGTAGAAGAAGAAGTTAGAGAACATTATTTACGTGTAAAACGTTCAGTTTTTTTAATCATTTAATGTGTGTTGACATGTAAGGGCCTTTTCTTAGTTTGTGATATAATTTTTGCTACTTTTCAGCCAAAAATACAGTTTCAATTATAAGAGGAACTTTAATATAATTAAAATCAGTAATTCCTAAAATTAGGCATGAAGAAATAAGTTATATTGCATAACGACTACTTATATTAATCTTCGATTGTAGTTATGAACTCCAAGCAGTACTGCTTATAATTTAATATATGCAAAATTGTAAATGCCTATTAAGTAAAACGCTACATATATAATTGTCTATAATTCATTTTCTTAGAATATACAGCAATACTTTAGCACAAATTCTTTAATATGGAATTATCTAGTGAGAGGTTTGTCCATAACTACAGGATGTAAAATTAAAAACAGAAATAAACTCGTTATAAATAAGAAATCACTGAAAGAATATTTACTTTACACTTAATCGCAAGGTCCTGACAACGTAATGTCCAGGTTACTAAGGCCTGGGCTCGTAAATGGAAGGTCCTACTCAAATCCTGACAAGTCCATGGTCCATAAGACTTTATTAAGGTATTCCTCACTCATAAGTAGAAAATTGAAAGGTACCATTAACTTAACTCCTTGTCCATCTCAGATTTTCTTTCCCAATGATCATATAATTTCATCTATTATTCGCATCGCCGCACGTATGTTTCATATGTGATATGTGGTAAGTAGCATTGTGGTGTCTGCCGGTCATCCGAGTTCGATTCTTGTCCAGGATAACTTATCTGGATAAGACTTCCTTTCTCTCTCGGAGATTTCCCTTATCCTGAAGGACTGATGTCACCTAAATCTAGCTTCTATAGACCCTGCCCTCTGCACTGTCATGACGGCCGCCCTGTCTCCTTTCGCCTCATCCTTCCCTCTGGGGATGCCCCAATTGTGGCATAGCTACAATAGATCAAGACTAGTCGCAGTGCCGAATCTCATCCGCTATGTAATTCAACAGTGATAAAGCAACTGATCTAATCCTTTACTTTTAATTGATGGAATATTAAGCATATACAAAAATATTAAATCAAAAACGCAGGAATCACTCTTTTTAAATATACAAATAATTGTCTAATTATTGTTGATTAAGGATTATTGAAGCTTTAGAATAGGAAAACAAGTTACAAAGCTTATCTCGAAGGTTATTTACATGGTTAGCTGTGAGTGAAATACCTGCCGGTATGAACTCAGGATCAGACTACCAGACATCTATACAAATTGTGAATGAACACGCGCAAAGCTCAGAATAACAACGGATAAAAAAATAGAAAGTGCTTGTTGACACATGTCATCCGGTCCAATTCAGGGTTGATAATTCCTCACTGCATGTCTAGAATGCGGCCGTCAGGTATAACATTTAGTGATTATTGATTTTTCTTTTTTAGACGGTGGTAATGGACAGACCCTCATATAATATCTATATGTAAGCCAAATGTAACTTTTGTGCCTTTTCAACTTCTGTATCGCCTGTGAAATTGTGACATCGAATAATTGACATGCTGCTTCCGCTATTATAGGTAAATGGTAGAGAAATATTAAAAATGAAATCATGTTTGTTCTTTTAATTCAGAGCAATGGGTTTACCCATGGTGATAATAAAAAAAATTATCACACTTGATTTATTAAAAATGTCAATGTATTAATTGCCGATACACTTTTTGGCATTTAAAATTTATATCACACATTGATACTATAGGCTAAAGTTGTATCAAATAGCCGGGATGCACACTCAATCAATCATAGGTTACACTCATAGTCATTCGCCAGACTTTGGACCTATCCATGTTCCAACTTTGGGAATATCTCTTTCAACATTCTCAAGTTCCTCTTCCCAATAAAACTTCTTCAGGACATAACTTATAGCCCGCCTCGGTAGCGTGGTGGTAGTGTCTGCCTCACGTTCAAGAGGTCCCGAGTTCGCATCTCTGTCAGGGTAAGTTACCTGGAAAAGTTTTTTCCGGGGTTTCCCTGATCCTGAAAGACGAATTTCGGGTAACTCTAAGGTTTATGCACCCTGGACTTATTTGAGCATCATTTCACCCATTCCATTTACCGTCCGATATGACTTAACGTTTGAGGAGGTAAATTAAAAAAAAAAAAAAAAAAAAAAAAAAATCTTATATTCTACTATTTTTTAGGCTTTTGAAACCTGCTTCTTTATTGAACGTTGATGGAAATTGAACCCGGGACACTCTTTGATCAGTTTGATCTAGTTGTTGAACTCTCTCAGGATCTATGAAGCATTTACCACAAGTAAATGACTTTTCTGAGTTATATAATGAAACAAATCTTTGTGTTATTCTTATAGCATTCAATTTGCGTGTTCAGTATCTTGTATTGAATAATTAGAAGCGTTAATAAATATGTATATTAAAGCACAAAATGTAATGAACACAATAGTCAATAGGGGCATCCAACAACTGTACTTTTAGCATAAAGTTTAATATCCAACTGCGTAAAGTATTGATTTAAAATAGTCTAGTTATATTTCGTAGCATTTGCTTTGATAATTCGAGAACCTGGAGTGAGAATTCTAATTTTACTGCTAAATTTTGCCACATTGCAGGTCTGCTTAATGCTAAAAGTGAATATTAATTTAATATCGACTTGCTTATCAATTCAGATTAAGCTTTTTGTTAGGTAGCTCTCCTATAAAAATTAATGCAAACTTTATTATAAATATACAAAATACTAACATTTTCATTCATCTGTATTTAAACTAACTGTAAATAACCACAGTACCTCACATTTTCACAGCTATGGTACACAAAATACACAAATAAATACTTGTAAGGTCATAAACACAACTTACATATATGCAAATTAATGATGTAACAACATTTTTCTCTAATACTTAACCAGTGACTATGCATCTTCTACGTTAGCATATTTAATGAAAGTGTGATAGAAATTTTGTCTAATGATTGCTGGAATACTACCAAAAATTTATAAATTACTGCACCTTGAAATAGGTTATCATTTTATGATACTGTAATGCTAATACCTATGTATGGAATAAGCATTCACATATACGAGGTGCGTTCACATATTTTTTCGGAACTGGGACCAGATAGAAACTTCTGTTCTTTTTTAATGCACGTGGACTGTTTGTGAATGCATGGTAGAGATGGCAGCACTGTACAGTGCATAGAACTCTAGTGGCAGCGACGAGAGTTAGCACTGTTTTTGATACTCAAGAATAGCATTAATCATTTGATTTCTCCATTTTCGTGGTGTGACACCCATTGAAATTCATCGTCAGTTAAGTGAAGCATGTGGTGATGGTACAATAGATGTGTGTATTGTGCGTTCCTGGGTGTGACAGTTCAATGAAAACAGAATATCTTCGATAACAAACCAAGACAGTCACTGCCTCGCACAAGCCGGTCTGACGACATGATCAAGTAAGTGGAGAACAATGTTTTAGAGGATCGCTGATTGAGCATTTTCAGATCTTCATGCAGGATTGTGTGCACAGATCCCACGGAAGAGTCAATTTTGGAGGCGATGTCTGCAAATGAGTTCCGATATGTATGTTCTGGCCCAAAATTCTTTGATTGCGTTATTCATGACAGAAACTGCATGCGGTCACCTTGCTAGCTTGCTAGGTGTTCAGAACATATTGCGTATCACATTCACCGTTGAACTTCGTTAGTGCATGTGCTACCCTTTGCAATTCATTTTTGCGTAGATGCAGCTCTATACGCAATACTTTGTGGTTGCTACATTTTTCAACACCATTTGCCTTCCAGAAGCATCAATCGCCAGTTTGCCTCAAGGAGCTGTTTGGTGACGTAGGTCCGCATTGACAGGTGGTCTCCAGCGCTCTTGATCACCGGTTACCACACGTCCTTTCTGAAACCGTCCCACTCACCATGCTACTGTATAGCATGGGAGGCCATTATTCCCAAGGGCTTTCATCAATTCATTGTGACATTCTTGCGCATTTCTCCCTCAGAGAACCGTTATTTTGATATATGCGCGCTGCTGAATACAGATTATTCCATTTCGCACGACGCTCGTCACGCAACTGATTTCACAGCGCTCTCGGTGTTACTACCAGCAATCACAGAGCCATCTGTTGTTGTGAATACACACGACACCTACACTGCGTCCACACGGCAAATAGCAGTTTCTGATTCGCTCATATATCAGCAAGGAAAAACAAATAGTTGTCATGACTTATACCCCAACACCGTGTTCATATAACATATACATTAACAGTTGCAAAAGCTTCAAAATCATTAATTAAGTGTCTAAGTGCGAGAAAAGAAATAAAAATAATTATTAAACGGTAGAAAGAAATATTTACATATGGTTTCACTACAAAAATTTTTAAATAAAATTAAACCACTTAAAATAATTTCTCTTATTCCATACAGATTCCGAACCCCTTATTGATTCACTTGAAAATGTGGGATTACGAATTTAAAATAGCAATGAAAATACTTGTAAGATTAAGAGCCAAAAAATGTTGGTGCACGCAATAGATTAATTACAAGGAGTGAAGGGAAATAGATGTCTTTAAGAGAACTCACACAAAGCTCATATCATTTATAGTGCAATAAAATTGTTAGTGACTTAGGCTGAGCTATTAAAACATCAATATGTATTTTCCTTTAGATTTCTGTTGTTCATTAAGAATAATAAAATTATGTGCAGCTACTTTTTAAATAGTTACCCTTCAACTAAAACATCTTCATCTGTATATAATTACAACAAACTATTAAGCATATTCTTGAAAGTAATATTTCTAACATTTCCTTACTTTTTTATTTCTTGCTGGTGTTGGTTGTGATTGTTGTGGAGAAAGTGATTTACGACTTTTGCATCTCGATCTAAAGAACATTTGTGCTTCCTGTATTTCCTGCTAGGAATCCGGTAAAATTAATACTTAAAAGTCCTGCGCCTAAGGTTGGATGAAACTTCCGTGACCAGGAACCAGAGCTACAACGAACGCTCTTTGATTACGCGAAGTAGTCACACTACTTTGAATAAAAAGCGAAGTACTACATTCCATTTATATTATATTCGAGAGTGGTATATTTTACCTGAAATATATATTTTAAGACCCTCTGAAAAAAGAAACAGAGGTTTTAGAAAATAGGTATGTGTTCCGCTTTGAAGAGCTTAGACTAAAACGAAATGTGGGCTAAATATATAATATAATATTGTGACTTTGTTGGTTCGCAGAATTAAATGCTTTGTTTGCAGAAATTTAAAATGCTCTTTATTGCAGTAGATAGACGGTTTGTACACCCTTATAGGCTCTAAAAATAACGTGTCATACACAACAGTGGCCTTGAAGGTCTCTCGTTGCGTCACCACACGTAAAAACGAATGAATGCACTTGCGGTACTCTCAAATAGCTGCACACACAATTAACAGCTCAACTCGCAACTGACTGCTTTGACAGCCGGGACGGTTTTATTCCTCCACTCCCTTTCTAGAATTTAGTGGATCGTTTGGTAACAATCAGGAAGGCAGCGGCATATTACAGACTATCCCGTAGGGGAGGAGATCCGTCCCCTTTAGCTGCCGAGGTGTGGGCACTGCGGACACTTAACACTCTGGTACCTCTGACGTTACTAGAGGAACCTCGGGCCAAACTGTCAAGGCCCTGCCGTAGAGGAGTTGTTCGGATTGGGTTGGACCCGAGGGGGAAGTGTGTTCCCGACACCCACCGGGAATTGGGTTTCTCCGGCCGCCCGGAGGGGTTAGAGGGTTGCCTCATAAATCCCGTGTACTAACCTGCAGAACTAGTAGAAGGCGTGCTAGATCACCAGACGGCCCCACCGAGGTTTTCGGTAGTCTTCCCTGCGGGGTTGACGCGCGTAAGTGGCGTATCCACTTCCATCATGTCTTGACGTTGTGCTCAGCGGGAGGGCTTTTTAGACTCAAGGTATTGCCCTATGGAAAGAGCCCCGGATTATCCATCACTCCCGGGTGGAAGGAGGCCCGGGTCCTTGGTCCTACGGGTCCAGGACTAATGGGAGTAGATCCTCTGCACTTAACTTATCTCTGTCACACACACACACACACACACACACACACTCTCTCTCTCTCTCTCTCTCTCTCTCTCTCTCTCTCTCTCTCTCTCTCTCTCTCTCTCTCTCTCTCTCTCTCTCTCTCTCTCTCTCTCTCTCTCTCTGCAAGCGTCCAGTGCGCGCATCACTATCTGTTTCTTTCCAGCC
Organism: Mantis religiosa; assembly: GCA_030765055.1. NCBI lineage: Eukaryota > Metazoa > Arthropoda > Insecta > Mantodea > Mantidae > Mantis > Mantis religiosa. The sequence continues at coordinate 77,040,922 of CM060949.1, read as the reverse complement.
TACGCGAGACCGGCACTGGCTTCTGGCAACAACCAGCAATCCAATCGGCGACATTATTTAAGTATAGCATCTTCCATGACACCAGGTGTTTAAGAAAATCCCACCATCGGAACGCGTTGGGCTGTTCACTCATCACGGTTTTTCTCTGATCATAAAACCTCTGGGCCTCGAGGTTGCCCGGTTCAGAAGATCCTATGTTTCACTTAAGGAAATACAGGAATTAATTGATTTTTTCATTCATTCCGCTATCTGAAAATAAGCTTTGTAATGACAAACATATCTAAGTTCTCAAAAATGACAGCAATATTTTGAACGAATTTGTACATTATGAATAATTTTTACTCAACAAACAAATTGTACCACATATTCACATGCGCGTACATTAATATAGTAGTACTCAGTAGCAAAGACAATTTATGTTAAACTTTGATGTGGAAGTAACCATTTCCCATACTGGTGGTTTGAATTTTCAAATAGTTACAGTATTCTAAATTTGGATGTAGCTATTCTGTTTTTATCTGTTGTCCATTCTAAAAGAGAACGGAATTACCAAGCGAACAGCTCTTAAAGAATTTTACTATCGCTTAAAGCCTACTTTGTTTCCTGAAATCCATTATGCTTACAAGGAAATAGGTAAGAAATAAATTTCTACAAATGTTTATCTCTATTAAAATGAAGCAGAAAGAGTTGTAGCAATACTTTCTAGCGATACTAGAGAGGTTTCTGTGAATGTCATAAATTATATTTTGATTTACTTTCCTCACCTTTCTGTGAGGTTCACCCGTAGTCAGGATTCTGTTTTTCCCCCCTTAGTTGTATTATTGGTGTTGTTAAAGCTGTTGTTTCCTCAATGATTTTGTCCAACTTTGAAACAATAATTTCTATCTCCTGCAATGCAATTTATTTTCTCCATATCTGAGGCGCGTTCTGGTTCACTCATTAATTCTCCTTAGAAAAATTCCAACAATGAAAACAATGTTTTCATCCTCAAATATCGGTTTGTTGTCCATATAAACTTCTAGCTTACAGAACCTCTTGATTATCTATATAAACTTGAATATATTTTATATTAAAGGTTTCCCAATATTTTAGTAATATACTATTAAGAGTTTCGGATTTCATTACGGAGGGGATTCGGTACGTAGGCCACCATGCTGGGCCCATTGTTCCTATGCCCCAAGTGGTGCGTCCCCGGGAGGAAGGATGAGGCGTAGGAAACAGAGGGCGGCCGACCCAAAGGGCCACGGCAGTACAGAAGGCAGTTTCCCTATAGTATATTTGCATAGAGACTTCCCTCGACAGGCCAAGATAACGAACTCGCTCCCGCACAGCGGGACGGCAACGAGCCCAGCAGGCGAGCCCTAATGGTTCCAGGCAGGTGATCCGAGCCCCTGACTGGCGGTCTCGAAATGGTCGCAGTAGAGCAGCTGAGGCCGGCAACAGACTTATTGGAGAAGGAAGTAGTTTGCTTCAGAGCATGTCATCCCGCCATGCACCGCCGAGTCACCCGCCGACACTTCTAACCTGAAAGAGACCAGCAGAAGCGAGATGATATGAAATGATAATGGAGATGAAACGGAGGGACAGGGAATTTGGGGGATGTAATTAACCTACCCAGCATTCGCCTAGTGACCCGGGAAAAACCCCGAAGAAACCCATGGGTCAGGTATGTTGGTCACGGGAATCGAACCCGGGCCTCCCGAATGCGGGCTACAGACAAAATCGCCTGAGCCATCTGACTCAGTATTAAGAAGTTGTTATAAATATTTATTTTTAACAAAGGCATCCTTAGTCGATTTTTTTTTTTTTTTTCAAAACGATGATAATAAATAAAATAACACAATATGTCTTGAAATAAGCTTAAAAGCATACATAAAATTTAGGAATCCATATGGTATACTACATTAAGTCTTACTGATAAGTTAATATTTGAAATAAACTGTCCTGAAACACTGGATCTGCGAAACTTCAGAGTTAAGGGCTCTTAAATGCTCACCAGCCAGAACATGCACTATAATGTCCACAGTTTCGGTAAATTGCTCCCAGTTTTGCATACAGAGAAGCTAAGTAAGTCTAAACCAATTTGAGATCCAGCCCTTAGCTAATTCAGAAAAAAGAAAACAGCTGACTTGAACATCACTCCTCTTGTTAAAAGGTTTTTCCTCCCCTTCACTATAACAGGATTTTGACGCTGTCATATTCCGTGTGAACCTGTCCATCATTAATGCTCGCTTTACCTTTAAAAAGTAAGTTGAATTAACTGAGGGGAGAACATTTCGTTCTACTCCTTAATGCGTTCAGGATCTCTGAGCAAAGGGGCTCCCTTACCTAATAACAAAATGCAGAAGATATGCTAGTTGAAATAGCTGACTAAATGTTCCTATTTAAATGCCACCATAATCCTCAAATTGGCCATGAAAACATTTTATTATATAGTATCTTTATAAGTAGTGAAGCTTCTGCTTTGCATAAATTAACCTAAAGAACTATCTAGTTCTTAAACGTATTCTGTAGGAGACATGTAACATATTGTATTAAACTAAAGCAATGAATGATTTAGGAGTTAGCATTAGGATTAGCATTACTACGGAGGGGATTCGGCAGTTACTGCCTTGATCTACTGTACCTATCCCGGGAATCACCGGGAGAAAGGATAAGGTGGGAGACAGAGGGTGGCCTTCCCAAGGAGCCACGACAGTGCACAGGGCAATATGCCTATATCGTACTTAAATGGAAACCTCCGATGGCCAGGGCAACGGACATCCCTCCTACTGTAGTGCGAAAGCTGTTCCAGCAGCCGTTTCGAAGGCCAGCGACTGACCTACCGGAGGAAGAAGTGTTTCACTCAGAGCATATCATCTTGCCATGCACCGCCGAGACTCCCGCCGACACTTCTACCCTGAAAGAGACCACCAGATGAGAGATGATGTTAAATGACAATGGAGATGAAATGGAGGAACAGGAAATTCAGCGGATATAATTAACCTACCAATAATCAACTGGAGACCCGGGAAATCCCCCGAAAAACCAATGGGTCAGGTAAGTCGGCCACGGGAATGAAACCCAAATTGGGGCCACAGACGTGCCATCCCATTCGGTTCATTTACGGGGTAAGTGGTTCACTCAAAAGCGTGATGTTGGTGGTAAATAAATACAGAAACACAACATTCGCGTGTCATTTACGCTCTGCGTTTAGTTACTCTTAGAATATTGCACTCGTGCATTATGGATTGGAATTAGTATTAGTTAGACAGGCCTGCAGTCACTGGAGCAGGGCCCAAATGACCTTGTTGTCGACGGGCCCTTAAACTCCACACACTCACTCACTCGTCACTGGAGCAAAGCTTCCCTCACCCTGTGAGGAAGGGATGAAAGGTAAAACATAAGGGTGACCAGAATAGCAATTGTATGGTGTGCGCTAGCAAGATCGAGACCCTAAAATTGCCAGAATGGCTCTGATACTGACGCTGGAAATATCCTCCCATATGGTGGTCCCCAAATGGAACAAGTCACTGCAAGGAAAGGATACTAACTGGCCAGTCACACGTTAGAACCACGTTGTCGTCGTTTCCCTTAATAGCCAGGTACATTCTGGAATATATAATAATTTTGGACATGGACCTAAAACAACCAGATCAAAGTGATATCGTGCAACATAATTTATTTCTGAGGGACTAACTACCTGACATGCCACAGGGTTTGTATCCACTAAACAGCTGATTACAGAAAAAATGTACGTTCCCAAGAAACCGAGGGCAACAAGCGACCTATAGATATAGTAGAAAGTCAATTACGCAACTGAGGTTACCTAAAAAATTCACACTATAAAATTGAAGAGAAAAACGATCTAAAACTAGATGATTTGTGTGGAGCCCGCTGACTACTTCTCCAAATGCATCTACGAGGGCTGTTATCCGGTTCATGTGAGCAGAGTTGCCACCAGCTAGCTCAAAGTTAAAGTTGAACAGATTGGATCCATTGCAACTATGAATATGGTTTAGAAGATAAATGACACGGACGAGACTTGAACCACACATAGATTTTTACTACAATTATTGCATTTCTCTCGTCCAATTTCTGCATAATATTCTACCAATTTCAATTCAATATCCTACCTCACAACCCGTTTGCTATGCTGCAAGAAAATTTTATATTATTCTATATAAACGTTAAGAATGTTTATTTCTTTCTGACTTGCCGTGTGTAAGCTCTGAAACATTAAACTTTCAGATTGCTTTTCAACCTGGACGTACAAGTCATTATGAAGGAATCATTGTATAGTGTATAATGAATTATATTATAATAAGATATTACATATACAATATTAACTTTATATATATATATACATTTAGTTACGAACATGTTCTAACTAAATATTATTTAGTACCCTCTGTTTAATTACATTACAGAAATTATAATACAGTTTTATAACTTTGTTTTGTTCTTTATTTTCCCTTCACAATATGCTTCATATAAGTCAAAAGCAGTTCCATAAGGCGAAATAAATCGTGAAAGTTAAGAACAATGTAATATTCCACCATCTGGTTGAAGGAATGATCCATGTTGCAGTATTTCTTGGCACTTATTGCTGAATCCTGAAACCCTTCACTCACTCAATCTTTAAATGAAGATTCATAGTTTTGGCATTAAAGTAGTGTATACATTTCTACTGAATACACTTCTCTTACTTAAGACGAATGACTCTATGTTTATGTATTTTCAGTTTTTCTCTTGTCCGTAATGAATAAATAATCTAGTTCTCGCTTGCGTAAGATAGTTTTAATGAGCAACGTTAAAATACTTTCAGTCTCTACAGAAGAAGATAGAAGACATTGAACCTGAAGTAAACTACAGCATTGAATTGAGAGATACCTGCTAATGGTAATATTTACCCGTTTCTATTTTCAAATCGGAATTAATTGTCTTTCGTTATTCATTATTTTCCTTTCACGTAATTCATGATCCCTGGTTGTCAGCCATAATTATTCTCGGTGCTTCCTAGGCAAGATGTTGCTCGGTAATCAACCAAGAAATCGTTATGGATAATCAGTGTGATTATTTACGTTCTTTAATTTGCTACATTATGTTCTGAAAAATACTAATTTTATTCCAGAATTAGTTACTATAAACCAAATATTAACGGCTGACTCAATGGAGGCAAATACATTTTACAAATGTGTAGATTAAATGAATCTATATTGAGACTACCTGGACATGATGGTAACGGATTAGGATGCCACATGGCCAGGTCGCACCTCAGGGGCTAAATAATTCAGAGGTCGGCATAATCAGGAGAGGTTGGGAGTTCTATATAAAGGTTCGATTAGACTATAAATACTGAAACTACAGTTTAGACATGAAAGGTTTACTACAATAATATGAAATACACAATTGGCCATATGGCCCTTACTTTACAGAGAGCGGACCTAGGTCCGTCTTTGACCAAGGCTGGCATACGAGAGAGAGAGGAAACTTCTTACATGCTTCATCAGAGGCAGCAGAGGTCATGTGATATGACGTTACACGCACCACCATTGCCAAATGAATACTTACAACACACTATTTGTACTAAACAAAACAGTCACTTGTGACTCCTCCCCTTCGCTTCCCCCAAGATCAATGCAAACATTAGCCTTGAGAAACGACATGTTTTAATATTAATTTTTTCACAAAGAAAAATTTTCAGAAAGATTAATTCTTCCGTTTAAACAGTTTTGAAAAAATAGTCATTATTTGGCACAATGGTAATTTATGTAGAACTTCTAAATGGATTGAAAAAAATATAACAAAATTAACAAAACTGAGGCAAAGTAAGGCCCTACCTGCTACCGTTCATCCAAATCCCCTTAAAAGCTCAACATTTGTGCGAACAAAAGCATACTCAAGGAAATATACTTTAGCCTTCCAACTTACACTTTAAACTTATGTTTCACACTTTGAATTCAGCTCGTTCGCTCTTAATATCTCTTACTTGTCACACATAATTTCTTTGCATACAGCTTCTCTTGTTTTACTTTTGCTACAACTTTAAGTGTAGTGTTTAGAGCAAGAAAACATTCCATTTACAAAATTAGCTTACACGTAAAACACGTGGTGAGGAATTTTCAGAAAATATTATTCAATGGGACACAATTTTTTTGTTCACAAAGCTTGGAATACAGTGCCCGATTAATCTATTTTCCTTCAACTAACAACACAATTATTTTAACACAGTTATTTAGACATTAAATATTTACTGTAATAGTAGGGAATACACAATTGGCCACATGGTCCTTAACTTACAGAGTGCGAACCTAGGTCCGTCTTTGACCAAAGCTGGCACACAAGGGAGAGAGGAAGCCTCTTACATGCTTGATCAGAGGCGGGGGAGGACACTAACGTGACGTTGCACGCACTACCAGAGTCAGATTACTTACAACACACTATTTATGCTAAAAACAGCCACTGTGACAACATACTTATTTAAATTGTATATTATTTTAGTTTAAATAACATCGTCTTATACGACACTAGACATTGTATTATCGTTTAACTATTTTTAATCCAGCTGAAATAGTCTTCATTATGAATTAATATCTAAGTGGAAACAAACGATTTGAATGAGTCTTCAAATACTCCCAGAGAAAGTATAACACGACAGAACAGTTAGAGATTTTTAGAAAAACGATTGTATTTTTTCCGAGATGATTTCATTTCCGTTGAGCAGCTGCACACTCCAGTGGAGTGTCTAGCTTAATACAGTATGACAGCTGAATTGTAAACCTTAAATACTCTGTTAACACAGTTTTGTTGCACTTTTTCCCAGTTGAAATTCCAGAATGACTGAGGTGCAGAGAGAGCGTTTATGGGATATTAATTTCAAGAACTGAAATACTCCGCTATTTTCCATAAAACGCCATTATATTGGCAATAATCTCGTAACTTTATTAATTTTCATAAATAGTAATTATTTTCAGTCAAACACTAAACTTTTGTTCTGTTACCCTGGAAACCACTATGCAGTGCAATGAATATGTTTGAATTGTTAATATAATGATGCCTTTAAACTGTTAGTCTCGTGTGTCTGAAGAACCTAAATCCACCATTTCAGCCTTGTCTGTAAATCATTTAAGCTAACAACTGTCCAATTCAATTTAAGGATATGAGCTCAAGGTTTTCATTTGGATTATCAACTTTTAATAGCGGTAAAAGTAATTTGACTTTAAATAAACGGTTTTTCAGTCTAGACAGAGAGTTTAATTGTAGTGATGGTATCTATTGATACATTTTGCAATTCCCGACCACTGAACCATTACTGAATGTCCAAAGCTGCTAGATGATCCAGAGCTGACCAGATTCCTTCTTAGTGATTGTATGGTGATACTTTCCTTTGCAACTGAAAGAACAAAATATCATCATGTGTATATTCTTTAGTTTAATAGCGCTTTAAATTCGCACTAAATGGAGAAGGAGGCATGTTTAACACTTCGAAAGTTTAAACTGGCTAAGCTATTTTGTAACATTCTACTCTTTTCTGCTCCGAACCTCGTATCCGGAGGTATTTGAACTTTACAGTAGGCCTTGGCAGGCAGGAAAACCGAAGAGCAAAGAAGGAGGGTGGGCTTAATCTCGTGCCCCTTCAGTGTTACGTCGATTCTAGGTGTCTAAAGAATGTCTATCTGTCATATAGTGTGGATAATGGAGTTTGTAATATTTTTACAATAGAAAAGTTATCTTATAAACTCATACCTGATAGATTAAAATAATGTAAACATTATGTTAACATACCATGTATTTTTGCATACTGTGAAGTTGTGGGTTCGTAGAATTAAAAGACCGAGTTGCAGAAATTAAAAATATCCTTTATTTTCGAAGAAATACTATTATAGATTACACCAGCATTACGTTACATACACCATCAGTCTACCAAGGTCGATGACAGTAACAAACAGCTTACTCAACTTCCACTGCTGACAACACACTCGTTACATGTCTTTACAACAACAGCAACTCTTGTTACACAACTGACTCATCACTAGCCATGGCTTCTCTTTATACACAAGTTCATGAATTCCAGACTGTTATGGAATTTTCTCTTAAATGTCTCCAGATAAAGCACGAATGTTCTAGAATATAATTATATAGGTGCCGGCAAGTCTTTCACCTCTGTGATAAACTATCCGTCTCTTGTTTATCGGCGCTATCGTTATCCGCCTATCAGTTCCTTTGTGTGCTCAAGCCGGCTTATCGCGATTGGGTTCGTGACATAACTTAGAACATAGAAGGGATTATGCAGAATTCTTTTATTTTAAAAAAAAAGGTTTAATATATAATCAAGGATAGTTTCCTCATAATTTTAAACAATTATTTCTGAAAGAGAGCTCTGAAAATCTCTTCTTCTGACTGTAAGTGGCTGAAGGTTACTCAAGAAGCATCTGAATTTAAAAATGCTAATGCATTTGGGAATTTTCTCAAGATGTATAAATGCCTGTATCACCCATCCCTTCAACTTACTGCTGATCTTGCTCTTTCTTTTACTTCGGGAATTTGAAATCGACCTATGTAAATGGGTTATGCTGACGTTTAACATTCAACTATGACTCATCCAGGAGCCAATACGGACTGTAATTGATAAACATCCTTCCATTTTACCGCTCACCTAGGCCTGGTATGTATTTGCAACCCAATACATATGCCACGGACTTGACATCAAGTCAACTAAAGGCTGGCTTGTCTACATCCGACGTGGTACTCTGATAAGAATTTTATATTCAAAATCAAAATGTATGAAATCAAAATTATCGGTGTGTTTACATGCCCTTGTCTGAACTTGTGAACACTTCCTGTCATTATTCTAAAGCATGTGAGATGGGGAAGTGCGTACAGGAATAGTAAAGCTCACTCAACATGTCTCGGAACTGAGAGTAGAAGCAGAGCATATGGATGCATTTAATTTGTGGAAGGGATCCAAGGAATCGCCATGTTCCAGGCCAGTCTGCTGTGCCGAGACTCCATCTCTGTTAAGCCCTAGTACTGACAGCCTGCCCGATCGAGTGAATGTCTAGCTTGCGATAACAACCACATGTGAACAGAAGTGACCCGTGTTCATACAAGCGTGAAAATCTTCAGCAGACCGTAAACGCGCCAAATCTAATTTGAAACACGTCACAGAACCTGGTCATCTTTCACGCGAACGTTTATTTTACTCCGGTCGAACCACAACCTCGTGGAGTGCATTGTGTGGGAGAGTTTTTGCCTCAGTACATGAGAGACGTGGGATCGATGTTCCTGTCCTACATGGGAGAGAACTGGCAGTCCGTTTAATAGAGGTTTGCAGTTCTAGAGCTATTAGACAATCGCTTTAATGGAGGCAATAAATGTTTTCATAGTTTTTGTATAATTTATATATAAAATACTTAATAAGCTTGAAATGTATAGTATTATGGAGCTCTAACTAAACTGGAATGATAGTACTCTAGTTGTTCCGTTGTATCCTAGCATATGCAGTTTTCTCTTTAAGCGGAAAACAAACCTTAGGAACTGCTATTCCAAAACAAGACTCTGGCTGCTTATACTTTACATGATGAATACAACGAATACATTCTGTGTACTAGTGTATGTTTCGCACCATCCAGTTTCCTGAAAATCCAGTTTTCTCCATTCTTCTCTAATTCCCAACATTCTGTTTGCCTCCGCATACGAACACGTACGTATATTTTAGACTGTCCATCATCTAAAGTATTCAGCCATGAACATTTTTTTTTCGAATGTGCTAGTTATTTCAGCCATTCTCTTAACAAGAGGCTACTTCCGAACTTTTGTCCACTTCCCTTTCTTCCTCCTATGTTGTTCTTCCTCAGTCTGAAATTTGTTCAAATGTGTTTCCCTGAAACTCCTATTCCATAACCATATTTCGAATATTTTTTTTTTTTGCCTTTCTCCCAGAAATATTTTCACATATTTTATTTATCATGTGCATGGCAGATAGAGAAGCAGCTGCAGTAATTCTAAAAAGTCGGTATCAAGACTTCTCCTAGCAAAAAATGGCTTGAGGTTCCTTGAATACAAATATTTAAAAAAGTAATAGCTGTGTGGGATTTCATTACGGAGGAAACTCCGTACATAGACCATGCTGGGCTCACTGTTCCTATGCCCCAAGAGGAGAAAAAGGGTGGCCGACCCAAGGAGTCACGACAGTACCGAGGGCAGGGTCTCTACAGTTTACTTGGATAGAGTCTTCCCCGACAGTCCAGAACAACGAACTCGTTCCCCTACAGCGGGACGGCAACGAGCCAGGCAGCCGAGCACTAATGGTACCAAGGCAGGTGATCCGAGCCCCAAAGGTCCCTGGCTGGCTATTCCGAAATGGTCCCAACAGAGCGGCTGAGGCCGGCAGCCGACCTACCTGAGGAGGAAGTAGTTTTCCTCAGAGCATATCATCCTACCATGTATCGCCGAGACTGCCACCGACACTTCTACCCTGAAAGAGACCTCCAGATGAGAGATGATATGAAATGATAATGGAGATGAAATGGATGGACAGGAAATTCGGGGGATGTAATTAACCTACCGAGCATTCACCTGTTGACCCAGAAAACCCCCCGAAAATAACCTTTGGGAGAGGTAGGTCGGCCACGGGAATCAAACCCGGGCCTCCCGAATGCGGGCCACAGACGAAACTACCTGAGCCATCCCGTTCGGCAATAGTTGTGTGAGTGCATAGCTCAAAAATGAATAGTTGGTTGAAAACCAAACTGGATAAAAAGTTCAGCGATTTCCTCAACTTGAACTAACATTAACATGATTTTGTTCTCGAAATGCTTTATTTTCTAAATGGCCCTAATGAGTTATTAGAATTCCTTTTGAGTGAAATGGATACATTTTCTGAGAACAGCCTGATTCACTGGGATTGACTTTTGGTCTTTAACGCCAAGAAGAAATATCGCTACACAAGGATGCAGGAACTGTTAAGCACAATTGTTTCCATTTACATTTTTGTGATGTTAACAATTTCTGACACTTGCTTTGTTATTTATTTTAATTTTTCAAAACTTATAGACAATCTTCTCAAATAGTGGATTCCAGTTGAATGTTCCCTTCTAGTTAAGCCAAGAAAACGCAATTTCAAAGTCATCATTTACCGACAAGCTCATAAAGGCTTCTATTATAGCTTTAACCTACCGTATTCCTTCATTATACCCACATAGAAATGCGAAATATAATATCAGCATTTTAATAAATGTATATACAGTAAAACCTCACTACAACGGAACTTTCCGGCATTTATTTTCTTTTTACAGAGGTTTCCTCCTTACAGAGGCTAGTGTTTGAATACCAAGAAGCTACAGCTGCACAGGTTTACAGTGAAGAAATAATATAAAATTAAATGTAAATTAACAGGCTGATATGTATTATATACCATATTTTCAACTTAGGTACAGTAATTGTAGTTTATCGTCTAGTTTCTCTTTCTGTTTTCAATTTTCCCTTTCCAATCTGCAACTGTTTGCATATCAACATCATCAGCTTCACCACATAGAGCATTCAAAACAATGTTATGATGATTTTTGAAACCCTGGAGATATTCATTGGAAGCTCTAAAATAATCTTTGCCTAATTTTCTTGCTGTCTCTAAAGCTTGTGTCGGAAACAATGGTCCAATTCGCGCGCACTAACAAACCTCCCGAATACAGGAAGATTTAGCTCATCATACTGTGTAGATTATGTGATGCATTTCACATGATCTACTGTCCCCTTTGGCCACTTAATTTAATTGTATTTTGTTTTCCAAAGTCTCATTTATCTGAGTTTTTCTAACCTTAAACAACATAGTTATAATTCTTTAGCTGGACGTTTGTTCTTTTCGTGTTCTTCAGTAACCTTAATCCCCCCCCAGTGATAACGTATTATGCTTAGAAATCATTTTACAGAATTTGTGTGCATGCAAACCTTGTTTTCAAATATCACTGCTGTCCACAGTTTACTTCCACTCGTACTTGATCACTTATGAAAACGAAATTGAGAATGAACACACTACAAAGCAGTTGTATCCTTAGCATGTGTGTTGGAGGAGAGTTGAGTTAACTAACGGTTTGTTTCTCCTTTTCCTGGAAGGATTACAGTTTATGGAACTTCGGTGCAAGTGCAGTGGCCCCCCCAAATTAATTGCACTTTTAAATTACGTACGTTGTAAGCCATTGCATATAAAGTAATCCGTTTTAATGAGGCTATTTTTACAATCGGTTTCCGATAAATATTTCTGTTTCAGGGTTATGCAGTTTCCCAGCTTAGAGTATAATATTGCATGGGAAATAGCTCCTTCCAAAATTTATTTTCCGTTTTTCCAGGTTACCGCTATACAAGGGATCCATTTTAGGCAGGTTTTACTGCAGAAACATGGGTCGAATAATAAAATTAGTTAAAATACTTTGCTGTAGAATTGTTAGAGAAATTTATTTGAACGAATTACATCAGATTACACTTCATCAATTTACTGCAGCCCGTTTAAACTAAAACGATCTACAAAAATATCTACTCCACTACTCTCCACATTTTCTCCTCAAGAGTAGATATCCACAAAATATTTTTAACTTATATCCATCCATTGCATCATTATTACTGCTTATTCTTCTCCTCTACCTCAACTGAATTTCGAATGGTCTCCTTGTTTTGCTTTCAGCACTATAATCTTAATCTTTAGTACATTTATCTTTAACCTGTAACCTTGTGCTTATTATACCCTTCCACTAGCAACCCTTTACCTAAATACTACTAATTAGTACTCTTAGGAAATAGTTAAATGATAATCTGAGTTTAAGAACAAAGCCATCTCTAAATAGTGCATGACCTACCTATGTTATCTGCCTAATATACTTCACATCGTGATTCTGAAAATACTACACCTTTGTTTGGATGTAATTTTAATTTACCTGTTGCTCACTCGTAGTGTGTGTATGTGAAGCAGCCTCTTCTTTCTTCCTTATTCTCACTGGGACGTAGAACACAAGACCTTTTTAATTTCTCGTAGTGGTAGCTTAGATCCAAAACTTTAGATCGCGTAAGAGCAACTCGCGAAAGAGTGCGATAGGTAGTTAACACATTCGCGTTAGACAAAGTTCATAAACTTTCAGATCTATACATTTATTTCTCCATAGCGCTTCTCGATAGCGTCCTCTTAGGGAAGAGCGCACCGCGGTCACCTTGTCTCTTCTATAGGGCAATCCATCGGGATAGAAGGTCACCACCATCCGCGCATCAAGCTCGCCTCACAACAGCTGGGTGAGAATACCACATCATTTTAATGTAATCGGCAGAATAACTATTGAATTTTATAATATACTTACTGTTTGACTAGGACCAAGCAAAAGTATCATTTTAGAACGGATTTAAATAATAATTGTAATTTTTGTAGATTTATATAATTTATTTTTCTGTTTTCTTTGAAGGTAGATTAATTGCTACATTATATTTAATTTTATGTCCTAGGTAAATAATCGCATAAGCTCTCAATATTTCCATTGCCTCCAATTCCAATTGGTAAGTAAACATTCGTGTGCTACTTTATTTTAATTTTATATTTCTTCACCTATAGTTTTCTTGTCTTTCCCCTTTCTTTCAACGTAGCCATATTTATCTTAAAAAGCGCTGTAGATATAGTTCTTGTAAAGGCATTTGAAACCCCGCGGTCTGTCATTAACATATTGGTGTCAAAATTTTTATAATTACAAAATACTGTAAACCAGTATTTGAAATCTCTGATCCTAGACCAAGTCCAGAGACCATTGAGTTATATTTGAGTTCCCAATTTTATGCTGTTGTTGTGTATATTTACAAATATAACTCACTTGGTAGCTCAATTGATAAGAAAAGCCGGATGGAAATCAAGAGATCAGTGGTTCAAATCCCGGCTATGACATCGTGTATTTCAATCTCACTTTATCTATCCAAATCTTCGCCTACACATGACTAGTGTAGAAGGATGATTAAATTTACGTAGTGTTGCTATGTATTTAAAAATATAACAGCTTGCAATGTGTAGAGCTTAAAATAGTGATATTGGAAACAAATGGGGAAATTTATAGACAAAAAAATTTAACCACTGGCGCGAAAACCCCACGAGGGCCAAGGCCTACCAACCCGACTGCCGGCCTCACGCCCACTTACGCAAGGCAGAGGTAGGTGATCATTCAACCGATACGGGGGGAGATATGGTTAGCATCTCGGCGTCCCTCAGCCGGAACGTTGTTTTTCGTGATCAGGGCCGCCTAGCTAGCGTAAGCTCCTGACGTTCCTCAGGATGCTGAGTGATGCTTAAGTCCTATACCCGGGACTTAAAATCCGTTCCCCATGGGTGGGATCGAACCCGGGTGCTTTCCGTGGCCAGGGAACAAGGCATACTGCCTTAGCCCGCTACGCCACTGCGCAGGACACAATTTATAGATATTAAACTACAATCTGTAAGTAGCATCAGTTTTCTTCTTCTTTACTCCATGGTTTGGGCATATCGCCCGTTTCGGCGTTTCCTGGGTCGTCCTCTGTCTCTTCTTCCTTTTGGGGTTATAGTTTAATACAGCATTTGTATATCTTCCATCCTCCATTCTTAATTTATGTTCATGCCATTGTTGCCTTCGTTCTGTTATTTTGTTATGGACTGGTTCGATTTCTAATTCCTTTCTATTATCCTCATTTCTTATCTTGTTCAATATTGTACAACTTTTAACACTTCATAAAAATTTCGTTTCTGCAGTCTGTATTTTATTTAAATCCTTTTGTGTTGGCACCCAGGTTTCGCTTCCATATAGTAAAGGTGGAATAGCCATTACCTTATACATTTTCAGTTTTGTAACCCTTCTCACCTGTTTTTAAAAGTTCTTTGTATTGTCCCACATATTGTTCGGAATTTGTTTACTTTTTCTTCTATATCAGCATTGTTTCTAAAACTTATGTTACCCCCTAAGTATTTAATCTTATTTCCTAAAACAATTTTTGATCTTACATTATAATTTCCTTTAAAAGCCATAATTTTTGTTTTTTCTTCTGATATTTTAAAATTATGCTTTTGTACTATATTATTTAGAATATACACTGATGTTTGCAGTTGATTTTCATTTCGATGAATCAATATTTGGTCACCCGCAAACAGCAGGGTATTAATATAAATATTTTCTCTTATTTTGATTCTTGGGTCTACTAAAATCGTCCATTAATTGAGAATACCGTCCACATATATACTAAAAGAAGAGATGATAAGCTACACCCTTGTCTTAATCCAGTATTGGTAGAAATTTGTTCTGTTAACCTATCCCCAGTATCAATTCTTATAGTTGTATTGGTGTATATGCCTTTTATTGCATTAATAATATGTGGTGGGCAACCCTTACTTTATACTATTTGCCACATTTTGAACATCAGTTTTATTTGTATAATTACTCCTGGCAATTCGTGAGAGCTATTTAGCTTAATATGTGAATGACATTTAAGTGAGGTTTTGAGAAATGGAGAGGGAAGAGGCGGTAATGCATTGTTTATTAATGTGTCCATTAAGAATTGGAAGATAAGCACTATACGGAAGACAATTGAAAGGGGTAAAGGTGTCTAAGCTCTTAGAAACATACCTCAGTCAATTATATAACGCACTGTAGTGTGACGCAGCGCTATTCCTATGATACGCTGGTTGCAGGGAGGAACACCATGCTTCATCATACATCCATTCAGCTGCAAAGTAGATGCTACACAATCCCACTGAAGCAACTTGCAGTTTTCCTTCTGTCACTTTTCCTTGCTTCTTGCTGAGTTCTAGCTCACAGCTAACAGCAAGAGGAGACTTGTTCGCTAATGTCACAAACTTGCAGCGGTGTGACACAGATATACTTGAATGACACACACCAATCTTTCTGATGAAATATACAGGGTGTCCATAAAGTTTATCCAACGTTACAACTTGCTATAGAATGAAAACTATTACCGCTAGAGTTGCGTGGTGTGTAGCAGATGACAGACAATTTTAAAGTTTTGTGTTTGAATTTGCTCTGTTTGTTTCTGGTATAATCTAGCATGCCGTGAAATCAGTAGAAAGCACAATGTGTTTCATGTTACCATAAGACACGGTCTGCTATTACTATGCAGAGGTTTAGGAGGGCACATGCATGGGCACCACAGAATTACAAATCTATCGTTGGTTGGTACACAGTCTACTTGATGTATAACCTCGTGAACTCGGAATTCCCGGGTTCGCAGGGCATAAACTGAAGCGTCTTCATATGTACGTGTATAAAGTTCACATAACAAAAGCTGTGAAGCTAGATGACCACTCTCGCCGTATTGCTTTTGCACTGGATATTTTACAGAGCATTGATGGTGATAACGAGTACCTGTGGCGTGTCTGTTTCTCAGGTGAGTCTAGCTTCCATACTTCTGGGAAGGTCAAACGGCGCAACGTCCGAATATGGGTTCACAAAACTCTATTTCGTCATGAAACATGAGAACATTTGTTGAGTCAGTTGAGTCCAGAGGTTCTACTCCTATTAGTCCTGAACCCATAGGACTAAGACCCGGGCCTCTTTCAACCAGGGAGTATCCGAGCTGTCCCAAAGAGCGCCCGGCGTCCTCCGTGGGGCTTTCCATAGAGCAGGACCTGGGTTACTAACAAGCCCCCCCCCCCCCAATCTGGTCCAAGGACACAAGACTGGATGGAAATGGATACGCCACTTACGCGTGCCAACACCAAAAGTTGAAGGCTACCGATATGACCTCGGTGGGGCCGCCTGGCGATCTAGCACACCTTCTACTAGCTCTGCAGGCTAGTACCCGGGAATATTAGTGGCTTCCCTCAACCCCTTCCGGAGACGTACCCGATCACCAACAGATGTCAGGAACCACTGCCCCCGTGACCAACCCAATCCGAACAACTCCCAGAGGGAGGGGCTCGAATTCTCGGCCCGAGGTTCCTCTAGTAACGTCAGAGGTACCACGAGTGCTAAGGGTCCACAGCGCCCGCACCACGGCAGCTGAAGGGGACGGATCCCTTCCCCTACGGGAACATGAGGACAATAGCCCAAAAGAGAATGTCTAAAGTGGCTTAATGCATGGCAAGCTTATTGGTCTCTTCTTTCTTGGATTGATAAATCAATCACAGCTAACATTTACCTGGACACGTTACAGTTTTATGTTGTAGCGCAACTTAATAATCTGCAATCCACTGTGGTATTCCTGCAGAACGGAGCACCAATACATTGGGGATTAAACTTTAGGGAGTCGCTGAGTAACACAACAGATGGATTAGGCACGATGGTCCAACACCCTGGCCACCATGATCCCCAGACATAAACCCCCTAATCTTTTTTTTTTTTTTTTTCTTTTGAGGTTATATAAGGGACAGGGATGTGCAACACGTGTAGCAAATGTGAATACTTTGATAAGAAGGATAACTGAGCTAGCATCACCCACGAAACGTACCGCGAGAAACTGAATTTTGCTTAGATTGCTCTCACATGCTTGTGCATGCGTCACAACCTTTGAGAGTTTTTCTTTCATCTGCCAAAAATCACAAAAGTCTTAATTTAATAGTTTACAGTTAATGGAGAGTTGTAGTGTTGGACAGACTTTATAGACATTGTATTTTTCTGGATATATCTATTTGAATTACTTTCATATCATAATTACAAATGGTGAACAGCTTTTAGTTTCTTGAATCATAGCACATCGCATTGTGGATCATACGATTTCCTTGGAACTTATATGCCATAACGAACATTTAATATACATTGATTGATACGTATAGTTAAGGGCATCAAGTATGAATCCAGGAATGTTCGTTAAATGTAGACAAACTACTGGGGTGACCTATTAAAATGGGCGACTGCTTCAACTCAATGTGAATCCAAATAGTAAAGGAAAAACAAAGAAAAAATAAAAGAATTGCAGCTCTAGGGAATTAAAATATTCTCGCTTACTTCGGCTTGCTGCACTAGTGTGTGATAAATTGTCATATTGCCAGATTGTCGCTTGCACAATCTGAGATTGGCGCAGTATAAATAAAATTCCAGGAGGAAACAACGAAACTAAACGCTAAAGATATATCAAAGTGCATATCTAAATTGTACAAAGAAAATATGGTAAACTTATTTTCATCTCTCAGTTCACACATACACACAGTCACTCTCTCTCTCTTTCTCTAGCGTAAAATGTAATACCCAGGTATTAGATGGAGTTCAGAGAAGCCGTAGTTTATTCCTTATGGACTTAAGTGTTTTGCACAATATTTATAAAATGTTTGAGACAATATAAATATGTACACATAGCGACCCGGTCTTAAATTTTATACAAGCGCAGGATAAAATAAATTAAATCTGATGTGAAACACTCACATAATTCATATGTACATACAGGCCTTATACAGATACTATTATATATGTTTCTATGTTGGTTACGTTGCAAGTGAGGTCGCCGGTTCAAACTCGGCGGAGGGGGATTGACTTTTTGGGGCATAAAAATCCTAAGAATGACTCCATCGGAAGGAAAGTAAAGCCAGTGATCCCGTGCCACAGATTTACTTCAGCTAAAAGAACCACAGCCTGGTAAAGAAGCCTCTAAGCAAAATTAAGTGGTATGTCAAGCTCAGTGTAGAATGGAATGGACGGTGTGATGAAAATGGGACACCGCGTTAAAGAGCGTCCATTAAACACAAAGGAAAGAAAGCCTGCCCGGATGTGATGTTCAGTTGACCTAATTGTGCTTGCACACTGAACAGTCCTTACATTGAACAAACTGACATTTTTCTACATCTTTAATACCAAGGAGGAAAATATTCATTAGTTTTAGCAAAGTGCCTTTGTGGATCTAAACAATGACAAGTCGAAAAGTTGCAACCATCACAAGGCATTTACTTCGATGGACAGAAGAATATTTCGAAAACCAACAACTTTACGAAGTAAAATAGAGATCATAAATAAATTTTTGAATTATACGTATTAACTTCTCACGTTCCCTTAAATATTATTTTCCTATTATGATTGTTCTGTTGAAGACATAGTAAAAATCAGAGGGTTATAAATTCAATCAGAATGAAGAGAAATGTTGCAGATTGGTTAGCGAAATTGTGTGGTGTTTATTTTATTTGAAAAGTGTTTCAAACCATATCATACCTTAATGAATATTTTTATAATAATTTTGTGAAAAAATTAGAAAATCAAAAATGTTCGTATGTGAAAGGTAACGGAAAATTTCGTCAGAATCTTTTTGTTGTATTGTTACAAAAATGTTGTAACCATTATTATTTTTTCGAATTACATGTTTTAGACTCTCTCTCTTTCTCTCTCTCACACATACACATATACATACACACAAGAACACATGGAACTCGTATAAAAATGGTCCTCCTCTTGGGATTTAGGGATTTTGAAAATATGTGTTCTAGGTTAGCGAAGTACCGTAACAACATTTTTTGGGTGGATCACAGTGTATTATGCTTGTCGTAGGTATGCAATATGAATATTAAGGATTTACGAATAAAATTACATACGTACATTTCTTAATTAATGAAGTTGTGAATTCCATAGCCTTGTCAGCACCGTCGATATGCCACGAATTTTGTCCCCGCAGGAGTTCCTTTATATGCTGGTATATCTGCTGACATAGGTTGTTGCTTTAAATCACGCTTTAAAATCAATATTCTGAACCATGTTCTAAACCCACGAACTTTCTAACCAGAAGGCCAGTACCTAACTGAGTCACCCAGACTGACAAAATCTGTTAAATACATACATTTTCGCTAAGTTGAACCACAAATACTTGATGCAGGAAATCCATACGTAAGTGGATGAAGCTAAACGGACTAAAGAAGAGGTGGAGGAACAGGAAGAATGGAGTAACAAGATAAGTGGTGAAAAAAGCATAAAGCTTCATGAATCGAATAGTGGGTAAACATTGTTTCATCACCATCATCACCATCATCATCATCATCATCATTATTATTATTATTATTATTATTATTATTATTATTATTATTATTATTATTATTATTATTATTATTATTATTATTATTATTATTATTATTATTATTATTATTATTATTATTATTATTATTATTATTATTATTATTATTATTATTATTATTATTATTATTATTATTATTATTATTATTATTATTATTATTATTATTATTATTATTATTATTATTATTATTATTATTATTATTATTATTATTATTATTATTATTATTATTATTATTATTATTATTATTATTATTATTATTATTATTATTATTATTAACTATTATTATTCACTAAAGTATACACATGCTGCTTAAACTGAATATGTATTTACTGAAGGCTTTTAAGATAACTAGTAATAAATATTGCAAAATGGTATATGATAATTACTGAAATAACATTAATTATGGCTTGACAAACTTCCCCAATATAATACACATTTAATTGCTGCATTTTAATGAACTTTTGTTTTCAGATTCTTAGTTATTCATTTAATATTCCATTAGTTCAAGATACAAATAAGAAGGAAAGAAATAAGCTGAATGTTTTATGTCTTAATATACGTTTATCATTAAGTTCTTATACCTTTGTCAGACATGTGTATAAGAATATGACCCAAATATTTTTAGGTTGTATTTCTAACAGAGGGGATTCATAGAACCTTATCCCCTTAATCACTATTAGATATCACTAAAACGAAAACATAGCAGAAATTAAACTCGAACTTAAGGGAAACTAATATAATACATTTGCCACAGCAAGTATTGGACATTATGGATTTACAAAGCCGGATTTTTAAACCCTCGTAATGACAACTCTATTTTACAGTTTTGATTTTCGTAATTCCTGAACTGTAGAGTTGTATACATAAAAGAGTATTCTGCCTTTTATCTTTACTTGCGAGACCTTTTCTTCAGCCATTTTCACAAGCACTTTCGAGCTTTGTACACACAACTTTGAGCTCTGTGTGTTATCCACTCTCGCTGAGTAGGGAGCCAACTATATTTACAGTAGGCCAACTGTTGGAACATTGTGCACCGTAAAATGTTTGAAATGCCTGTTCAGTTTTTAACAAGGAATGTGTCATCCAGTATGTTTCCAGCACATAAACTACGCTGCAGGTATCATAGTAATAAAAGCACCGGCCTTATTCTGCTGCAAGAGATGAAATAAATATGACTGTGCAATGCATAATAATTGTACCATGATTAAACAAGGTATTGTAAGTTTCACTTTTATATTTATGCTAAGTGCCACGCGCAAAATATAATCATTTAAAGTGTTAATTTTTATGTGGATTGTACTAGACCCAAAGCAACTTATATGTCTTCATATTCACAGCTGCTGAATAAAACTATCATTTCAGCTGAAGCCATATTAATGGATTTTTTTCTAATGAATTGATAACTATAGAAATCCAAAATTTGTACAGTATAAACTAGAAGGCACATTTATGTGCAAAAGTTCAACTCCTATAAGTGCTGGACACTTAGGACCAAGGACCCGGGCCTCCTTCTACCCGGGAGCGATGGATACTCCGGGGCTCTTTCCATAGGGCAATACCTGATTTCTGAAAAGCCCTACCCCCTCGCTGAGCACGTCAAGACGGGATGGAAGTGGGTATGCCACTTACGCGCGTCAACCCCGCAGGGAAGACTACTGAAAACCTCGGTGGGTCCGCCTGGTGATCTAGCACATCTTCTACTGTCTCTGCAGGCTAGTACTCGGGACTTATGAGGCAACCCTCTACCCCTTCTGGGCGGCCGTAGCCTGGCCGGAGGTACCCAATTCCCCGTGGGTGTCGGGAACACACTGCCCCCTCGAGTCCAACACAATCCGAACAACTCTCATTCAGCGAGGGGTTGAATGTTCGGCCCGAGGTTCCTCTTATAACGTCAGAGGTACCACGAGTGTTAAAGGTCCGCAGCGCCCGCACCTCGGCAGCAGAAGGGGACGGATTCCCTCCCCTACGGGAAAAACTAAAAGGTACAGAAATAGTGTTGGCGTGGATATTCCACCAAGGATTAGAAGGAGATGAAAAGTCTAATGAAGCTAGACAAAATCAAAACAAGCGCCGTGTAACCTATTCCTTCTCCTACCCAGTGTCTTTGTAAACAAACAAGTAGAAAATAACAAGCTTAGACAAGGATATACGAAGCTTACACATGATTACATATTTTCCAGAGAGAGACTTTCAGACTGTGAATCATGCAACCAACCATTGCCAGTAAATCATATTATAAACTAATGCAACTGCTAATCTAGCTAATTTATAGACTACATAAAATTTCTACAGATCTCCGTTCTCTACTAGATGAACAAAAGATTTTTCAGTCATTATATTTACTTCTACAAGAACTTAAAGTAGCTTCATCAATATGAGAATGCAACCACTATTACCCACTCTAAGTGTAATCTATGTATTAAGAGCTATAGTTAATAAACAATTCATTCCATACAAGTATGACCATAATTCCGTACAATTTCCATTCTTGTGTTCTTTAATATTATATGACTTGCGTTTTCATATATGTTTATACTGTACCTTAACCTAATTGTTCCTACAATATTAATTGTACTAACTCTGCACAACAATATTGCAGCATCTAAATAATCAACCATTGTTAGGCGACATTAAATACGGTTATCTTTTAAAAAAGAAAGTGCAGTTCACCAATTTCGCGATTGCAATGTGAGATGAAAAATTGGAATTGTTTCCAATACTGATTTAATTTGATATGCAGTATAATGCCATTGTTTCCCTGACTCCTTCCACGCTGCTAGTCGTTTGTTTCAGGCATTATAAGGATCACTGAGTATGCATCAGCTTTAACGTGCATTAGGCAGTTGGCATATGACGTTAGAAGAGGAGGTCACCTTTTCGCAGGAGAAAAGAAGAAACAACGGAAGTATTCAAAAGAAACCTTGGGTTAATATCGGTATACATCAGAAATTTTGTTTATCCAATCAAGCGCCATATCAGTCCGTTTTGTACGCAAGAATTATCAGCAACAAAATGGGTGAACAAAGCTTCATCAGAACAATGGAGCGATTCATGAAGTTTCGAAACAAGGTCATAATTTGCGTAGCAAAAACATACAAATGCTCATGATATATGCTGTTGGTTGCATGTTTATGTGCGTGCGTGTGTATTAGAGCTGGGGAGTGGTAACCCCACAGCGGGGTTGACCTGGTCAGATGGCTTACACAGACAAATTACACAGATTTGAGATGTCACAGTGAGAACGCAGGGAACTGGTTCACCTGAAACGCTTACGCAAAGCACACAGTTCCATCACGAGTGTGGAAAGGGACGTCGGTTTTTTGCTTCGTTTTGTATTGCTTTGTTTTTTTCGGGTGGCGGTGGGGGGACCGGAGATTCATTCATTCTGCATAATGCGCTGAAAACAAGCAAAGGGACAAATCGTTAACCTTGCACGAGTAAAATAAATACGAATGTTGTATGTGCTACAAGCTCTATTAACGTTCTTAATTATATTTTGTGACGTGGTTGGTGAATTAAACAAATTTATTTCACCCCTTTGCTTCCTTATATTTTTATATCTTAATGTACACACCAATTTGGTGGTGTGATTAGTAGAGATTTTGTACAGTATTATACAAAATAATGAATATTCAGAAATCATCATAAATACGGAATTTATTTGATACCTGATTGTATTTGGATAGTAGTAGTAATAATAATAATAATAATAATAATAATAATAATAATAATAATAATAATAATAATAATAATAATGATAATGATAATGATAATAATAATGATAATGATAATAATAATAATAATAATGATAATGATAATGATAATGATAATAATAATAATAATAATAATAATAATAATAATAATAATAATAATAATAATAATAATAATAATAATAATAATAATAATAATAATAATAATAATAATAATAATAATAATAATAATAATAATAATAATAATAATAATAATACTAATAATAATAATAATAATAATAATAATAATAATAATAATAATAATAACAATAATAATAATAATAACAATAACAATAATAATAACAATAACAATAACAATAATAATAACAATAACAATAACAATAATAATAATAACAATAATAATAATAATAACAACAATAATAATAATAATAACAATAATAATAATAATAACAATAATAATAATAATAACAATAATAATAATAACAACAATAATAATAATAACAATAATAATAATAATAACAATAATAATAACAATAATAATAATAATAACAATAATAATAATAATAATAATAATAACAATAATAATAATAACAATAATAATAATAATAACAATAATAATAACAATAATAATAATAACAATAATAATAATAACAATAATAATAATAATAACAATAATAATAATAACAATAATAATAATAACAATAATAATAATAATAACAATAATAATAATAACAATAATAATAATAATAACAATAATAATAATAACAATAATAATAACAATAATAATAATAACAATAATAATAATAACAATAATAATAATAACAATAATAATAACAATAATAATAACAATAATAACAATAACTGAATTATTTGAAATATGCGTGGGGCCCCTTCATTTTCTTTCTTCATTAGAAGGTAGGCAGCTGTCTATTTTGGTCTCAAATTCTATTTTTTAAGGTGCGGATTGTGTTCAAACTTTTTCTTGTTCCATTTATACCCCCCCCCCCTTTAACTCCAGTGGTCATATCGGCGGTCGTTCTCTTTTGGAACATGTCGAAGGTTTCAACACGTATTCGTCAGGTTTTAGTCATTAGATGACGCACACAATCGCCCTCTCATTCATACTTCCAGGCTTTGGTGAACATGGGGAATTATACTGATTGGAGAAAAATCCCCACCGCAACCACCGGGAATCGAACCCGTTACCCCTAGCACGTCAGGCAGCTGCTCCACCAAATGAGCTACGGTGCCAGGTGTTCGAACTTTTATTAGAATATCCTGGGCTCTTTTAGGTAATCTTTCTCTGTCGTTTCTTTTCATATTTAACCCATTTCCTCCATATCATCTTTTTGCTGTAAAAACTGTTTTACCTTCGGTTCCACCCGTTTTATATATTTATATACTTATTAATTTATTTTCGTATATAAAATAACCTTAATGACCTCAAAAACCGTATTTTAATTCATTTTATTTCATCTTTTCGGCACACCATATTTTATTTTCTAAGTATATCCCTGATGTTTTTCTAATAGGTGGCTGATTTTTGTAGTCTAGATTGCAAATCAGGCAACAATTTGAAATAGGCTAATGACATCAACCAAAATTTCTAGACATCATGAGAGAGATAGTTTACACTTTGGAAATGAAATGTTTCAAAATCCGTAATATCTATTCAGATGAAAGCTAATATTTCAAAGCCAGAGAGAGATGCAGGACTACGATATAAAAGTTACAGGTCTATAGCAGTGTAATTCCCTGTTATGTATTTTATCTAGCTATATGAACACCAATTTTGATCGTAAAATCAACTTTCAACCCATTTACATCAGATTTGACCAACTCCTTTTGGCGAAAGCTGTCAACATGATTTCTAATTCCGTCTTATGACTAAGGAAAAGAAAGCAAACTATGTACGAGCTCGCTAAGTTTAAATACTGCAATGTTTATAATGCTGCACATGAAAGGATTTTGATTAAATGCATCTGCATCAGTTAGTTGCACAAGAAATTGGATCATCCGTATATCGCGTCTCGGCAGCTGAGACATTCTCGGCTTCAGGAACAGCGTTTGTGCGGATGATGAGCGGTCTCCGCCGTAATTGCTTTGTTGAAAACAGTGTGTTGTGAGTTCATTTGGAGCATCAAGTGGGAGTAATAGCAAGTAGTGCAATTACCTATTTTATTGTTTGTCGAATGTTCATTTGCGACTTGTATGCCTACACAGAATCTCGTCGTGCTACCACCAGACTAGTTGAAAGATATCCATAGTCTGTGATTCTTTTTCTAGGAGAACATTAACATAGACAATAAGGTATGGTTAATTTCATAAGAGGGTGTCAGTAATTGATTTCAAAGTAGGACAAGACATTCTATAATCTATTTTCCTGAGTACCTGCAGATGGAAACATGTCTTTGCCTCCGAATAGGCTTTATAGCCTAACCTTAAAGTGGAAGGAGAAAAAAGTAATTTATCCTTACAATTTAGTTTGCAACATACTTGCATGTGAGTTGTACGCCATAGGGGAAGTATTACTGCACATATCCAAAGAGAATAAAAATAAACCGCATCGTATACATACAGATTCTCAATCCAGAATTCAAGCCCTACAAGACATCTTCACTTAAAATGAGTTAGTCCATGAAATGCATGATCTATCATCAATTTTGATGAAACAAGGTAGGAAAGTAACCATAATATGGATACCATCACGCTAAGGTATTTATTGTAATGAAGACGCAGATTCCGCAGTTAAGGAAGCCACAAGACTCCCAATTCATGAATAGGTAGCTGTACCTTATAATGATGCTGCAAGATTTGTATTTAAAATCTTGCATAAGCATTGGCAAGCATGGTAAAAATCACCTGGCAAATTAAATGAGATTATAAAACACTCTAAAACATCATATCCTCTCCAGAAACTGAAACGCAAAGACCAAGCTGTCATCACTAGACTGTGGATCGGACACACCAAACTGTCGCATGGTCTTCTGATGAACAAAGCACCGGAACCTGAATGTAGCATTTGTCATAAGGCCATCTCCGTACGCCATATACTTTCAGAATGTCTGCAATACAAGCAACAACGAGAACAATGTAACCTTCCTGATCTTCAAGAAGCCCTCAGTAATCCATCACTCTGTACAGCAGTATTTAAATTTCTAAAATTAATTAATAAATTTATATAATGACATAATATATACTTTGTAGCTAAATGTTAAACTTGTTATAATTATACTTTGTTATAATTATACTATGTAAATACCATTACAAACATGTTGTCGCGATGTTACTGTAGGCAACCAAAAGCGATATTAAATAAATTTAGTAAAAACATATTTATACAAAAGCTTAGTTTACCGTACAGTTCTTTGTTAATACTGCGGTGATACTTTTTGTGTATTGGGACTGTTTAAACCTTTTAATATGCAAACAATAGTCCTATATTTGTCTCTTTATTGCGTCTTTAGGAAAATGAAGTATTAATTTTCTTATTTTATTTAATTGATGGAAATTAATCATTTCTCCACACTAGCCGTATATAGGCTAAGATTTTTAATAGATAGAGTCAACATAAAAAATTCAATGCCATGTCCGGGATTTGAACCACGGATCTCCTGGTTTCTGTCCAGTCGCTCTTAACCTTTGAGCTACTATGGCCAACGTGCCGTCCTGACATTAAATTCTCCGTTTGACTCATATATTTTCCCGGTAGACCACTGGAGGCTCTCGCATCTGAGACACACCGTTTGTGGCTACTTTCTATCAATTAACTAAAATAATAAGAGTTAAATAATGAAGCTTGGGACTCAAGTACTTGCGATAGTAAGTCGCCACAAGCAGTGTATCTCAGGATGTCAGGACGGCACGTTGGCCATGGTAACTCAAAGTTTAAGAGCGACTGGACGGAAAGCAGGAAATCCGTGGCTCAAATCCCGGCCATGGCATTGAATTTTTCATGTTGACTCTATTATTAATCTTCTGCTTATACTTTAGAAATGCTGACATATAAAGTTTGGAATGAACAGGTTTTCCAATGCTGTTTAGGGAAGATTTAAATACATAATTTTATTTACAATTTCTATGTACCAAATAGTTATTTGCACACCTTCTGGCCCTTTTAGATTAACAAATAACACTGAAGTAGACTTATGTTATTGATATAAATATAGTAAACATTATTTTCATTCATTTTAAGTTATTAGGTTTGCTTCTATATTTTGTGACGTTTGGCAGAGTTGGAAGACTTCAGCAGATATCTCCCCCACATCAAAGAGCATTATCTATAGACACTAGAGGGCTGCTGGTTTGACGAGTCGTTCATCGCGTCTTTAGACTGCTGCAGCATTGGGACGGGTCTTCGAGATTGGAATTGTAAGGGGAGTCTCTGCGTCTGCCTCGAAGCTGAAGCATTCAACCACTTGTGATTCTTTCACATCATCTCTGCTCCTTGGGATAGTAGCACTAATGGAGCTATTAGATCTAAGTGTGTGAGGTATTCCCCTTCTAGAATACCTATAATGGATGTAACTTACGGATGAGGAAGCATTACGGAGGTAAAAAAATCACATGAGGTCTAGAGAAATGGAAGCTTTTTCTACTCACGAATGTACTAGCCATTTTCTCTTGTAGAACTGCTGAAGTATGAAGTCATTTGACGAGTAGTTGACGTTCTAGCGAATGTGGACTTAGACGTGCAATCCAATCAACAATTACTCCGCAATGATTTTGTGTGAAAATTTCCACACAGCTTCAAGGGAGCCAATGTACAACGTACCACGCCTATTACCATATAAATGAGTCTAAACTTTGATGCATGGTACAATGAAAAATTAGATTGCTTTCATTACCATGAAGTAGCAGTTTTATATCTTCCCTTAATTATATTATATAGAGGCAATATCATCTATATCCAGTGTATAATGTTTGAACGTTGATTCCGTATCATCTGTTCATCTTACCAGCTCATCTGGTCAAATCCTGCGCACATGTAGTCCGAAAAACTCAGAGACAAATATTACTTCGCAGCAGTGGAGCTACAAAAACGACATCTACTTTAGCCCTACTAATAATAGCGGGAATTTGGCCTATTGACTATATTATTAGATTAAGAGGTGCAACTTATTGGCTAAAGAAGGAAGAATATGGGAATGTTTTTAAAATTATGGGTAAAAGATGCAATACTAAGAAAGAAGTGAACAATTATTTATTACAAGAATGGCAAGAAGAGTGGGATAATGCTCACGTAGGAAGAAGAGTATATGAAAAATTTCCTGAACTTAAAGAGAGGCTAAAATTGGAACATATAAAACCAAGAAAAGGATTTTTTCATTTTGTTACAGGAAATGGCCCATATAATGTATATTTAAAAGAATAGGGAAGGAGAACTCAAATTTATGTGAGCAATGTAACTGTTTAGATTCGGCTGAACATGTTATTTTTGAGTGCAATAAATATAGACGGCCCAAGAAAACTTAAAGGTAAATGCTTATGGAATATCTTAAGAGCTGTAGAAGATTATGTACATTTAGAAAATATCTCAAATAATATCCGTTAAGGCGTTGGAGGAATAGATGACCCGCGACAAAATATTTCAAGAAAGAAATGTAAGAACATTTCAATCTATGAGAAAAGAATATAACTTAGATCGTCCGAGGGAAATAGGATCAGGAGAAACTGAAGATATAGATTACCAGACTCGAAGACCTGATTTAAGACGCCAATTATGGACATCAGAAATAAGACAGAAAGAACACAGACAGAAAGAGAAAACCAGGAGAGAGAAGACATATATGGAGAGTATCAGAGCGGACAGATGCAACTGATTATGCAGAAGCGGAGAGATGACTACCCGGATGACTGGAACTGACGAACCAGCTCCATCTACTGATGCCAGTTCCTTCAGGAGATGGATCCCAGTGGGAGGAAGCTTTGGATACCAGTTTAGGAAAAAGTCTTTCGTAGCTTGATATAAGAATTCAAGCTGTAGTGGAAATGTAGATTTGATTTATATTGTTGAAGTAGAAGTAAAGTAGAAAAAGACTATTTTAGATAGATTATATTTGTAAGGTTACTGGAATCCAGTAATTTTTAGGTTTAGTTAGTTTGTTAAGGTAGAAAGGAGATTATATCTGCAAAATTTGTAAATTGTTTTGTGAAATCTGATTTAGAAGTTAATAAAGTTAAAAATGAAGTTTGCATAATAAGGCCTGGTATAGATTCCAGAAACCGGGCTATAATATATGCAGATTTTATTTTTTATCTGTTTAATGGGTGAATATATTCATAATATTAGTTTTGCTTTAAATGAGAGAACACTGATTAAGAAGAACATTGGCTTAAAACAATCTTTGTACAATAATATCTCTTTCCAAATTAATATTTTCACTTACATATCATTTTTAATGATACCTAATGTGCATTATAGTATTTGATAAAGAGGGGATTTGAATTTACTTTTCGCTTCTCCATTTTTACTTGTTTTATGTTTTCGATGTTTCGCAAGCATGCTGTAAAGCAGTGAGGACGGTATCATTAGACGTTAAGCTCTCTGCTTTATTGTTGAATTTAAAATAAGAAATACGATTGCATAGTTCTTTTTTTTCTGTAGAAGAACATGAACTGCTAAAAGGTTTAAAATTAATGTTATTATGTATTCTCGTGTTTCCCTGAGATGGAAGAAAATTATCCTGCCTATATAAAATCAAAACCTGAAATTTCACTTATATTGTTTCTCTCAAAATAAGCGATCATTGCAGACGCAGCCTCCTTCTTTCATATTTCGGGTGGGCTATTCATTTCTGCCGAGGGTTCAATTCCGGTTGAGAGCAATAGCTTTTAAGTGTGCTGCGCTGATATATTCCTGGCAAGTGATATTGTAGTTAACACTCAGAATCCTTATTTTCCTCCACTATTGTTTACTGAGACAGATGGCCCCGTGACAACATCTGAGGCTTAAAGTTGGTTGGTGCAGGTTTGATTCCCATCGGAGTGACCAATCTAACTCTGGTGTCTTCATGTTTTTCAGGTCAAAAGCAAATGTCTTTCCTGTCCAAACTTTCGTGTTTCAAATATTAGCTGTTTCAGAGTTGTAGGACCTGGTGACAGCGATTGGCACGTTTCGTCAGAAGGTTCAGTTTGTACCTTCAGTTTGTACCTATTTGTTTTATGTTTCATCCTGGCGGTTGGTCGACCAGATAATAGACCTTGCTATAGTGCATTCGGAGCCTAGCGTGCAACGTTCACCTTCCGGATTCCCCTTCAAACCTTTCTCCCAGGTATCATTTAATTTCTAGTGTCTGCAATAGCCTACGTGCCGTACCGAACATGGTAGTTAAGGACATCCTCCCTTTACTACACATTTAGCACATTTTATGAATTAATTTTGGACATATTACGAGACCTTAACCTTTCTTAAATACATAGTTCTAATATGTGATGCAAGTTCCTTTTCTCATCATTTACTTATACACTGGAAAAGGTTGCTGCACGAATATCTCGCTAGTTTGATGCAGCTTATTCTGACGTAAATTCTGAAGCACTGTGAACTATACTCAGGGTGGAGTAAAGAGTCCCATCACCTCTCGAAGCCCTCTCTTTACTAACACCAAAATTCCTTTTGTTACTATTTTGTCCATTGTGATTACTAGTCTTGGTCATGCCATAATTAAGTTTCCGAACAATATCTTTTCAAACGAAGTCAAGTGTTATGCACTTCGAATCCCTGCTAAGAACCCTCTTTCTCCCGTGTCTTTTCCTAAACGACTCAACCAACTGTTCGTGTTGTAACACATATACAGTGCTCCTTTGAAATCCATTACGATTCTTTATTCATTGCATCCCTTAATTTCATTATCATGTGGAGGTCAACATTTTGATTTTGTGTAAATAAGTGTATAATCTACGAAATCCTATCTCTTTACTTTCTATTTCTTTCTTTCTTCCTTCCTTCCTTCCTTCCTTCCTTCCTTCCTTCCTTCCTTCCTTCCTTTCTTTCTCTCTTTCTTTCTCTCTTTCCGTCTCTCTTCCCGTCTTTCTTTCCTTCTTTCTTTCCTTCTTTCTTTCCTTCTTTCTTTCCTTCTTTCCTTCTTTCCTTCTTTCCTTCTTTCCTTCTTTCCTTCTTTCCTTCTTTCCTTCTTTCCTTCTTTCCTTCTTTCCTACTTTCCTTCTTTCCTACTTTCCTTCTTTCCTTCTTTCTTTCCTTCCTTCCTTCCTTCCTTCTTTCCTTCTTTCCTTCTTTCCTTCTTTCCTTCTTTCCTTCTTTCCTTCTTTCCTTCCTTCTTTCCTTCTTTCCTTCCTTCTTTCCTTCTTTCCTTCTTTCCTTCGTTCCTTCTTTCCTTCTTTCCTTCTTTCCTTCGTTCCTCCTTTCCTTCTTTCCTTTGTTCCTCCTTTCCTCCTTTCCTCCTTTCCTCCTTTCCTACTTTCCTACTTTCCTCCTTTCCTACTTTCCTTCTTTCCTTCTTTCCTTCTTTCCTTCTTTCCTTCTTTCCTTCTTTCCTTCTTTCCTTCTTTCCTTCTTTCCTTCTTTCCTTCTTTCCTTCTTTCCTTCTTTCCTTCTTTCCTTCTTTCCTTCTTTCCTTCTTTCCTTCTTTCCTTCTTTCCTTCTTTCTTTCCTTCTTTCTTTCTTTCTTTCTTTCTTTCTTTCTTTCTTTCTTTCTTTCTTTCTTTCTTTCTTTCTTTCTTTCTTTCTTTCTTTCTTTCTTTCTTTCTTTCTTTCTTTCCATCTTTCTTTCCTTCCTTCTTTCCATCTTTCCTTCCTTATTTCCTTCCTTCTGTCCTTCCTTCTTTCCTTCCTTCTTTCCTTCCTTCTTTCCTTCCTTCTTTCTTTCCTTCTTTCCTTCTTTCTTTCCTTCTGTCCTTCTTTCCTTCTGTCCTTCTTTCCTTCTGTCCTTCTTTCCTTCTGTCCTTCTTTCCTTCTGTCCTTCTTTCCTTCTTTCCTTCTTTCCTTCTTTCTTTCTTTCTTTCCTTCTTTCCTTCTTTCTTTCTTTCCTTCTTTCTTTCTTTCCTTCTTTCCTTCTTACCTTCTTTCCTTCTTTCCTTTTTCCTTCTTTCCTTCTTTCCTTCTTTCCTTCTTTCCTTCTTTCCTTCTTTCCTTCTTTCCTTCTTTCCTTCTTTCCTTCTTTCCTTCTTTCTTTCTTTCTTTCTTTCTTTCTTTCTTTCTTTCTTTCTTTCTTTCTTTCTTTCTTTCTTTCTTTCTTTCTTTCTTTCTTTCTTTCTTTCTTTCTTTCTTTCTTTCTTTCTTTCTTTCTTTCTTTCTTTCTTTCTTTCTTTCTTTCTTTCTTTCTTTCTTTCTTTCTTTCTTTCTTTCTTTCTTTCTTTCTTTCTTTCTTTCTTTCCTTCTTTCTTTCCTTCTTTCTTTCTTTTCTTCTTTCTTTCCTTCTTTCTTTCTTTCTTTATTTCTTTCTTTCTTTTCTTCTTTCTTTCCTTCTTTCTTTCTTTCTTTATTTCTTTCTTTCCTTCTGTCCTTCTTTCCTTCTTTCCTTCTTTCTTTCATTCTTTCTTTCTACCTTTATTTCTTTCTTTCTACCTTTCTTTCTTACTTTCTTTTTTCTTTCTTTCTTTCTTTCTTTCTTTCTTTCTTTCTTACTTTCTTTTCTCTTTCTTTCTTTCTTTTTTCTTTCTTTCTTTCTTTCTTTCTTTCTTTTTTCTTTCTTTTTTCTTTCTATCTCTTTCTTTTTTCTTTCCTTCTCTTTCTTTTTTCTTTCTTTCTTCCTTTGTTTGTTTGTTTGTTTCTTTGTTTGTTTCTTTCTTTGTTTTTTTGTTTGTTTCTTTCTTTCCTTCTTTCTTTCCTTCTTTCTTTCTTTCTGTCCTTCCTTCTTTCCTTCCTTCTTTCCTTCCTTTCATCTTACCTTCTTTCCTTCCTTCCATCTTTCCTTCTTTCCTTCCTTCCAACTTTCCTTCTTTCCTTCTTTCCTTCTTTCCTTCTTTCCTTTCTCTCCTTCTTTCCTTTCTTTCCTTCTTTCCTTTCTTTCCTTCTTTCTTTCCTTTCTTTCTTTTTTCTTTTATCTTTTTCTTTTTTTTTCCCTTTGTCTAAAGTTGTAAAAGCCAAATCGCACATCTGCAATATATACCTTTCGAGTTTATAAAT
This sequence comes from Mantis religiosa, assembly GCA_030765055.1. Classification (NCBI taxonomy): domain Eukaryota; kingdom Metazoa; phylum Arthropoda; class Insecta; order Mantodea; family Mantidae; genus Mantis; species Mantis religiosa. Next base: position 77,007,157 of record CM060949.1, on the reverse strand, counting down.
GCTTACATATGCAGCTATAGTCGTGCTGAATTTTTTGACTTTAGCTGCATTATCCACGTTGTGATGGTTTATAAAAGTAAAACGAGATTTATACCTTGGACTAAGAAACACTGCACACAGACCTGATCAGTATGGATCTCAACTATATGTCTTTCTGTTGGGAGTTCAGTTTAATGCTGAGCCACCACCCCCTCCCCTCCACCCTCGCCAAGTTAACTTCTTCTGTCACAATCCACTCTTTGTTTTCAAAGTTACAGTAGGTCGTTAATTTATATTGAAGTATCAAATGAAACTATAGGTGAAAATTTGTTGCTATGTTTGCGGACTATTTTTTTGGTAATTTTTCTTTTACACTTCCAGAAGAAAATTTAAGAGTGAATTAAAGAATATTTGTAACATGGAGGAGCAACAAATACAGGAAAGGCTTTCTTGAAAGACATAGAGGGAAACCGAAGTTAATACTTCTTTCTTAGACTACAAACAGAGTGAAGATAAAATCGTACATTTGAAGTAATAATAATAATGATGATGATGATGATGATGATGATGATGATGATGATGATGATAAGTACTAAAGTTAGTAAAATATTAAAGCAGTTTACTTGTTCAGGTTGTTACGCTGCTTCTTAAGTCGTTTATCCTTCAGCTTCCATTGTTATGATCACCTGATTTAAGCGCTTTTAGTCCTAATGCTATAGGTATTATGGAATGGATAGCATATTTATGTTTATGGGAATATTAGGATCCATTTTTATCTATCCGTTTGTTTTTATTTTCTCTAAGAGCCAACCAAACTTCAAGACAGGATTTTTGTTTAAGCTTCCGGATCCTTCTTTGATCATTAAGCTGAATATCAGCTAGCTTTACTGCTTAAACTGATGAATAGCAGAAAAAAGAGTGTATGTTATCAGGGTACAGAATAAAGGAATTTTGCTTCAATCAGTAAGAACTCTATGTTCACACACTGGATATCACTACGTCAGCTGATTCAAATGAATAATTCTGAATAAATTTGTGGTGTTACTATCCATTTATAGGCTCAAATGGTTAACAGTTTTAACTCTTGAGCAAAGTACAGTCATTCTAGTTCATTTATAAAACAAACGCTCCACAGTAAGTGTAAAGTTTTTCAGTGACAGAGCTCGCAAGCTTTTGTTGGAATTCATTCTTGTTAGCGAATTCCACGGTAAACTGCTCACTCAATTAAAAATCACTTGTCTGTGTATGTCCGCCCCGCTGAGAAATACGGATGCGCGTGCCCTTTCGGACCTCTCTCCGGGGGGCCGCAGGTGGTGGCCGGCCCAGGGGGTTTCGCCCTCCTCTATGCTATATTTTTCTCTCGGTGTGTCAGTTTGCGGACTGGCCATTGTTGTGCATGGTAACAGCTACATCACGGTTTGTTGCGTGTTGCAGCTATGCTGTACTTTGAATCGATTTCATATGCAACAGTGTGAGTGTGTGTGTCGATTGATGGGTTAATGTTTCAGGGACGGTATAATAGCTACATCAGCCACCCCATCCTCCCAAACATGGCGCACCGTGCCAGTCCCCAGAGTTTATGTGTTCGCCGGCTCATTCACGCAGAGGATTTAAAAACATTAGATAGGAATTATTAACTTTTCTGGTTTCGGCCGGGGGTTTGTTGCAGCGAATTTCCATATTTCAAAATGTTTTCCCTTTTTTCAGCCTCGTCGCGCTCTCACCTAGCAACCGGACACGCTACTTTATGATGTTCTACGATGAGTGCCAAACTGGTGCAAATTGTAATGCTTGAAATGTTTTTACATTCCAAATGCGTAATTCCGGAGGAAAAAAAAATTAATAAGCTAATCTTGCTTCACATCCACGTCCGTCTGGCACGCACACAAGCAGTAAAAGTCACAATCTCATAGCTTAATGGTGCATGAATAAATTACGTTTTCATTAATGTGCCATACGGATCCTTGAAAAATTAGCGCTCGTCGCTTTATTTCCTCTTACTTTCTACTGTCTTCTCTCTCTCCATCTCTCGATCTAAATTCTTATATTCTTCTTCCTCACCCTTCTTTTTCAGCATACGACCACCAGAACATTCCTAGTTGATAAATTTCTATGTGAGATTGTTTTAAGTACCCTCCTTTGAGGCACATCTCACTATCCTTTATCGAGCCCGTCTATGGTAGCACGTCCTCAGCTTCCTTTGGTGACCAGATTGTGTGCATCGTCAAGGTGTTGAAACTTCAGTGTTATAAAATCATTATAGAATTTTCCATCAATGAGAATTGCTTCATTATGCAGAAAAGAAACTACAGATTGGATCTTTTTAGCTTGTATTCCTGAACGGAACTGTATATTTTTTCTTCCATAAAATAAGATTGTAAAATTAGATATTAAGTAATCTTATACTTTTCAATGTAAACTCTTGAAGCCATGGTTTGGAAACTCATATTTTACCAGGAAACATTACTAACACAGTTCACTTATGACTGTGACAAATGTCTGAAAGCTTTCACACAACTTTTTGATTTCAATTAGAATTTTCGAAACCGAACTAACACTCAGTTTGACCGTAAAAAAATTCAGTAACTTTGACACTTCACAACATTGCTTTCCTTCTAAGAAATACTACAGTATCTCTGTATCCAAGTCACCTTTCAACTATCTTCGCTCTTCAATGAAGCTACTGCTAGCGCCTCTAGTAGTCAGCTATGGGACCTCTGGGTATGCATGGATGTGCTGCATATGTAAATAAATAACACAGTTAATTAACTTATAAATTTAGTGGAAATTATCCTGAGTCACTGCGATGATATTCGGAACGTTTCTTGGCGGCGTAATCTACTTAACACGAGCCGGTGCTCAGGCGCTCTGGACTGCCGATGATCCACCAAAGAAAACACTTCGTAAAAGTATAAGGCATGAAGTAAAGGCCGCCAGCTTTATAATTACAAACATTTTGTCGACTTAGGTCCCTGCTATTGCGTAACTACTCCTACCAACATTCTTGTATGAGACGTGTCCGTAAAATAAGCTCTCCAAGGTACTGGCTCCACGCGTAACGCTATTACGCGAGATCCGGCAACACTGGCGTGTAGCCTTGTTTCACCCCTTAAAATCCCCACCACAAGGAACTCGTTGTAACAATTAGTCTGGGCTGGGCAGCCGTTTGCGTTGGAGCTTCCTATCACTTCCACCGCCAAGTGCGAGTTGCGTGCTGTGATCCGTTTTTTGAGTGCCATGTACACAACCCCACTGAAATTCATCGTCAGTTATGCGAAGTCTATGGGCCACAATCTATGGTCGTAAAAAACGGGCGAAAGTGGGTCAAAGTTCAAAGACGTACGTACAGACATCCATGACGAACAGCGCTCTGGTCGGCCTTCGGTTTCAGCCGAAATTATTGCAAAAGTGGAGCAAGAAATGCTTAAAAATCGGCGTGTGACAGTTCGCGAGCTCTGCGAACTTATCCCTGAAGTCAGTAGAGCTACGATTGACAAGATTTTGACCGAAAATTTGAATTATCACAAGGTGTGCGCGAGGTGGGTCCCCAAAATGCTCACCGAAGGCCATAAACGGTAACGTGTTGAAGCGGTCCAACGATTCCTGGAGCTCTATGCAGAATAGGGCGAGGAATTGTTAGATTCAATTGTCACTGTCAATGAAACCTGGGTGCACTACACAACATTATAAACTATAGAACGCTCCTGTTATTGCCGGAATTCAAATTCACCGAAGCCGCGAAAGTTCAGTCATTCTCTGCCGGCAAAGGGATGGCCAGTGCATTCTGGGACAGAAAAGGTGTATTGTTGTGCGAGTTTATGCCTACCGGCACAACAATAAAAGCCGCTAGCTACTGTGAGACTAAAAGAATTGTGACGTGCGATTCAAAATAAAAGGAGGGGAATGCTGATGTAGAGAGTGATTTTTCATCACGACAACGCTCGTCCCCATATTGCACATGCAACGCCTGATCTCCTGGCCCATTTGGGGTGGGACATCATCACTCGTCCCCCCTACAGCGCAGACTTCGCACCTAGTGATTATAATAAGTTTCCTGGGATGAAGTCACACCTGGGTGGAACACATTTCCAGACCGACGATGATTTGAAAAACTAGGTTGACCGCTACCTACGCAACTTGGCGGGAGAGTGCTATTACAAGCGTATACAAAAACTGCCACAGCGCATGCAAAAGTTGATCGATCGCAATGGTAATTACGTTGAAAAATAGCTGTAAGTTCCGCCTTTCCATCAATTTAACATTAATTGACAATAAACATGTTTTATATATTAAATAAAGCTGGAGACATTTTATGGACACGCCTCGTACGTGGTAAACAACTTCAAAATTATTAATTCTAATCTGAAGAACAATTTTAATAATTTAATTCTAATTTTCGGAATGTTGATTGCATGGCTTTTAACAGCATCTTTCACTTCTGAAAATAAGTGATTTTAGGTAGGCTTGAGCTAATGGTTTTCTTCTCAATTGAATTCATAAAGCTCTAATCATCTTAACCCCACTAACTTCCGTAAAATTCAAACCTGCTTAGTGCCAGGTAATCAGTACTTTTAATTATTCAATTGCAATTATTGACCTTTATCTAAATCATATATATAGAATTATGAACATGATTGGTCAATAATTCTGCTAAAGTAATATTAGTGCATCAATGTATCCTAATACATGATTGTTCTTAATTAATTTGCATAGATATGAAATTATGGCATCATTATCAAGTATTAAACAATTTCTGATGTACTGCAGCAATATTCAATTTGTACTTCCAGTTTATCCTCGCTGCAGAAATTTCTAGATCATACTGTTTGTTAACCATTAGGCAAAATTTTCTCTGGCCAATGCACAATATGCTGCCAAATTTAGACTTTTAACTATCACTTTCCAAGCGTTTTAAAATGTTTCTATGCAGTGTTCTATAGAGTTATTTCCGATAAAAGAAACTCATGATATGATGCCATTCAGAAAATAAAAATAATAATTTTTCTACCTCATATAAATAAAATGAAGATAAATAACAATGTTTTGGTAGTGTTAAAAGTAATTCCAGGCTTAACTTTAATGGGAGTCGTATTAAATGAGACAATGTTTGGGAAATACAATAATTACCCTTTTGATTTCCGTCGAGGGCCCACCCTGGCCTTGGATTTTTCGTGATTTTCTTCAGACCTACAGTGCGCGAATATCACCTTGAGTTAGAATACCCCCTTGGTGGTATACCTATTTTATAGCTTTAGTGCCTGTTGTGCAAAAATAAAAAAATGCGTAACTTCGAAGGCTTTCAAGATTAAAAGTTGACAGTGAAACTCTCCGCTTCTGAAATACAGAGGCGAGTAATAAATTCAGCTTTTGCTGAAGTTCTTCTCGGGAAGAAAGTCAGGTGATAAGACGATTAGATATCGCCGTTTCGGGAGCGTACATCTCTCCCATCATCAGGATATTTATTAAATGTTATAACCACAAATTAATCACTGGATGTAATATAAACACAAACAAAGACAAGAGACTATCATTATTCACATTACTGTGACTTTGTGGGTTCGTGGAATAAAAAGTCCAATTACACCACTCCAAAATGTTCTTTATTTCCACCGACTTACAGTTAAACTCCTGCCAATTACACAGAATTACGTGCTGCAACAATTACAATTCACCAGTTCGTCCCTTACAATTTCCTTGTACTCGCGGTTACTCACTCACAGTTACGTACAGTCTTCCGTTGCACAATCTTTCCATTCATTAACACGTCACTGACTGCCTTCTTACACCAAGAACTGTCCTCACTCACACACGCTAACCAACTCATTGACCAACTCAACTCTGTCTGTCTGTAACCCTCTTTATAGGAATATCGCCGGTTTCTAGTGACCAGGAGAATGTTCCAGTAAACGAAAGATCGAGAATCAGGTGTAGGAGAAACAGGTGACACAGTCATTTTTTCCCCTGACAACAGCCTGTCACCACTACAAGACAAACGAGGAGGAGGTGTGGCTAACGCGGTCCTCCCCCCTGCCTTCCGTTCACAGCTGGTTCACAGGGTGCTCCAGCGCTCCCGTTACACTGCTCCCTCCTCAAAGCTGTTCGCCTCGAACAGCCCCATCGTAGCGTGCGAGGCGGTCCAGGTGTACCACCCGCATCTGCTCGGAGTCTCAGCCAGAAGTACCGCTGCCGTAGTTTGTGAATCATTCGGTTCGCTCCCAGGTGTCCTCCTGAAGTACCGGCGTGCACTTCCTCCAAGACTTCCGGGACCTTGCTCCGGGGAAGTACCAACTGTCCTCTCTGCGCCTTCCCATCGGGTGACTCCCATACCCGGAACAGCACGCCCTCTCTGGTCTTCAACGAGTCCCATTGGGCCCAGTGCGACTTGTAGGTGGCGCTCCTCGGTGCGATGTCCTCCCAGGTCGGTCTCGTCCCTGCGTCCACTTCCCTCAAGAGTGGCCCCAAGTCTGCGTCCGCCAGCTGCTCCCTCCTCAGGCCTGCGCTATCCCAGCCTTCAGCAGGCACTGCCACAACTACTCGGACTGCTGCGGCACGCTTCTTCTCTTCCACTCTTGTGCGCTCATGGCCGTCCTGGATCTGCGGTAGGACACCTCCAATGTAATGGTCACTAGCGTCGGTGTCCACAATGAAGGCGCCACCCGGTTGCGGGGAACCCAAAGTTGGAGCACTGCACAGGGTCTCCTTCGGGTGCTGGAAAGTGTCTTCGGCGTCCTCCGTCCACACATAAGGCCGGTTTTCCTCCGTCAGGCGGGTGAGGGGTTTTGCGATGTTGTCGGCCTTTTCCTCTAAATCGTTAAGGCGGTCGTCTACTTGACCCTTCCGTTTGCCCAGATTCGTGACGTCATCCCTCACGCCGGCCAACCGTTCCTCAAACTTGGCGGCGAGAGCCTCGTTCGCCACCTTCATTTCGGTAGCCAGACGGTCATTCGCTGCTCTCATTTCCGTGGTTAACTCGGCCTTAATTTGTTCCGTCTTCTCGGTGATGTTGCTGTTTGCCGTCTTCATTTGTTTCAACTCTGCGGTGATGTTGTCCCTAGCCGTCCTGATTAGTTTCAGTTCCGCGGCCAGGTTATTTCTAGTCTCCAGCATCTCTGTTAATTCGGCCTGCATTTCCATCATCTTCTCCAAAAAATTTTCCAATGCCGCGTCCATGGTTGTAATTTTCGGTGATGTTACCTTCCCGCTTCCTGACACCAGTGTGACTTTGTGGGTTCGTGGAATAAAAAGTCCAATTACACCACTCCAAAATGTTCTTTATTTCCACCGACTTACAGTTAAACTCCTGCCAATTACACAGAATTACGTGCTGCAACAATTACAATTCACCAGTTCGTCCCTTACAATTTCCTTGTACTCGCGGTTACTCACTCACAGTTACGTACAGTCTTCCGTTGCACAATCTTTCCGTTCATTAACACGTCACTGACTGCCTTCTTACACCAAGAACTGTCCTCACTCACACACGCTAACCAACTCATTGACCAACTCAACTCTGTCTGTCTGTAACCCTCTTTATAGGAATATCGCCGGTTTCTAGTGACCAGGAGAATGTTCCAGTAAACGAAAGATCGAGAATCAGGTGTAGGAGAAACAGGCGACACAGTCATTTTTTCCCCTGACCACAGCCTGTCACCACTACAAGACAAACGAGGAGGAGGTGTGGCTAACGCGGTCCTCCCCCCTGCCTTCCGTTCACAGCTGGTTCACAGGGTGCTCCAGCGCTCCCGTTACATTACTGAACAAAACACTGTTTTCAGTAAATTAAGTGCCAGGTGAGGAGATGGCGTGAGTATAGAAAATTAATTGGATCAAAGAAACGTAACCTTTTAACTTGATTATCAAGTTGTATAGATCTGTGCTCCTTAAGTCGATGGATTTCAATTTTTAAGGCCTGGTTCCAAGAGGCGCTGCACTGAAATGCGGCATCACGATTAAGCGTGCTCCTCTCGGAGGAAGTGGCCAAAGCATCCTTAGCTCTCCGTCCCCAGTAACTGTTGCAGTTTTCTTAATCGTGATGCGATTTCAGCGCCTCTTGGAATCCGGCCTTAAAATGGAAATCCGTCGACTTAAGGAGCACAGATCTATACAACTTGATAATCAAGTTAAGAGTTACTTTGCTTTGATCCAATTAATTTTCTATACTCACGCCACCTCTTCACCTGAAAGATAATTTTCTAAAAGCAGTCCTTTGTTTAGTAATACGAATATTGATAGTTTTGTCTTTATATTTCTGTTATATCCAGTGATTCGTTTCTGTTTATAACATTTAATAAATGTCCTGATGATGGGAGAGATGTACGCTCCCGAAACGTCGATTTCTAATTGTCTTTTCACTTGACTTGCTTCCCGAGAAGAAGTTGAGCATATTCGTCCCCTCGAAAGTTTCAGGTCTCATTTTAAATTCAGCTTTATGGGTATATTTAATATATTAGGTCTTAAAGATTAACTCAGTCAGCTAGTATCAAAATATTTCTTCGGAGTATTTTCTGTTAGCATTTTGAAAACGTATAATATTAATAAGAAATACTTTTAGTTATGCTAGAAATTTTCACATGAGTGAAGTTAGTGGTACAAGTTGGCATTCACATTTAGGAATCAAGGGTATTGGTAGTATGCTATAAAAATGTGTCCATGTTTTGAGTGGAAAGCCTGAACCTCTACTTATATATATTAAAGCGTCTGGGGGATAAATTGCACCATTTCCCCAGAGCAATCTCACTGAATTTTACGGCCTGATGGGAACGGTCACTTTATTCGTCTGTAGTGGAAGTATTCCTTTACGTAGTAAAACACGACAGACAATGAAGCTTTGAGCAATTACCACTGTGTTAAGCTTATTTTTGCAGTCATTTATATATCCGTCGGTACCTTTCTGACGTGCAGATTCTATGAATATCAAAAAAACACAAGGTGCACATGTGCCGACTCAGTGTCGGAGTAGAAAACTTTCTATCTTTTCGTGAAAGAGTGCCTTTAGAATAATTTGCTATTTTAAATTTCAAGTTATCAACATTTTCATTATAATGTTAATGAGTTTTCAAGAACTTTTAACGGATTTATTGAGGATAATTTGAACCAAGTTACAAAGAATGTGATAGGAGGATATTAGGTAAATAATTATCGGAACTAGGAAGTTCGTACCGATTTCCTTGAGCAGTGTAAGAGCGGCCAGTCATTGCTATATAACGCAGCGTTACTAACAAGGGCAAGGTTCGTTGTAGAATACAAATCATTACTGCAAAACAGGTGTAACCGCATGACATAGAGCACGTTGTTAGGAAGGAGGACATTAGAATAACATCTCTGTTGTGCCTCAAAGATGAGCAACTAAATTTGCTGTAGAACCATTGTATGTTTTCTAGAAGTGTACTTATTCATGTCTTTATTTACTTCATTATTTACATTTACATTTCATTGGAGTGCTTCAGCAAACATGGAAAAAAGAGAAGCCAAATCGAGAAACTAAATTAGCTGAAATCATTAACGAATTTGCAAGAGATTATCTTGTTTTACGGGACATAGAATGAGTTTTTTCACTTGAAAGACTTCAAAGGTACATTATTGTTTTTAGTAATACGACCGCAGATGAGTAAATATGTAGTAAAATTCCTGCTTTAGCGTTATGTCTAGTAAGATTCTTCAGATATTTAAGAAATTATTTGTATTATTTGGATATTATTTTACATTCGATCAGGAAACTTTAAAACCGCGTTATAATTGCTTGGGTGTTGCGACAATGTGCCTATTTGAATAATGAGATCAGTCGAAGACAAACCCGTATGTACTATATAACAATTTGTATGTTGTATATAATGATTTAAAATGTTGTCCATTTACGAATGTCTCATAAGTAATTTTAGCTCCCTGGGCAACCGGTTTCAATGCCTCTCCGCAGTGCGTTTCTTATCTATGACTTGTTTGGATGCCAGGAGAGGGTCGGTCGCAAACTGCATAGAGAACGGCGAGCGGTGCGAACTTCCTAGCCCTGATAATTACAATAAGTATTCTCTGTATGATACAGTAAACGCAGCTTTTCTGAGTTGCAGCTTTTGGCAGAGAATTTAAGACGTCATTAGCTAAGTTGCAGTTGAGAATAAGTAACCACCATCGACAAAGAATTATATTGTGATTCACATTTGCATTATACACAGGTCGTCATGTCGCCCAGCCAGATGGTAAGAGTACATTACTATCAGAGAAATGACCTCATCAGCGTTGCTATGGATTTAGTGGAAATTTACGCGCGTTTTCACATGTATGTGGTGACCTTATTCATTATTTGAAAGCATTTCATTTAACAAACCGGTATATGGAGTGATTGTGTAAGATTGTAATCATTCTAAGTGTTATATTCAGGACTTTACTTACTATGGTAATTGTTGTTGCCGTCACAGAGATAGAGTAAATATGGCAACAGCAAACTGAGAAAGCTATGAGGTAGCACGACCGTTAGTTATAAGAGAATTTCTCACCAATTATAGTTAAGCTGTGTAACTCACATAACTAGTACGCCAATAAACTCCTTCAGCAGAAAATTCTTTAGATTGACAATTAGGTAGAATTTTAAGTCACATCTCATTGCAGCAACTCCCTGCACTAGCAGGAGGCTTGTACCCTGTCTTGATGGACTGGCTTTTATTTATTATTTATTATAAACAAGGCCTTAACCGTAGACTAAGAATTGAAATTTTAGAATTAAGCAAATCTCTGAGTGAAGTGGAACTGTTTCATATACTTTGGAGTTAAAAATATGGAAAGTGGGTAGTGAGTAGGAGCTTTATAAGTACTTGAGTATTTAGGTGAAGTTTAACTTGATAAAAGTGTGTATTTCAAATAATCGTCGATATCTCGTCGAGTTTTGAAATTGTATTTTGCAAAATGTGCTTACAACGCGGTTTAAACTACAAATATGTCACAGGAGAGGTAGGAAACTGATATATACACCTGTCTCGGTAGCGTGGTGGTAGCATGCCTGCCTCACGTTCAAGAGTTCACGAGTTCGATTCTCGGTCAGGGTGTGTTACCTGGATAAGGTTTTTCCAGGGGTTTTCCCTAATCCTGAAAGACGAATGTCGGGTAACTCTAAGCTCCATTGGCTCTGGACTCATTAGAGCATCATTTCATCCATTCCATTCATCGTCCGATATGAGTTAACGTTGGAGGACGTAAATTAAACAAAAAACTGATATTTACACTTGTAAAGGCTGGAGACATTTTATAGGAAAGGAGATTACCCGACGGCATTGAAGTAGACTTGAGAACCATAAGAAGTGGAGCAGCTTGAAGAATTCTTGGTCGACGTCTTCAAAATGGATCGCATTGCTGCCAGGTGAATTGCCGTTTGTGAAGATCTTTAAAGGCAAGTATAGGTTGGGCAGGGAGATGTTTTCATTTTGTAGAGTTGTGAACTAAAACAACCATAGTTTATTATAAATTAAGAGATTATATGCTTCGGACCTAGGGATAGAAATGTCAATATCTAATTTTATCGATAATACTCGGTAGCCTTAAAATTTGATGTCAGCACAACCTCCACCGGGTAGCATTTCAGCAAATCACAGCAGATTAGCTGTACAGTTTTATTTCTGAAACTGATGTTTTAAATCAATGAAAGACAGGTAGCGGCGGTGTGACGTCAGTTCCGCCAGCTGTCACCACCAAATATGCTCCCGAACGAAAGACAGGTTAGCGTATGACGTTATTGTAGTGATTACTGCTGTCGAAGGGGAAGGAATAGTTTGCTGTGTGCTGGTAGGAAAGACGGAAACGTATTGGGTGTTAATAATATGAAAAACGTACATCTTGGGTGTTGTAATATTATTGCCAACTGCTTTAATTACACAATAGGTCACAGTTTATAAACTGGCTCTGTGCTATGAGAAAAGATATAAAACTTCAACTCGTAGATTTTCTGAAGGACAGGCATCCTATAATTTTATCTGCAAATTAGAGGAGACCCATTCAGAGCAAAATTAGGGGAACATTTTCGGAAGCTTTCTGTTTCGTTTTTCTTTAACTAGTTTATCAATAACTGGGAAGTCTGTAATCAAAGGCTGCATGTTAGATTGTGATCCGATAAGGTATTTCGGGGTTTGGACTTAGCTAATTTCATAACAGAAAAAAGTTGTTCGCACAGATATGTTCGGCCAAACATACACAACGTCAATGCGGCAAGTGAATATAACCTCAGAAATCTGGTTTGAGAGACATTCTTGTAAAAATCAGCCAAGTCTTTCTTGTGTGTATATTTCTCCTTAAATAATATCGTCACATTGTAAATTTAACAGTTCCATTAGGTACATAGCAGCTACATTGTGGTCATCGAGTGCGGTACACTTGACTGAATCCTCAGATTCTGTACTCACAGCGCCATTTATATAGGCAACTTGGTGCTACACGTTTTTGCTTGATGTCACACGCACTGCAGGCCTTGCTCCGGAATGAAATACCTCAAAACTCTTGAAGCTGTCTTCCTCTGTTTTAAATCATTCTTCAGATGTTAAAATATTTAATGCTTCAGTTATAAGTTTCTTTGCTAAGGTTCAGAAATAATGATATAATAATTCTTCAAAATTGTAAAATCGATTGGAATAATTTTGTCACGTTGCCCCCATTGTGGAACTAGCCTGTAGAAGGAACTGGAGTAGTGTAATTGTTCCACCTTGTTTATTACCAGTGGTAAGTGCAAGAGAGACGTGCTTTCAAGGATAGCCGCGAACTGACTAAGAAAGCCAGTAGCAAGTTGTATTATTATTACATGAGAGATCACTGGAGACTGAGGTCAAGAGTTTCCAGTCCCAGAAGCATTTCCCGCGGGCAACAGGTATATAAAGAGGCCGCTGTGAGGTCTTGGAGGCGCAGTAGTTGTGTTTTGGTATTTATAGTTTGTGTGTGTTCCGAGCTTCGAATCGACGAGTGCGGCTCGGTGGTGATAAGTCGGCGCAGTGAGGCAGTTTGCGAATAAGTCAGTCAGTTGAGTTGTGTGAATCAACTGAACAGTTCATAGATGTGTGTGTGCGTTCATTGGTGGAGTCGGCAACCAGTGGAACGATACAGGAAGCAGTTTACGCCATTAAGTGCGGCCCCGTGATGAGGAACCGACGGACAGTGGAACAGGAGCGAAGCAATTCACGTATGTTTGTCGGAGTTGTGTTCAAAATCGGAGTGCAGCTTCACGTAAGAGATAAACCTGTATAAATGTCAGAGAGATTACTATCAGCACAAATTTGGACGTACTAAAGAGTCATAAAGAAGCGTTAAAGAAAGGTGTGGAAGCTGTTTATTTTTGTGAAAGAGGAGGTATTTGTAAGTCAGCATTGTACTAACAATATTGGTGACAAAGGAGTTTAAGGGAGATTGTTGTCTTTGGCACACTATTCTCACATGTGTCCATATTATATCTGATTTAAAGAAAACAAGATGTACCTTACTTTTGTTGTATGTTTACCCCAATCATCAGGTACATTATTAAATGTGTCTCCTACTCACTGTTTATATTTATAGACTCAACATACTGCCACATTTTAAGCAAGTAGGAAGAACTGTACATACAAAATACTGATTCTAGTTTTCAAAATAAAACTATACACTAATAATGCATTAATAAGTATTCCTTCAGGGCTGGCCAGTTCCTACCGCTCGCCGTTCCCTATGCAGGTTGCGACCGGCCATCTTCCGGCATCCAAACAAGTTATAGATAAGAAACGCCCAGCGGAGAGGCATTGAAACCGGTTACCGAGAGAAAAAATGTCTTATGAGACGTTCGTAAATACACATCTATTTAGACCATTATCTACAACATACAAATTCTTATACAGTATGTACATACGGGTTTGTCTCTGGCTGATTTCATTATATAAATAGGTACATTGTGGCAACCCCAAACAATTATAACGCGGATTGTAACATTTCCTGATCGAATGTAAAATAATATCCATATAATAAAATTAATTCTTAAATATCTGACAACTCTTACTAGACAAAATGCCAAAGCAGGTATTTTACTACATATTTACTCATCTGCGGCCGTATCAATAAAAACAATATTATTTCTCTGAAACCTCTCAAATGATAAACTCATTCTATATCCCGTAAAACAGGATTTAGTTGTTTGATAATCTGTTGCAAATTCGTTAATGACTTGAGCTAATTTAGTTTCTCGATCCGGCTTCTCTTTTTTCCATGTTTGCTGAAGTATCCCACTGAAATGCAAATGGAAATAATGAAGTAAATAAGGGCATGAATACAATGGTTGTACAGCAGATTTAGTTGCTCATCTATGAAGCAAAAAATGTGTTAATCGAATGTCTACCTTCCTACCAACGTGTTCTGAGTCATGCATTTACACCTGTTTCGCAGTAATGAGTTGCATTCTTCGATGAACCTTGCCATTACAAGTAGCACTGCGTAGTATGGTCATGCCTGGCTGCTCTTACACTGCTCAAGGAAGTCGGTACGAACTTCCAGCTGTGCTTATAAGTTATAAATATTCTTAAATTGTTATGAGGTTTTAAATCCGATATTATAATCTTCAAGATTGAAATATTAGACAGACTATTACTGTATTACAGCTAAAAAAAATTAGAAATAGAGAAGTGTTTTACTCAAATTCATTTTTAAAATTTATGAACACCATTCAATTTATGTTAGGAAATATTAAGTTATAACACAACACTCCAAATGGTTCCTGTCCTTAAGAACAACAATTATATTTTAATCTCAATATTCAGAATTAATTTTGAACAGGGAAGAGTAATTTTTTTCAGTTCATGAAGTTATTCAGGATGCGGAGTAGGTTCTTATCTTGGACGTGTTTGTTTAGAATATCTCCATGGACCGCGGACTCAATTGGGCATCATTTCACCCATTTCATTCATCGTCCAATATGACAACGTTGGCGGACGTAAGTTACAAAAATAAATAAATAGAAGAATAGCGTGTACGTACGTGGGCGAAATTTTATTTTGGCTTGTTCAAGCGGTAAGGAAATAACTAAACTGTGAATACACTGATACGGAACTTACCCATAGTTATTGTCCTGTTCCTTTGTCGAAGTTTTGCATCAATTAGGTGAAGAATGGCACGACGATACATACCGAAAGAGAATCCTAATGAAGAGAGAGCTGTAAAACTGTAAACGCGCGTAAATGAACGTTATTGGCGAGAAAGTATCACTGTCGAGTTCTCACAAAACCATAAATAAAAGTGATGTCCCTGATGTTTACAAATCGCCAAAATTATACAATTAGTTATTTCGTTGACAAATTAAACCAGCTGTCATCATTGCTCCCCTTTGAAGGATTACCGCACGACGTGATGAATCGGTCCAGGCCAATGCTTTCAAGAGAAGCTCTCGTTCCAGCCCGCTTCACTCGGACTTACCCAGCAGAAAGAGAGGAAAAAAGTACCCCTAAAAAGAGAGAAAAAATGGAGAACTGCGAGAACAGATGAGCGAGAGCGGATGTGGGCCAATCTGCTTCTGCCCCCAGAGTGGATAGAGGTCTCTCACTGTGCAGATTTCCTTCCACTTCGTAACCCCTAACACCTTGAGGCAGGAGAAAGAGGCGGAGTGCAGTAAAAATCCTTATCCAATCCTCGAACTAGAAACTTTATCTCTTAGGATCATACATGCTTTATTTCTTGTCCTAGGTTTTCAGTCTATAGAAAGCTGAACGTTTCTCTGTTAATCGACTCAAAGAAAGTGCGATGTTCATTTCTTAAATGCATCAACGTTTAAAGGATTTTCTTTTGGCGATAGCGTTCGTTCTGTTCATGAAGATAGGTTAAATGTTTAATCAAATTGGAACACAAACCTACCTGGCGTAATTTACTAATTTGCATAAGTTACATTAAATTCTCCAAAATTATGCTATATTTTGCATTGCAGATATGGAGTATTATAATTTCTGATCATGCATATATCATATATAGCTATTCATTTCTTTTAAAATTGTTAATATCTAAGCTTAATTTAGTTATGGGCGTTCTTTACTCCGCGTGTCAAACGAAATCCATCCTTCCAATTTCAGTTTTCTATTTTCAACACACAAAGAGTAGAACATAATTATTCCTTCATATTTTAAAATGTACAGATATAACTCAATGTACTATGTATTTCACTTATACTCCTATGTTACATACACACATAAACTGTGGGCGGGCGTACACACACAAAACGTATTACCAATTCACCTTTCTGCGAGTCACCTGGTACCTACTCATCTTAATTATGAACCGCGGTATAAGATTAATAATTGTATTCGAAAAATATATTGCCTTAAACAGGTTAACAATATATTAATCATTTAGTATCCCTTCCGAAATTCTGGAAATCACATTTCTTCCTCCCGCAAAATATATGCTTTGTTTATACAGTTTGGGATTGTTGATAATTCCTAACAATAGGCGTTTACAACACTTGAAACTCGAAGGAGAAAATTTTAGAAATGTATACTTTTTCGTCAATTTAATTTCAAATTTAGGTCATCGCTTCTAGTCCCTGCTTTAAGCTTCTTATCAAAAAAATTTTCACATGGTTATTTGCTAAGTTCTTTATGTGCAAGTCTCATTCTAATTTTCAGAATTTTGTTTACCAGAGTTTCTGCACATCAAAGTACCTTGAGTTAAGGATTTCTTGTTGACCGCATCCATCGGCCTTCTACTTACCTAATACATTGCCTTTTCTTAACGGAACTCGCTACTGTCCTCAGTATTGCTAGAAACCCTGTATATCTCACTTCTGACATAATGCATATATTCTAATGTATTAAAATTATATATGGCAGTTATAATACGAGGTGTGTCCGTAAAATAAGATCTCCAAGGCGCTGGAGCCGTGAGGAACGCTATTACGCGAGATCTGGCAACACTGGCATGTAGCTTGGTTTCCCTCATTCAAATCCCCACCACAACGAACCCGTTGCAACCGGGCAGCCGTTTGCAATGGAGCTTCCTATCACTTCCGCCCCAAGTGCGAGTTGCATGCAGTGATCCGTTTCTTGAGTGCCAAGGACACTACTCCCACTGAAATTCATCGCCAGTTATACGAAGTCTATGGGCCACAGTGTATGGACGTCAAAAGCGCAGGAAAGTGGGTCACAGAGTTCAAAGATGGACGTAGAGACGTCCATGACGAACAGCGTTCTGGCTGGCCTTTGGTTTCAGCCGAAAAAATTGCAAAAGTGGAGCAAGAAATGCTTAAAGATCGGCGTGTGACAGTTCGCGAACTGTGCGAACATATCCCTGAAGTCAGTAAGACTAAGATTGACAAAATTTTGACTGAACATTTGCATTATCATAAGGTGCGAGCGAGGCTGACATGCCCATTTGGGATGGGACATCCGCACCCATCCCCCCTACAGTCCAGACTTAGCACCTAGTGATTATCATCTGTTTCCTGAGTTGAAGTCACACCGGGGTGGAACACATTTCCAGACCGACGATGATTTAAAAAATGAGGTTGAGCGTTAGCTGCGCAACTTGGCAGGAGAGTGTCATGACAAAGGTATACAAAAACTGTCACAGTGCATGCAAAAGGGTGTCAATCGCAACGGTGATTACGTTGAAAAATAGCTATAATTTCCGCCTTTCCATCAATATAAAATTCATTGACAATAAACATGTTTTCTATATTAAATAAAATTTGAGAACTTATTTTACGGACAATCCTCGTATTTGTATCATTGTTTTACGAAATTATGAATCTTACCTGTTAAGAATTTATGTATCATGCAGTAATTCAAAGAATGTTGTTTAAGAAGAAATTAATATCTTTGGTAAATTAATTTCGATTATTTAACACGAACTAATAAGTTAATTATAATATTCAATCAATCATGGTTCCGTAACAGCAATATATGAATCCTTAACAGAAGTTGCTATTTGACTTTTATTTTCTACGGCCTGGAATGGACGTTACGTCTGAATATATTTGTACAGATAAACACTTTACCTACCTGAATGATATTGCAGTTAGTATAAAATATTATTCAGAGATATAAATTCTGCTTCATTACACATATCTGCAGCATTTAATAAAATACCAGTTAAATTATAGTGACGATTCTGCCTGAAATAAATAATCAGGTTTTGCTTTTCCATATATTCCCTAAGAAATAAGGACCGAAAATTAAAACCATAGAGTTAAGTATCAATATTAGGGCTATGCTACACTCAAATTTTCAGTTCCTTTATAAATTGCAAAAGAAATAAAAATTGTGGCTATGTCGGGGCTTTTAACTGAGAAGAATTTACTCCCTGAACTACATTTTTCCTTAACCTTGAATTTTATTAATATTTAAAATAAAGTACACACTCTCCCTCGCCCATAATTCCAGACTCTATAGATAAGTTCATCCAGCTTACGAAAATTCCCCTAATTATTCTTAAAAGCCAAACATTACCATTTGTAACCCTGCAACAGCAATGAAAGATGTGTATGTGAAAGGATGTGGAGAATCCAAATGAAACAAGCAGTGTGGTGGCCCTTTTAGGTGATGACGTATTTACATCTAGCTGCATTGTACAGTATTGCTTCCGTTTTCTCAGAAAAGTACCACAGTTATATTGAAACATTTTAATGTTTTTTTCTAATACAAAACAGACACGCGGTTTCTGAAGATAAGTATACCATGGAACTTAAAGCACCAATAATTGTGAAAAATACCATTATATCAGCCAGAAAGAAAAAAAATGAAATGAAAATTGTTGAATAGAAATCATGGTACATGGGTAGTCACTTAGCGTTCGCCTACCTACGTGAAAACTCACAGTGTTCGATGGAAATCGAACACTGACTTCCGAATGGCAGTCCCACACAGTACTGCAAAGACCTCTCACTCAAATTAGACCTCTCACTGCATAAAGTATAGATAGGCACTTCAAAGAGATTCTAGCTCCAAATTAATGAATAGAATATATTTTTACTAATATATGTACAGAGAAATATGAGTTTTTAAGTGTTTAATTCACTGATTTGTGCAGGACTCACAAAATATATGCATTTGTCTGAGCACATGCTTCACGCATAATGCCTTAAATCGCTATGAAAAAAGTTTTTATCTGCCGAAGAAAAGGCCACATTTTCACAATGCTTTCTACACGCAAAGCAACAGTTTCAACTTGGCATCGTTTTGATTAAACTATCATGGATTCCTCTGGCTTGGAATGGTTTAAGTATATTGTTTTAAAAGAACGACATAGATGAGCTACATTAACTTTAACTATCACAGAGCTAAAATAATTAAAACTACCCACGTTTTCTAAGTTTTCTTCTCTGTGATTAAAATACATAAAATAAACTAAAAAGTTAAATTAGTCAGGTTGTTGTTCCTGCACCAGTTACGAATCCTGAAATCTACATTGTGATTCTCATATAGTCAATGCAAGTGGCATATCGTGTTCTTAGTGAAATGTTACAGATGAGCATGTTCGTACTACGGCAGCTACACCAAACTAAAGCTTTTTAAATTTAATGAAGCAATGTCTTAATGGCTTTGTTCATAAACGTCTATGTTTTGGCTCTCAGGTTCAACAGGATATAATCAAACGCTATGTAAAATTCATTGGACCATCCATAGTCCACGTTTTTCTGCTGTGCAGCCCAGTTGTCTCCTTTTAGTATGTTTTATACACACCTCTTCGTAAGTCTGCTAAGGCCTGGTTAACGAGAGCAACTACAACGTTTCATTAGTTTGACTTTACTGCTGCACCTCGTATGTCACCTTCAAGTAGACATTCAGGTCGTCTGGCATTTGCTTCGTTGTATAAATCCATATACTCTAATTGGGATAACGTTACATCCTAGAAACTTAAACGTCTCTGCAGTAGTTGCTTTTTCCATTTCTATGTTCCTTAATAGTGCACTACATAGTGCACGAGTGCTACTAATGTTAACATTGCAGCTTTCAGTATAAAGTAAAATTTCATAAAATTTTGCTTACATGAAATCTGAACTACATCTGCTTCACAATAGCTACCTGAACAACTTTTCTTAAAGAATAGCATGCAATAACTGTTGAAAAGCATCTATGTACGACTCAGAAGAAGTATTTTCTTTCTGAGTATCCAATGAGCTTTTTTGGATCGCAGTAGACCAATAAATTATCTTTATTTAAATGTATCTTATTCCTTAATTTAACAGCCAGAAATGGCATATATAGATTAATAAATAATCTAAACAGTGAAACTACAAGTACTATTTCGTAATATTCAACAAAAAAGTTAAACTCTATTTCAAGCACTGATATATGAGACTTAAGTAATAAATTAGGTCCATTAATGTCTCGAATTTCTATGTATTAATGTGTATGAAGAATTCATATATAAAGTAATTGGATCAGAACTTACAATAATGTCCTTCTCAGCTAGTAATTAATTTGCATATTTTTTGGATATTTTGCATTTATTTAACTACTCTAAACCTTTTTACGCAATTTGTTATTCCTAAACTTCCGAGATAGTATCTAGTGATCAAAAACATTTGATTTCGCATAATTATTCCTCAATCCAACTAACATCTTAAATGGTTAAACAGCTTGTAAACATGTGTACAAAAATTTTCCGAGAGAATTCAACTTATTAGCTTGCAGCCCCTTTAAATCTACGGAATAGCTCTTTTGGACAGATATTAATGTTTGTTCTAAAATATTCCCGTGAACGACTAAAAAAGCAAACATGATGTTCTCAACCGTGTCCATCGTCTCTTGAAAACATATCTTTCAAAAACTGTGGATATAGAAGACCATAGAATTTCCTTTCCGAAGTGTAGTCTCACAAAAGGAAACTTTACCTTATCCTGATTTGTCCATTGCCTTCAAAAGTTCTTTTATTAAACTTAGTTTTAGGTGTAACGGAGTAAAAGAGTTCTTGATGCATCAACAAGTAGGGGGTTTTTGACGCCTTTCAATTCTTGTAACAAACTTTCTCTTAGCACACTCTCAAACTTTTATGACGGTTACTCTTATCCCAACATCTTGCTACCAGAAAAAGTGGGACGGGGAGTAACCAGATAACTTTGCTTATTAGTATTACGGCAGAGATCTCGCAGGTTTTATGTAATTTTTTATCAACTGTAAGAGTGAATATATATACTTGTGTTGGAGATGCTGCTCTTGAGCTAAAAATATGAGGATAATGAAGAACCTGGTTTACTGAGCGACAAGCTCCAATGTAATTTCTAGAAGTCTTTGTTCATGGCGGAAGCTTCTATCACTTCGCCATCTTTGCTGTAGATTCAAACATTTAGAATATATATTCACCCATTCCTTTTCCTGGTCAATAATTGTAGTTCATGCTAATCATCTCTCTCAATCCGGAATTGTTGGTCGCAGTTTTCATAACAATTTCGGCTTTCGAAATGTTACATGGCCAAACTTATATATTCTGCATAAGTTTATTTGTCTGCACAGAATCCATATCAAATTCAAAATATTATCAGGCTTCAAGACAGGTTTAAAGACGATTGGACACATATGATAAGGAAAATAATTATTTTTCATATTTTACGAAAATTTCTTCTCATTTCAGTGACGATGCTTAATTAATCAACTAACTTAAGTATTTTTTAAGCTCTTGTGACTTGGAATTAACGTTTATAACATAAAACACATATCTTTTCTATATTTTATACATACCAGGCAGCCCACTCAATCCATCCTCTGTAGTTTTCTTCCCCGCATACGTTAATGTAAGAAGGGTTGCCGCATCGCTGCCGTTCATAGGGGAAGTGTAATTAAAAGCTAAGTTTTATTGAGTTCAGTTGCCATCTGCTAACAGGTTTCTTCCTGGTTTCGCTCTGATAAGGTCGCGTGTGCATTGCTCGTTCTTATTGTTCTCATTGCTCTTTTCTTATTTTCATACTTTGTATTTTAATATGTATCTATACGCATATATATCCTTATTTTACAAAATATTATTGTCTCCGCTGTTTTAATCTTTGTTTTCTGTGTTTTACACATATACACTATACATATAAACACCCATACCTAAGGTGGGACTCGAACCCGCGACCCTCTACGCGATGGACGCTAGAGATATATACACTAACTGCTACGACTACAGCCCGCCTGGATGGCGTAGATGATATAGTGTCTGCCTCACGTTCAAGAGGTCCCGAGTTCGAATCTCGGTCAGGGTGAGTTACCTGGATAAGGTGTTTTTCCGGTGGTTTCCCTTATCCTAAAATACGAATGTCAGGTAACTCAAAGCTCTATGGACCCCGGGCCCATTTGAGCATCATTTCACCCATTCCATTCATCGTCCGATATGACTAAAACAGTTAAAGGACGTAAATTACAACAAAAAAAACCTATGACCATGAGGGCCAAAATCTGTTCGTAATAGAAGTCAGGTCTTACAGTCAAGCAGATATCAGGTGCAATGTACTCAAACGAAGAGTACAGAGATATTAATAATAATCTATGGAGAGACGCATCGCAATGCATCTCAGGTCCGTAGACTGTATTCACAATGTTTTCCTAAAAGAAAACGCCTTCTCTAGGTGTTTTTAGACCTACGAGATACATTTAAGATCCGAGAGATTTCTCCAGGCACAGGGTGTCGTACAGAATTGTTTTAAATAAAGCAATAACCCATGGCACGACAACCAATAGAGGGCCTAGGCCTGACAACCCGACTGCCTGCCTCACGTCCTCATACAGAAGGTAGAGGTGGGCGATGATCCAGCGGCTACAGGGAGGAGATGTGATCAGCATCTCGGCACCCTAAGGCGGAAATTTGGCTTTCTTGTGTAGGGCCGCTCACCTATCGTAAGCTCCTCAATTTCCACGAAATGCTGAGTGGGCAGCGGTTCTATATCCGGAACCGCCAGAGGTCGCTTTCCGTGACAGGGAACTAAAGCATCATGCCTTAGTCCACTACGCCTCAGCGCAGGACACAGCAAGTTTTGATGTAGCTATTTGTGAAGCACAAGTTGTTGCATTATATGCTATTTATAAATTAGCTGTGAATTGCTGATATGCCTTAAAACAGGTAAGTAAAGTGCATTGGTCATTATACGTTTTCTTTTGGTGAGAGACAATCATTCTCCTATACGGAAAACTTTTCCCGAGCCCAGGA
The DNA here is from genome assembly GCA_030765055.1 of Mantis religiosa. NCBI lineage: Eukaryota > Metazoa > Arthropoda > Insecta > Mantodea > Mantidae > Mantis > Mantis religiosa. The sequence goes on along the minus strand of CM060949.1, from coordinate 76,984,084 downwards.
ATCGAACCTGGTACCTCACCGTAGTGAGCAGGTGCTCCAGCGCCGAGCTGTGGGTCCAGTTAGGTGTTCGTTTTCAAGCTCTGGTCTTGCGTTTAGCAACGTCTACAGTTTGTTGATAGGGCGTCCCCGTTACTAACATTCTTAGGCAACCCTTTCAGCGTCCGCGTTATCCGGGAGTAACTAACTGCAAAGAAATATGGCCTGCGTGGGCCACCTGGTATACTACATAGTGCACATATATTATATTACTATTACCCTAATATATCATACTTCATAGATTGGCAGATAAAGATTTACATAGCGATTTAAAGTTCATCTCAAAGTACTTATGGCTGTGCTAATATAAAACATGGTGTCCTTATTAAGACGTTTTTACTAGTAAACTGATGTAGGCGGATTGAAGTACCATACCACTTATCAAAGACTTTTTTGTCCAAAAATCTAAAATGAAGAGAACTTTTGTAATATTTATAAACTTGAATTTCCATATTTAGTGAAGAGTAGATTAGATTGTAATAAGTATTAAATATGAAGCAAAATGTTTCTGGGGAACAAAGAGTTCTACGTTGCGGCGCCAATTTGAAGCAATTATTTAATGGCAAGCAAATAAGTCGGCGAGCAATGAGGTTTCTCTCAGGGTATGCGTGAGTGTGTGGAGAAGGATGTTTTAATAACAGTGGAATGCCCGTTTCCAACTTATTTATTTACTGCTTCTTCTTTTAAAACATCGAAATGAAAGTTGCCGACTAAGCGTTACCAATCTCTGTTTAGAGTTACTCACTACAGAATGTTTATTACTCGATAAATTTATTCGTTCCTCATATATATACGAACTGACAAATATCAAACACAGAACAGGTTGACCGCCCTAATAGGCTTCACGCCTCGGACTGCTCTCATCGGCCTGACGCCGAAGACTGCATGAATGACCACAGCTGCGCGTGTGTATATGTAACTTTCACTCTCAAAACTCCTTTTCAACCAAAGTCCCTTTGTGGCTGTTTTGTCGCCATTGTAAATGATCCAAAGAATTCCCTATTCATACTAGTCAAGTGAGCCCCTTTAGAAACTGCTAAGGACGCTGTTTCTTACATTGCTTTTGTTATAACTACTTTCCCTACAACTCAACTGGCCTTGCCCTTGTCGTAACAAAGAACCAACATTCCTTTGACATCCATCATGATTCTTTACTTCTGGCAAACCTTAATTTCGGTATCAGATAGCAGATTTATACTGGCATATACTGCCGACACTGCCACATACCTTGTTTATAGTGACCGCTGTGAAAGCATTGTAACTGTTGAGAGAGATTGTAATGGAGGAAATCACATCTGTTCATAATAGCAAGGAGAAGGGACAGTGTTGCTAATCCAGGGGAAAATAGAAAATATATGTATAAGTTTCAGTAGGACACAGCAGATTCTACTGCTTATTATGAGGACAAGACAAATGAAGCTTGCAGTCGAAATGCAGCCAAAGAAGAATAAATTGCAATCCCGAAAACGTTTCTGACAGACCAACAGTTAAGCACCGATTTGTGTAGGTATTCGAATGTCAACAAAGTAAAATCTACAAAGGGAGGTCAGTTTTAAGTTTGAGAACAATGTATTGATATATTTAAATTGTGATTTATGCACTCTGTGTCCTACATGTTAGGGGAGTAGTTATGTCGTAGCGTTACCAAGGAAACACTTAAAAGCAGGTAGAAGCAGTAAAATTAATTTGTTACTATGACGTATTACTCCGTACTAGTACAATTTTTTTATGTTACTTAATTTGATGTAACCTATTATTAAAAAAATATGTTAAATAATTCGCACAATATTCTCTATTTATTATGAATTTACATACGTTACTAATAAATAACTTCAGTAAGAATTTGTGCTTCTATACTCCTTATGTTATTGAGCAGGACTTTATCTACAAAGTATTTACTAAAGGTAATACAGGAACATGTACTGAATGAAAAAACAGTTCAAATGCTTATCACAAGGCCGGAATAAGAAGTCAATGAGCGAAAGAAGAGGGCAAAAATGACGAATTTAAACACTTGTCAGTTCTACTTCTATTTGGAATTGGGCAATCCACAGATATTTATAAATAAGTGAACTCTAAGAAGAGCAGTGTATGGTATGAAACTTATATTTTAGACATTTTGGGTAAAGTGGAGTATATTTTGTCTATTTATTATATTTTCTAATTATACTCAATATATTTAGAATAAAACATAGTTCACAAGATATCTACAGAAAATTTATGGATGCACTTTTCTAACGTGTAAGTAGTATAGATTAAAAGGGTACCATCACTATGCTCATGCTGTATTCACTTGAGCGTTTGATGGTATCATCTCGGCTGTATGTGTGCCAAAAGTTGGGTATGGAGTATAGACCAGAGGTGCCATGGTGAATCTCCTCCTTTTCCCCTTCATCAGTTTTTCAATTAGTAGCGCAGAGGTGCAGGGGAACTGCTGACAGACATTTGGTATTGCGGTACGTCTACAACCCTTTGTGCTTTAAAGCAAATGCAAGTAAACGGCGGACAGCGAACATGTCCCTTTACAGAGCCCGACATCGACAAATTAATAGCTAATAAGAAAAGTTACTCAAGTTCAGTTATGAACTAATGATTATTAACATGTAGCTATAAAAGTATATTTCACAATTCTATTCAATACACATTATGCACATAAAAAATATGAGAAAATATTTTAACAATCCGTCACTGTATCATCTGCACGCTCTTCCTCACCCCAATATCTGTTACGTCACGTACTAGGTTAACTAGGAGGGGGAAAAGGAAACTTAAATTGTTTCCCCTCAATGACACTACTGGTATACGCGGAAGCACCTGAAAATGAGTCCTAATCCTTGGGAATATATGGGCCTAATATCACAGCATTTTACGCGAGAGGTTGCTTACTCCTAACGGGTAGCGGCCTATATATGGAATATGTTAGGAGCGCCGTCCCCCGCCTGAGTTCCTACATTATCCAACCAATTTTGGCCTCAAAATTACTTCAATTTTAAATTTAATCTACTTCCTTACCAGAGTGCTTTAGGCATAGCATTATGTCTTCCTTCACAGGAGTAACCTACTACTCTACTTGCAGCTAATTGCAAGTTGTCACATGCGTCACATTTCAGGCTTTAGGTTTAGGCGTTGCGGTTCTACTCCGCAGTAGATTTTTGGTACACACGATTTAAATACAGCAGACATTATACCATCCATTTCTCAGGTGCGTGGTGGTGTGAGTACAGAATTAGTTCTCTTGTTAGATTTTAATCAAAACTTTTAAGGGCCTTATATTTTGTAAACAAAAGAAAATTAACAATAAGTATACGAGCACCAAATTTTAATTAAAAAGAAAATATATCATATTTTGTGATTAAGTAAACCATTATTTTGAGATAACCTAAGATGCTATTTTTATCTATAACTGGGAAACATTGTTGAAAACAAAAGTTGGTGTGTTGCATTCACTTGATATTCCCTAGGCTATCTTCAAATTCTATTCTTAAAAATTCAAGATTCAGTTATCTACTTTCCGTTAAGTGACAAATATTTGTACAAATATATTTTGTTGAATATAAAATTTCAGATAGGCATACAGTAGGTTTAAGCGATAGTTAAATCGTATTAGAGCTGGTCTCTATGTGATAGGTTTGAAATTACACTCAATTTGTCAAACCAGCAGAAAGAATAATAATAGTCGCTTCCCATTTGACAAGAGTTTAAGCATTTTAAAATTGAAGCAAAAGCCTAGGAATATTTGGCACAAGTTTAATGCCACAAAGAAAATGTATTTAACTTCAATTTCATGCTTTAGCAGATCTAAACTTTTGTGTAAAATTTTGCCAACCATTTGCCTAACAATTATAAAATGGTCATTCAAAATAAATAGGACTTCAAATACTATTACCTTAAAATTCAAATACCTTTAATAAATATATGACGTCTTCTTAAATTTGTTGAGCCACTTATAAGAAACTCGAAAGTTTCTAAATATGTTCGCTGGAGAGGGCTTTATAAGTTTAATTCTTCCTGTCGAAGCCTTGGACATTGCGAATATTAAGTACAAAATTTAGTATTAAACGAGTTTTCTACCCAAACACGAGTCCTGCGCCGTGGCGTAGTGTGCTCCGTTCGTTGCCACGGAAGCAGCCAGGTTCAATCCTACAATAGGGAGTGCAGATATTAAGTACTAGGTTTAGGACCGGAGCTCACTCAGCATTTGAGAAACTGCAATAGGCAGCGAATGCCAAATTTCCGGCTGGAGGTGCCGAGATGTGTGGCGATATTATTTGGTTGTCTTGTTTCTCCAACTTAATCGAGCCACACGTCCGGGAGCCAAATTTGTAGCGTTATTCCTCCACTCGCAGCAGATAGTATGCATGCAGACTGCTTGGAAGATCCAGGTCGAGATTTGATTAAATAGGAGTCATGAGATGTGTTCTCAGGTGTAGATTTTTGGTGACAGAAATAAAATTTTATGACTCCGATTTCGTAATATATTCTTTAATATTATTTAATATGTATAATTTGGGTTACAATTCACTCGAATTTTCTTTCTTAATCAGTCACTGTAGATTACCTCCAACACATCGATAAATCCTTATTTTTAAACTTATATTTGTGGCGATATAACAGGTCATCTCAATTCTCGATGATTAATCAGCCCCAAAGTTTGGAGCGATCTTTGTGACCGTCCCTCTTAATCATTGCAGGTCGAATGGTTTCTTGATGATTGAGTTTGATATATTATTTAATTTTATTGTATAATCTAACGTCCACTCGTCACTCTTATGATTACCGAACAACTCTTTTTGAAGGCTATTAACTTTCCGTTACAATTATATTCACCGCAACATTTTTTTATCGTCATAAAACCAGATTGAAGAACATATATCTATCTCAAGATTATTGATTTTCCGTAACTATTGTTACTTCTCTATTAATTTTGTGATTGGCCGATGTACTGCTACGTCACCGCATTACGTAATAAATTATTACTACGGCCAATCACAAAATTGCACATATATTTGTTCTTAATATTGTCATTACATGGCCTACTAAGTCATATCAGAAAACAATATTCATATTAAAAGTTCTAACTAAAACATATCCTTACAGATATTGACCACATCTCCTCCACGTGCCGCTGGATACTTATGCTCATACGATGCAATTTTTAAAAAGAGCTTCTTTCTCTTAGATTTGGGAAGGTAAACCTTGTACCTAATGTGAAAAATTATTTTAGAATGAGTGGAACGCAGTAACTTCTCTACTACTATGTACATAAGAAAGCAGAGTAAAATAGTATGAATCACAAACGGCGAAAAATATAATGTAAAAGCATGCATTGAAGATAAGGGTTAATACATCATTTTTCATGTACGAATACCGAAATGTCTCCAAGCTACATAACAAAAAGCTAGATATTCCAGTTTGCAAAAAATATACATATAAGATAAATTAATTATAAACTACTACAATAATTTACGAAAAAAACAAGTGAAAAGAATGGACTAAAGATAATAAATGAAACATATTCAGTTTTTCTGATGTATCTGATTCCACTTCCCCACCATCATCCTGGTTTGGAAAAATGATTACAAGGGCATACCAATTAGTATTAAATGTCACCTGTCATGTTTCAATTTAGCTGATAAAATATGAAAGACTATAATTTCCTCACATGCCTCCCCCCACTATCTGAACAAGGGTATCGAATTGAAGTTCGCCTATGAAGGTAAAATTATTTGGGAACAGAATTGACCTGCATAACATATAGGATAGCTTCTAAGGATGTTCTACAGGCAAGATAGTCAATATGTCAACTGTCCTCATTAAATTAAAACTAAAATTTATTTTTTATAGAATGCCTTATTTATTAACAAGCACTTATAGCTATTTAAAAATAAATATTCTCAAAATATGCTCCTTGTAAAGGGTAATCTTAATGGGATTTTCTGGGAAAGCTTAGTCTTGGAAGTGGCTGAACTTAGAGCTTTAAGTTTGGATTAACCACTTATGCCCGATTTCACCAACAAATGTTAAGGCTTAACACGAGTTTCGCAATAGTTAAATCAAAAATGTATTTCACCAACAAGTGTTAGCTTAACACTCGTGTTAAATCTCTTGTTAAACTAACAAGTCAAATATCTGTTAAGTGTGTAAAAATTGTAAATAGTCAAGTAGGCGGGCAGAAACTCAGCTGTTGATGTCGATTTGCTAAATGTAAGACCGTCTAAATTGCATTCGTAATAGAGTATGGCTTATGAGGAAAAATGATTTTGAGGAGCTATCAGAAGAAAATTTTCTACAGAGGTATAGACTATCGAAACAAGCTGATATGAAGCTTACTGCGGAAGTATGAGAGGTTGGAATGTGAATCGGAAGGAATATGCCGATCACGCCTTTTCTTCAAGTATTAATACCTTTGCTGTTTTATAATTCACTGAATTATGTAGATAACACTTTGTACACTTTGTCCACCTCCCATTGAAGTCACTTGCTTTCTTCGCATCTCATTTTAAATTTATATAATACTGACGAAGTTGTTTGGTGCTTATAGTAGTGACACATGCATTTGAATTAAATTTTTTCCAATATTTGCCCACGTGACATATTTCTCTTTTACATTCACCGCATCCGTCCTCTTATTATCCACGATATCCTTATACTTCGTCACCACTTTAATTAACAATTCTTTCTTCATCGATAAGAAATTTGTCTCACGGCTTTTGTTCATCTGCCATTTCTTCAGCTGTGTGCAGACGAAAATGAATACAAAAGCGCATCGCCGTACGTTCAGAAAGTAATACGAGCCATCCATAGCCCTCTATAGCCGTAATATTTACCAGTTTCTTGGCGTTAACTCGTGTTTGTTAACATTTTCAGAAAACAGGTTGGATAAATGCAAGAAATTTAACAGTAGTTTTAGTGCTGTGACAATTGTTACGTTACATTTGTTAACGTCGACTTTAACATCTCTTGGTGAAATCGGGCATTATTTTTTCCGAGTTACCACACACACAAACACACACATACACACACACACACACACACACACACACACACAATAACACGACATATATCTCACATGTATATAGATCCTTCTTTGAAAAAAGGGGAGATTTTTGTTCAGGTATTTAAATCAAATATTTGCAGTGAAATTTTGAGGTATACTTTTTGCCTGTAATACAACGCACATTTGTTGCATGTAGATGCAATGCACGTAGAAGTAAAATAGAATATAGGACATTTAGTAATTAACGTGGTATTTGCACTTTATTAATATGAATTTAGAAAGAGTGAAATAAAAATCATGGTATTTTATATCTTTGACAAACTATGAATTTAAAATATCGACAATTCAATGTAGAAATAAGTAGGTATTCTGATATTGATGTTTTAGAACTTTATAAAAGCTTGTTCATTTATTTTAGCATTACATTTATACCATCACAATAAAGTGACAGCTATTAACCTTATCTCCAAAGTAACTCATATTTAAGATTAAACAAATGAGTTATCGTTCAAGCGTATGTTTTGTGCTATTAACAAACTCATAGACTTTTCTACGTAGAAATATAATGAATAATAATTAAGTATGATTACACTGTATGAAGGCTTGAATCAGCAGAAAAAGGCTTTGCACGCTTTATATGTCATTATACAGAGTGATGCATTTAGAACTGACACATTTCTTTCATTAATTGTTTCAAAGCGAATTGTGCTAGCAGTAGGTATTTACTGTACCTATAACGTAGAGGAATTTTAGATTATTTACCTCTACAGCAAATGTCCTCCTTCCTGCATAAGACACAACTCAACACGTCGTTCCACGTGACTGGCTACTCGTTGGAGGACAGTTGTCAATAGGTTGTATCTCCTGTATGATGTGCTTTATATCGTCCAATGTCTGGGGAAGTGTGGCGTAAACCCTGTCTTTTAAGTAACCCCATATAAAGAGGTCTGGCGATGTCAAATCCGTAGATCTCAATTCCTGAAAATTGTTTGATTGTCAAAGAAACTTGCAATTAGTTCCATGAATTCATTTGATGTATGGCATGTAGCGTCATCTTTCTGAAAACAACCTTGACTCAGTTCTATATCGTCTAGTTGCTCACCAAGCTACATTAAAATCAGTCGGTGCTCTGCAGTGTTCACAGTCTGGTTAAAAAAAATTGCCCTACTATTCTGTGTGCAGATATTGCGTACCAAACCCCGAAGCATAGGTGCTTCATGGATGACATGTGGATTTTCCCTGGCCCAATTGCGTAAGTTCTGTGAGTTCACATAACCGGTTAACTGGAACCGTGCTTCATCTGTGAACCATGTGATAGACAATATGGCAGGATTTTTCACAAGGAACATCTGAAACCAACGAGAACAATTGAATATTTTATCCTTATCGGGTTCCTGTAGCTGATGAACAGCCGCATGGCTTTAGTCCTACATTTTTCTCAGCTCTCTGAGGCATTGAGTAGGTGCACCCTGTCTCCTGCGACAAATGTCTTAATGATTTTTTGGGTGACTGCTGCAGTCGTGCTCTTACGTCAACAACCATGGGAAGCCTAGATCAACGATACCTGCCTTCTTCAATCACCAGAGCTTCAGTTGTTTCCAATTTGTTTACCAATCCCAGTATTGTGTTTCTTTTGGTACGACTGGGAACGCTAAATTCTCTCTGGTATGCCCTTCAAATAGCTGTAACTGAATGCGTAATCTAGTATTGCTTCACAAGGAAGAGTCGTTGATTTAATGTGTACTGCATTTTCACGTTTACTAGAACAAAATGTCAAAAACAGCTGCCAACAATAGCATTTATGAATATATGAGGCATGTTTTTTAAGTCAGTACCGTTTTGCGATTCCGCTTCCGCAGCGCTACGGTCGGCGTCCAGCGCATGCGCGACGGTTACCTACATCTCTTGTCTACGCACTGACGCCATTAAAGTCTGATTCTTCATTGTATAAGTTGCTTACTGAGTGTTTAAAATGCCTACGACAATAGTAAGTCCCGCCGATTGTGAAGTTCGGGCTGTTATACGATTTCTTAGTGCTAAAGGCGTAAAACTGATCGATATTCATCGTGAGATCTGTAAAGTTTACGGGCAAAGCATTATGAGTGACGGAATGGTAAGGAAATGGGTGAGAGCATTTAAAGATGGCCGCACAAATGTGCATGATGAAGAACGGAGTAGGCGTCTTTCGGTCGTTACTGAAGATTTGGTGCAGAAAGTGGACGAAAAGGTGAGAGAAAACAGACGCACTTGAAGAAACATCTGGGCGGTCAGCGTCTTCAAGACGATAACGAAGTCTAAACAGTTGTGATACAGTGGTTAACACGTCAGGCGGCAGAATTTTATGAGGACGGTATTCAAAAACTGGTGCCACGTTATGAAAAGTGCCTTAATATTCACGGAAATTATGTAGAAAATTATATTAAGGTATAGGATTTCATGTAAAAGTAAAATTATTGCGATATCTATGCACGTCTTTTTTAATTCCAAAACGGCATTGACTTAAAAAGCATGCCTCGTAGCATAATTTGGTAGGTTACATAAAACACTTATTTAATCTGATTTTAAGCAAGTTCTATTCCTAGGAAGATATATGCATTTTCACTCCCTTCATTTTATGTGTCAATCACCCTGTAAACATCCATTTATAGTGGATAGTTTATGCTAATATATATTCAATGTACATTCAGAAACCTAACTTTAAGTTAAAACGTCCTTCTTTCGTTGTTTTACTTAAACTTAAACACGCGGGTTTGGTTTTTAGTTGTTCTCATTAACAGTTCCTTGAAAATTCACAAAATAACTGTCTTAGAAAAACTCCGCCGACAAAGCTAAGTTAATTTCAGAGAATGAATAAAATATTCACAGAGCCATCTGAGACACAATGAACATTCAAATTTGCATCTCGCCTAAATGTAAATTAAAACGCGTCATTGTTAGAATTCCGTGCATTTGAAAGAGTTTCGGTTTAAATCTATACAAGTTATAAAAATGTTACATAAATTGTTCCAATATATCCAGTGAAGTGTGCAATCTGGTTTACGGCATCCTTTCAATGCATGTTGTATATGTAGTCTGCTATTTAATATACAGTTCAGCTCTATGAACTGTACCTAGGCTGATGAGCTTTCATCAATGTGACCGAATTAATAAATATTTTATCATTGCAAAGCTAAGCGTTTTTGAATTTTAATAAAACAGTTGAGACATATTTTTGTTCATATACTGCAGAATACACCAAATCCAAATTTTTTCTTTCTTTAGACATGCACCTTCATACTTATTAATTCCGTACAAATTGTATAAGCCTTTGTAAAAAGTTATAAACAATCTCCTAAATAAACTGGATAGTACTTAACATTAAAGATAAAATTTGTCATTAGTTTATTATGACCACCACGTTTTCAACATAACCTATTAAGTCCCAGCGTCCTATTTGGAGGACTGCACATACAAGTATTAATGAATATCTAAGTAATTATTTTTTCTGCTTACTATTTCTTTATATCGTGTAATTATACCTTGTAATACTGATTTATTCTTTCTGTAAATTACAATCAATAAATAGTACCCTTTATTGTTTATTTAGTACTGAGCCATTTTTTCAGTTATTAGAGGCGTTAACATTATCGATAATTTATGCATGTTTTAACTAAGTGGAAATTACCCTTCCTGTTGGCATTCATAGCCAACAATATGCTCCTTAAACTCTTTGCATTGTTAGCTTATTGTCACTCATATTAGGCTTTCTTGCAAATGTTTGTGTACTATAAATAGAACACTGGGACTTGGTGATATCATTTCAGCTGTTACTGTTGATGCACATTCCAACTTCTAAGGGGATTTATAGCATCATATAAAAATGACATATTATTTATAAAAGCAATGCTTGAAATAAATAACGCATCGTCAGCTGGACATCTCTTTTTCCATGGTTGGTGCAAAGGTTTCTATGATACTTTTGTTTCAATAACGATGCCATGGCCTTCATAAAAGTACATCCCCTAACTGTGGAGGAAATAGAAGAAATAGTAAACAGTGAATCATTACATGAAGCCACGTCAGCACTTTATTGACGCCCCTATATGGACTCCTGAAGTAGATTATTTGACTGATGAAGGCGATCCAGATGATGCTCTTGGAACTGTAGAGGTCTCTGATGGCCATTGAATTGCATTATGTAGAATGAGGGAAGAGCAAAAAAACTGAACATGAAACTACACTGTCAAGCACATTCCAGTTTTCTAGAAGTAAGTCAAAGAAGAGGCATCTTACTCATGAAGATAGCAACTGGGCAAAGACGATTCCAGTTTATATAAAGCTATCTCAATCGAATGAGAATGACATCAGCGTAAAGAGAGAATGATTGGAGAAACAACTTTCTTGACTCTGAAAGAGATGTTTGAATAATTGATGAGCGAAGACATATATGTGTTCATTGTAAAAGATATGCAGTAAAGTAAAAAAGTGCAGGATTTTGTCCTGACAGCTGAGGAAGTGAAGGTCTTTGTCAGATTTCTGCTTTCTGCTGGCTACCACACTCTCCCTGCACAGAAACTATACTGGTCTGAGGATGAAGATGTTGGCATACCAATTATAAAGAAATATATGTCAAGGAACAAGTATCAGAAGTCAAAAAGCTTCATTCATTTCCAAGATGATGACTCAGCCAATGAAAACAAGTACGACCACTGCTTCAAGATTAGATCTCTGTTGAAAATTATGAAGGAACCTTTTCAGAAACTTGGAATAGTTTATGAAGAATATGTGTACTTGGATTTACAAGGAAACCAAAAACATTTGTTCAAATGCCAACTAACTCTATATATGAAGTGTATGCAACAAAAGTTTCAGTTTTTAGAAATAAACAATTTGAAATTTAATGGATTAATATTGATAAGCGAAACCAAATATATATATATATATATATATATATATATATATATATATATATATATATATTATATACATTTTGCAGAAAAGAGGAGATCCGATAAGAGCACAACAGATAAGCTGAAATATTTTGTGTAATTTCGGCACTGCATGAATGTAAAACAATTTTTATGAAATTTAAAATCTATATTTGGTCCTTTTGATTTGCAGTATCTTATTACGTGTTATCCATAAACATAAGAGACAAAGTAGAGCAAATTTAGCAGAAATTGCAAACATTAATAAAACTCCGGTTTTCCTGATAATATGCAAGCTTAAATTTATTTCATCACTAACCTTAATCTGTGAGCGTTTTGAAGTTAAAAACATCTGATCTCATCAATCAGGATTATTCAATCCAGATAAATAAATTCCCTTTAGCACGTACATACATTCTTTGAATTTATTTTGTAATTCAAAATGCTAATTTAAATTCTATATTTATGAAAATTATATACATTCTCCAAGACGATATAATTAATATATGTATGACATTAAAAAGAAACAACTTTTCACAAATATTAATTCACTTACCTCTGGTGGTGTAAGCAAGAATCTGAGCAAATGGATCAAACAAATTAATAAGTATGATGTGCAAACAAAATCATGGTTGTTGAGCAAACTAATACGCAGTTAAATAGCCTTGCATAAGAAGGCTTAGTTATTGAACGCTTTTTAAAATCACGGAAAGCGTGCATGCGCGTTTTATTTGGTGGCTATTGGAACATTACGAAATAGAGGCTCGAAATTGTGGGAAACCACAAAAACGCGAACTACATGAACATTTATAATAAAAATTGTAATATTATTTTAAATAATTCCTGACATTAAACATATGATACTACATTCTCGAAATAGCGCAATATTTAGCATTACTCCATAAACTTAGATTATTCATAAAATGTTGATATATGATTTAATAGGTTAATATTAAATTAATAAATATAAATGAATATGTTAATATGTGTGCAAGCAAACACCGCTATTTAGGAAAGCTGGTTCCACAAACCGAGAAAACATTTGTGATCTATTCAGGCAGAAAACTTAGAACAAGGGTAGTATAATTTAACTGGGTAAAAGAGTACAGCAACAATCTGAGGATAGGGGAGGAGGGTATCCTGAATTTTGATATCACAATGCAAACTGTTTGTTGGCTCAACTTCCACATCGCGGAGCAAATTAAATCATTGGGTAGATACAAATATAGTGGCTTTTGCATCAGAAAACAGGTTGCTGTTCATAGAGCAACGAAATACGTCTTGCTTCGCTGACTTCGACTAACTGCTCGTTTTCTGAAATAACGTAGCTATATTGATGGCTGAACCAAACGCAGAAGCCGGAAGCGGCTGAACCTTAACAAAGGAATGGTTAGGGAGGGGAGGCATTTGCGTATCATATTTTGATGTAAATGAAAATAAAAAATAAACCATGTAACCTGTGGGATAGAACTATTTTCCACGGAATATAAGGGAATTAACGTGATGCGCATTCCGCTTCTATGATTTTACAGATGAACAAAAAAGGTATATTTCCATCAATAATGTCGGTATTGGTACCCAAAACAATGGATTCGTTCATAGCTTTCATTAAAAATTTATCAAAAAAATATTCTGTATCCATTCTTAATAATGATGATGATGATGATGATGATGATAAATAATAAATAACAAATAATAAATAATAATAATAATCATCACCATAATAATAATTGGTGAACAGAAACAAAATAAAAGTACGAATACAAAATTGACAGGGAATTTTGATTAAAAAAAATACAAGTTAACCTTAAACAGCAGTAGACTTGAAGGCTGCTTGAACATAAATGGGTAGCTTCCTCTAATGGAAAGAAGATTCATAAAGTCATGGATGAAGTATAATAAGATAAGTAGAAGCAGAAGATGTTTCCCATTGGAGAAGATCCAAGAACTATTATGTCACCTAGTTAAATGTACGAAGTGTGCGCTTATTCCATAATCTGCAATTATCTCCGAAATGTGACATGAACTTAACGACCATTTTGCTAGAATACGACAAGCTCTCAAACTGCTAATGAGATAAATTCAATTGACCTCAAAGCTACTGCTGTTGGTCTGACTAATTTGGAAGGGTTGCCAAGGAAGTGAACATAAGATTAAAGTGGAGGTTCACAATTTTCCAATATGATTTGATATCTAAGTGCTTGCCTTGTTCCTTCCCTCTCTGCCGAATGGAAGAAGACACGTCACTTAGGATCACGAAGAAAATGATTAGAAGAACGACCTTTTTGCTTTTTTTGTCAGTTTTATAACCATCTACCAGTCCTGGAGTACATGTAATTAGCTTGACCTAGGACGTCTAATGTACAGCGTATCTACGTGCCAAGAACAAGATTTCAATCACAGATATAGTACTCCTGTGAGCACGTTAAATTTACTCCAACACTTATTCTGATTTTTAGTAAAAATATTATTTGAAGATATTGGACAAACGTTTATTAAAATAGTATTATCGTCCCCATTTTAGAACAAATTTATTATGACTATCTGCCGTTTGTTTTTTTTTCCCGGCACATTTTTGTTGCCCTTCCGGCTCGGGGGCGCTGACGTCTTGTTGGTTTCGGCTTTCCGCCGTTTCTCTCTGGGGGCGCTGCGGTGCCCAAGACTTCTTGGGTGGCTCCTTCGAGCCGGGAGAGCAGTGAGAGTGTGTGCCTGGTTGGTGTCGTGTGGGCGTTTTCTTAGGGTGAGTGCTCCAGTTCGGGTTCCCCGATTTTTCTCTTAGTTTTTTTATAATTGGTCTTTTGGTGAGCCGTGTGTTTTGGTGGGGCTCTTTCTCCCAGATTCGGGGCCAGAAGTATATAGTTATCTTTATCTGTCTGGTTGGTTTAAGCAAAGTGTAGCAAAGAACAAACGAGAAAATAAATACATGTTAAGGTTCCGTTAAAGGCGTATGTTTTCAATTTAATCTCATGACCCTGGGTTGGCCTGCACAATTTGGTAGCAGAGCGTGGTTAATTTGACGCTTGGCTCTCGGCTTGGTTTCCGCGCGTTCGTGTTTGTTGCTTTTGACGTTCTCGGTGCCTACTACTGCATTCTTTGGCAGTGAGGAATGGCGACTTCCTTAGTAAATGTTGACCGCTTGCGTAAAGGTGAGCTGATGTTTGAGTTGTTAATTCGTGGTGGGCAGGTCTCTCCTGCGGCCGACTGGTCGGCCATATTAGACGCATTGCGGCTGGTCAAGGACAAACCGTTTATTGCTTTACCTGATAAGCATGATTTAGTTGCCAATTCCCCTCAAGTGTGTTCTGAAGCGCTTTTAGAGTTGGGTGAGGTTATCCAAGATTTGGAGCGTGAGGGGACCCCTTCAAGAGGACAGCAGGTTCGTTTATTGGCGCGCATCCAGCATTATATCAACAAGTTAGATTATCTCATTACCTATTTTCCGCGTTCCGAGGTTTTACCTCGTGTTAAGACACTCAAACAAAATTTTGAGGCGCTCCTCGAGAAATTTAACGCCATGGCTCGTCAAGGGGGAGAAGACGCTAAGCTGCATTTTCCGGAGACCTCGTCTTCCCCGGCTGTGAGTCCCGTAGCTTCTCTTTCGACGCCATTTCGTGCCTTAAAAATCATTCACCCTTTACAACAGTTGGTGGAGGCAGTGGATATGTTCGAGGTGTCGGATGTGCTGTCGGCTTTCACGTTTTTGAAATTCCTAGTAAAGCTTAAAAAGGTAGCCATGGTGCACTCGGTTTCTGCCGATTTAACCATGCAGGCAGTTGCGACCAAGGTCAAAGGTGTAGTTTTGAATCTTTTGCTTAGAGCAAGGCAATCAGCTGACCCTTTAAGTACTTTTCATGCTTTGGTTTTGGAATTCTTTATCCCGCGTCGTGAATCGTTAAAATTATTGCAAGACCATTATTTACGACCTCAAGGTCTGGCCGAACCGTTTGTCCAGTATATGGAACGGGTCAGAGACGTGGCCTTGGCCTTACGTCTCCCAGATACGGAGCAGGCGGTTTGTGACGTCATCATTTCGGGTTTGAATCCCGAAGCTCGCTCCAGTCTTGTTTTCGCGACACGTCCTAATACGTTCACGGCTTTGGAATCTTTAGTGCCCTTGCTTAATGAATGTTCTTCTGTAGATCGATCTCGCTTAGGTGAAGTGTTGAATTCACCTCCCCCACCACGAGCGAATCGTGGAGATGGTTTAACGCCCGGCATCCGACCTGGGTCATCAACTCACGGGCCCCGGGTAAGATGCTACCGTTGTCAGGAGGTAGGGCATATGGTTAAGAACTGTAGTTTTCCTCGCCCAACGGGCATGGACCCTTCGAAATCTGGACGTGATAGTCAGTTCCGGCAGCGCCCCATTTGACGCCAGAAGTTGCCTGCCATGAGCGCGAGTTTGGCCCCATCGCGGCGCATTTTGGCTTTACCCCATTCTATTAAACCTCTTGTGCAGGTTGTTGTCGGTAAGGTGAGCGTTTTAGCCCTCCTTGATTCCGGTAGCTCATTTTCTCTCATTAATCAAGTATATTTTCGCAATACTTTGGCGCCTTCGTGTCCCAAGGAGGTGAGCTGTCAGGTGCAATGTTTGGCAGTTAATGGTCAGTCCTTTAATGTGTCTAGCAAGGTTAGGTGTACTATCCGCTTTCCTAAGTTCACTTGGAAACATGAGTGCTATTTGGTCCCTGACCTACCCTATTCTGTAATCTTGGGGGCCGATTTTATGTCACGCTCCCGTTTGTGTTTAGATTTTGCGAAGAAACAAGCCACTTTCGGGTTCGCGACTGGAAGTAGTGTACCTTTTCAGGAGAAACTATATGACGTTCCACCTCGCCCTCGTCTAGGTAACGTCACGCTATTAGACGAGCGTGAGGCAGATATTTCCTTGTCTCATTTGACTCATCAACAAGCCGCAGTGGTGGAAGGTTTGGTTCAGGAATTTTCCTCCTTGTTTTCCGACCGATTGGGTGTTACTCATCTTATTACCTACGATATTCAGCTGACTGACCCGTCCCCTGTTAAGCTTTCTCCGTACCGTCTGACACCACCCAAAATGGCCATTTTGAAGGCTAAAATCAATGATATGTTGGATAAGGGTATCATTAGACCTTCCACTTCGTCTTATAGTAGCCCGGTTTTCTTAGTTCCTAAGGGTGACAATGATTTCCGTCCTGTCGTGGATTATCGCCAACTCAATAAAAAAATACTTATTGAATCTACTCCCATGCCAGACCTCCATACTGCCGCCCATCATTTTGCTGGTGCACGCGTGTTTACGACTCTGGATTTAAACAGCGCCTATCATCAGATTCCTTTGTCGGATGAATGTAAACA
The DNA here is from genome assembly GCA_030765055.1 of Mantis religiosa. Lineage (NCBI taxonomy): Eukaryota > Metazoa > Arthropoda > Insecta > Mantodea > Mantidae > Mantis > Mantis religiosa. The sequence goes on along the minus strand of CM060949.1, from coordinate 76,966,807 downwards.
CGTGACTGCCTTTTCATCTCCGTGGAGATTGTATGAGTTTAATAGGATTCCCTTTGGGATTGCTACCGGTGCGCAGGTACTTTCCCGTCTCTTGGACAGTTTGTTTTCTGACATTAAATTTAAATTTCTTTACCACTATTTAGACGACCTAGTAGTGTACTCTCCTGATTTTGATTCCCATATCTTACATTTACGTGAGGTGTTTGATCGCTTACAGAAGGCTGGCCTCACGGTTAAAAGGTCTAAAGTGAAGTTTGCTACCACAGAGATTTCTTTCTTGGGCCATTGGGTGTCGCCCGCCGGCATTACTATTGATTTAGAACGCAACAAAGCCGTGCGCAATTTTCAACCCCCTAAGAACTTACGTGCATTGGCTCGTTTTGTTGGTATGGTGAACTTCTTTTCCAAGTTTATTCCTTCCTTCGCTGCCCGTGTTGAACCTTTGAATCGCCTTCGACGGAAGGGTATTAAGTACGTCTGGGGTGACGAACAACAGCGTGCGTTCGAAGACCTTAAGTCCGCCATTTCCTCTCCTCCTGTTTTGGCGTTTCCAGATTTCAATAGAACTTTTATTCTCCAGACTGACGCTTCTAGTTATTCCCTGGCGGCGGTCCTTCTCCAGGATTTTCCGGAGGGGCGCCGTCCCATTTGCTATGCTTCGCGAACTCTATCTGAAGCTGAACGCAAGTTTTCAATCTATGAGCTCGAAACCTTGGCAGTTTTGTTTGGTCTCGAGAAGTATAAACCCTACCTGGAACATGTATCTTTCATATTGGAGTGTGATAACCAGGCTCTCACGTGGGCGTTAGGGACACCACGTAAAACCGGTAGGCTCGCCCGTTGGGGCGTGCGGATTGGGGCGTTTAAGTTTACACCGAGGCACATTCGTGGTTCTGATAATGTAGTTGCTGACGCTCTTACACGTATGTTTTCTGAGGAACCGCCCCTGTTACCATCTTCGGGGACGGTTTCCGGCTCTAACGCCTGTCTGTCGTTCCCCGAAATGTTTACCAGCATCGCTGAACATCAGCGCAGGGATGCCTGCATTAATCAGATTATACAGCAGTTTGAGGACGGCCATCCTGTCCCGCCGTATTGCTTACGTGATGGTGTTCTTATGGCGCGTGCTAATTTTGACGGCAAATTTAAGATCATTTTGCCCGATAGTATCATTCCGATGGTATTTGCTTACTTTCATCTTTCACCCTTTGGTGGGCACCTTGGTGTAAACAAGACTCGCGATAAAATACGTGAGCGCTTTATATGGAAAGGCATGGATCGCGATATTGCGACCCGTGTTAAAGCTTGTAATACTTGTTCCATGGCTAAGCCGGCGCAGCGAACCACGTGGGGTGGTCTCGCGTCTGAAGTGGCATCTAAGCCGATGGAAAAACTATTTGTAGATTTTATAGGCCCATTTCCCCGGTCGATTCAAGGTAATACTTATGCCCTTGTGGTTGTTGACGCCTTTTCTAAGTTCGTGTGGATTTCGGCCGTGCCACGTGCCACGGCTCGTACTGCTACGAAGGTCCTGAATAACATCTTGGCTGCTTTTGGTGCTCCACGTTACGTTGTGTCTGACAATGGCTCGCAGTTCACTTCCAATTGGTTCAAACAATTCTGTTTTCAGTGGGGGGTAAGACATATCACTACCACCCCACATTACCCTAATCCTTCCCAAGCCGAGAGGGTTAATAGAAATTTGAAATCCGCTTTGATTGCTTTCCATCATGAGCACCACAATCAGTGGGATACTAACTTGGGAAAGTTGCAGTTTGCCTTTAACTCCGCTCGTCATGAAGCTCACCAGACCACCCCCTTCAGTTTAATGTTTGCTTTTGTACCCAGTTCCCCTTTGGCGAATATGTGGTCCTTAAATGATCTACTTCCTCAGACCTTTTCTCCCGAAACTATTAGACAGAACTGGAGGAGAGCCTTTAATAATCTAAAACGTGCGCATGAGCTCACCAAAAGGCGTTATGAAGAAAATAGAAAACCCTCTCCTTTCGCGGTCGGTCAACTGGTTATGTGCAAATCTTTCCCTATAAGTTCGCGTAAGGATGCTTTTGCTGCTAAATTAGCTCTGCGTTACTCTGGCCCCTATAAGATCATTAACATTTTTAAGGGCGTGTCCGTTGCACTGGAGCACTCTAAAACCCATGATATGCGTCGAGCTCACATCACTCAGTTGAAACCGTGCCCTGATGCTAGGATTTGATGTCTGTTTTGCTTTGCACTGTTTGTTTTGGTATTTCAGTGTTTGTTTTCGTTCCCGTGTTTGTTTTGCTTCTGCGCCCTTGTCCTCGGGGCACGGTTGTGTTGTGTTGTGTGTAGCTCGCGTGCCGTGCTGCCAAGGCATGTACTCACTTTCACTTTCCTCTCTCTCTCTCTATGCCGGCATATCTCTCTCTTTCTCTTTCTTTCTGTGTGTGTTTTTCCTGTGTGTGAGTGTTATTTAAAAAATTGTTGGGTACCCATGATTGTGTGATATTTACTGGTTTATATATGTATGGGTGTATGTGTATATATACAATGTGTCCAATTATGTTGATGTGCTCAATATTGTCTAAGGTATTTCTTTCTTTATTGTTAAAATTTGGATAATTGTTTTGCTGAAAATATTTATTACTTGAAAGGTATTTATTAGTAATGGTCACTTCAATGGTATTTATCCTTATTGTATTTATTTATAGAGATTTATTGCTGTTACTCGTTTGAAAATATTTATTACTTGTCCTTCAAAGATATTTCTGCCCCTTATGATCTAAAAAAAATATTTTACAAATTTGGCTGGTTAATATTCTTAGGTTACCTCTTCTGCTTCCGGTTCCGTTTCTGGCTTTTGTTTTATGTTTCAGCCGCCCCATCTCCTACCGTGATCCTTGCCTGTTCTGTCATCCTGGATTTTTCCGCCTTGTGCCAGCACCACCCGGGGGCCTCGGTGTGACAGTGACCTTCACGTGCGCCACGCTTTTTCTCCACCTCGGGAGAGTCGCCACGTGGGAGCTAGCTTCGCTTCTTCTTCGACTTCAAGCCACGTCATCCGTCTTTACCTTGGTCACCCTTCCGTGACCTACCTGGCTGTTGTTAGGCGTTCAAAGGACTAACCTGCTGCCCTTTGGTAACGTTTTGCCTCTGTTCTCTTCTGCTCCTGAAAGACTTGCCGGCAGTGTTCTGCTCTCTACGTCACGCCTGTGTGTGCAAAATAGAGACAGTGTTCTCCGTGTAAGAGTGACGTATGGTATGTCACGGTTGTGAGTGTAAAAAAAAAAAAAAAAAAAAAAGGGGAAACTCAGTTTCACATCTGCTCTCTGCGTCACGACTGTGTGTGCAAAATAGAGACAGTGTTCTCCGTGTAAGTGTGACGTATGGTATGTCACAGCTGTGAAGAAGGAAAGACTCAACAAGTGTACGCAATACTCATACTCATTGCTACTCAGGGCAGACTTTCTATGATGTTTGGTGCGCGTCCGACTCTCCTAGGGTTTCCTTCTTCGGGCTTCTTCACCCCGGGGTCTGGAATGGCTTTCTTCCTTTCCTTGGTTTCTTCCAGCCTTTCCTTTTTTTCCGTTTGGCTTCTCCACCCTGTGTTTCCGATGGGGAGGGGGTGTTTGTGCCGTTTGTTTTTTTTTCCCCGGCACATTTTTGTTGCCCTTCCGGCTCGGGGGCGCTGACGTCTTGTTGGTTTGGGCTTTCCGCCGTTTCTCTCTGGGGGCGCTGCGGTGCCCAAGACTTCTTGGGTGGCTCCTTCGAGCCGGGAGAGCAGTGAGAGTGTGTGCCTGGTTGGTGTCGTGTGGGCGTTTTCTTAGGGTGAGTGCTCCAGTTCGGGTTCCCCGATTTTTCTCTTAGTTTTTTTATAATTGGTCTTTTGGTGAGCCGTGTGTTTTGGTGGGGCTCTTTCTCCCAGATTCGGGGCCAGAAGTATATAGTTATCTTTATCTGTCTGGTTGGTTTAAGCGAAGTGTAGCAAAGAACAAACGAGAAAATAAATACATGTTAAGGTTCCGTTAAAGGCGTATGTTTTCAATTTAATCTCATGACCCTGGGTTGGCCTGCACAACTATTTTGAGCTGCATTGAGCTAAGTGGTGAAAATTATACAGTAATTATACAGTAATGTTCGCTTACCAACCCTGCTGCTAACCTAGCCACCAGAGATCTACGAAATATAGTACTAATAAGTATGTGAAACGTTCTAGCAAATTTTTCTGAAGCAATGCAATCTGCAACTCAGGACTCCTTAAATAGTTGAGGTTGTTTGTGCACGAGGTTGTTTGTGCTATTAGATCAAAGTGCGTTCAAATGATAATACTTCACAAATTTGGAAAATAGTCAGCTCCCATGGTATACATATTTTACATCTGAATGTTATTTATAAGGCATACTGATGATGTGTATTCTCCTTAAATAAATAATATACTTTTTGAACTATTAAGACAAGTTTGTGTCAATTTGTTAATTCCCTCTGTTAACGTCAGGTTGACTTTCTATGTGGATGTAAATGAAAATCAATTGAGTTAACCTAAGCCCTGAGAATTAAATTAATTTGATGTAATGGTTTTGCTAACGGCCTAATTGTGTTTGTGTGCACAAGAGTTTTTATTGTTTCATAGTTAATGATTTTAATATTTCCCACCGTTCAATTCGTAAGGCTTTGCTTCTTTCTCTAAGAGAATATTGGAAGATATATCTGGATGTCATTCTTAGAGTTACTTTCAAGGACCACAAGACTGTAATGTTTTAGTAGATGTTCTAGTGTTAAAATTGTTGAATAGTTTACACAAGGCTTGAAAAACTGTGTAGTTTCATATATTTATGGTTTACTTGTTAATACTTTTACTATGGGCACCTCCTTTGAGCCCGCCACGGTAGCGTAGTAGTAGAGTGTCTGCCTCACGTTCAAGAGGTCCCGAGTTCGAATCTCGGTCGGGGCGAGTTCCCTGGATAAGGGTTTTTCCGGGTTTCTCCCTTATCCAGAAATGTGAATGACGGGTAACTCTAAGCTCTATGGACCTCTGACTCATTTGAGCATCATTTCACGCATTCCATTCATCGCCGGATATGACTTACCGTTGGAGGACGTAACATTGTACAAAAAACCACACCCTCCTCTGAAGCTTTTATTCATTATTGGGAATGGCATATTAAAGAATTATTTTGTTTGTTAACGTGGCTGTCAATTTGTGAGGATCACATATACAATATGTGGTTTGATGGCTTTGAGAGACCAAGAAAGTTTTCATAGTATTTTTAGTTGCTAAGCAAGAATGACAGGTTCGTATTATTAGTAAGTACTGTTGTGCCCTTTTTTGTTTTGGTTTTTGTCTTCTTTCCAGTCCGGCACTCATTTCCGTGTATTCCCGATTCAAGGCGCTGTTTAGTCTTGGGATCGCTTCGGATATCCGCCGCTTCTCTCTTTGAGCACTGAGGGTTTTCTGGAAGTCTTCCTAGATGTTCTTCTTCGAATCGAGAGGAGAGTTGGTACTTGGTGTTGACGCGATTAAGTCAGGGGTAAGTGCTCCAAGTTTGGGTTTTTGATGACATTTCTTTGTGTTTTCATTATCGCTTTTGGTGAGTTTTGACTCGTTTTAGTGGGCCCTACAGTTCCGGGACCAGAAGCTTCATTGTCTTTTCCCTTTTTATGTATCTGAGTTTAAAAACGCGACTGCTAGCTAGATTGGAACCTCTGAATCGTTAAATGGGGACGGAATTTTTCTGTCGGCTTATCCTTAAGTCATTTATGTATTTAAAGGTTTTGAGATGTTACTCATGTAATTGTACTCCTCAGGTATTTTGCTTTGATAAATGCTTACTTGCAGTTACTGAGTAGCATCACCGTTAATTTCAATGATTCCTGTGACGCTTGTTACCCTCAAACTTTATTATAGTTGTTTCAGGAACATTTTTTATGATAGAGTAATTTTATAAGGACTGTGATGCTCTTGTGCTATTTTAAAGGAAGCACGTATTGTTATAATTTAAATATTATATCTGTTATAATCAAGGATTGCAGTAATGAATTAAGGCATTTGAATTGTTTATTGGGTGCAACATTTGATGCCGTGTACCCTAACTTGACCTCTTAGCTTTAGGGTTTGTAGGGCCAAACTTCCTCACTTTAATTTAGGCTGTTTAGGAAGTGTTTAGTTGTGAAGTGTGTGGCCCGAGCTGGCCGGCAAACTGTTTCAAGCTATAAGACGAATATAAGCTACTTTGTAAATTATGTGTCCAATACATAAACCTTAAAATTAAAAAAAAAAAATGGCGAAATAATTTAAACCGAGTTCTGTTCAATTTCTTTTCGTGAAAGATTTTATTACTCAGTGAGCTAGAGTGCGGGCGTACTGTGTGCGTGGGAACAACATAGATCTGGTTGAAGCATTAGTACTGTCTTGAAGATATACAGGAGTTTAATGAACTACACCGAAATACACTCCTGGAAATTGAAATAAGAACACCGTGAATTCATTGTCCCAGGAAGGGGAAACTTTATTGACACATTCCTGGGGTCAGGTAGATCACATGATCATACTGACAGAACCATAGGCACATAGACACAGGCAACAGAGCATGCACAATGTCGGCACTAGTACCGTGTATATCCACCTTTCGCAGCAATTCAGGCTGCTATTCTCCCATTGAGACTATTGTGGAGATGTTGGATGTAGTGCAGTGGAACGGCTTGCCATGCCATTTCCAGCTGGCACCTCAGTTGGACCAGCGTTCGTGCTGGACGTGCAGAACGCGTGAGACGACGTTTCATCCAGTCCCAAAAATGCTCAATGGGGAACAGATCCGGAGATCTTGCTGGCCAGGGTAGTTGCCTTACACCTTCTAGAGCACGTTGGGTGGCACGGGTTGCATGCGGACGTGCATTGTCCTGCTGGAACAGCAAGTTCCATGTCGGTCTAGGAATGGTGGAACGATGGTTTCGATGACGGTTTGGATGTACCATGCACTATTCAGTGTCCCATCGACGATCACCAGAGGTGTACAGCCAGTGTAGGAGATCGCTCCCCACACCATAATGACGGGTAATGGCCCTGTGTGCCTCGGTCGTATGCAGTCCCGATTGTGGCGCTCACCTGCGTGGCGCCAAACACGCATACGACCATCATTGTTACCAAGGCAGAAGCGACTCTCATCGCTGAAGACGACATGTCTCCATTCGTCCCTCCATTCACGCCTGTCGCGACATCACTGGAGGCGGGCTGCACGATGTTGGGGCGCGAGCGGAAGACGGCCTAACGGTGCGCGGGACCGTAGCCCAGCTTCATGGAGAATGTTGCGAATGGTCCTCGCCGATACCCCAGGAGCAACAGTGTCCCTAATTTGCTGGGAAGTGACGGTGCGGACCCCTACAGCGCTGCGTAGGATCCGACGGTCTTGGCGTGCATCCGTGCGTCGCTGCGGTCCGGTCCCAGGTCGATGGGCACGTGCACCTTCCGCCGACCCCTGGCGACAACATTCATGTACTGTGGAGACCACACGCCCCACGTGATGAGCAATTCGGCGGTACGTCTACCCGGCTTCCCGCATGCCCACTATACGACCTCGCTCAAAGTCCGTCAACTGCACATACGGTTCACGTCCACGCTCTCGCAGCAAGCTATCAGTGTTAAAGACTGCGATGGAGCTCCGTATGCCACGGCAAACTGGATGACACTGGCGGCGGCGGTGCCCAGACGCTGCGCAGCTAGCGCCATTCGACGGCCAACACTGCGGCTCCTGGTGTGTCCGCTGTGCCGTGCGTGTGATCATTGCTTGTACAGCCCTCTCGCAGTGTCCGGAGCAAGTATGGTGGGTCTGACACATCGGCGTCAATGTGTTCTTATTTCAATTTCCAGGAGTGTATTTTCAGAGAAAGTGGAGATATCTTAAACAAGTAATTTGAGATAGGAGAGTTCTGACCTATAAGTTCAGCTGTGGAAGTTACGGCTGTAAGCTTCTTAACTGACACTACGCCGCTGCTAATGTTGACACCACTTGAGTGCCCAATACACGAAAATAAAGAAACCTGTTGGAGCACTCCCTCTGGCACAATGGCTATGACATTAGCCTTCAAGTGAAAGCTAAGCAAATTCGAGACTCATTCACAATTAGGTGTTTTTTTCCCGCTTATTTTCATTTTTCTAACAAGTATTGAGAATTCTATTTAATCATTTCACATGATGTACGTTTAAATGGGAGGTGGTTTAAAGGGTGAAAAGCTCACACAATCCTCAGCACACTAACCGTAAACGGTTGTATTGGTTTAGACCCCGAAAGTTGAAAAATATGTAAATATGTTTAAATACGTGATTTAAGAATCGATATGGACATGTTAAACTGAATAAGAAAGGAAATTGTTAATATTCAGTAGGTCATGAGATGACGCAACTGTAAGTGATATGCCCGCCTCGGTGACGTAGATGGTAGCATGTCTGCCTCACACTCAAGAGGTCCCGAGTTCGAATCTTGGTCAGGGTTACCTGAATAAGGTTTTTTCCGGATATTTTCCTTATCCTCAAAGACGAATGTCGAGTAACTCTAAGCTTTATGGACCCCGAGCATCATTTCACCCATTCCATTCATTGTCCGATATGATTTAACGTTGGAGGACGTAAATTACAAGGGAAAAAAAGAATGAAAAATCAATGATTTTGGTGAAACAGCTAGGGAAGAAAGGTCCTTTGATGGAAGAACGTTATGGTGAACAGCCGTAATTTCAGTGCTGCGAAAGAGTAAAAGAGTTTTAAAAGAGTAAATGTCAGTTTTCTGTTGATTGTAATCAATGTATACAATATTACTGTCAAGCTTCATACGAAAAATTGTATAAATAATATAAATTAAATTGAACATCTGGATATTTTAAATGTAAAAAATAATGTTTAGTATGGAAGTTTATTTAGAAACTTGATCGTCTTCACCCACGATTACGTTTGAAAATTAAGAGTTCCCATAGCTCAGATTGAAGCAGATGCACAGATTTTAGATACATCGATACATCGGAGTACCAGATTGGTCCAAGAAGAATTAGTAATTCGTGGCTTCATCATCACCATCCATAATTCCTGTTACATAACTTAAATGTTCCGAATCAAGGAAATCATAATAGCGTTATTGCACTGGCCAATCAGATTCACCTAGTTAATTACGAATCACGCTATTTCCTTCTATTGGAATTTACATAAAATGACGAAGAAGAATGTTTACTATATGACAGGAACCGAACCATGACTTTTAGAACACTAGCTTTCGGCGTAACGAATTGGGCCACCAGAATGGTTACAGAAAAACCACCACACGATGGAAGAATTAATCGCCGTTCACTGTCGCTCTGGCAAGTGATCATTTCGAGATTTAAGAGATATTTGAGGCACTAAATGTTGAGAATGCCAATATCGATCTATTAGGAATCAATATTTCTACAGATGTTTTAAAGACATTATAGTCCAATAATCTCACGCACCTTGCTTAAATACCAATTTATCAGCATGTAATGCCAATTAGGTTTAACACGATTAACTACGTTATGTTGAACCGCAGACCATGCACTGCCTATCTCAACTTGGTTATTTTAATCACGTCTGTAATCACTGAAGCTATTTCGGTGTAGTTCATTAACATCCTGTATAGATAATATCTCAGCTATAGAAAACGAACAATGTCTTGCACACTGTACTGCTCAAGTCTCGTCACTCTCCCTGAGTTGTCATGATGTTTTGGTGGCTCCAGAACGAAGTAGAATTACATACCTGACAAAATCTATAAAAGTCGAAGAATAGATCTACACTAATTTGTGGAATTCGCATTCGGGATATTCTAGGTTCGACTTCCTCTAGCCGCCGGCTCTGTACACGAACTTTTCTGCTGTTCCTCCTGTACAGCGAGTGCTACAGTGGTATTTTCTCTCAAAGATATCGTCTCTCCCATTTCATGTCTCTTTCATTTCACAGGTTGACTTCGGGGCTGCGTGTCGCTTAATGGCACGCAGATGGTGCAGGGTGTTGCGATCTAGAATTTCTTCTTGGTTACCGTTAGAGCCGATGGTGGCTGTTCTAGTCTCTACAGCAGCGTGGGTCGCCGATGAGCGCTGCCAGGCTCCGTCATCAAGCTTACAACTGCTTCTATATCGAGTAGGCATCACCTAACGGGGCAGCACAATTGGTACTGGGCAAGCGTTCTACTAAAATTAAAATCTTGTCAAGGGCAATGAAATATTTATACAGAATTACTACATTTGAAGATGGCAATATTACTACAGAATGTTTTCATATTCAAAAGAGAATTAACTCGGGAAATCTTGGGCACATAGAATGAATGACATGTTGAACAATAGGTATGGGTCATTCTTGGATAAATGCACAGTATGAGTATAGAGGCTTCTGGAAGGAAGTTAAGCTAAGATAAGAAGATATTGACAGACAGGACATTTTTGCCAATACAAGTGACAAAAGCTCCCTGCGTTTGTATAGAGAAATAAAAACAACCTGGTGGAGGGAGGGTTATACAGATATATGTAATAAGTTAGGGCGAGAAGGTTTTGCTTGAGCAAGAACAGGAGTGAGAAACTTGAAAGGTATAGGTTAAGATAGGGAGCTAGATAAATGTCCATTGTGTTGAAAAGAGAATGCATTTTTCCATACTGTAGTCAAACAAAGATATAGAGAGAGCAGACCCGGCTTCGTAAATGGGACAATTTGGGGGGGGGGGGTGAAGTTGTAATCAGAAAAAAAATTTCAGTAAAAGGGGAAAGGAACAGGAGAAATATAAGAAATTATTTAGGGAAAGTTAAATAGAAATGGCACAGAAGAATTAAGGGAAAAATATAGATTAGGATAGGTGAAATGGCAAAGTTTAAAAAGGAGTAGAGATCCTCCAATACACAAAAACCTAGGGCGAGCAGCAACTCAGGATTTAGGAATATATGGCGTTTTCCAGGCCGGATTTTATAATTGTAATCTTGATTTTGTATTTTCATTTGATTATGTAAAAGGAAAGATGAGAACTAAATTTCAAATTAAAACTGCTGATAACTCTGTTTTTTGTTGACTGATGCTGCAGCCCGTACTTTTTCTGCAGTTTTTTTTTTTCATTTCGCCCATTCCTCCTAGATATGGTGCACAAAAGATCCCTTGTAGGACGAGCTGCCAGGTGTCCGTTACAAATCCATTTACTTATTATGGTTATTGGCTATGGTATGCATCTCTTATCATTTATCTGCCCCTTAACTTTTTCCCTAAAAGGAACAAACGTATGTTAATTTTGTTGCTATTTTCAAAATATTTGGTTTAAGTAGCAAATATAAGATATCTAAGTTGATAATAAAATCATTTTAACCTTGGCGTTCAGCTTTATAGCATTAGTTCTTGTAGCTTTTATTTTGCATTAAAGAGCTCCTTCGAGGAAGGCTTTATGAAGTTACTTTGTACTGTAATATCTGCATATGGAAATCACAGATAAGTAGCAAAACTGTGTCTTATTCTTCCTCACCCTTTTCTACGCTCATTCGGTGACATAAACCCGAGAAATCTAGAATGGAATAAAAGAAAAAGCTGTAAAAATCTTATGAGGTGAAGGAAAAGGGGAAGCCGTTTTCTCTTCTGTTGCCTTCCTGTTACAATGTTTCATACGTATGCAGTACGATCTCAGAGCAGCTTCAAAGAACAAAGTACTTCAACCTGGACAAAATTGTTGAAAGATATTCCTCCCTTTTGCTTTTGGAGGTAAGGCAGACATACATATCTCTGTGGTTTATAATTTCATGTTTTTAAACAAAAGAGGTTAATTAACCAGATATAAAAGCAGGTCTAGGTTACGCATTTCGGTTAGGAAAGATAATTCTGACCATCATAATGCGAAATGAGCTAGAAGAACATAAAAGTGATTTTAAACTTGATTGAATGTTAACGACAGTTCTTAGTTGGTGCTCATTCAATTCACTTTTCCTTCTGTAAACTTAGTTTGAAGACCAATAGCACAAAAGTTTAGGATATCGCGTTCTCTTCTAATTGTGTTTAAACCAAGTAAAGTTTTCAGTTTGCTAAGGAGCAGCTAAATTCCTCTGCTCAGTTCGAGGGGTCATTCTTGCTTCACTGGCCCCACATATATCTATGCCTAGTTCTTTTAATGATACTCAAATAGAATAACGCATTCTTCTTCTTCTTGCTCTTTCCCTTGTCTCTCTCTTATTCGTTTGCTTAGCAGTTAAAAACCTTAGCCCTTCGTGTTTCTGCTTAGTCCCTGTTAAATAGCAGTCGCATACTCCTAGAAACCAACTGAACTAAATGCAACTCTGCCTTGTCTCCTTTTTATAGGTACTCAATCCTAATATCCGAACATTCTCGTGTGAAACTTTATAGAAGTGTTAGAGCTACTTTGTCCGGTAAGCTATCCCAGTGAAAGATATGATAACTCAAGGATTAGATAAAGTTCTTGCAATGATGATATAGGAAGTACCTTCTCTTTTACTCCCACTTGAGCACTTACACCTTAGTTAGAAGTAAATTAATTTCCACAAAACATTTCCCTTGTATTTTGAATAGTAAACGTGTGAAATGGATGCCCAAACATTTTTTTTTCCTTTTTTATTGAAGGAGTGATTTTGTCAGATGGCTGAATTTTAACTAAGAAGTGAAAGTTTGGAACATAGACTTTATGTTAATCACTATGAAAATGTTAAAAGGGATATGAAATTTGGTAGTCTCGCAGTATATAACTGCTGATGTCAGTCCCGAGGACAACACGCGGGGATAATCCAGTTCACAACGTGTATCTTTAGCTTCATTACAACTACTGCTCGCCATGCAGGTAGATGTCTTTCAGGCAGTGCCAAGTGTTTTTGACATATTGTGTTAATAGCATTACTACTTTCCTTTCAATTATTGGACAATCCCTACTTAATAAATAAAAAGTTTTAGGTATTATCAACAGCCATTAAACAGCTTAAAGAATATAATTTCGAGCTACCTAAAAGCAGTCAAGGTGGCAAACATTAATAATATACAGAATGCGCCACCTACCAAAGGAGCAAAAAATAAATAAATTGGATTTTCAGTGCTTAGTAATATAAGAAAAATCATAAGTCTCGGAAAAACATATGAAAATGATTTGTACTACTCATATGCACCATTAACGTCCTGTGACGTTCAACAAACTTTCTCCCAATGTTTTAATTTTGTTCCAGCAAGTGGTGCAGAAAATTCACATTTGGCAATTTACGAATGTACATGGTTGTTCACTGTAATTCCCGGATCAAAAGCTATGAGGAGGATGGCATGTAGGTTATCTTTTGTATCCGTACCGGACTGTACACACAGCGCATCGGTATACTTGATGAAATCGGACGCTCGTTTATCGCACACCTGGCCTATTTAGTAGCTGTGTGCGTACATTGATTGCTAAGGTATACGCGATCCGATGTCTGGTTATCATTCGTGATTCACTTGGCCAATGTCTGGTGGATATTCTTCTGCGGTATTTTTGTTTTGTTTTCTTTTTTCTACATATTTGTATATAATTAAGCATTTCAGTTATTACATTAAATGTTCAAAGTAACTCCTGCAAACCTTCTTTACCTGGTATAAAACATCACTTTAATTACATTACATTATTAATTTGCGCATTACAGAGAATCCTAGAGAAGGAAGGGGAAACATGAAATGGAATGAGAAAAAGAACATTCCAGAGGAAGTAAGAGAGAGACAGTATGTGAACTGGTCAGTAAGTAAAAGAACCAATATTAAAAATAGAAGAGGAGAATGGGAGACAAGACGTTTCACAGTTAGTGCAGTGAAGTGGTTAACTCCAGATTTTTGCTAAGTATTCAATATTATGAATTTTATTTATAATTAGCTCCCTTTCGGTGACAAACACAGAAATTTTAAATTTTTATCTCTTACTAAAACACCGGTTATATATTTAATACCAAAGAAATCGTGTCTAAGAGTCTTATGAGATTTCTGTTTATGACCTTGCACTTACCATCATCTTTCTGTATCGTGACATGTTCTTGTCTTCTGCATTGCCTTCTGCCATTTAAAGCACTTAAGTCTGCGTCCTTTTCCTAAATCTGATTAACACCGAGTGTTTCTTTTTACTTCATATTTTTGGCAATTCTTCACTGAATTTACTATTATTTTATTAACTTTTATTTTGTGTTACTAAGGCTAAAGCAATTCCTCTTTGCTAAGAACGCGTGAAACATTTCCTCTTAATTCCACGCATTATTATCTTTTAACCTTTTTTGTGTAGTTTATTAAGCTAGAAGGAATGAAGAGATTACTTCTTAGAAGTATTTTATTGTGTGTACGTGTGTGTGTGTGTGTGTGTGTGTGTGTGCGTGTGCGCGCGCGCGTGCGCGCATTTTGTTTGCGGTTCTTGGTACCTTACAATCAGTACATTATAACATCAACATAGAAATTAAAGTAAATGCCCAAATCAAAGAATCCATTACGGAGATACTTCTTCAAAATGTGTATTTTCTGATTAGTGACTAACGATTTCCATTAAACTAACATATATTTTCAGCATAACTTAAACGTTATTCTCGGATGTTCTGGGAAGAGCCTTTTAATTTACATTATACTCGTATTTGGTATAATTTTGTACAGGTGGTAAAATGTTGTACGATAGGGGAAACACATTGCAACACTCCTTAAAACTACTATATCTCTCAAATGACGATTCTCATACCATTACTTGTGTTGATACCTGCTATTGGCTTTTTTACCATTCTGTAACTTCTTATTGATAGTTCGAATGATTATTCAATAATGTTGCCCTTCTTCTTACATCCTATCAATATTAAATTTCGTTTCCACGTTCGAATGGAAACAGTTTAGAATTTTAAGGTTAGCGAATGCCTTTCAGTTCCTAAAATATAGTGCGAGGCATATAAGCTTGAACCAATTCAATAGGCCATAACTTTTGAATCAATAATAGGACACACGTGCAACTTTTCGAGAATATAATAAACCGTTGGGAGATTACAGAAAATGTTGAAGGTATTCTCCACCTGTATCCGTATATGTTTGTACTCATCTCACCAGATTACTCTGAAATTTTACGGAGAGTATCCTCGCCATTATTACTTATTTCGGTTCTAATAGGTTCCTTGAGAACATCAATTGTCCGTGACCTATTCTAGTATGGTACACTCTATTTTTAGATACCCCCACAAGAAAAATTCCGGTGAAGTTAGGTCAGGGGATCTGGATGGCCGCAGACCATCCGTAAAACTTCAGAGAATATGGTGAGATGAATGCAAACATGTATAGATGCTGGTGGAGGACACTTCCATCATTTTCTCTGAGATCTAAATAGTGTAATTTAATCTCCCATTTGGGTGTTATATTCTCCCAAAGTTACTCGTGTGTGCTATTATTGGTTCAAAAGTTATTGCCTATTGAAATGGTTCAGGTTTATATGGATCGCACTATATGTCTTCACTGCTTTAATCTATAAGCAAATATTACTGCAGTTATTTACTCTAAGGCTTGTCTGAAATAAATCTTTTGTTAGAAGATTCACCGAAAAACAAAAGCTATATGAATGTAGCAATTCATTTTTTTTCTTTCGTTTTGGTAAATGCTGTTCTAATGTTGTTTTCTTAAGTGCTTTTACTTACTAGGATCATATCAGCAGCCCCAATATACAGCAGAAATACTTCAACACGCTACTAAACCCACTTCATGGGGCTGTTGCTTTTGAGCACATTTAAAAACCATCCGCCTTGGTCGGATTTGAAACCTGAACCTTGAGATTATTAAGAGAGCTTCTAACCAACTGAACCACCCAGATCCACTTTTGAGTTCTTAAAGAGAACAAACGTTTACTGTCTTAGGACACTGTCGTAGACTTGACCATGGCTTCTTGCTGTGTTCTTTTTGTTTCTACTAAAACAAGAACAAACAAGTATTGTAAATTGATCTTATTAAGAATAACCATAGGGCACGCCTCTGTAGGTAGTTGGTAGCGTATCTGCCTCCGTAGGTAGATGATAGCATAACCATCTCACGTTCAATAAGTTCCAAATTTCGAATCTGGTCAGGGTAAGTTAACTGGATAAAGTTTGAACCGGGTTTTCCCTTTTCCTAAAAGATGAGAGTCAGGTAATTCCAAGCTCTATGGACCTGGGTTCCTATGGGCATTGTTTCATCTATTTCATTCATCGTCTGAAACGACCTGACTGGTTAAAGGTCGTTAATTAAAAAGAAAGAAATCAAGAAAGAAGCAAGAGGAGCATAAAGTTTTATAAGAATTGTTGGAATCGAGAAGATCTTGTCACTTCAATTCACATTTGTTTAAAATTTAATGCTTTATCTATTATAGTAAATTCTGCTGGGAAATGGTCTTCTTTTATCTAATATTTTCCTTCAGAAAAAGAAGTTGAAGAAATTCTATGTTTAAAGTTAGAATGTTTAAGCCATTGGAAGGTTTCTCTTTGTTGTGTGAAAAAGACAACTAAGTAAGCTGTATGTCTTGTTACTACCATAACATAAAAGCAGGTGAATATAACTACATACATATAAGAGCTCAGGCTTCGCAGTAGAGGTAAAGATGCAGGTATGCATAATCAACTGGGGTGTATGGAAACAGTTGAACGTAACGAGAAAACTTTTCACAGTCGTCTAATTCAAAGTGAGTTTACTTTTATTTGATGTGTGAATTATGCAAGAGTGAGGAAAGTCTAAAATAGGATGTGAGAAGACTCTAATGTTACTATTGTAGGGCTTTACACAAAACTATGAAGGTCCTTCTGCATAACATCTAATGTTAACAATGCAATCAGAAGGTGAAATTAAAGACAGTGTAGTGTTGATGTTTCGAGTGATATGTGTTCGTAGTCGATAAGACGAAGTAATTATGTATTCGGAGAGTCAAGTACTTACAAAGCCCAGGGTAGCTTTCAATGCTCTCAATGTAAATATCTTATTCAAACTTAATTACGGTAATCAAGACAAGCTTCGTCGGTAAGATGTATAAAACGTATCAAAATTCTTCTCCGTTATACTTGAGGAACAAATTCAGTACTCAAACAGAAACGAAGAAAGCATTTCTTTTCATGCCGTATAATTATCTCTTTTAAACTATTGCAAAGACCTTAGAAATAAATTTAATGATTCAAATGGTTATAAAATGTTTCTTGCTGTCTTACAGGGCATGTTTGGTGATTAATGTATATATTCACTTAAGTATGAGAATGAGATATAATTTTGAAGTACTTGAATTGTTTCATTCACAGACAAACTGGTCCATTACTCCAGATCTCATTATGATTTTTTTCTTCAATAAGGTTTCCACCTTTATTTAAGAAATATTTTTCTGTATGACTTAGTATGGCTTCCTTCGGAAGGTAAGTGAACGTAGTGCTGAAGTATTGTAGATTTACTGAACGCAAAAGATTGATGAGGAGGCCTTTGAGTAAATTAAGAAATCTTTCATGCCGGATTTAGAATGGGACTCTGAGAACCGCAGAAGTTGAAGGGCGTCCTCAAATAAAACGTCAATTTTAATTTAAATGTCAGTATGACTACCTTGGAAGAGAATGAAGGGGATAATCTTGTGCCCTTGATACTTTTGGGTATTTCTAGGTGTCCTTATTATATTTTATAGTCTCCTGGTACTTTTAATTAAATTTTTAATATTTTTATACTTCTCCAAAGAAAAGCAAGGGAGAAGTGCAATCTAAGACTAAATCTAATATAAATAAGCCGTTTAATCACAAGCGGCAAAATTTATTAAACCAAATTTTAAATGGAACTTTTTCTCCACTTTCCATTCTTTATAATACGTGCTAGTGGTGACAATCAGCTCAGTTTCCACTTCGTATACAGGAACACAGGAATTAAAGTTTTTTTCAGCTTTCCATACGATTATCAGTGCAAATAATACAAATTTAATTCATAACATAATACTAAGCAGATTACAATAATAATTTCAATAGAGTGATTAAACATTCAAATCAGATGTATAATTATGTATTTTCTCCAAATACACACCCTCTCGACTCGTATATGAGCTAGCCAATGAACCTTTCTTCATAGAAGACCTGCGACTGAAGCTTTTACTGCCAACGATTCCAGCCTATCAGGACCTGCTGCCTGAACTACACGAGAAAAAATGCAAAATATGGGACGAATTCTATGCTACTGATGCCATGACAAGCCGTGAATGGACACAGGGAGGATACGAACTACGCCATACAGTGACAAAGCTTTCTGTGCATGGATTTCACCACAAGCTATGCAGTACCCAGAGATTCCACGAACCCGGCCCAGATTGTGTGTGTATAAGATGTGACGACCAGTGTGAGAGATATCATGTGTTGCACTGTAAGATGAGAACAGAGTCATTGGTGAAATTTTGTACAGACTAAGAAAAATCTTGTTTGCAAGTTGTGAGCGATTCAAATTATTATTATAATTATGTATGTTTGAGTTTTTCACTGCACAGGTGTTTACTGTGAAAACCAATACTTGTTAAAGATGTAAGAGGAAATGTAAGATATGTTATGAACTACTTAATTCACTAATTGACTATGAATCCCGCCAAAGTGTGGTGTAATTTCATTGCATTCTCTAGGCCAGGAAACATAAATAGGATGGTATCATAAAAGTAGAATATGTATATACTGACACCCTAAAATGGCTCATACTCATCCGCAGGTCAGAGTAGGGAGGTTATAGGAGAGATAAACGGAGCAAAATGATGCGACAGTGTAAAGACTAGAGACCTCATCAGCAGATAACCAGAATGATATGGAAATTTCCCTCTCCGCACCTGCAGGACATTCCAGAATATGCTGTGAACATTTCATAATATATAAAAGAGTGTTCTCGTGGATCAAACTGTTAAGAAGTAAATTAATGAGACTGATAGTACGTGTCTGCCGTCAGCGTGATGTACATGAGCGTTCCTAGCGTGGGGAATTAGAGACACTCGTATCCTCCAGCAAGTTATTTGAAGCGAAAGTGATACTACTTCGCGCTTATCTCATAATGTGGCTACATCAAGAAGAAAAGCGAAGTAAGAGAACAATTGATCTTGTAACAATAATGGGAACATTATTAAAACTAATGAACTAAATCGCATTTGGGAAGTGGGATCGGGAAATAGTTACAACATGAAAGTAGCTGGAGTTTTGTAAAATCTCTGTTAAAATAGATTTATAAAATTTACTGTTTCCAAAATTCCTGAATACGTATACCTAATTATTTAAAAAGGAATCAACTTGACAAGATTTGTTTTGCCAACGCTACTGTACCTTCTCTAAATTCTTTTGTGTAATCCACATTATTATGAAGTTTAGTTAAAATAAAAACGTATGATGTTATCATTCGTTCAGTTTTAGACTTTTTACGCTTTTGCTAAATGTGAAATATATTCAGTCACTCCCACATTCATATCAATTAATATGGGGGTAGATGGAGAATAAATAATGAATCCATCATGGAATTTCGGGTATGACCATTAAGGCATTAATATTGTATTACCAGATTATTTAAAATTAGAGGCGATTAAGTATATTTTGTGGTAAACTCCATATAGCATTTTTGGTCCCTTATTACGATTATATATTGTACCTTTGTGGGTTCGTGAAATTAAAAGTCCAGGTTACTAACACCAAAAATTGCTCCTTATTTCCGTAGAAACACACTTTGCCAACCTTTACAGTCGCTGAATTACGTCAAATACACAATAAAACTTGCAAGCTTAACGACCACAACACAGCTGATCACGCACGCGAGTTCAATTAACAACTGTCTCTCTGGCGGGCGGTGGCTCGTTTTTTATAGATTACTCACTATCCGGAATGTTCTCAAACAATCAAGACGGCACTAGAACACCGGCGAAATCTCGAGAAATCCGTCTCTTCCCCCCACCGTTTCGGCGAGTATTTATCTCCGCACTTCATTATCCGTCTCTTTGAATGCCTCGGCCATGCCACCTCGTCGCAACAATGCAATCGCGACAGTATATACGAGGGTGAGTCAAATGAAATTTGTAATAACAAATCGAAATTTCGCGCCGTTATCCTGTAAGTTGGTAAACGTGCTACAAACGGTGTGCACAATGGCCTGTAGGTGCCAGCATAGTGCAGATGCAGACATATCGTTGCAGTATCAGTATAAAGATGGCCGCCCCAATTGCCACTTGCACCAGGGAAAAACAGCGTTCTATTATTCGGTTTTTACGTATTAAAGGTGTGAAACCTATTGAAATTTATCGACGAATGAATGTTCGGTACGGTGATGCATGTTTGTCAGAGCAGCAAGTCTACGAATTGAGTAGGAAGTTCGCAAATTGTGTGAATTCAGTGGAAGGTGCTCTACGTCCAGGTCAGACACAACGAGTTGTGACTCCACAGAACCTTGCAGCAGTTGAAGTCATAGTGAAGGGAAACAGCCGAGCGACACTGAATGACATTGCAGCATGTTTGCAGATTAGTCATGGGTCAGCACACCACATTGTGTATGATGTGGTCCAGTTTCACAAAGGGTCTGTAAGATGGGTGCCAGTGCAGCTGACTCTTGAAATGAGGTAACGACGTGTTCATGCCTGTGAAGAACTTCTTCGGCGCTTTGAACGGGAAGGTGATGGCTTCCTTGCATGAATCTTTACTGGGGACGAAACCTGGGTTCACTTCCACCAACCGAAACGAAGAGAGCGAGCAAGGAATGGCACCATCCCTCATCACCAAAATCAAAGAAGCTTCGAACAGAACCATCAGCAGGGAAGGGTATGCTGACTCTCCTTTGGGACGAAAAAGGCGGCATTTTGGAGCATTACATGCCTAGAGGGACCACTGTCACCAATGCTTCCTACACAGATGTTCTGAAAAATCATCTGCGGCCTCCAATCAAATCGAAGCGACGTGGATTGCTGTCAGCAAGTGTGTCCTTTTGCAACATGACAATGCAGGCCCCACACTGCCCGTACAACACTTGCAACAATCACAGACCTGCATTTTGAGTGTCTTCCTCATCCACCATACTCACCAGACCTTGCCCCAAGTGATTCCCATAAGTATGGACCACTGAAAGACGCAATGGAAGGAAAGAAGTTCCGCTCCGATGAAGAGGTACGCCATGCGGTGCATGAGTGGTTGCGCGGACAACCAAAGAATTTTTTTCTAAAGGCATTTATGCACTTTGTAAGCGCTGGAGGACTTGCATTGAACGTGGGGGAGATTATGTTGAAAACTGATATAGCTTCGTACCACTTCTGCACAATAAATAATATTTAAACAATATTTAAGATTTTCATTTGACTCACCCTGTATACTCACCCTATACCTATATATAATGTGAACTATATTATGCATGTATGTGTATACCCACTTAAATATATACAAAAGTAAGCTATTCAATGTCAATTTGGGACTGTCTATTTAATACGATTTCCTTTCTCAACAATTTATTTTATTAAATGTAGTTCGGACAAAGAATAGCGTTTATTGGTGGACCTAAATAGTTTAACATGTAAATAAAGTGTTTTATTTCTTAATGTTATCAAAAACGCTTTCGTTGCGTTAAACTTCATTTAGAATGAGCCAGTTACTCTTTTGCTCTTTCTCTCTTCCACCATGATGGCCAGCTTCATACTGATCAAAGGCGCCGCCCTAAAGTGTCCTTTCCAGATTGTGTTTAGTCTGTTGTAATGTGCGTGGCTGCCCAAGGGCATTCCAATGTAGAGTCCCACACACGAGTCTCCAGTGGCTGGCGATAACTTTCCAGTATGTTGACGCAATTTCTCGTAATGAAGTATCCTTAACAGACAATTCAGTAGAACATCTGTGTATATCTACCTAAAGGATAATCTAGGTGATTGATCTCTCCCGCGATAAAAAAAACCTCAAAATTAATACAGGATACATCAGAAAAATGTACACACACTTTCAACCGTCATGGAAACTGCATATCACATGCTACAAGGTTAATTTCTCGGAGAAAGTACCGCTATCTTTCTTCAACAGGTGACATCAGAATTGTCAGTCTAGTTACTCAACCCAGCTAATGTCAAAGAAATTATTACAACATGGCAGACGTATGTTTTAGCTTTATTATCCGCCATGCTTTCCAGAGCTTGTGCCGCTGTGCCGCACAGTAAAAGATGAGGTGCACAAAGCAAACCACGGTGTCCACAGAAATCCCATTGGACACGTTGGTAAGATGCGTACAAGCAGTCGTGACTCTATCTCAGCAACTTTTTGAGGTTGAAGGCCACCGGTTTGAATAGTGATCACATTTGTACCAGAAAGTGCATTTGTATTTCAAATTAGACATTAAACTTTCCATTTCCAGCAACTGAACCTTGTAGAAGGAGCATAAATTTTGTATAATGGTCCAAATTGGGTTGTCGTACCTTTTACAAGGGGCGTCCAGAAAGTAAGATATGTTTCAACTTTTCTCCGCTGCAGTGCTGCGATCGCAGTTCCGCACATGCGCGGTAGACGTTCTGTATCAAGGAGTAGAAACATGCACCATTGGGAGATCGCTGTCAGCCACGTACGCTTTGTTGTGCTTGTTTACAATGTCGGTGTTGATTGAAAATCCCGCCGCTTGTTAAATCAGATCTGTGATTCGTTTTCTGAATGCTAGGAAAGTGAAACCAATTGAAATTTATCAGCTGTCAAAGGGTCTTGTGTTTCTTCACGCCAACGTACGACCACACACTGCAAATGCACGAAAAACGTCCTACAGGGATTTGCCTAGGACGTGTTTGACCATCCCCTGTGCAGCCCTGACCTCGCTCCTAGCGACTTTCATTTGTTTTTGCATCTGAAATCTTTCCTTAGCAGTCAACACTTCAACAATGACGAAGGGCTCAAAGAAAATGTTTCTAACTGGTTGAAGACACAGGCAGCAAACTCCTATGGCGAAGGTATACAAAAACTTCTGCCTCGCTATGACAAATGCCTGAAAACTTTCGGCAGTGATGTGGAAAAGTAGTTTAAGGGTTGTATAATTTTGTGAAATAAATACTTTTGTGTATCTGTACACAATTTAATTTTATTAGCAAACAGAACTTACCTTTCGGACGTACCTCACATATTGACACATTTTGTATACATGGAGCAATTTTCTAATCAATTTCAAGTTCCAAATGAGAAAAAGGACAAACCCAACTGCAAAATCGTTTTCCAAGGTCAAGTTAAAAGCAGCAGCATATGGTGATCTCTACATTATTTTGCCACAGAATCATAGTGAATTCCTTTTGCTAAAGTTTAAAAGATCTACCTATTTGTGAAGCAGTACAGTTAATTATTTCATAAATAATTGTTAATGAGAATGGATCTTTGTGTTAAATGTGCAGAATGAGGATCTCAGGGAATCACTATAGAAAAAACAAAAATTCTCCTTTATGCATATTTATTTGTTTACGT
Organism: Mantis religiosa; assembly: GCA_030765055.1. Classification (NCBI taxonomy): domain Eukaryota; kingdom Metazoa; phylum Arthropoda; class Insecta; order Mantodea; family Mantidae; genus Mantis; species Mantis religiosa. Next base: position 76,943,437 of record CM060949.1, on the reverse strand, counting down.
TGTTATATTTCTTAGAATGGTTTATGCAAAAGAAAATGTATTTAAGAGAAATGATGTGTATTAATAAGCTCTATACCACCTGTGTGGTAATATTTGTTTATTACTTGACAGTTATGAGTTGTAGAAGATTATAAAAATTATTTCAAAATCAATAGGACATCACAGCTGTTATTAGAAAATTTATGAGATATATTTAATTTGTCCTGCGGCATTTTAATCAAAATTGTTACTGTTATCCTTTCATAAGATTAAACATTACACAAGCACATACACTCATACTTTTTCAGAATCTTTGTATTGCAACTTTTCTTGATGTATGGAGCTTTTCTAAAAAGATGCTTCACGTATATTCAGAACTTCAAACCATTTTTCCTGTAAAACATGAACATCAAATGTTTCCATAAAATGCAATAATGTCTTTAAGCTTATAATACTGGATGTAGAAATATGCGCTTTTTGTTAAAAAGAATCAGTCTGCTGTGTGTCGTCGTTAATCTTCTATAAAATACTTGTAAATTTATCTTCGGAATTTTATGTGATCTTGATGAAGGGATCAAACTTCTGCAAAGTTATTTCTAAGTATATATTCCTAAGTCATAGAAAGAAATTATTCCATTCTTAATCGGTATTGAACCCGTGTTTCAATGTTTTATGTTCAGTGCGGTCTGAGCAATTTGTTTCTAGAAACCCACTGCTGGTACATAAATAGATGACCCTTACTCATTAGGATTTTGGGGCCAGCAATGTATTCCATAATATCATGAACACAAATAACATGACTAAACATTTTTCTTCTAGATTGACAGTAGAAGTGGCTTAATGCTGACATTTATACGATGCGAAAATCAGCAGCTTTGACCGTTATTAGCTTTGAAATATACGCCTTATCAAGTCCCAATTATGTCTGAATACTATCCACATTATACTGCGCCGTGGCATAGCGAGCTAAGGCAGTATGCCTTGGTCCCTGGCAACGGAAAGCGGCCCGGGTTCGATCCTACCCTTGTGGTGCGGGTTTTAGGTCCCGGATATAGGAACGGTGCGCACTCAGCATCGTGAGGAAAGTGAGGAGATTACGCTAGGTAAGCGACCCTGGTCACGAAAACCAACATTCCAGCTGGGGTACCGAGATGCTGACCACATCTCCTTCCCGTATCGGTTGGGTGATCGCTCACCTCTTCCATGCGTAAGTGGGCGTTAGGCCGGCAGTCGAGTTGGTAGGCCTTGGCCCTCTTAGGCTGTCAGGCCAGTGGTTAACTTTAACTATCCACATTATAGCAAACAAGCAAGCAAACAAACTAACTGTTCCAACCGATTGGCAAGAGAAGCTTACAAGGTGTTCAAGGATACCATACGGATAGCGGAAAACCTCTAGCGGCATGGACGTACGCAATTTAACCCGTGCTTATTCTGTTACCAAATTGATACTTTGGAACATCGATTGCCTCTTGCGTACAGGTTGATGTGATCTGCATGGTGTTCAGAGGCTATATCACCACATAGTGTCAGCCGGAGGTTCCGCCATGCCTTCGGAGACTTCAGAAAGTAATCTTTCCAAAAGGGTGTGATCTGATTGGTAACGAGAAATATACACAGTATGATTAAGAATAATTCTGGAAACGTGGTAAAATAGGGGAAATGGTTTTATTTCCGATACAGGAACGTTGGAAGCTGATCACCTCTGGCATCAGCGGTTACATCCAGCCTTATATCACCCGATTTGAGGTTACTTTTCCTGGTAATTGAAGTTAAAAATAAGCCATTAATGGTTTTTGAAACCCTCACTATACTAGATAAAATAAAAGGTAATTTTAAAAATATTTCGTGTCTCATTAACATTAGTTAATTTTTTATTCTAGAGTTCAAACTAGGGGAATAAAAATTAAGTGGACAAATTTATAATCAGAAATCGAACCCTAGACGTCTGGTTCAAGAAATTATAAGGCTGATCTTTAGCTGCGGAGGTAGTAAAAGGCAGTAAATTTTCATTCTCAAATGTTACACAAGTCAAAAACAAAATAAAATAAAAATATTCTGTATTTAAAATACTACTTTTGTAAACAAAAAAAAATTAAAACTTCCAAAATAGAAAAAAGAAAAAAATAAGTTGGTTAACATTTAAATATATAATTGATAAAATGGAATCCTGAAGAAAACGATTGACCTTTTTCTTATTTTGCTCTTTTTCATTATTTTTTCGCTGAATGAATGTGTAGTGTTTAACTCCCACTTTTATTACATACGGCACTGCACGCTGTGGCACTATGACACATGAAATGAATATGGAGCGCTGGTAGAGTGAGATGGTGGGGAAAACCTAAGATCCTCCGAGAAAACCCACCCCAGCGCCGTGTTGTCCACTACAATTTTCACGTGAGGTTGCCTGGGATCGAACCTGGGCTGCCTTGGTGAGAGTCAAGCGGTCTTGCGCTAGGCTACGGTGCGGTTTCTTTTCTCTCTCTTTTATATTTCTCTCAAAATACAACAGATGACGGTCTGAAAAAAATAAGTACAAGATTGCTTTATTTTATTGGTATTATATACTTTATACGAAATACCTTGTATAGACAATAGCTAGTTTCCTGGTGAGGTAAACTGTAGAAATTACAGGAAATGTTCCGAATTTTGTTAATAGTAATTATTGCCATTATCAATGTTTGTTTTTAATTATTAAAGAAAACTAGAAATTAATTGTCGTTGCGTAATACGCCACAGCTGCAATTGAAACTGATGCCACCTTGAATCACCTCTGATAACGAAGGTAAAACTTGAGGCATATTGTAATTTACATTATGCATTGTTAAACTTGCATATGTAAATACTTCGCAATTTGTGAACCATATTTCCAATTATTATTCATTTTTTGATTAGCTATAGCCTTTGTTCACATTAAAGAAAGTTATAGACTAAGTTCTATTTTTGTGAAGATTACAATCAGCAAAAATTGAAGGGGGAAGGTAAACCAACGTCGGGAAGATCGATTCAGCGTTTTACTTAAGAGTGTGAAGAAGGCTTTGGAAGGTTGTTTTTTCATATGTGGATATTAAAATGTTACGTACTGAGAAAAAAGCATCCTACTTATGCACTCACAGGACTTTCTGCTCACCTTTGTTTAAAGTACCATTAACTACGTTTATTTTGTATTTACTAAAGGTTAATCAGAATAAACGTTTGCAGAAATGTAAAGGTATGTAAGTTACTTCATATTTCCTAATTGGAGGAAACACACGTCTTTAACGATAATCAAATATTTTAAATAGCTTATCAGTGTGAGAAGTGTGCTGAGCTGGATATGTAATTTTCTTTGCATTTCAAATAGATTAAACATTGTTATTTGAAAAATGTCTATGTAATTGAAACCTCACGTCAATGTCAGGAATACTCCATAAACCACTTTCCACATCAAAATAAAGAAATGGAAAGGAACAATAAAAACCAAAGGAAATATGTTCTACTTTTTACTGTAGCACTTAGTCCAACCCTGAATTTAAATACCATGTTTGGTATTTAACTGAATTTTCCTTTATTATACTATTGACAGATACGCGACAACCAGAGATACGCGTACACTCATTCTACAAATGCGCTTTTTATTAAGCTGACCTCAAACTTCCTGAAAACTCGTTAAATAACTTTTTGGTAGCACTTCAGTAACCTCCCTACCTAATATGTGTCTACTGGTAGAGATAGTATAATCTATCTCAACCTAGTTTAATCCTATTGTAAGCATCTGGGTGGGAAGAGAATAGATATTGGGTCAGGAAACGGTTAATCTGTTGTTGATTTAGCGAAGTTAATGGGCGTTTTCTTTTATTTTCATGAGTACGATAAACCCCTCCTTTAAGTACAGTACTGTAATTAGTTTTCTGATCACTGCTCTGCGCGAGCTAATTTCGGAAATAGAAAAGTATGCAAATGTTTCAATTGGTATAAACATAGTAGCCCCACATTTTGTCTTTCTGCTTCACGTACCAGATAGGTGTGTCCTGTATTCTATATACAGATTAGACAGAGGCCATTAATAACATTAGTATGTTAAATTAAGCTGAATTTTATTTAACAATTACTAAAGGACACTGCTATTATATATTTTTGCATTACTGTAACAGGCAGCTCTCTCGCAACGAGATCTGTATCGAGTTGAATGCTGATTAAGTTGTTATTGTTTATAGTTTGAACCTACTTATGACATTTAACACTGTATTTCCTTACTTGCGCCTCTCACAAGTTCAAGAACACTTAGGTAAATACAATTTAAAATCAGTAAGCTTTTCATCATGGAGTAGGATGGTGCTTCAGCCGAAATGAAACAATCGAGTCAAACCTTTAAAAAGTGGCAACAGGCACACAATCGTGCATTGTTTCGCGGTGCTTAAAGGAAGAAACCAGGAATCGCCTATAAAAACATGAGAAAGAAACTGATCTTCTTGGTGTTTACGCAAGTTGTGCATATAGTGTTAGAATAGAACAGCAAGCATCCGGAACTCTAAGGACACTGGGTGAATTGCGTAAATGCAAACAGCGCATGGAGAAATACGACGATTTTATGAAAAGTGCTATACGTAGTAAAGTTCAGGATTATTTTTGTAGAAATGAACCAACTCATAGATTTAATACGTTAATGTGTAACCCAGCATTACTTATTTACATCTAGAAGTTAGCGTTGCTATATACTTTACAATTGTTGCAAAACTTATCTGTGTACATGTATCGTCTAGCACGTGGCGAATTGAGTCAGCTTCGCCTTATTGTTTACAGCAGGATTAAACTAGCCTGAGATAGAGTTTAAAAGAATTTTAATACCAAGCTCGAATATGCGGTCGACATGGGAGTGAAAAATATGTTATCGAAATTAAAACAATCAGTGCTGGTGTTACACTAACTCTACAAAAATTGAGGTTGCTTCAAAATATTATACATCTCTTCCATATAGATGTTAATTTACTCTAGTTTTCGTATTTCATTCTCTTATATATGTATTTCCTTAACCAAGAAAGCTTATTGCTTAAAGTCTAGTTGTACACTCAAAATTCAGTTAAACCTAAACTTAAACTTCGGAAACCTTAATTTTTAGTTTCTCAAATTGTTAGCTGAAGTGCGTGGAAGTACTGCATTCCACTCAAAATATGCATATACTGCACTTTCATGGAAAATGCACATTTAGATAGCTCTGGACGCCCAAATACATGTTTAGGAACTCTCTCTCTCTCTCTCTCTCTCTCTCTCTCTCTCTCTCTCTCTCTCTCTCTCTCTCTCTCTCTCTCTCTCTCTCTCTCTCTCTCTCTCTCTCTCTCTCTCTCTCTCTCTGTATGTGTGTGTGTGTGTGTGTATGCGCGCGCGATCGCGTATCTTTAAAGGGAAATGCAGAAAATACCATAATTGGTAAGTAGGGCACAAAGATTCTCAAGAAACTATCGCTGAAGTGACAGGCTATCTGTATGTTTGCCTTGAAACCCCATTTAATGAGAAACGGCTGATGAGTTGCCGCTCTACAAATGTGCAAACTGTAATATGAAAATACCAAATAATATTTCAGGAAAGTAAACCGTAAATTTAGCTTCTTTCCGGCGTCACACTCATTAGATTTGTTACAAATAAAGAGAACTTATCAGACAAATAAAAAATGTTTTCTATACAAAAAATGTTTTGTTAGATAGTAAAATGTGTACAATAAGCATCGTCAGCCAATATTGAGTAAATCAGCATAGCCTATAAAGTTAACTGGAGGAATTTCTAGAAGTCCTTCACGTCACATATTTGGAGGACAGCAAAAGAATTTATTTTACAGCTTTTTGTAAGTAAAGTTGTTTACACATTTTCTCTTCAGAAAAGTGTTTAAGGTGTGAAACTTCTATCTGTGTGTATGTAGGTGGCTAGTAGAAAACGCAACATATCCTTGGATATTTGAATTCAATACCTGATTTAAAATGTTAGATAGGCAGGGCAGACAATGGAGCTCAGCAGCGCATTACATGCATTTATTTGTAGACCCTTTATGATTTACTGACCACTTGGAGAATGAAATGTGTAATGTTTAACGCCCGCTTTAACTACATACGGCACCGCAGGCGATGACACTGGTGATACATGAGATGAAGATGGAGCACCAGTGGAATGCGATGGCGGGGAAAACCGGAGATCCCGTAGAAACCTCGCCCCAGCGCCGTGTTGTCCACCACAAATCTCACTTTGCGGTCGCGGGATCGAACCCGGGCCGCCTTGGTGAGAGCCACGCGGTCTAACCACTGAGCCACGGCGCGGCTTCACCACTTGGAGAAGGAATTCAGGGGAGACTTAAAGGTTTATCAGATCTGGACAATGATGCGGGCTAGCAAGAACGGTTTCTTAAGAAGTCCTGAAAGACATAATTTTGACGGCGACTAAACTTGTCTGTGTCATCTATAACCGAAATTCCAGTAAACGATGATCCCAGTACCGGTTATCAATGCGCCAGAGAGAAGTCTTTGCACAACACGAACTCCACGTCCCACCAAAACGCACCATTCGCGTCGCATGAATTCCAGTCCAAAAAGTAACAAGCTAAACAGGTTAAAAATAAAAACAGGTGACGTACAGCAAACTTGTAGTGCAAGAAGAATCTCTTCAACTTCCGTTTACCAACCTAGAAAAAACGTGAGGACAAAAAACACAAATTCAGTATAGTAGTTCGAAGTGAATCAAGTCCGGAACCTCTTATCACTTACCTTGCTGTTTAGCTTGGGGTGTCAAGTTTAATCTCTTGAGTGATGTTGTGTACTACGAATGATGTGATTCTATTGAACTATCGGAGAGGAAACACATCGCCTTCGTCACCTACCACGACTCGGTAGAAATGCGTTGTGGGCTATGGGGAAGAAATAAGGCAACGAGAGATCATAGACTGCAGAGGGCGAAGGAAAAGGAGCCGCAGGGACTTGCAGGGGATTCTAATTGTGTAGGTTGTAACCAGACACGTTATTCAAGATCCTCACCACCACACAGGCAGAGCACGATGAAGTGACCAGAGTACCTGGGCAGTTATTTCAAGGGCGGGTAGGGAAGAAGTCCTATAGAATGTATGAATGTGCTGGAAATCTGCGCGCATACAACGGAACTTACGAGATGACAACCAAACGAGAAAGATGACAAAGGAGTTACACTAGAAATAAAGAATAGGCATTCTGAACTGGAGAATCCAACCCAATATTCGCTTACTCACAGAATAGAAAAAGCTCAAGTCTGAATAGCCAGTCGTCCCTAATTGAACCAACAACCCCCTGACTGCGTAGCACACGTCAACGTCAGCGTGGCGACATTTCACTCAGTAATCTCTTGGGTAGTTGCATTCTCCTTTCCCGCACACCCCATCCCAATAATATTTCGGGAACACCATCTTATACTATTTTAAATAATCTTTATAGCTGATGTTTATACGGCATTTTAGTACCCTATGAAGATATGAGCTTTCTCCACTGTACCAACATAATGTAACTCTGTATTTATTAGCAGGAAAAGCACCACATCTAAGTGTAGCGCGGCAGAAAGATATTCTCCTTGTGCCTTCCTCATGAATGTTTGTGACAAGTACAAACTACCGACGTTGTCGTCATGTCAGCGCATGCTGATTTGTCAGCACGTGTATAAATTCCCTGGAATGATGTCGCACCTCGTTATACGGTTGCTACCTCGCTCACGTACAGTTCCCGAGACCAATAGAGAGCGTTATTATGTAGGTATATACTGCTGTTGTACTGTACAAAATTCATTAGAGACGCACTTTGTACATGCAAATAGCTCTTGTAAGGTGAGTTGAGGCTTTCGTGACTGTACCTAGGACCGGGGTTTAATGCAGGGGGCCGACAGGGGTTCCATAAGAGCGAGGGTGCCACCCTTACAATTAGTTGCACATTTGGAGCATCTCCTTAGACTTAACAGCCCTCCTAATGCCGTTGTACCGTTACCTTCAGGCATATGAACGTGATTGATTTCTGAGTTTTTACCGCTGTCCAACATATACATTACATTGTATTGTGACACATGATTACCCTCTGCGGCGCTTGTTCAGTTCCGAGTTAAATCACATAGATCTACATCTCATTTTGGGTCTAGCTGTGTACGAAATTTAGCGGGTAAGAAATTAAAAATTTTGTAGATTACAAATAATTATAGGGAAAAAATAATTTAAAATGAATGATGTTACACTGAAGCACTGCCATCTACAACGGCATCTGCTACTTTAAGTCCATTTAATAAATATTATTTAGCTTATTTATTTAAATTCGCTTTAACAAATAATTTCTGTTTTATATAGCCTTGCCCCTTGACATGTGGCACTCCGCGTGCAATTACCTTCCCCCTCATCCCAATTGGCTAATGCTTTCGCGCCATAGGCCATAGGCGGTGCCTTCCCGTCACATTTAAACCTGCAGTAAACATCATTATAATTGCCAGGAAGATAGATAAAATCATACAAATAAGAATATGAAGCCATGCAAAGATTATGAAGTTTATAATGAAACTGAGCAATTTGAAACTGAATGAATGAGCAACGAAACTGAAACAAGTTTATAATGAAAGGCCTTCGGCCTTTTCCACTGGGATTTTTTAAAGCCAGCACACATACCTTGCAAAAATGCTTGTCTTTCAGCCTTAAAAGTCGTGCCATGCCATACTTGTCGTGTGTCCTTCACACGATTTTGCGATTTTTGTCCCGGTACAATTTGATTGCCCTTAAATAACGTCTTCGCCACACAGCAATTATCACCCCTGAAGTAGTAAGTGTTCCTGTCGTCTCAATTTCATGTCGCGATGTTCCTACGCATCTAACACGCACACCTGTAAGTTCAGAGCACAGCTGTTAAACTTCTCTCACTGACAAGGACGGATTCTTCTCTGTGAGTGCATTAAACACATGAAACACAATTCTTTTTTCGTCGCTTTGTAAAGGCTTTCCCTTGCGATGCTTCAGCGAAAACTTGGCGGTAGACTCTGCCATTATACATATGTACACGTGCAATAAACGATCAATAAAATCAATACAATCAGTAAAATAATTCAGCTCTCGCACTCGGCACAACACATCTTCGAATGGTAATATATGACTAATCCAGTTCAAGACAAGGTCAGTGTTAAGGGTCATATAAACAAATATGTCACCACTACCGCTAAATCACGTGCTATCGTGTCATGTGCTTGAGAGCAAAGAAACCTCCTCTTTACTTCGTTTAAGAATTAACATGCATTTCAGATAAATCAACTCTTACGTAATACATTTATGTAAAACAGTTATGAAAATATAAATTTGACAATTCTCTTCCAACTTGTAAAGATATATCACCATGTTAAATAACGAACTAATTTTTACCGCACAGCAGTCTATACTGCAATAGCAGCCAATGAGAGCTAATAAGGTCACCTGACCGTTAAGAAATACGGGGCAAGCTTATGTGAAACAAGGATTAGGTCATATCGCGACTATTTTGTATAATATAGTGTATACAATAAATTGGTTACAATTAAATTAATATTGTTTTGCTATACTCTTAAGCGCTAGGAAATGAAGTGCTTTAGTTTTTCATACTTCTGTGCTCAAACACAGAAATCGCCATGGACAAAATACTGGTAAACTAATTTTAACAACATTGAATATAGTTCCGAATTTATTGTGACGTTTTGTTGTATAGAAATATGCTAAAAGTACTTACAAATAATCGTTTACAAAGATCACAAATATATCTAGGTAAACAGGCTGGATTTGTTTCAAATTTAGCAATTTATGTACATGAAAGACAATGCATGTCGCCAACCTAACAGCTGAAGTTAACACCAACTACGCTTCTATGAAGAGAATTATAGAAGCAGTTGATGTCACTGAGGCCAACATAATGGACTCTTGGTAAATTTCAAAGCTTATGTTCTCCACAACGAAATGCAGTTTGCCGTCATAACAATGGCAGATTCGCAAGCTTTTGTATATAATCGCATAGTGCTTCTGGTGGCAATTGTATCACCACCTCTCTCTACCATGGCGATAGAGGCGGTGTGAATATGAACTAATAGTTAAAATAAAATAAAAATTGGATCATTGTGGAACTTATGGACAATATTGCTGAGTAAATGGGTGAAATTTTAGAATTTGTGATACATTTTATTTATATCATAACTCAATAAATGCGATACTTATGCCTGCAATATTGCATCATTTTAGCTGTTTAATTTTTGGAACATTATACAGTGCAAAAGGCCTCCATTTAGGACAGCCTAATATGTGTATAATCATAGCATTACATTAAAATGCCAATTACATAAATTCCAAAATATGGAATATTGCCACACAGGTAATTGCGGGGCAAGTCGTAGAGGTTACGCCGCCATTGCGACTGCTATGAGGCAGCCGACAGTTGGTGGATCATTCGCTGCGCCTCTGTTATCTACTGCCTGAAATGGCAGGCGAGTCCCATCTCTTTTCGTCGGGCAAGAGCTGACGTCACAAGTTAATGGAGGGCTATGCTGTTACTGCCCAGATACAGATGTAAGACCTTTGCCATATGTGCTGATGGGCAATTTAAAATATATTTATCATCAGAAGCTTCTGGCTACGCCCGGCAATTAAATAAAGGCGATGCGAGACCTAGAGGGAGACGGTAATACATTAAAGTAGTGACTTAGAGTTGAGTCGATGACTGCAGCTCGTGGGCAGGAGTTGGCGCCTTGGAGGAGTTCACGAATTAGTCGGATAATCGAGATGTATGAGCAGCGCATAGAAGTGAGTTGTACTTCAGGCTCCGTAGTGAAGAATCGGCGTGCTGTGGAGCAGGCACAAAGTAGGTGCAAATATCGAAGGAGTGCTCCAAATTGACGTATATCTACTGCGGAGTCCACGCCTAAAAGGTGTAAGAAAGATTTTTAGCAGCAAAATTTGGTACGTGCTAACGAGACATAAAGAAACATTAAATAAACGTTTCTAAACTGAGTAGTGCTGTAAAAGGTTGGTGATTGTAAGATAGCATTGTGCTAAATATTTTGTCTGACAAACGAAGCACTTTTAAGGCGAAATTTTCGTCTTTTATCACAACGTCATTTCCTATATTTTTTAATTCACATAAATAATACACCTGAGGTTTGTTTTTAGCATATTAATATAAAAATATACTAATACCAATGATGTTAGTATACTCCTAAACTCAATATCTACAATAACAAGTGGGTATAATATCTTTATCTATTGATTATAGTAGTAGTGCTATTTATACTTATTTTATACAAAACAATAAGAATAGAAAGAGACAATGCAAATATGTTAAATACATATAAGTTTATACTATTGCTTGGATATTGACTGGAATAAACATTAGGACGTGATTTTATTTTTCTCTGATATTTTATTATTACTTCAAACGCCACCTGGTTGTGAATACATTTGGTGTACCGTAAATAATATATTTATAACTCGAAGTGAAGTTTGAACTTCATACTGATAAGTCATTATCGGTTCAAAACTAGAGGAGAGGCATGTGGTATTCGATAAATCAATGAAATGAGTGTGCCAAATCCGCAACAATGACATTGTTTATAAATGTTTTTCTACTTGGAAGTACGACAGTAATAAAAGTAGTGTTATCTGTTCTCAGAAATACTTTCTGGTATCTTGGTGATTTATCGAGTATAATTTATGGTATGTAACATACAAGAGCCAGACATTGACACTGGCTGATACCTTTCATCAATCTTGCAGAGTACAGACTATTCAAGGCTTACATATGTCATGATTTACCACAAGATTTCAACGTGTGATTTTCACAAATCGTTTAGTTTCAGGGGAATAAAAACTAGAGATAAATAAACGGTTTTTATTATACCGAGCTATTGACTTGTATAAATAATAATTTTATAAATTAGGAATAGAGAGATGGATGAATAGTTGCAAAGTATAATATGAGAATATTTAAGTCAATATATAATTTACAGTCATATGCTGACGAGACAACGCTTTTGTCGTCCAATTTAGGTATTAAAGAAGGGCGGAATTCTACTCCTATATGCCTACGGTAATTAGCATTTTGAATAACTCAGCAATGTTGTAGTATATCAACTTAAAGATTAGGAATCAAAACTCAGTAAGTCACGTATACTATGTCCAACGAGAGAATAAAGAACCTATCACTCCACATCCACGTGTGTCTGGAATGACAGTACTGTTACAGCTTCTTTAAGTATAATATTAATATGTATTAATAATATGAATATGCATTTTCAACACAAAACAACACGTATTTATTCAAGCCAACCGCTTAATCGCTTCGTTAAGTATAATATTAATAAATATTTTCGACACTTAAGCCACATTTTTTGAGCTAAGTATCACGCAGCACACTATTATTATCCATGAAAATTAACTGTTACTTTTGTCAATAATGCATTCTTCTAATCTGAGCATATCATTTATTCCTGGAGTGTAACTAACAAATTGAACTTTAATGCCAAAAAGACATTGGCTATGCTAGCCACTAAGAAAAGACATTTGGAAGAATTATCTCTTTACATGAATAATAGAAAGATTAAATTAGTGCATAATTTGAAGTATCTAGGAGTTATTTTAGACAAACGTCTGACGTTCCGAAATCATCTTGATTATGTAGCCAGGAAGGCTACTAAACTTCTCACCGCACTGACTGCTTTAACGAGACCGACATGGGATTTAAACTCATCTTTATTGAACTTAATTTATAAAAGGGCGGTTGAACCTATGGTTCTCTATTGTGCAGGAGCATTGCAAAGTACTTTTCAGAAGAAATGGGCACAAACTAAATTATTAAAGATACAGCGTGGATACATCTTAAGAATCATCCGAGGATACCGCACCAGCTTCACTCCAACAGCGCTCATTATTGCTAATATTGAACCCATCTTTCTTGCTGGTGTATATAAGGCAAATATCAACAACATTAGAAATGGCCGAGCTTTGCCAAAACATATTTCACAACTGCAAGTTGAACAACCAGTTAAACAAGCTTCTCATCCAGCCACCTGTGTCTCTAGTCTCCTTGAAGATTTTGCAGCAGAATATCACCAGTACTGCCTTTACACAGATGGCTCTCGGATAGCTGAAGGGCTTAGTAAAAATGCTAAAGTAGGATGTGCGTTTGTGGTATTCTCTGCTCCATAGAATGCCATTCTTCCATGTTCAGACTTGCCAAGGATTGTTCAGTTTTTCAAGCTGAATTATTAGCAATCCATGAAGCAGTGAAATGGAGCAAAAACTTACAATGTAGCGCTCGCCTTTACAGTGACTCACAAGCAGCAATTGCAGCTTTGAAAGATACGAAAAACAGCAGTCCTATTGCAGCTGAAATAAGAAGTCAATTATTATGTAGTTCTCATCTGTGTATTAAATGGGTCAGAGAACACGTAGGGATTGCCGGAAATGAACGTGCAGATGAGCTTGCAAAGAGTGCTGCGACTTCAGATCTTCCAGAGACACACACTCTATGCCGTATTTCTTATGTGAGGAAAACATTAAAAGAGATTATCATCAATGAATGGAATGAATACTGGTTAAAAGGTGATTGTGGGGCTTTGACTAAGGATTTATATTTCCCAACAGTTTCTGACAGATATAAATGTAAATTCGTTAATCCTATGTTCTCACTCAATTCTTAACTGGACATGGCAAATTTTCAGCTTACTTATTTCGATTCAAAATCAAATCCACATGTGATTGTATTTGTGGAAACCATCTTCAAGATGTCCCTCACATTTTATTTGATTGACCGTTTTTCTGTTTTGAATGATACGAACTTAAATTATTGCTTCAATCCTTAGGCTACACTTTCACAAAACCTTACACATATTCTGATGAATTACAAAATTTATCAATATTTCATTGCTTTCTTAACCAAAATATTTCTTAAGCTAAATGATTCGTCTTGATGTTTACTAATTTTCAACTTGATATTGAATTTATGTTTCTTGTAAATTGTATTATGTTCATAAATTTGTAAACTATATTCCTAATATACGTTTGAGTAAAATAGGAATCAAAAAATTGGATAGTACATAAATAAAAATTATCTGAGCTGGAAATTGGTTGGATAGCCTCCAGGTGCAACGTCTCCGTGTCGCTAGATCCATCATACCCTAGATGTATCATGAATTTTTCCACGACGGTATCAATAATGCCCTCCAAGTCCCAGAGCTTCTGTTCCTCGCGAATCACATGTTGGACACAAGCACTCCATTAATCAGGTGTTACAGCATTGAATGCTGCGTCTACTAGCGTCAGCACATCTTACAATTTGAAGGTCGTGTTGTTTCTGGCGACGTAACCCTTCACGTGACGAATGTGGCTTTATCCTTGCGTGCACTATAAATGCTGGAAACCGACACACCGGTAAACTCAGATGTTAACTTCACCACTTCATCGATAGTAAGTTCTAGAAAATGTTCACAGAACTTGTTAAATACGTTCAATATTATTACCTTTTCACCACTTCGTAAAGGCTTTCCGCGAGCATGTTTAACAGTACTCGCCAGTTCCGCCATGATTCATAATTCTTTGCCTTTCTGCATACGCCTCTCAGCTTCAATATGCACGCACAGCATGATTTAATTAATTACAAACTAACTTAACTATTTATTAGTGTGTCTCTTATAGTTGAAACATGCTTAGTACGCACTTGTGCGCTTTAGCAAAATGAACTCAGTCTCCACACCTCAGTAACAGAACATTTTCAATGCGGCGGAAGCATCATGGAAATCGTAAAGGAGGCGCGCTACGATCAACAGTCACGTGGTTTTGTTTACATTTACTTTATTCTCCTTCTGAAAGCAGTGTAGGTATATTTTGGGAAATGAAATAATAGTAATATGGCAGATTATAGAGTATCAGCAACCTTTCGAATGCGAATAAGAAGTAACTTTGGACTGGATCACGTATGTTTGGGAACGTTGGTGGGCACTGATGCTCGGTAGACAGGACTTAATTTGATTAAAGAGTTGTATTTCCAAACTGCGCGTCCTTTTATTACTGTTTTCCACTCTTTCAAAAGTGTTTAATGAGATCGGTTATCGACAATCCTAGGGCTTAAAGACCGCACTCTGGTTATATGTGTTTAGCGACTGTCACCAGAGAACGTTTCACTTACCGTTTCTGTAACGCATGGCAACATACGCTTCGCATCATCATCATCATCATCATCATCATCATCATCATCATCATCATCATCATCATCGTCGTCGTCGTCGTCGTCGTCGTCATCATCATCATTATTATAATCACGAAATAGTTATTTTTGAACCATTAAGTCTAAATATGTCAGATATTAGCTGATATACTAAGTAGTTACAATTTCGAAATCAAATAGTTGGCAACCCACGTTGAATTCATCATTACAAGCCTCCAATTAATTATTTGTAAACTTAATTGGTATTACTTATCATCGCACCTATCCACGTATACCCCGAGAAGAAAAATATATTTTAATTCACTAGCAGACTCTTCCGAGTCTCGGAAGATGGCGTCAAAGGTGATGCATGTATGTTATTGTTGTCATCTGTTGATGAGATTGTTAGCAGTTGCCAGTTTAAATCCCTTCACTATCATTTATGTGATGGCATATGGAAGAGTGAAGTTTTAGGCTCCCAGCACTGATAGATTTAACAAAAAGGAAAGTTGAACACTGTAAATAAGGCCCATTCCTAACCCAATATGGTCATTCTGTAATCAATAATAAAGCCACAGCTATTTCTCGTAGTTGTAAGCCGAAACAACTGCCTGTGATGCACCCCGTTATGAAAGAACGTACGTGCAGCTGCTGGGTAAGGCGAAATAAGGCAGCGCTGTTTCCGCAGTCCTGGGCCTCGGCTTAGAGAAGGTGATTTGCATTTGAAAGCTGCCACCTTTACTACGCTAATTTCTGAAGAAGTAGCGCAGAAATAAAAGGGATTTCAACCGTTCGGAATGAGGCAAAGGAAAGGAAACAAAATAACGTCTCCGTCTCTCTCTCTCTCTCTCTCTCTCTCTCTCTCTCTCTCTCTCTCTCTCTCTCTCTCTCTCTCTCTCTCTCTCTCTCTCTCTCTCTCTCTCTCTCTCTCTCTCTCTCTCTCTCTCTCTCTCTCTCTCTACTTCCTTCCGCATAGAAATATCCATAAAATATGAATCAAAAGAAATGATTCGCGGTTATTCTCTCAAAAATTAAAAAGGAGACTAAATATTTGAAAATGCTGCTAGCTGATTGCTTCCATTCTTCCTATCCAAAACGATAATGAACGTTTCGGTTGCTACTGCAAACTTCAGCTTCTATTATACTAATTGCTGTAATACTGTTAACGAATGTGTAATGAACAAAGCGAGGGTTCATGTGATTCACATAAGAAATAATCCTATCTATTCATAGATACATAGAGAGAGGTCTCAAGAATTGGACTATGTATATTTGCTGAATTGTGCGTTTTGTTATTTATACGTTTTCTTGTCACAACTTTTCTGTTTCCCGTGTAATAAATACAATAATTTACTTATTAACTTTTACTTTATGTTGATGCAATGTTAAGATTTATTATGTATGCTTATGTAGACGGTATACTAGCCATTGCAGCATAACTCAGTAGTTGTTTAGCGTGGGGCATTGATGCATTTGGAACCCGTTATTGATGATCAGATTCCAACATTACGGTCAGAAGAAGGCTTTTTTCCACAGTTTGCACCTGATGTTTAGAGAGCATTTTTGTTCCCAAACGAGTAGTTGACCGTGTAGTTTGTTGTGGTATAGCAGTGTTGTAAAGAGGCGAGAGGGTTTTCCGGCAGGTAGAACGTGATGCTCCCTGCTGTGAAAGTTGTGCATTTACAGCAAGTAGTTTACGTCATAGTGACCTGAGTATATTACTATGTACGTTATTCAGTATACAAATACATGTATGCAAAACACGCTCTGTTTGCATTGATGCTTATTTAATTTATACGTCGTTTGTATTTCTATTATGCTTTTAAATTTTATTTAGGGCGTTTACATTTTTAAAACTTATTGAACAGACAGTGGGAATTAAGTAGAAATTACATTTATATTCATGTGCCAATAACGAAATACACCTTCCATAGCTTCGTGAAACATGCAGTCAGCGTTAGAGTTTGACCCTCGCCATCCAGGCAGTACTAACCGATCAGCTTTCAAAACCGTTCGGGAACAAAAATGCTCTCTCTGCTGACTATTAAAAAGGCCCTCTGCCCGCGTTGGCCTCGAGGTTCTATGGAGTTGTAAGCTTAAGTAGGTCTGTAAGGAAAAAAATGTGTGTGGGGTATGGGGGAGTGAAGAGGGGGAGCACCACAAAGCAGCTAGCAATGATGTAATGATGTATTACTCGGAACATTCAGCAATGTGTATTGATTGCTATAATGTTATCATGTTTACTTACATACATACAGACAGTTCCAAATGTTTTACGGTGCATGTGTGCTTAGCTTTATTTATGTTTGGTGCAGCTCAAAGATCGACTTATTCTAGGTTATACCTGGTCTGCAAGACTGAAGGATGTAATGAGATTCATATTTTTATTCGTGTACATTTCGCTTAGACTTGGTCGTGAGAAAGTAATCACAAAGAAAATACATTAACATTGTTAATCCAGAACAAACACAGCAAAATAAGCTAGAATGGTTACTTAACATTCAGAATTTGAGATGTCATACGCTCTATAATGGAATCTTTATTTTCCAACATTCAGAGTGTTCTCTACCTATTATCACCTAACATGTATTCCTAATTTATCTCATTGTCCTTAAAAACCGCGACATTTCTCTGCCAGTAAATACGTGATATTCCTGTATACGTATTTTGTTAAGTTTACTTTTCCGATTTGGTTACCTGGGTGATGCAATAATAATAGACAGTCTAACATACTTTTTATTCTCACGAATTCATGTAAAAATATACTGCACCTCTTTTCGAAACATTGACGGAGAAAAATAAGCTTCAGAAAAACCTGCACATTAATATTTCATATATAGTAAATGCAACGATAAAATTACTTGAGAAAAGCTTCATATTTTTATGAGCTCTATAGTTTTCCCTCATTAAGATTTGCACTAGTATTATGGCTTATGTGTACATAAAAATATCATTAGAATAACCAGAACTCTAAATGCTAATGCATAGGCAATACATACTTTATATATTATGTTAATACTTCAAATGTATTCATTCAGATGTGTTTTCATAAAACAAAAAGAACTAAAATATCTTATATGCTGCAGTCATATTACTTGCTCTGCTCTTATGGAATTATTTTTTACAAACTCTTATTCCTCCATCTAATTAAAATTAAACGTTTGTAGATATTATTTGACTACTAAATGTGTTGTAGATGAATCGTGATATGGGACTTCTTTAAAATACTGTTAAAAATAAAATATTCTTTAAAGCACAATACCCAGTATCTGTTCTTTCGTGTATGTTGTCCACCTCACACACACACACACACACACACACACACACACACACACACACACACACAGACACACACACGCGCGCGCGCGTACACATACACTCAGTCATTAACTCACTCACTTAATCACGTACTCACTCGCACGCTCGCTCATTCACTCAAACAATTCCTTTCCTTGAATGAGCCTCAAAGTGTTTATTTACGCCGAACTCTTGAAAGAGATACAACACAATGCTTCTTTTATCTAATATATGGGTAGCTGGCATATGAGGTAACAAGAAATTACAATATTAAGATAGAGGTGGATAATTTTGAAATCATACTAAAACAGATGAAATTTAATAAACCGTGATTGAATGTGAACATAAATGAGCAGAACCTGGAATTGTTAAAGTAATTACTCTTCTACTTCTCAAATTAATTTGAATAACGAAAATTGTAGTAATTTTCTTGAAACTGCGCAGATAATTACTAAAAATTACCATTCTAATTTAGCTGTAATTATCTTCAAATTTAAATCCTGGGAAGAATTATTAAAAGTTGTTAAATATACTCGGCTTTCATTCCTTGTTGTCGTAAACTAAGCTAGCCAGTTATGATTTATATATACACTGAAATGTAATGTTGGCAATGGATCAAATTGCGCGCATTCATGACAAAAGTGAATATATATAGTCGCACCTTTTATATCCTTCAGTTACAAGAATAGTCGAAAAGCTCTGTGTGGTGTAAAGTAATAGCAATTATAATTTATCGGAAGCAGCATTCACGTCAATTCATAGAACAGTTATAAACTTGATTTATATTTACTTTAAACTTCCATAGTTAGCCAAATGTTTGCTTTTTAAACGGGGTTGAAGGAATCGCCACGATAAGCTTCACACAAGAATTCAGAAATCATGAAGAGCACGGAGATATCTCGAAATGTCTGGGAAGTTAAATGAATCAAATGTGATACAAAATGTAAACTCAGACCTACGTTATCTCACACATTACAATATTTATGCTGGGGAGAGCCACCGATGTACCGTCGGAACGAAGCCGGTAAAAGTCTCATCCCTGTCGAACGCTGCACCGGTCCGGCTGTCCTCAGGTGGAAGGGGTTGGGGGAGGCTTAGACTTAAGGCTGACGCGGCGTTGCCAACATGACGATACCTTAATATTGCCAATTCAAGCAAGGTATGAGGTAGCAGAGAATACCTGCGCAGCAATACTTTCCATTAATTGACCTAGTAGTGATCCTACAGTACAAAGCCCGGGACTTAAAGTACTTTGTAGGTCCCCATTAAAATGAAAGGCCTTATTAACCTTTCATTCAGGTCTTATGTACGCATCAAAGTTTCTAATGATTTATTTATAAAAACGCGAGTCATTTGGAGAATTTTAAGTCGTGCTGGCATATTGCAATGTTAGCTAAGTGATTAGAGGCACCGGACATAGACTGGAAGATCCGTGGTTCAGATACCTACTATGACTTTCACTATGACTTTCACTATGCCTTTCCACAGCTTGCCCTACATAATGCTAGAGTAACTGCAAAATAAGAATAAAGATAAGGTTTGTCCAGGCGTGGCTATAAGGCGTACGGCATTAGAAGACGTATTAGGCAGAGCTAGGGAGGGCTTGCCAAGAGTGACCGTTCTATCATAGACGTGCAGCGTTGCCTAGTTCGGAACGCACAGCACAAGCATGAGCAACTGAGACTTCTCCTTTCCATTCACCCAAAATTATTACTAGAAATTTAACATTATAATTTGTCTTGGTATATATGGCAAGGACTTTTGAGGCAGCCTGTACAAAAACCATTTTTCTACGAAGAATGATTCTGAAGTTACGGCTTCGAGAAGAAACACCTGACTCCTGTGTTTACGTTTATGGTATGCTTCAACTTCCAATCTTGCCTGTGTGCTGTTCCTTTTCATTACGCAGCGCTGAGGAAGACATTACGCAGTGTTGTTAGGAAGTGTATATATTTAGTTCATAAATTAACTGACCACGGATCACAGCAGTCCAGGGACGCGCGCGCGTGTTTTTTGAAATTCAGTTCAAGTTCAGTGCGCAACGCAAATTGAGAGTAAGGTGCTTTGTGTAACTGTGAAAATAAACAAAAGTTTACATTATAGTTAATTGATGGAAATTAATCATTTATTCACAATAGCCGTATATAGGCTAATGGTTTTGATACATAGAGTCAACATGAACCACCGATCTCCTGGTTTCCAACCAGTCGCTCTAACCCATTGAGCTACAATGACCAACTTGCAATCATGACATCAAATCCTCCATTTGACTCGTATATTTCCCCGGTAGTCCACTATGGGCTGACTTGAGTCCCAATATAGTAAGTCGCCACAAACGGTGTATCTCGAATGCGATAGCCCCTAGTGGTCTACCGGGGAAATATACGAGTCAAATGGAGGACTTAATGTCCTGACTGCAAATTAGCCATTGTAGCTCAATGTGTTAGAGCGACTGGGCAGAAACCAGGAGATCCGTGGCTCGTATCCCGGCCTTGGCATTGAATTTTTCATGTTGATTCTATCTATCAAAAATTTACATTTTTATACTGTGCTTTGTAAAGAGTTCACACTGTTAATGCCACTTTCAAAGGATGGTATCAGTGGCGTAGGTAAAAAGGATAAAATAGTTCACTCCCAGGCACATTATTATTTAATATTATTTTTAATATTATAAAATACTAAAATATAATTGATATTATTTTTAAGATGTGCAGTTTCCTTTAGGAATTGTCATATGAGATAGTGCGTGACCGGATCAATTTTTCACAAGCCAGGAACTAATAACCAGAGCCTGCAATTTGAAACAAACATTACTTTTCTCGTTCCGTCTCCATATCTTCCGTCCTCTGGCCCATCAGTTGGCAACAGGGTAACCACCGTGTGCACGTATCGGTTCAGCTCAATTTCTTCTGAAACTGTACGTTGTATAGTCTATCCCTGAATGGCCAGTGCAGTGAGTGCGACGTTGTACAGTTAAGCACGCGTATTGGTTCGCAAACTATACGGCTAATTTCTTTGCGTGCTCAAAATATTGTATTGCTATCAGAGCAGGCAGTACAAGTATCATTAGAACTTAATAACATTCCTTACAATTAGCACTTTCTTATTACCTTTCAGGAAAGAAAAGGTTTCGTTGTAGAACTTAAGCATGAGTAGCACACTTCAGGTCGGGAGTGGAGAAGGTGATTAATGTGTCTTAAAGTCAATACCCATAGTGGAAGCAAACTCATGAAAGATTCACCATATGAGTGGTACGAACAGAAACAGTGAAACTGACACGCCAATGAAAACATCGGAATGTCTCATTTGAGAAAATATATTTGTACATGTTTTGCTTACCTTTTAGTTTCACTGCTTCACTTAATCAGGCCATTACTTTTTATAAACCTTAAATAAATCAAAATAATAGGTTTCATTATTCTTGTGTTTTATGGTTAGAAACATACACACATACACACACACACACACACACACACACACACACACACACACACACACACACACACACACACACACACACACGTACAATCACTCACTCATTGACTCACTCATAAGTACGTGAATTAAATCTTCAGTTCAGCACTGCTGTTACATTGGCAACTTTATTATGCAACTTTATTTTGTAAATATATGTCTTATTATCCCCAATAAATACGATATACAGAAGCCCAGATCTTAGTTAAAGCAGCGCCATGGAAAACGTCCTCTTGGCAAAAGACCTACTCAGTAGAATTTCCAAGCAGCACTACTTGAGTGGAAATACCAACCCCTTTGCTGAAAAAGGAAGGAATGTATCAGCCTTTTATATGGAACAAGGGAGTTGTTTGCTTGGTATCTGATCAGAAGCAATGCTACCGGGAGGCGGGGGAGGAAGGGGCTCCTTTTCAGTGCAGTCAACTGTGAATGGTTTCAGGCCATAGTCAGACCGACAACATCTGGTTTTGGCATCAACTACCTGATCAATCAAAACACTTCGGGATCTCTGTTATTGTTAAGGACTGCCTCTAGGCCCTAATGAGTCGCTTATTTAAACTCAAGCCGTCAAAAAACATGCTAATGTCATTGTGCAAATCAAACAGGAGCGCAGTGAATGTACTATAACACACATATGGAGTTCTTGAATGATATGTATTATCATCAAATACTCATAATTTATTCTCCACGGCTAGTCTGCTTTAAATATTACTTTAAAAATAGTGTCTAAAAATATATTGAAATGAATGAATTCATTTTATTTAGCAATTTCTTCTTGAACTATCTAGTTTCCCAAAGTCTTTATAAGATCGCTCATTTCATGCATTCTGGTTTCAGTAGTTGGTATAAATTATCACAGGTAATTGCCAAATTTATTGAAACCTTGATAATACGTTAAATGTATAGCACAGTCAATAATGCTTCTTCATGTTTTGGTGCTTCAGTAATAGTTCTCCAGACGTTGCTGCTTAATATAATTAAACACATGAATATTTTATATTGTGGAGAATCAGCTCATGGGCATTCCGTGTGAATGCAGTATTTAACAATTATATGAAATAAACATATTTTAGCCCGCCTCGGTAGCGTGGTGGTAGCATATCTGCCTCACGTTCAAGAGGTCCGGAGTTCGAATCTCGGCCAGGGTGAGTTACCTCGATAAGGTCTTTTCCGGGGGTTTCCCTTATGCTGAAAGACGAATGTCGGGTAAC
Source organism: Mantis religiosa (assembly GCA_030765055.1). Taxonomy (NCBI): domain Eukaryota; kingdom Metazoa; phylum Arthropoda; class Insecta; order Mantodea; family Mantidae; genus Mantis; species Mantis religiosa. The sequence goes on along the minus strand of CM060949.1, from coordinate 76,920,315 downwards.
TCTAAGCTCTATGGACCCTGGTTTCATTTGAGCATCATTTCACCCATTCCATTCATCGACCGATATGACAACGTTGGAGGACGTAAATTACAAGAAAAAAAAACATGTTTTATGATACATTCTACTTAAACAGAGTACTAAATTTGTTCACTATGTTAGCTCTTCCTTAAGAAAAATGACGAGATTAAAATTTTGGTTTTATTGATTTTGAAATTTGTCCGAAACTATTTCGTTTTTCGTAACCCATAGGTATTCGGGTTGTAATTGAAATAAGGCACTACTTTAATGTAAAGGTACAGAATACCATTACCTATAAGTTTTGTAAACATTTTAATTTATCTTAAATTTATTAAAATTGGGTATTTTCAAAAAAAGCAGTAGAACAAAAAAGTTTAATGTGGGTGAGAATTTCATATGCTACCTTGAGTAGGTCATCGTTTAAACTAGCATATTCCTTCGGTTAGCTCTGCCTCTGAAGCTAAGTGGTTAGTGAAAACATTTTCATAATTTAATGTATAAGCAAAAGAACATATTAGACACATACAGAACTCAATAGAGCCAACAAACAGGTCTCAGTACAGCCTGGACAAAAAAAAAAAACTCAAAGATCGGAGAGCTGTGGTATATAATGCACCTACTGCCATACTTATCCCCTGGCATAATCACAGGGAAGGTTCCCCATTGATTGGCGTCATGTAGCAGCGCTTTTCCGCCAGAAGGGTATATTTACCGCCCGAAGAGGGGCAACTCCCTTATATCCGGGCATTCTACCGCTGGACCTGCTCTTCGACATAGGCCCCTCATGGGCAGCACGGAGACTCCACCAGTGATATCGCATGGCACACAACCTCGTGCACTACTAAAGCGACTTCGTCTCCAGGTCAGGAACCGCCTGCGCGAGCACAGGGTGTAAGCGTAGGAGGACACTATAACCCGACTGTGATTAGCGTGTCGACGTGAAGATCGCAGAATATCTCCGAAACCAATTAGCTCAGTACTCCTCACCACTGCGTGGCACCCAAGGCTAATATCTTCGCCAATTATCTTCACGCACAATGCGTCAAATAGGGGATTCCCCCAGGATGACTTTATTTTCATTGGCACTCCTCAGACTCAAAAGGACGGCAGGTGCTAATGGGCTTACACCCCTTAAGCTTTCTCGCCTCCCCTCAATGCGATGCTCTTCCTTACAAGAGTATTCGACATATATCGGCCTGGTACATAGAGTAATCTTCATTTTGAAAACTGGAGGGACCAGGTGCTCCACTGGTGAGTGATATTCAAACTATCCTCGACCATCTTCGTCCTGGACACTGTACCACCCGCTGTTGCTGAGAGTGTGGATGAGGTAACCATTCTTGTTTCCCAGGAAGGCACCTTCAGTGCTGTAGTTTCTCTGGACGTAGAGAAGGCCTTCTCAACGACGATCATGTGGGTCAGTGATACAAATTTATCAACCGAGACTACCTATGGAGTTAAACTTCTTAGAACGCCGCACATTTAAACTCACATCAAGATTTAGAGTAGCAAGAGGATATGCGTTATCTCGAACTTTGTTCACTCTCTATGGCGGACTTCCAAATCAGCAGCATGTAAAAATGCACCACTAGGCTGAAGACGGCTCCTTTCTGCACAGGTAGGACTTTTTCAGAGCCTTCGAATGTTCTTAGAAGCATTTGCGCTGGCAAATGTCAATTAATCTGAACAAGAGCTATGTCACTGAATTCACAGAACGCCAAACTGTCACCGACTTCTGCCCGTATCAGTTTAGAGGTCAGAGAAGAGAATGGGTAAATTTTAACAGCTAACTAAAAGTGTAATTACTAGCCGTGAACAAATTCATGGACACTGCCAACTTTGTAGCGGGGTATAGTCTCTCTGTATCCTATGCTCTTTTCGAGGATGCCAGTTTGCATAAAGTTAAATCTTCTCGGAGCCCTTGTGGTCCACTCATGTTACATGTTAGCGAAATCTGGGATATGTCACAAACAGCTGACTATTATGCTTACAACCAGTGCAGAATAAAGGTCTTAGTTCCATCTTTTCGATAACTCACTACTTCTTTCTGGTGTTAATTCATGAAGTCTCACCCATTCTATATGTGGAGGACGAAATAAGGTGCCAGGCGGCAAAATTTTACGCTAATTTACCATTCCATGAAACCACGGTATTTAGATCTCTGGTGGATTATCGCACCGGAAGACAACATTTCATGTAACATTGAGTCTCCTCCATAGCATGCGAGCACCCAAACCAACATCGAAGCTAATCCAAACGGAAGCAAAAGCTTGGCTCCTCATAATCCCGCTAATGTACTATCTCTCACACCAAGGTGTAGCAGCTACTGCGTTCTGCAAATCAAACTCCTGGGGACAGCTTGCTCACTTTTGCAGCCTAAATTAAAAAATGTTACCTGACAAAACCCTATATCCTAATTACCTACTACCTATTGAGTGTGGGTAAGCAGCTAAAAGAAATTTAGGTTGGCCACACCTGCCACCATTACGGACAGACGGACAGCTCATCACTTCCTAAACAAGGTCAGAGAGAGCATGGCTGGCTGAAAACTCGAAATTGTTCATGAACATCTCAGGGCTAGTAACCCGAGAAACTATAATTATTAAAAATATCTGTTCGAAATTGTTTTCTTCACAGTCTTGTGCATTTGTATCTGTTAGAAAAGGCTGCGTGATTACTTTTCTTTAAATATTATGATGTATGAATTGGAATATTTTCACAAACATTAAATTAACGATTATATATTATATAAAATCTACTATGCATCCAGCGTAAATTCAGGTGTCATGGCAGCTCTTCTTTTATTTTTCAGTCAATAAAGCTGCAGAAAACAAAAATAGAGATATACGATGGAAAGTCGCTGGAATGTTCTTCGCAATACGTAATAATGTGGGATTTGGCTGCAAAAGGCCCTGAGTTACACAGATCTTTGCCAATGATGAGGAAGGCGCTGAATACCATCAGCTCTGTGTGATGGGTCTATGCGCGTCACTTCTCTTCGAGGCACTGTTACGACGTCCTCTCCCTTTACAAACCGCTTCCCATGCAGCGGCGTCTTCATATCTGGAACGAGATCAAAGTCGCATAGATTGAGATTAGGGGAGTACGGAGGGTGTTCCAAAATCTCCCACACCCACTGACAAGGTTCTGGCCACTGGCTCCAATAGAGTTTGTGCATTATCGTGTAGGATTGTTGCATACTAAGGCATAAAATAGTATCTTGAATTCTGACATGACCATCGTACATATACCAGGGGGCCAAATTGTCCTTCTTTCCGTAAACAAATATTCCTTTGTGCACTGAAATAGTTGAAGAACACAAGGAGCAATTCCATATGATCGCACAGGAATGGTGGGGCGAACTCGGTTCAATACCAATCATTGAGAAGCAGCTCCCAAGCTTGAACTACACTGTGCACAGTGCAGACAACCAAAGAGCTCTTAGAATGAAAGGTTTTTATGTGATCTGTCCGTACAGAACCGGAGTTATTTTAGATTCTCGGTACAAAAAATCTAAATGTGAAATCGAAAGTCAGTAACAAATATTGTTATAATACACGCATATCTGCGTTAAAATACAATGCATATATAAACAAAATGTACAAATTCGAACGTTTAACGTCTTCGTAGTATTAAGAAATGCACAGTTTTCATTTCGGTAACACTAGTAAAAGCACTCTTATAACATTAACAACTAAAAGTCTACAGCTGCATAATGCTGCTAATATGTGTAGAAATCTCTCAATTACAATATAAATTAGCATAAACCAATGGTTTTTTGAGATTTTGTTTTGCTTAGGAATTTAAGTAGAATTTCAGAGTTTGCAAGTAGGGCGTAAAAATCTCTTATACAGCTAGAGTAATTTACAATACACAATGAAACTGTTGTAATATATGGGTAAAAGTTATAAAATATTCCAACATAATCCAATCATATTTAAAAAGAAATATAAGTTTGAACATCTTCAAAATGTATATTTCCCTTCTAACACTGATTTTAAACACCTTTGCCTTCTATGACTTTTTAAATTATAAAAAAGCATATAAATTAAATTTTGAATCTATTACTAATCTTCTAAGCGGATTCCTATGAGCTTGGGGAAAATATTACCAGTTTGTAAGGTAATTAATTGCTTTTATGAAATAATTTATACTCCAATTAAAGTATATTCATACTTCCCCTTAAACGGATGTATAAAAATAAAATAAAAATATAAAATCATTAGATGGTTGATTTGTTTTACCCTTACTTTAACGAAGACTAATATGTCCATACTTTGGAGTATAAATGCAATTGCATAATTAACTACAACCCTAGTTATGTGAATATAAATTATTGCAATTATTAATATAAAGGCTCAAAATTTAAGGCAGATTTCATAAAACTAAACAAGAGAATGGTTCATAAATATGTCGAGATCAAATAATACGAGGGCTGGTCAATAAAGAAATATCACTTTTTTTTTTGACAACGTACCTTTACTCATCCACATAATTTTGAAAGTCCTCCCCAAAACAGCCTCCCCTGAATGTGATGCATTTGTCCCAGCATTTCTGCCAGTCTTCAAAAACATGCTGGAAACCATTTTTGAGAGATCCTTTAAAATTGCCACCGCAGCCTTCACCACTGCTTCTGATGATGGATAATGCCTCCCACGAAGGCGCTTCTTCTAGTTAGAGAATAGAAAAAAGTCACATGGGTCTAAATCCGGACTATACGGAAGGTGAGGAATGCACTTCACGTTGATTTTTGTAAGATATTCAGCAACAATATTCGCAATATGCGGCCGCGCACTATCGTGGTGCAGCATCCAGCCTGCTTCATGGAAATGTGGTCCTTTGCACCTGATATGGACTGTAATGTTCTCAGGACATCCCTGTAGTACTGTCCAGTTACTCATGTGTGTGCAGGTACAGCATGCTAATAAACCATTCCATGAATATCAAAGAATGAGATGAGCATAAAGAAGCCCAGCAGAAGCAACCACTTTTGGTTTTTTGCGGGGTTGGTGATGAAGGAGATTACCACACTGAGCTTTGCTGTTTGCTCTTCAGGATCAAAATGATGTAGCCAAGTTTCATCAGCAGTGATTACGTTTGAAATAAACTCCGGATCTTCCTCTAACATCAACTTTAACTGTATGTTACATCCATTGCAGCGGTAAGCGATACTGAACATGTCTGAACCTGCCTGGTTCTCACAGGCGGGAACCAGGAGTACCAACAGTGAAACTACTATGGCGTGCTTGTTTCACATTAAGCTAACAGAATATAATAAAAATGAATTTTAATGCTAAATTTATGACCCTAAAGAAGTTATGATCATTCTTTATTGAATAGCCTTCATACTAACAATCACTACTGCCATGCCAACCTAGACATAGTGTTCTAAGATAATACTTTCTCTTCGAGAAAGAATAAATTATATTAAAAGTTCACTAAAACATTCAAAGCCTGCTTGATTTCGAGTTTGCAGTCTAAAAGGATAAGATGTTATTCCAATATGGTTTTCTAAAGTGCTTTATAATATGTAAAACTGTAATTTAAAGGAATGTTTTATAAAATTCAAATCATCCACTGGGAACAACATCTTCACTCCTTGATTACTTCTTGGTATTGGAATTATAATTTCTCCTTAAACTTGATTGTGCTGCCTGTTTAAATTTGTGGGTTTCTAATCTCCCACAGTTCATTTCATTGTAGTTGATATTTGTACAGCTGGGAATTTGTAAGAGATACATAAAATATTGCTGTATGAATATGTATATATCGACTTCTAAGGTGGAGGAAATAATCATTAATCAGGTAATTTAAAACTTGGGCGTACCTTTAATATCGAGCTTCCAGAAATCTTAGTTTTAGTCATATAACTGGATTTGGTACACGGCGCAAAAGTTGATTGCCAGCCGCTCACAGTTTAGTGTACTATTTACTCAAAACATATATTTTATTTATTTACATAAATTAAGGAAAATGTTTGACAGTAGCATTTAATGATTTCTGTGTGCTTCTCCCACCACAAAATTTTATTTTTATTTGATGTTTTTCTGGAGCAGGGAGCGTACAAAACAAATCACGTTGAACTGGAGGAAAATACATGAAATGGGATCCGAGCGCTTGCAGGAACAGAACTAAATCACGTCAATTTGAATGTGTATGTCCTATAAAATCGCTGTTTGGATAAGAGAACACTACTCTTCTAGCATAAACTATAACATTAGATTTTATATACAGTTTCCAGCAACGAAGACATAGTAAAGGCGCGGAAAGCTGCAACATGTCAACGTATGAGGGGCAAACTGCTCACCAGCGATAAGAACATTTATTAAAGCCCAATCGTTGGAGATCGTTACCTTGCACATCTTGGTATAACTGCAAATTTATATGACATATTATGGTCATACAGTGGATGAAAGCTGAACCTAAACAGTATAGTGAAGTTTACCTAATGCACATGAAAATAATAAGCTTTGTTTCCTTATTTAAGATGCGTAACTTCTACTATAGCTACGAAAAAAAGCATACAATTTGTTATTGAAAAGTTAATTTGCTAATTTTTCTTTCGCTATTCACCAAGGAAGCTTTGAAAATGTTGGGAAATCGAAGTTAATTTTTTTTAAACTTTCTGAGCGCATATTCAATTTAAAATTAAATATAACACAACGTTTTGTCTAGATTGATTTCCGATAAATTCTATCTTATTAAATGGTTCAGTTATGAACCTTGCAGCAGGATTTGTATGTTGGAAGCACAATTCTTTCTCTTCTCGCGTGATTTTTTGCGGTTATCAGTTTCTTCTGTTCACCAATTGTATCATCTTGTTTTAAATGAGTCAATAGATCTCTGGTTTTCAGGTGTGGTTCAGAGTGAAATAAATACAATTTTGGAGAAGTCCAATTTTGTAACAAATAATTTAATTGTATTATCAGGATTAAATTTCACTTGAACTTTCTTTCCTAGTCAATCATTGCAGGTTACCTCCAGAATATCGATAAATTCTTACTTCTTTAATAAAAAGATTCCATTAATTACTAAAAAAAATACCTTACTCCTGCATGTCTACTTATCACTAACAAGATTACAAATCACAAATCTCCTCATGGAGATTACCTATTGATTTTCTACTTCTATCCAAAACTTTTAAGCGACAGTATATCGATAATTTATTATTTCTTTAATTAAAAATTCTATTAACTTCATAAAACACCTTACTCCTGCACGTGTACTCATCACCAACAAAATTACAGAACACATATCTCTGAAGATTTTTGATTTTCCATTACTATGCAAAACTTTTCCTCTTTTCACATCAAGCAAGATTATTGACTTGCTAGGGGTCCCGGGTTCGATTCCAGGCGTTGGGGGTGGGGATTTTTCTCCGACCAAGATAATTCCCCATCTTCCCCAGAGTCTGGAAGTATGAATGAGAGTGTGGATGTGTGCGTGATGTAATGATTAAAAACCAAAGATAACGAGTTAACACCTTCGTAATGATTCAAAGGAGAACGGCCGCCAATATGACCATAGTAGTTAAAGGCGGGGTTATAAATGGAACAAGCAAAAAAAAAAAAAAAAAAAAAAAAAGTGAATTTCTTATCTTAGCAACCGTTCATAATTTTTTATGCTGTCCTACATGGCCCAGTAATATTCAGATCAGAAAACAAAACACATTTCAAACAAAATCTCCCGTTACAACCTTAACCTAACCTTCCATTTTCAAGTAGTTTCATCTTGCTTTCCAGAGTTTCATCTTTTCTTTCCCTTCTTTCATGGCCGTTTTAGCATAGATGTGCTTATTTCTTTGCACCACAACTTCCGTTCTCTTCTCTCTTCCACGTTTATGCCTATTAGGCGCAGACCAATTAATGAAGCGTGCCATCTCTTCTAAAAACATTCATTAAACACGAGCGTATCATATCAGCAATATTTATGTCCTCTCAAAACAGTTTCTCTGCAGACATTATGTTACTAATTTGCTTGTATATATTTGATATGTTGAATTCTAGACGTTCCCGTGCTTCTTCCTCTAGTTGCTTAGTCATAATTCTTTTCAACATTTCTTCATGAATAGTCCTACTATCTGTATTGTAATTTTGTTAGCTCTTTTTAATACGAATACAATTCAAATATAACTTTGCTTTCTTAGTCTGATTCGTTAAATCATTATCGTTTATTCATGTATCACATTTGTAATAGAACCAAGACATATTTATTAGTACTTTTATCTCAGCGTTCACTTTAAAATTATTATCATTCCTATAAATCCTCATAATTTTTATTTGGGTTTAGTGTCATCATCTTCTGCTTCACTTCATAATCCAATCAAATTCCCTGTGCAGCCTTCACAATGATGCCCATCTCTTTCTTGGACTCCCCCCATCCTTTCCTCATACAGGTCTATGATTACATTGCCTGGAGTTCAAAATTTATTCATCCATTGTAAATGACAAAATGTCCCCCTGATTTTTCTCTTACCATTTGAATTAAACATTCCTAAATATTCTGTATAGCTTCATTTTTAATGTGTTTATAAAATTTGTTGATGAATGGCGCTAGTTAAAAGAAAGCACACATTTTAAGTATGTTGACTCTGTGGCTTAGTGTTTTTCTACCTGTCAGAATTATTCTCAGTTCTCCCTAGAGTCTGAGATTATTAATGTCTGATTTTAACTTCGTAATAAAAAGCAATACGAATCTATACATAAGCAATATCAAAATCAATACAAATCTGGCACATGAGTTACACCACTATAAGCGAGTCATTTCACTGTATAATTATTCAAAAGAAAAAAAAATCCGCTGCCGTTATCTAGGACAGCATACAATGAAACACGCTAGCAACTTATATCATTATTATCTTGTTTGCCTGCCTCGGTAGCGTAGATGACAGCATATCTGCCTTACGCTCAAGAGGTCCCGAGTTCGATTCTCGGTCAGGGTGAGTTACCTGGATAAGGTTTCCTCCGGAGTTTCCCTTATCCTGAAAGACGAATGTCAGGTAACTCTAAGCTCCATGGACGCCGGGCGCATTGAGCATCATTTCACCCATTTCATTCATCGTCCAATATGACTAGATGTTGGAGGAGGTAAATTACAACAAAAGAATCTCTTGTTCTATTACAACATAACTATCAGTATAGTGTATGAAACCTTTCCTTATGTTCAATTTTATTTATCAGCATATATTAATACGAATTTGAAGAAGAAGAAGAAAAGAAGAAGGAGAAGAAAAAACCTCCCTGGAACTTCCTTAACAATGCTGGGAACATCTCAAATCCCCGTCTGTATCTGTTCATTAGAGAAACTGATGGAAACGTTTTCCAATGTTCACTGTTGTGTTAGTCATTTAGTCGTTTTGTATGAAGTTAAAAAAATGTCAAAAGCTTCCTTATCTTTATTGTTAAACGGTCACACATCTATAAATGCCATACATACTTCTTTTCTTCCTGATACAATTTTCTCCATTTTTGTCTTTATTCTGCGAAAGTCGCTCATCTATCACAGCATTTGTTTTAGGCGTTTTCAGAAATCCTCATTGTGGTTAGTGGTAACAGATAAATTTCCGGCATGTTGATATACATCGTTCTTTCCCCCTTAAAGTACTCTGTGGTTGAAACCAACAAATAATACATGTTGTCCGCACAAATCTCATTTGGAATTGGTGTGTTTACTATATCACTAAGCCACAAGTTCCATTTGAGGTTACAGAGAACACAGAGTCCCAGGTGTTCTACGAGACCGTCAGAGTACAATGTCAATGAGATACCATCTATTTTACACTTGAACCACTTTTCACATTGCGAACTTCCTAATAGAATGTACCGAGAGCAAGCGGAAACGGGCAAAAGTGGCGCAAGTAATGCTTTCCCTAGATCACCAGTAAATGATTTCCCGCTACCATCAGCTGCTATTTATGGCAATATACGTGAAATATTACCGGTAGCCTGCAGAGATTTCGGCAGTTGGGAGCGTGCTGCGGTTATCGGCAATAAATCTGCTCGTTTACACCTGTCCCAGAAACTCACGACTTATTATCGGATACGCTAAATTTGCCAAGTTCATAAATGTCAAATATAATTTTATATTGGTTATTAAATATATTGAGTCCATTTAGCTCTATAAGTGACATGGAACCACAAATATACACTGTGTAATTTAAAGCAAATTTCAAAACTTTACATCAAATAGAAAATTAAAGGTTTCTTAGAAAATTGCGGAAGAGAACATTTGTGTTAGTACAGTTGGAAAGTAATTTGTTGTATTTACCGAGCAACTGTATAAATCTATGGCATTTGTTTAAACAGAAAAGCTATTGATTTGTATAATAATATAAAACATTAGGCTTAACGCAACATTACATATAGTATTAATACAAAGAAAGCTTAAAATCATTTGAAATTATGTCCACGATAACTGCATAAAGGTGGAAAAAAGACAACGTTGTTCTTCTATAGTTATGAAAGGGACTACTGTTTGTTCCTAGGAAAACTTCTACATTTTCAACTACTACATCCATCTAAAATTAAACTCCTGTAATAACTAACAGCAAAATATCTGCCAGCTATTTTCAGGCTGTGCAGTGCAAGCTTGTGGAGGAGAAATAAAGGCCTTTGCTCAGCCACAATCCAAGTAGATAATATATTTGCTCCCTAGCATCAGCGTGAATGGTATGGTATTAACAGATAATGCAGCTCGCCACTCGATGGCACATTATATACCTATAATAGAATCGTAGCAGGCAAGCGAACTCCGAAAGGAGAATCAATGACCATCCTCATTTCAAGTTATGTGCAGTGTTCAGCTTTAATCAGTATTATATGCCGTGAAAGTTTTGAATGTTAGGAACGCCTACTTTTGTAAACAAGGGCAAACTTAAGGCAGCCAATATTTTATAGAGTACTATAAAGTATTGAATTGCTTAATAAGGGGCAGAATCATGTTCATCTGGGCACCAAGTGTACTGTTTAGTTCTTGCTGATATTGTAGTGTATTCTTTTAATCATGTTATTTTTTATAACATTAGCTATTATAAATTCATAAACATATTTGAGAACTCTATTCATAATAGTAAATCACGTTGCAGAAATTTAGGTAATTGATTAGACATGGAAACACATACTCTATTTAGGGGGGGGATAATATAATTATTTACTTGTACACGAAATGACATCTCCTGTGACAGGTATAGGAGAAAATCTTAGATAATATAGAGATTTACCTACAAATTCTAATCTGTGATACCTAGTCCTTCTTTGAGACGTTTGATAACTTATCTCAAATTATAAAGTTCTGACTTAAATTTGCTCTAATACATTTACCTATTGATTTTCCTATTTACATATGAATTTAAGTACTAAAAATTAAATACAAATCGTGTTACAGAATTTTGTTACATAAATTCCTCTAAATTATGTTATATAAATTAATTAGCCTTGCTCCTCTTGGGCATATGTTTACAATTTATACACCTTTTAGTCAGTATTTGTTAATAACTGTTTTCTATACATAAGACTTGATGCAGTTTAGTAATAACTACAAATAGAGCATAATAAATGTGGTGCATTTTGAAAGACAAATGCATAAAAATTGTTAATGATGATTATTGTTTCACATAGGTAGACGCGACTAATATACTGAAAATGAATAATTCCTATTGTATTCGCCTTCATGACTAGATATTTTTCTAATTACTTTTATAAATTCTATACTTACTAATATTCCACAAACGCATTTACAATGTGAATATGACTAAGCTCCAATAAGAAAACTTATCGAAAAATTTACATTCAACCAAGCATGGTGCTTCTTTGTCATTACTACATTCTATTGTGTATATCCGGTCACTTGTTCTTTTTTGTTAAAAAAAAAAGGAAGATGAGATGTAATTGTCAGCGTCGTCTTTTTAGAGGCTAGATCTCAATAGAAATGCTTCTTTTAAACGCAATGCTCTTTTGCAGATAGATTTTTAAAACACCCTTTTCACTTCCTTTATTTAAACGTGCTCATTACAATAAAATTATCTATGGGTTTATGCAATGGATAATCAAAACGCATGAATTCATAATTGTAAGTCATAATTGTAACTGTCTCATAATCAATTCCATTTTTTAAGAAAATCAATTATTTGAAATGTGTTATGACAAGTTATTAACTAATTTTCAAAGTATAGACCATTAGTTTCTATGGTCCTTGAGCCATCGTTCAGGAGGTTTACTAGCCTACGATTGCACCAGTCTCTGGTTTCTGGTGCTAAAAATTCCGTGACACTCACTTGAACTTTTTAAATGTCGTCAAAATTTCTTCCTCATATAAAATGGGTCATGGATCGAAAAAGATAATAATCTGATGGTGCGAGATCAGGGCTGTTTACTGGATGTGGTAGCAGTTTGATTCCTCCCAATTCCCGAATTTGTTCATTGGTTGTTCGTGTAGTGTGCGGTGCTGCATTGTTATGATGCAATCGGTTAACTAATGCTGGATATCTCCATCTCAAAATTTTATGAAGTTATATCATTTGTTGAGACTAAAAATCCGCATCAATCGCCCGCCCATTTCGAATAAACTCCCAGTGAATCATACCTTCAAAATCCCACTAGACGAACAACACTACTTTGGGACCGAATGATTGTTTTAACGATGACATTGGCAATTTTGTAGAGATCAAGCCACTGTTTGTAGGCATCAGGGTTTCGGTAACATAACCATTTTTATAACAAGTGACAATTCTTCTGATAAATCTATCATCCCTGGGATTATGGATAAGCTGAAGATAAGTCTAGGTCTATGGATAAGTCTACGTTCCGCCTGTTGAGGTGTCAGGTCATGAGATACAAATCTCTGCTTCTGCATGATATTTCAGGTGTCCTAATGGTATCTTTTGATGCAGCAAGTTTTTCGAAAGCCTGCGGGTACTTTTTGTGGGTTTTATTGAAAAAAGTTGGCGTGTATACTCAATATTCCTTACCTTAGGTCTTCCAGAACATGGCAAACTTTTAGTGCTTTCGTCTTCATTGTTGTTGTTGCTTTAAAATGCTAGGCTTTGGCAATGAAGCCATTAGCTCTCTTGCTCTCCAATATTTCTGTGTAGGGGGTCCAGCAGGTAGGGCTTTACAGGTTAAAAGATGTTCTTCAGTCATTTCCTCTTCTTTGTTGCACAGATGACAATTTGGACTGGTATAAATTCCTATTCTGTGTAAATGTTTGGTCAAATAATCATGTTCCGTAAGTAATCTAAAATTTGCTACAGCAGCTTTACGTGGGATTTCTGGAATTATTTCTGAATTGTTAGTTAAAATGTTCCATTTTTTATCTTTGGCTTTGTTAGATATTGGTTGGTTTTGTTTATTTATATAATTTTTTTCGATTAATCTTTTCATGTATGTAACGGGTAGGTTTTTTCTTTTGTTCTGAATTAAATTTGCATCCTATTTGGCAAGAAAATCAGCTGATTCATTTCCAGCAATTCCACAATGTGCAGGTATCCACTGTAATATAATTCTTTTCTTGAAGTTGTTGGGTTATTTTGTGACATTCTTTAATTTGGATTGACCTCATTTTATATGAACTTATTGCACATAATGCTGCTTTAGAATCAGAAAGTATGACAGCATATTTGACTTTATCTATTCTGTATAGAAGGTGCTGGAGTGAAATATGAACAGCCGTTACTTCTGAATCAAAATTTGTTGTGTAGTATCCTGCTTGTTGATAGAATGAGAATAGTGCACACTTAATTTCTGCTCCTGTGTTGCTGTCCAAGTTAGATCCATCTGTGTAGATATGTAACATTTTTCAGGTGGGTATCTATTGTTCGCAGTTTCTAATGCTGGTACTTTTAGTACACGTTTGGAAGTTTCAGATTTTGTAACTATTTGTTCTAAATCTAATTGAATATTAATTGGTTCAAAAGTCAGTGGGTTTTCTTTGATTAAAATGTTTTCTTTAGAATTAGGAAGATTCAGATCTTCGTCTTCATTGTTGAAACTTTGGAGCCGTCGCTCACACAGGACACGTTCACTAAGGACATCTTCTCCTTCCAATTCACATATTTTTTGAGCTGCGCCAAGGGCTTTTGTAATTTTGTTTCCAGTATTGTTTTAGAAAGACTCTTAAGTTCAAACTTTATCTCTACTTTGTGATTGTTTATTATCAACTGAAGAGAGATACGCGCTCGCAGTGTACGCAACACTAGCTATGACATCCTGTAAATAGCACTGCAACACCAAATAAACCCAAAAAATTTTAGAAATATAAAAATCGAAACACGAGATTAGTATTGAGGTAACCTAATACGAGGGCGGGTCAAAAAGTAATGCCTCCTATTTTTTTCCTTAAATAAGTACGTTATGTGAAAACTTTGAATTTGACGCAATTCCTCAAACTTTCTTCTCCAATCCCCTGCAGTAGTAACTTCCAAAGTCAACAGGTGGCAGCACTGCATCCCTTTGCAAAACGGCTGACATCGACATTAGTATAAGACAAAGTTCTGTGATTGAATTTTTGACCGCGGAAGGTGAAACGTCAATTCGCATTCACGAAAGCCTAAAAAATGTGTATGGAGATGCAATGGGGGATGTCAGCACTGTTAGACGATGGGTTCGTAGCTGTAACGAAGCTGAAGGGCGAACACCATTGGCAGATGAAAAGCGAAGCGGCAGGCCGGTGACTGCAGTGACTCCATGCAACATTCAGCGGGTCGGTGACATCATTCGTGGTGATCGCCGGGTAACAAAAGGTGAATTGTGTCGCATTACCTCCGTCAGTAAAGACAATGTGATGACGATTATTCAACAACTGGGTTACTCAAAAGTTTGTTCACGTTGGGTACCAAGAATGTTAACCGCCCAAAACAAAGAAACAAGGAAAACAATAACCTCCGAACACTTTCAGCGCTTCATTTTGGAAGGAGAGGAGTTTCTGGAAAAAAATGTTACTAGAGACGAAACGTGTGTTCATTTTTTGAACCTGAATCAAAAAGGCGGTCAATGGAAGAGGATCACACAACGTCACCGAAGTAAAAAGGATTCAAAACTCAGCGGTCGGCAGGGAATGTTATGGCGACAGTGTTTTGGGATGTAGAGGGTGTGCTTATGATTGATGTTATGGAGCAGGGATGCATAATAAATTCTGTCCAATTCGTCAGTAGTCTCAAAAATCTAAAAGCACGCCTTCGCCGAGTTCGCCCAACAAAAACTATAGCGGATGTTCTTGTTTTGCATGACACCAGCAGTTACACCACTCCATAAATTGAGAAATTGGGATGGCAAGTCTTACCTCATCCCCCATACAGTCCAGACCTGGCACCATCAGACTTCCATCTATTCGGGCCACTAAAGGAAGCTCATCGTGGGATTCATTTTGAAGATGAGGAGGTTGTGAAAACGTCTGTGCGTCAATGGTTTAGGAAGCAAGACCGTGTGTTTTACCATCCTGTAATACATGCCCTAGTTAAAAGGTGGACCAAAACTGAGGAAAAGGACGGAGATTATATTGACTAGTGGCATATTAATCGTCATTGTTGTAGTTTCCAAGCTATGTACATTGTATTCAATTTTCTTGGCAATTAAAAGAGGAAAAAGAATAGGAAGCATTACCTTTTGACCCACCCTCGTATAATACAATAATATTGTAACCCCTGGAATTTTGACTGTGAAAATTATGAGAAAAATAGTCACAATAAATATAATTATATAAACAACATCGCTTCAAAGCATGAGTTAATAACGAAAATCCTGATATCTGCTTGATAATTAAGCGCCTTAAATGGCTTCAATTAGATAATGTACGAAAATGAATACCTATGTATTTAGTACTCAGGCACTATACAGGACAGTAGTAAATTGTTTACATAAAAAGTCGATTCTTTAATAGATTGATAGAAATTTGATCGATTCTTTAAAATATAAAGAACAAGCTGCTGACGTGTAAAATGTGTGTAAAATCGCGAGTCCGATCCAGAAAAGAATCTCGGCAGCAGTAAGAGGAGATATATAATATATTTAAAGATAGTGACAGATAATCACTGTTTGTTTTGTGAAGGGAGATGCTATACTAACTTATATACGTGCAAAATCATAGACTTGAATGTCCCCTTCACTGAAAAACGACTTTATACGTACTCAAAAGCAAACATGTACGTCATCAACCTGAGCGGATAATAAGCATGTGTATGTGAAACGTTTATGTATAAGGACGCAGCAAGTAAATATGTATTTGAAGAGTAATGCAGTAAACCCGTAGCAAATTCCTTTTAAGAAGAACATCGCAAAAAGGAAGAGAAATATAAGCAGCTAATGGGAAAACAGGAGAAAAAACGTTACTTGTGTCGTTGTTATCCTAAGAGAAACGAGAATAAATTCTCGCGCTCCGATCAATTGAGCACGCTACAGGCTGCACAATGATGCACGCTCCAGTAAATTCGTCGACTTGAGGGCTGGATTCAAGTCTTTTCCGCTTCTCCCTCCCATGTCAACGTCACTTCCTGTCTCCATAACTCTCATATTAATCACAATATGCGGTTCAGTATGCAAATCTCTTCAACTCTCGATTACAATGCTGACCTTGGTAGACATTTCTGAGGAAGTTATTGGCTGGCATTACGGGAAACTGATTTGAAGGAATAGGGGAGGGAAGTAGAGCGCTCCGATTTTAACAAGGGAAGAGAATGCAATGAAAATATAAGACGACGAAAAGGGGAAGCAAAAACAAAGAAGAATGGGAACGATATGAAGTAAAAAGCCTATAAAGTAAAAAAATATAAAGTTAAGCGTAAGAGGAAGAAGGCAGAGAAGAAAACTGAGAAAGTTGAAGGAGCTGTAAAATGCAAATGACGCCACAGTAAAGATTCAAGAGAGGAGACTGGGAGCAAAACAAAAACTAGTGGATCACAGGACTAGAATAAAAGCAAACTAAATATTATACGATAGGGTTCTGCTTTATTTATTTCTGTAAAAAGTGTACAATGTGTAGTGAATATAAACGGGAATTTCTTATGTTAGAAACAACCCGAGTGTATGATTTAAGGTTAAGGGATTGTGTGTAAGTATGAATATACGTGAATTTAACATCCGTTTTAATAATTATTAAAATCCGAAGCTAATACGGTGCACAGTTCGTATGATGGCTCAGGAGGTTTCAACTGTGGCCCGCATTCGGGAGGCCCGGATTCGATTCCTGTGCCGTCTTACCTAAGCTGTGGGTTTCAGGGTGCTTTAACAGGTCGCCAGACGAATGCCGGTTAGGTTTATGACATCCTCCGAATTTCCTGTCCCATTATTATTATTATTTCATCGCTCAGCTGGTAGTGCCTTTCAGGGTAGAAGAGTCGGCGTGTATCGCGGCGGTATATGGCGGTGCATGGCAGATGATGTGCTATGAGTGAACTACTTCCTCCTGCGGTAGATCGGTTGCCGGTCTCCGAACTGGCTGCTGAGACCGCTTACGAACCGTAGTTTGGAATGTCCATTGTCCTGGCCTACCGGAAGATATTTCGATCTAAGTAAAATGTATGTATCCTGATCTCTGCACTGCCGTGGCTCCTTGGGACGGCCGTACGCTGTCTCGTCTCGCCTTGTCTTTCCTCCTGGGACTGCCCCACTTGAGAGCATAGATACAATAGATCAGGATTGATCGCAGTGCCGAGTCTCATCCGTAGTAATACTAATCCTTGTTGGTCCACAAATGTAAATAGAACAACTGTGCTAAGAGTGGCCCGGCATTCATTGATGAAGCTAAGAAATGACTCTCAAAGAGTCTTGTCACAAGGCATAGGAATTATTAAGCATCAAAGTGAGGAGGAAGGTAAATTAATTTCGTATATTACTCTGCTATATGTTGGAACGTCCGAGGTAACAAATCATCCCCACTTCTCGTACAATGGATTAGCATTTTCCAACGCACTCACCTGCCTGCCACTGAATCTTAGCGCTGCCCCTTATATACTTTGTACTAACATAAGCTTTAATTGTAGATAACTTGAAGATAACTCTTTAACAATTCATATTTATGCTTATCAGGCAAACGTGCACACCAAAGACTCGATCTGGGCACTCTAAGCAAGAAAGGAGACTCATTCTTTAGTATCTATGTATTCGTTATACTTGTGTCTTGTATGCCTAATATAACAAAACCATTTATTCTTATGGGAACGTAGAGTCAGACTAAATAATTCAATGCCATAGCCGGGATTTGAACCACGGATCTTCTGGTTTCCGTCCAGCCGCACTACCATTGTGCTACTATGGCCTACGTGCCGATATGGCATTAAATTCTCCAACTGACTCGTATTTTTTCCGGTAAACCACTTAGGAGTTCTCATAAACACATGAGACACCTACCTTAATTAGGTCAACTTCGGCCAGTGGGAAAGAACAATTAATTTCCAATAACTGACCTAATAGTGGTTAACTATAAAGCCCGGAACTTAAAGTACTTACATGTAGTAAGTCGCCATTAAGGTAGTTGTCTCATGTGTTTATGAGAACTCCTAAGTGGTTTACCAGGAAAATAGAGTCATTTGGAGAATTTAATGTCATATCGGCACGTTGGCCATAGTAGTACAATGGTAGTGCGGCTGGACGGAAACCAGAAAATCCGTGGTTCAAATCCCGGCTATGGCATTGGATTTTTCAGTCTGACTCTACGTTTCCACAATTTAGCCTACACACCCAGTGTGAAAGAATAATTAATTTCCATTTATTCTTAGTTTAGGGCTGCTTTTATTTCTGGTACGTACCAACACAAACAAAATAATTATTGGAAGGAAGCTGTTTCTATTCTCACGAATATTAAGGAAATTATTTGATACTGGATATTTTACTTTAAAATAGTCCATAGTAAGAAAGAATATTTTAGATGTCTTAATTAAAATACTTTTAATTTGTTGTTTGATATAACCATAGCAACATAATTAGCGCGGCAATGATAAAAAGTTAGCAAAAATGCATTACCTCGACTTAATAATTTCGCAGTAAGGAAAGTTGCTAGTATATTGCATTATGGACACATACTACTTTAAATTGGTTAATAACAATTTGGTAAATTAATTTGGAAAGGAAACAAACATTGCAGGTTTATGTTTTGGGATTTGCCCTGGCATTGACACGAAGAACGATCCTTGTGGATCTGAACTGCAGACCTTCCATTTACGATTAATTATCTCGAGTACCAGTATGTGTATACAGAAGAGGAAAAGTTTTAGCACTTGAACAGTGAGCATGTCAGTTTAACTGTCGCCCCCTTTTCCAGCAATAACTGCACATTCTCTCTTTTCGATTGCAAGAAGTAACATAGTCCCCAGCCTTATCTCTTTAGCCAAATGTGTAACAATAATACCACCTCGGGTTGATGATTGTTGCCCCTGCTGACCAGCATGCCTCTTAAGTAAGCAGTACATTACATTTACGGTACCAGTTGCACGCTATGTATCCATAATACCACTAGGGATAACATCCAAGAATAATTAGGGGAACATGGTTAACCATTCAATGCCCTTCGGGCAATATCGGCACCACTTGGAATCACTTAGGATTAGTACTTCGCTAATGGTCGAAACGTTTCTCAGCAATGAATCATTGACAACGGTCCTTTTCTTCTCGCTCTATTGTCCTTTACCTAAAATGATAACATAGTTTAACTAAGATGATTCCTTATAAGCTCTTAAAACTACAAATTCATCTGAGAAACATCAGTCATGAGTAGGAATAATTATACAATATTGAAACGATTACCTATGTCAAAATCAGTGCTTGCTTGTGCAGTGGTTTCGCGATGGCGATGATGCGATGAAGTGATTCTTTGCACCTCGATCTGGTGTGGTTATCCCTCGTCGCTGCAGCATTTGTAACCGTATTCTACTGGTGATGTTGCGATGGTGCAGATGTTATGATGCACTACTTCGTGACGTTATATGTAACTCCGGTTTGCATGAGATCTTCTCTTGATTGTGGTATCGCATACTTGGATTATGGAACTCAATGTTATGGAAATAAAAAAAATGTTGAAAGTTTTTCTTTAATTTAAACTCCAAACTTAATGTAAATAAAATAAAATAAAATTTGTATTTTGAATCACTATATTCACACAATTTACAATAATGCTTTTCCTACGTTGATCAATAATTCGAACGCAGTTCAAATTCTTTCACGACATAAAATACATTAGTTTTCATATAATAAGTTTGCACTATAGCCTAGCTTCTACTCACGTTGATAAATAATTATAACTGTTCTAAATCTCAGGTTTGCAAACTGCGTTTTGCATTAACATGCAATTATTAGCACATGTCTCTGCTCACTGTTCAATCACGACACTAAAGACACAAATTTGACCTTTTCATTTATTGATTTTTCCGTTATCACCATGGTAACTAATTATTCTAGTCTACATCACTTTTCCCTGTGGCCAATCAATACATTAATTTTCTGATTTTCCAATTAGAAAGTCGTAAAACAACTTTTTGTTATAATTTTATCTTTTGATACCGAAATTATTGTTTGCAGGAGCAAAGAATAATGATAGACGTCGAAGGAATGTTGGTCTTTGTGACGACCAAAGCCAAGGCCAGTTTAAGTGGGGAAACTGTTTATAACAATGCCATGAATGAAAGGAACAGTGTCCTTAGAAGGTTTCTAAAGGAATTGTCACTTGACATACATGAATAGGGTATTCTTTGGATCGTTTACAATAGCGACCAAAACAGCCACAAAAGGACTTTGTTTAAAAAGGAATTTGGAGAGTGAAAGTTATATATAAAGATACACACGCGCGCAAAGGTGGTCAGAGCACTCTTCGGCGTTCGCCGATGGAGGTGGGTGGCGGCTACGAAGCCATCATAAAGACTTCGGCGTGTAGCCGATATTGGGGAAGAGTCAGACGTGAAGCCTAGGAGAGCGGTCAACTTGTTCGGTCTTGAATATTTGTCAGGTCATCAAAATTTATCGAGAAATATAATTAGCATTCAGTCACTATAAACCGTGATTGGTAACCCTCGGTCGGCAGCTTCCATTTCGAGGTTTGAAATAAGAAGCAGTGAATAAATAATTTGGAAACGGGCATTCCAGTGTTGTAAAACTTCCTTCTCACACACATCCACGCATACCCTGAGAGAAACCTCATTGCTCGCCGACTTTTGTGTTCGCCATTATATTATATTTGCATCAAAATGGTGTACAACGTAGAGCGGTGGTAGCCTGTGATCGCCACCACCTATATTTGTATCAAACTGGCGCGCCAACGTGGAGCTCGATACGAGAAGGAGGTTCGGCGCGATAGGAGAAGGACGTTCGACAACAAGTGGAGCTAGATACGAGAAGGAGGTTCAACCTAGAAGGAGTTTCAACCCGACAGCGAGGTTCAACAGGTGAAGGTGGTTCGTCACGAGGACGGTCGACCCATCAAGAAATTCTTCAACAGTTCGACTGTAAAGAAGAAAGGAGGCCGACATCACCAGAGACATCAGGAGCCAGTAAAAACAATCAAAGGTACAGAGTGTAAAATTATATACTAGACTATGGTGAATTTATTTGAGAAGTGAAAAACAAGATTTTAAGTAAACATTTGTAGAAAACATGGAAGTTAAAGAGGTTTATAGTAGCAGTAGGCAGGAAGTCGTAGTACCAGAGTGTAGTAGAACGGCCCTAAATAATGTAGAAAGGGAAGGAATCATGTTAGAGGAAATGAGAAAAATGTTCGAAAGTTTAAGTAAGGACAATGAAAGTTTAAGGAAAGAGATGAATGATAACAATCAAAGTTTAAGAAAAGACAATGAAAATTTAAGAAGAGAGATGAAGGATAACAATCAAAGTTTAAAAAAGATAGAAGAAAAGTTAGAAAATAGTGTTCAGAAGTTAGAGGTAGGACAAATAGAACTAGGAAAGAAGTTAGACAATCAACAACAGTCGTTAGAAAATTTCGGGAAAGTTAGTCAGGAAGTAGAGAACGTAAGACAAGAAGCTGATCATGTAACAGACAATGTAGGAAAAGATGTTAGTGAGGAGACGCAGAATGCTGAAAATGAAGTTTTGAATGTAGTTAATGAAAAGTCAGATAGTGAAAACAGAAAACTTGGGGAGGAAATAGTACAGAAATTAGACGAAGAAATAGGAATGGCTAGAGTAGAGTTAGGAGAAACTAGGAGTAGACTAGAAGTATCAGAGAGGGAAAATAGAATACAGACGAGGAATTTGGAGAAAATCACAAATGAAATGAACGAGTTAGCAATGGAGATCACGGTGACAAATGAAACTGAAATTTTGAATCTAGTTAATGAAAGGTCAGATAGTAAAAGCAGAAAACTGAGGGAGGAAATCGTACAGAAATTAGATAAAGAAGGAGAAATTGCTAGAAAAGAGTTAGAAGAAACTAGGAGTAAATTGGTAGTATCAGAATGGGAAATTAGAAAACTGACGAGGAATTTGGAGAAAACCACAAGTGAAATTAGTGAGGTAGCAATAGAGATCACGGTGACAAATGAAACATTGAAAAACATGCAAAATCCAGGAATAAACGAAACAGAAATATTAAAATATTTCGGGCAAGGGGCACAGTTCCATCAGAATATGCCTAAGAAATATAGGAAAAAAGATCAATGTACGATATCTAAGCTAGATATGGAAAACTCATGGGGATGTAGAATAAATAAGTCCTTTATACATGGAAAAGTCCGCAAAATTCTCTTGTATTTCGAAGTACGTTGTGGGATGATGAATTTTCTTGTAAATGGTAGAAACTTAGGCTAAAGTATTTAAAATTGCCATAACAAATTGTAAAAGGAGAAGGAACAAACTTGTAAAATGTATAGGCTAAGTATGAACAGTGTAGTGTAAAATGTATAGGTTAAGTGTAAACAGTGTTGTGACAGTGCAGTGAAACTTAAAACTAAACAAGTAAAAAAAAATATAGTAATGACAATTAGAACACTTAAAGACTTTTGAAAATAATATTTATATAGAATCATAAAGAAGTATTCGGAAATGTATAAAAAAAATTAACCAGTTAAAAAAAATATCAGAACAATGAAAGACTTTTGAAAAGAATATTTATATAGAATCAAGAAGAACTCAGAAATGTTGTATACAAATATAATATTATTAATGTACCATTGATTTAAACATGGGAGTGTATATTTAGTAATTGTTTCAAGTGTAACAACATTATGAATTAATTTTAAGTAGGTCTGATGGAGAAAAAGAGAGATGAGGTAAATTGAAATCTTTTCCGAGTAATATTTAAAAGTTGAAAATTGCAGAACAGAATGTTGGTAAATTTTAAATGAACTGTTGTTAGGTAACCATGTGAATAATTTTTAGGAAATGTCATGTAAAAAAATTAATGTTGTGAAAAGAAATTGTAAAACGAATTGGAAGTTGCTGACAAAGGTCTAATATTTTGCGTTATATTCGGGCAAGACATATATATTATTTCATTATGGGATAATAAAACAATATCTATGGGGGCATTTGATACCGAAATTATTGTTTGCAGGAGCAAAGAATAATGATAGACGTCGAAGGAATGTTGGTCTTTGTGACGACCAAAGCCAAGGCCAGTTTAAGTGGGGAAACTGTTTATAACAATGCCATGAATGAAAGGAACAGTGTCCTTAGAAGGTTTCTAAAGGAATTGTCACTTGACATACATGAATAGGGTATTCTTTGGATCGTTTACAATAGCGACCAAAACAGCCACAAAAGGACTTTGTTTAAAAAGGAATTTGGAGAGTGAAAGTTATATATAAAGATACACACGCGCGCAAAGGTGGTCAGAGCACTCTTCGGCGTTCGCCGATGGAGGTGGGTGGCGGCTACGAAGCCATCATAAAGACTTCGGCGTGTAGCCGATATTGGGGAAGAGTCAGACGTGAAGCCTAGGAGAGCGGTCAACTTGTTCGGTCTTGAATATTTGTCAGGTCATCAAAATTTATCGAGAAATATAATTAGCATTCAGTCACTATAAACCGTGATTGGTAACCCTCGGTCGGCAGCTTCCATTTCGAGGTTTGAAATAAGAAGCAGTGAATAAATAATTTGGAAACGGGCATTCCAGTGTTGTAAAACTTCCTTCTCACACACATCCACGCATACCCTGAGAGAAACCTCATTGCTCGCCGACTTTTGTGTTCGCCATTATATTATATTTGCATCAAACTGGTGTACAACGTAGAGCGGTGCTAGCCTGTGATCGCCACCACCTATATTTGTATCACTTTGTATTTAATTTATCATATTTACTATTTATCTAGATTGGATATTGACATTCATCTTCATCTGTTTGTGACCTACTCTATTTAGTCATGGTCACCTATGACTCATAGCAATTCAAAACAAAACTCTCATTTTAAGTACATCAATATTAATCATAAATGAATAAGCCCAATATCGCTCTGTTACTTGACATAGTAATATATGTATCACTTGCAAACAACAGTTTTAGCATATACCAGACTGTTAAAATAAATTCGAGAATATTAAAGAAACAATAGCAATATTTCAGTACATTCCATAATGTTTAGCACCTGCCAGAATGTTCAACACTCCTACCACTTTACTGGGTGCTAGATGTGAACTTTGGTGACTACCACCCTAAACCAGCGACATTAACTCAGACTGATGCGATGGTATTGTATAGTATGATATCAGCGTTGGATAGTCCAAAAGTGGCCAGGAGTTAAACTTTAATTTCTTTGGTGTTAAATAATATAAGGTCCACGGTTGTGCACTTATTTCCCGGATTTTTCCATATTTCTGGAAGCTTTCAGACGTCTTATTAGAACACACATCGGAGTAAAAAGTTTGTCTACGAGCTGTATTCTCTTTCTGCTTCGTGGTCCCTCATGACTATGAGAGCCGATAGATGAAATTATTTTAAAACACTTTTTGTTAAGGAACGTTTCTTCGGCAGTGCTTCGTTTAAGCGCTAGAGAATTAATGTCAAAGCAAAAGTTGGAACGCATGTCCATTGCAATGAATGCAAAGAGGTCACCGGCGTGCCATATTTCTGCCGTACTATTGCAAAGACCAAGCATTTCTCTGATTTCGCCAGCTGCAAAGGTTATTTGTGCCACAAGGTCCTCTTCAGATCCTACAGATGTTTTAAACACTACGGTCTACATGTGCCCTACAAAAAGAAGTCAGGGGAGTATGCCGGCCAGACCAGGGGTCCACCTCTGCCTATCCAGTGATTGCGTAATATGACGACGTTCAGAACCAAAGTGAGCTGATGCTCCATTATGTTGAAACCATGTATCCTGTCTGATGTGAAAGGGAACTGTTTTCATTAGATCAGAAAAAAATTTATTGCAGAGTATGCAACGTTTGTTTCATTTTTATATTGGGAATTTGCTCTGGATTGTCCTAGAAATGTTATTTGTATGAAATAGAATGTAAAACTGGGTATACCACATAATGATGCAATTTACGTAACAGTGTTCCCTTTGGTTACTATAATAATGTTTTTACGTAATGTTGTGACGTGGACCAATACAGTAAAAGTAATTTAGATTTTCCAGAAACGTGCGCAAAGAATGCAGAATATTCAAATAGTTTGGCGTCATTCTGCACCGGATCACCGTCATGGAAATACATGTTTTCTTTGGTTCGTTCTTCAAGTCTGCAGAAACTTAAGCTCAATTTGTCTTACAAAGTACAAAAGACACGAAATTTAATATCGTAATATATATTAATAGTTTTGCAGAATAAATTCCAAGATTTTTAAAGGATAAAGTTATTATACTTCATACCATAATAACATGACATAATTCTCACCAAGACCTGAGAAGAGACTCATTGTTCCAGAGGGCCCAGGTATACATCTACAGAAATTCTACCAGATCGACACAAAAGGTGAGGGTAAGCAATCATCTTGTCATCCCTCGCGCCTTTTGCACAAATTCGCTCGTTGAAATTGTAAGCATCAGTCAGGCCGAAAAATGTATGGTTATCCACAATACGGCCTACACATCAACACAAAATTTTAATTGATGTAGCATGGGGATTTTCGACGAACCTAATATGTGTATTCCAACAGCTAAACACCCGTTCAGAAGTGAAAATTGCTTTATCTTTGAACATGGCAGGGGATGCCAACATTACGTCGTTTTCAGTTTTGTCCAAACACAAAGGTGAAAACTGTGCAACATTTCCTGCAGAATTCTTCCCATAGTACTACCTCTTAGGTGCAATTGTCGAGTGATGGCGCGAGTACTAGCTGTTCTCAATGCACCGCAACATATCTTCCTCGTTGTCAGAACTCTGTACAGAATATGGTTGTCCTTGATCTTCCTCTGGTCTGTCCAAGACGAAAGTAAGGCAGAATATGACACGTCCATGCCCTCTTTAAGTTAATCGCAATGGGTGTGCCTTCCAACATTTCCTTTGACATTAACTCGTCAACCGCTTAAACGAAGCACCGCAGTAGAAACTTTCCTTAACAGAAAGTCTTTAAAATTATGTTATCTATCAGCTCCCAATTTTTGTCGGGCTAACTTTGGGACAACCTGTAAATACCTTTATTATTGATACCTCCTAATTCAACGAGGATAATAAGATTTTACGTTTTTATATTGAAAAATGCCATTTCCAGATGATATCTACTCCCGACACATGCGGTTATATTTCAGGTTAATCTAATCAGGGGAGAAATGAGTAACTCCTCAATACAGCTGCCCAAAATTGGAAGATAAGAACGGAGTCAATATGGCATTACCGCTAACTGTACATTACATTGAATTTGTCTCTCCGGCTGCTGTTAAAAGGTCCTATACAGCTATATTTGCCAGTGACTACAGAGAACAGAATCAAAATAACAAAATGTATAAATTTTAGTCACAGTTTTTCATATATTTTCCTGTTTTGGAACATGGATTTCATTATTTGTATTTTATATATTTATCGATATATTATCATAAACTTTAGCCATATTAACCTTTAGTACGCTTTGTTCTTGCGGCAACCTATTTTATGGAAAAATAGAATTAACAAATAATTTAATTAAATACTTCATATATAAGCAATATTGCCGTTCATTACTCATCAACCTCGCCTCGCTAGCGTAGATGGTAGCGTGTCTGCCTCACGTTCAAGAGGTCCCGAGTTCGAATCTCGGATACGGTTACCTACCTGGATAAGGTCTTTTCCAGGGTTTTCCCTTATCCTGGAAGACGAATGTTTCTGTAGCTCTAAGCTCCAGGGACACCGGACTCACTTGAACATCATTTCATCAATTTCTTTCGTTGTCCGATAGGACTTAACGTTGGAGGACGTAAATTACAGAAAAAGATACTTATACATTGCAAGCTTCAGTAAGTTCTAAAATTCCTCCCAGTACGTTTCAGTCTCTGCTAAATTCCAGAATGAGACAAAATAAAGCTGCAAATATAAACTTTATTCAGTCTTAATGTACATATTTTAACATTTAAGATTTTTTATTTAGTATGCAGAATATAATTTCAATATCCTCCCTTTTTGATAGTATGAAAAGAGCTACTTAACTGCATAAAATTGTATTCAATTCTCAGTGAGTGCATTTCTTTAATAATTGTGGAAGAACTGCAGTAACACATCGATCTATAAGTCCACGGATAGAGAGAGTGTGTGTGAGAGAGAGAGAGGCTCAAAGCTCAACGGATTCATGGAAGCATGTGACATTTTAAGCGTCCACCAGCCTTGGTAGCGTAGATGGTAGCGTGTCTGCCTCTCGTTCAAAAGATCCCGAGTTCGAATCTCGGTCAGGGTGAGTTAGCCGGATAAGGTTTTACCGAAGTTTTCCCTTATCCTGAAAGATGAATGTCGGGTAAATCTAAGATCTATGGACCCTGAGCTTATTTGAGCATCATTTCATCCCTTCCACTCATCACCCGGTTTGACTTAACGTTGGAGGACGTAAATAAATGAAAATGGAAAAAGCATTTCCAAAATTTGATGCTATAAAGAGATGAAATTATAAAAATATATATATATATATTTTAACGTAATTTATTTTTGTACACATAATTTAAAAAAAGTAAAAGTTGGCATTTGTATTTAGCAACTTCGATGAACGTGACAGCAAAATAGCAAAATGATTGAAAGTATATAAATCTTAACTTTCGTTTTTACTGATATTTCGTTTTTTAATTATGCTGTTCAAAGACATATAAAGGGGTATCTTTATATTCTAAAAACTTATCATATTTTTAAAACGTATATTTCCTGTGGAACCATGGTAGACCATTTTGGGGCTTCTATATTAAATATTAAAATCAATAAAAATGACTACTTACTAGTATATGTCATTGTGCTGAAGATCTAAGTAAGCAAGCAACCTTTCACTTTGCTTTACACTTCCAAAGCATCCATTTAAGGTATGTTTTAGTTTGTTTAATTTTGGTTTTTATAGCAAAATTAATTACATAATTTGAGACGCCCCAATGTGTAATTCACTGGTAGTTCTGGTCTCTTTAAGTCTCCATCAAATCCCTTCTTGCTGGAAATGAATATGTCTGCCCAAGTGGATAATTCTGACGTTCAAGCCATCTTTCCAATAATAGCTTGTATTATGATTCTAATCCCTCTTAGGGTACGTTATTTCCTCTGCGCGAGCGGTAAAGGACAAAAATCACTTGTTGGTTTTCCCAAGAGGGGTGGGGAATTTTGCTGTACGGAGCGGATTACGCGTGGAGCCTTCAACAGGTGCCGAAGCCTTGGATTAAGTCCAGCGGGCGGTACCACGTGAAAGGGACCGGACTTTCATTTTAGGGTAGTAAAATAATACCCTGAATGATAAAAGCCATCTTCATTCTTACAGCGGTATTTGTTTAGCGGCCACTCTAAAACAATGCATACAATGGAATTTATGCTACTTTTGATGCGTTAATGTTCATGAGTTGTGATGAGCAATTAGAAGCTTTAGCCTGTAAATGGATGTGTGGAAGGCAAGGTTAAAATACATCATGAATTTTCCAACTCCTTAAAATCTCAGAAGAACAAATGGCAAACGAGAGATAAACGTAGTTATGACTTTTATAAACATCAACAAAATATTTATTCTGCACTTAATCTGCACTGCCCTCTCGTTTATTCTCTTACCTCCACTGTATCTAAATTCATGGAAAGATTTTCCAAAAACGCGGCAAAGGTGAATATCAACATAATAGCGTTTCGTGTAATTATTGACGGCCCCAATAAATGATTTCAACAATATATATGTTTATTCATTCTAATAAAGCATTTATAACATGAACAACACAGAAATATTTTTGTAGTCTCTTCAATATTTCATTGAGCTGAGACATGAGTTACTGTACCATTTTCTTCTATAGTGCATAGTTGTGCAAAATAAAATTGATAAAATTTTTTATTGATAATATGCTATCACTCCTTTATCATTTACTTTTGCAATTAGGATAACGGGTGGAGCTCGAAAGATGAGTTACGAGGGGGTGTCGTGGAGTTTTAATTATCTCCCGGTATTTTAGTTAATTGATGGAAATTAATCATTTCTTCACACTAGCTGTTAGATGATGAACCCTGGGACTCAAGTACCTACGATAGTAAGTCGCCACAAATTGTGTATCTCGGATGCGAGAGCCTCTAGTAGACTACCGGGGAAAAATACCAGTCAAATGGAGAATTTAATGTAAGGACGGCACGTTGGCCATGGTAGCTCAAAGGTTAAGAGTGGCTGGACGGAAACCAGGAGATCCATGGTTCAAATCCCGGCCATGGCATTGAATTTTTCATGTCGAATCTATCCATCATATCACCCGGTAGTTTTTTGTGCTAGTGATGAAAATTTGTCAGTGTCATCAATATGTCCTCGGACATAATGTTGGTAGTTTCAGTGACTTGAGTCCTGTTGTTTTTACAGTGAGTGTCAGAAGTGACTGAGGTGTAAGATGGAGAAAATTGAGGTTCGTAGTGTGATCAAGTTATTGCATTTGAAGGGCAAAACTGCTCGGGAAATACATGATGAGGTGACGGTTGTTTATGAAAATAATTGCCCATCGTATGACACTATTCTGAGTTAGAAAATGGATTTTCAAACTGTTAACATGTCCATTACAGATGAGCTAAGAACTGGTAGACCGTCAATGACAGATGGTGCTGTCATAGTGAATAAAGTAGAGTGTTTAATACTGGAAGACAGACAGACGAGCAGCTATCCAAATAATCATGAGTGAGACACATCTTAATAACGGTAGTGTTTGGAAAATTATTCCTGACGAACTGCATATTAACATATCTGCACAGTGGGTTCCACGTTTGCTAACCCCTTTCCAAAAACAAAAACGGCGTGACTTTCAAGACAGATGTTGACGCTGTTTGAACAGGCTCAACATGATTTTTTGATCGTTGGTAACTATGGATAAATCCTGGATCTATCAGTATGATCCAGAGACAAAACCATGAGCATGGAATGGAAACATGCCGATGCCCCCCTTCCCAAAAAGCCAAAGGTGCAAAGGTCAGCTGAGACGGTCTTGCTGTCAGTTTTCTGGGACTGTCGTGGAGCCATCCTTACAGATCTTCTTGCCAAGGAACAAACCATCACTGGTAAATACTACTGCAATCTTCTGAACAAGATACGAGTACTCTGATTAAGAAACGACGCGGTATGCTCTCCAAAGGTGTTCGTCTTCGGGCTGACAATGCACCACCTCATTCACCTCAAGTTGCAGTTGACAAAACAAGCGAATGTGGCTTAGAGACCATACAACATCCGCCTTAATCGCCCGATCTCGCACCAAGTGACTTCTTCTTGTTACCGGAAATGAGGAATCCGCTGCGTGGTTATCGTCACAGATGACGTCATTAATGAAGTGGAAGAGTTGTTTAAGGCGAATTCTGCAGATTTCTACAATCAAGGTATTCGGAATGTCAATAAATGCTGGGAAAAATATGTAAATCTGGACGGTAACTACGGAGAGAAGAATTAACAAGAAAATATCAACACAAAATATCTATCACATTTTTTAAAGGGTGATATTTAGAACTGTATGACACCCCCTCTTATTTGGTCGTAAGTCGCTAAAATGATTGGCTATAAAATGATATTACAAGACTAGCTTCCTGCGTGTTTATTGCAATAAAATCGCGGGCTTACTCTTGGCAAACCTCCAACACTGGCGTACGTGTAGAACAGAAGGTCAGGAATGTAAACAGCAAACCTATCTGCCACGATTCTTTGCTCAAAAGCAGATCCTGCCAGCGTTTCAGATGTATCTAAGGCATTCAGATCTGTTACAATCCTTTACAAATAAAGAGTATGATTCCTGATTATGGCAAAACCGACTGCAATAGTCATGAAACTCAACACCTGTGGTATTTTGTAATTGGAGAATTCCAGACTCAAGAATCAGAGCAAAGGGTCTAAAGGAGCATATTTTGAGCATTTACTGTAAACAGACATCATGTCTACTTTGCAGTTTTGAACATTAATAAATTTCATAAATTTCCTTTTGGGCAAATATGTGGCTTTGATCTAAGGTTACGCGATACACCTGAATGAGGTATTTTTTTAAGCTTTATTGAAACAAAAACAAGGATCATCGCTTCTTATGTGGAAGCGGGGTTAGGTGAGGGAAAGTGTGGGTAGGTTTGAGCAGATCCCGCTATAAGCACTCTGGAAATTCTCGTTTATTTCGAGCAGCAACTATCTTGCTGCCTGGCGTAAAGTGTAAGGCCAGGATGGCAGGCATGGCTTGCGCCCTGGAAGCCAAACTGGGGAGTCAGGGTGGAGGGTACTAGGTGTTCAGTCGGCGTAGATGGCCCAAGTATGGGTTAACTGTTAAATTTATAGCTCTAATTTGTTCGCCGATGGTGTGCTTGTGGTCGTATGAGTCGTGGTGGGCTTGGAGTGTCCGAACGATCCTGTGCAGGTCGATCTTGCTGTTGTCCAGTCCGTTGGCTAAGGTCTGGAGTGAAGATGGAATGTCCATGGTGGCAGATTGAAGAGTTTGCTTGATGAGTGGCTCTAGGTTATGGTACTTGTGTTCTGCTTCTGAAAGTTTGTTGATAACATCCCCCATTCGATCAAGGTGGGTGGAGAATTTTGTGAGTTCGGATGTGAAGTAGGTCAGAAAGGTGTGGAAGCTCTTTGCTGTCGCCTCTATAATGGTCTCCTCGAGCTGTGTGATGATCTCTGCGGTGTCTTGTGCCATGTCCATGGCGGTCGGCTGGAGGGTCGTGGCGGCGGAGGCGAGTTGCGTCTCCAGGGCAGCCAGGCGGTCGTTTGTGTTGTGAAGTTCGGACTGGATCTTGGTTGAAGCAGTCCTGAGTTCCTCATAGAAGGCTGGCGTAGGTGGTGAGGAATGGCCTGGGACAGGAGCTGCCGGTGTGGTGGTTCTGCGCCTGTTGTTTGGATTGAGCGGGCACTGTGCCTGACCTGTATAGTGGCCAAGGCCATCGCAGGTGGCACAGTAGCGTCGGCGGCGGCGAAGGTCGTGGCGCGTGCATTCCGATGTCAGTGATGAGGCACCACAGTAGTGGCACCGAGGTGGTGCGTTGCACGTTGAGGCGTCGTGTCCGTAGCCACAGCAGCGCCGACATGTGTGGTGGCGTAACGCTCTGCTAGCCTCGATTCTGAGACACTGCCCTAACAAGGGCAGGCCCGTCCTCAAGGCAGCCTCGTAGTCGGCTATGTCGGCGAGCTGTAGCCGGACAAGGTTTGAAGGCCCATGGCGCGTGGTGATTCTAGTTGTCTTGAGAGTAGAGGGCCAGAGCTGTTGAGCGGCGACTAGTATGTAGCGGATCGGGAGATCTCGTGGGACGCCGCGGATAACTGCCGAGTGTGGTGCAGCGTGTTCGGGAGTGTAGACAGCGTAGGGCTCCTTTGTTGGTGGCAGCATAGGACCTGCGGCTGGAGAAGAGCAGAGGGCTTCGGCGTAGGTTAGGTGGCTTGAGGTGGCTGTGCTGCGGGGAGACTGGTTGGCTGGAGTAGCTGCGGAGTATGCTGGAGCTGCGTCCTGCTGCATGGACGTGGAGTCTGCTAATGCAGGCCGAGAGCGTCCGGCAGCCAGGCGTGTAAGCGACAGAGAGGCGAGAGATGGTGTCCGAGAGGTGGCTGGAGAGCTGCTGGCAGATGAAGGCTGCGGCGACTGTAGCTTCGTTGCCCGGCTAGGTTGCTTCTTCTTGGCGGCGTTCCCCTTCTTGCCGGCGTTCCTCTTTCCCATGGTGTGCGGCGAGCGCCTGCTGTAGATGGTCCGTCCTCCTCGGAGTCTCGGCGGCGAGTCATGAATGAGGTATTTCCGTAACTGAATCGTTTATTTCAGAAACCACCTAGGTGCGCATTTTTTCAACTTTTGGGGAAAAAAACTGTTTTGCAGCTTAAGTATAGGTTTAGTCTTCTTCAATTTACCAAATTAAAAACATACTATTGAAATAATCTATTTTTATTTTATTTTTTATTCTTTTAAGTTTTTGAGTCATAAATTTGTGAAAAAATTACACTTAGGTGGTTTCTGCAATATATGAGTGTATCTAAAGTGATTTTTTTAAAATTATTATTGAAATTGAGTCAAACCATTAGTTTTACCTGTTTTGGTATAAAAGGTAAGTAACAGACTTACTTAAGTATAAAAAAGTGTGTTTTTATTAAACCTAAATCGAAGAATATAAGTAGACTACACGCTACAGTATGTCTATATACAATGATCTGGCCTTATTCAGTTATTCAGCTTCTGGCAACTCCTTGGCAGTTGTTGGCCATTGGATATTTTTTTTCTTTTTTTTTTAGTTGACTTGGACCTAAAACCCAAAATCTCACCGTGCAAAAATAGCCTACAAAATTTTTAGCTAAAAGTAAAATATAAACGTTTAAAGTAACCTTGGTAAAATAAAAGTAAACATACCTTCCCCAAAGGATAAGCTTTCTCTGTTGGTAGTTCCGGAGGGCTGGCAGTTTTTAGCAATGTGAAGGTAGATGTTATTCCTCCAATGAATTGGCTTGCTACCACTCTTCCCGGAGTATCCTTGTTGTAGAGAAACAGCTTGTACTTGGACACTTTGAATGGCTGCTTATTTTCTTTGGGTACTTTCCTGCCTGATGTTTCGTCCGAATTTGGCATTTTCATATATGATTTGGGCCACCACTTTTTGAAACTGAGAACATATCTGATGTAAGGTGATATATAGTAAATTGGCCAGGCTTGCTAGCTTTTAGCATGAGCTCTGCATATTCATCAGGAGTATAAATCCTGTCCATCTTTCTCAAGAGACGCTTTATGTTTCCAAAATCTCTGTCATACGTGGAAAATGAGCGGCAACGTACAGGGTAGTTGTGAGTTATTGTCACCGCGAGTTACAAAACACGTGATGTCATCAAGGCTGCCAACCGTCACGAGTGAAGTTTACTGCAGAAAGAAACTAAGCGACGGCGCTTGGGTTCTTTCTGAAGTAAAGGGATTATTTTCAAGGATGAAAATAGCATTGCTGATATGAAACATATGTTATTTCTGCACTAAAAGATGTGTTTACCTTTAAATTGTACAGTACCAACAAAAACACATTTTTTGATATTTTGTCTCTTAAGTGGTTTCTAAAATAAACGATTCAGTTAATAGTTGAGTTTGTTACCCTTGATCAACTAAAGTGTAGCTTTTAGACAGCTTTTACTTTAGGTATCGTGAGTACGACTGAATAGCTTAAAAGAAAAGCACCCAACCCCTCACTACTGGCAGAAGCTGGCACGTGGCGAACTGGCTTTCAAGAGCTGGCCTAATTTAGAAATTCACTCGTCGCCGGTGTGAGCGCTTCCTGGGAGCAAACCAAAACAAATTTATTCCAGTCTGAGTTGCTACTATGTTGTCAAAATGTGCAGACAATGTACTCAGTAATCATCAATTATCTTTTTAAACATGTCTTAATATATGGTCAACTTTTACTAGGATTTCACTTAACTCACACTATAACTTCACACCTATTCAGTTTCCCTTATCATTTAGCTTTCTTCACTCGTAGCCGACGTACGCTTCAGGAAGTCTCCATTTCTTCCAATCGGCTCACTCTCTGGCGAGCTGAATGTAAGGCCTCTCGAGTCTATTGTAGTAACAATTCTTCCCGTAAATGACCATAATCGTCACAAACCCGCTCGGAAAAATAGTACATTTTGTCGCAACAAAGACACACTGGGTAATTCCCTCTCGTCCTTGACTCAACCGCCATGACTTCTGGTAGGCTTTTCGTCTCATTAGGTTTAACAGTAGAAAGGCTTATTTTCTAATAAAATATTTTAGGGAAAATTTTTGTTAGTTTCAGGATATTAGAGGTAAGTAAGAGGAAGTATGTTTTTTCTCAAAGTATATATTTCTGAATGCAGGACGTACTGCATCCTGGTGAGAATGGCTTCTTAAATCTTGGTTGCTATTGGAGGCTCTAATTTAGGGATCAATCCGCTCTAAGTAGGATTTGCCAAATAGCTCAACTTCAGCTGCAGTTTACGGGTGCAACCGGAATTACGGCCGACAATGGGAAGATGGTGGGATGAAATTCTCGAAGTTCTATTTGTAGCAGTATTACTACAAATATATTGATGGTGAGTAATGAAGATTTACTCGTAGTGATGATGCTCTCGTTGCGGTGTCCTTTGTAGCAAAGGTTTGCATGAGATGTCTGGATCGTGATCTCAGATACTTGGATCGTGTAATTCAATGTT
The DNA here is from genome assembly GCA_030765055.1 of Mantis religiosa. Lineage (NCBI taxonomy): Eukaryota > Metazoa > Arthropoda > Insecta > Mantodea > Mantidae > Mantis > Mantis religiosa. The sequence continues at coordinate 76,884,672 of CM060949.1, read as the reverse complement.
AAGGAAATAATAAAATATATTGGTTGCAAGTTTTTCTTTAATTTAAATTCACTGCAATTCACAACGTCTACGATGTTCAAATATAATCTAATACAATTCTGATTATGTATAGTTCGTGCGATAATTAGCACACACTTCTGCTCACTCTTCGATCGGGAGACAAAAGAGCCTATCTTCTGCTCACTCTTCTTGATTTCTCCTATTACCATGGTAACTAATTATTATTATTATTTATATCGCCCTTTCTTACATATTAATTTTAAATTACATAATTATATAGTTTTCTAATGCTCCAAATATAAAATCTTAAAATAATTTTCTTTTCTAATGTACTTTTGTATTTAATTTGTCATTTATATAAATTAGATATTAGCATTCTCTTTAACTGTTTGTGATCTACTTTATTCGGCCATGGCCATCTATAACTTATACCAATTAAAATCAAAACTCTCATCGCTTCAAACATATCAATATAAATTATAAATAAGTAAATCCAACATTGCTTTGGCACATGACATAATCACAACTGTTTCACGGGGAACCCTATTTTGCTTGAACCGGTGTCTTCTGGTGTCATAATCCTCTAGAGACCTAAACAGGGTGCATTGCTGTGTTGATATACCTGCGAATATTTTGCTCACTTTTTTTTTTTTTTTTTTTTTTTTTTTTTTTTTTTTTTTTTTGTAATTTACGTCCTCCAACGTTGTCATATCGGACGGTGAATGAATTAGGTGAAATGAAATGATGCTCAAATGAATCCAGGGTCCATGGAGCGTAGATTTACTCTACATTCGTCCTGGAGGATAAGGGAAAACCCCGAAAAAAACATTTTGCTGCCTGGCACCTAACTTCATTCTCCATCGTGGAAGAGAAAGCTTAGTGACATAGTCTTATGCGAATGAGGCGGCCGAAGAATATATAGTCCAGAGGTTCTGTGCCCATACACATCCTACAAAATCTCAAATGAGAAACCTTAACTGTGGTAAAACCTTTAACGGGTGGGCACGCAGCAAAAACCTTCTGGCTTTATACAGCCAGCCAGCACCTCGGTCGGTCGGTCGGTCGGTCGGTCTGTGCCCATTATAAACATAACCAGTTAGTTGCCTGCAACCATGTCCGAGATCTCGCAAGCACATGACATGAGCGGGATTATGAGCGTCCGAAGAGGAGTAACTTTAGGCGAAGACACCCTAGATCCTGGCATAGAGTTCAGTGAGACATTTGTCTCTTGAGTCTGAGGAGATATATTTCCGTTTGGCTTGCAAGATGTTAGTCTGTCAAACTTTTCGCGTAGGCATGTGATAAATTTTCTTCATTCAGTATAACAGCTTTATGGGGCAGATTGTGATGGGGTAGCGCTTGGTAAGTAGTATTAAGAGGCGTTTGTCTAATTTATCAGACACGCAGAAAAAAGAGGGCAATGGCTATCACCATTCTCTGGAACACTGCCGAGAGGTTTGAAAGGATACTACTGGACGTTAGTATGAAGGATAAACCAGGTCTTTCCAGGTTTTCATAATGCACATCAACCGAATAACTCTCCACTTTCGTGGAGGATACTCAGTGAGACACATTTTGAACACCCTGATCAAAAATAAAATGACATTGAAGGGAAGATGGCGGAGCATGATGGCTATGACCGCATAAGGACCTTCTGCGTTTTTGGGTGGGAGTCCTGGAGTGCACTTGGACAAACTACTATGAGCCATCGTGCGTCACCGGGAGAGCTTCGGAACTAACTCAACTCGCTTATATACCCTTTAAAAATTTCCTCACAATTCCGTATGTTCGAGATGAGCTAACTTCTAGGGGATTCAGGTTATCTGGTAATGACGCGTCCGATATTTACTCTTGACGAGCGCACTCTTATCAGTTTACCACTCTGATTGCCAGGCGCCGATCATCCGCTGTACATCGCCCTTCAGCACAGGACACGAATATTATAGAGCGGATGGCGTTTTCTCCTGGGCGTTAAACAGCTGTTTGGTATATAATACTGTGAAATCAACAAGAAAAATTGTCTTGATTTGCATCGATTCTTTATAACAATTTAAACTATTTAATATGTTCTTTAATAGGTATAAGAAATTTTATAAATTCTTTAATATTCTAACGACTGAGGAAGTACCTAGTGTTACGCAGGTGAGCAACTTAATGAGTAGTCCTCTAGGTTCATGTAGCACTTTTGAAGTGGGTGTTATTTCTCTCGGCAGTGAGATCTGCAGGTAACGTTTCTGTCAAAACTTTGGCCATATATTCTGTCTTAAAATCAATGGCTTAGTCATTAAGTACCATAGATGCAAGTACCATCTGACTGCTAGTGAAATGGCGTCTTGTCCAAAACTTAATACAAAATGCCTCTTTTAGTATTGAATTTTACCAAAACAAATGTTGTTCCTAGGCATTTTAACTTCTTCATATTATTCTCGTCTTCATACCTATTGTAGATATTAGTTGTATGAATTATGTTTGTAATCTCTAATTTTACTGGATAAATTGTCAGGAAATTGTTCCGACGTAAATTTTGGTACTGATGTAGGGATAGAGGAGATAGATAATAATTAGTTTGAAGCACAGGACCTTTGGAAATTTTGAAAATGATCTTTATAATATTACATATAAATAAGAGCGACTTCGAAATATTGGAACAACTATTAATAATAATTTAAAGAACTTTCTACATGTGACCTCTGCAATTTGTTATAAGTAGTAAGGTTTACTTTCTTTATGTTTGTTGCAGAAAATTCAGAATTCCTTTATATTTTTGTATTACCTTCGCCCATTGTTAATCTACTTGATCAAAAGGAGCATGATTAAAGCATGCAGTACTGTGTTTTAAGACAGCTACAAAAAGGAGAACATAATGCGCGGCCAGGCGTGGCTGTTCTATAGCTACTAGCCAATACGATGCGTGCAACTTTGTACAGTAAAGCACGCAATCTGACTCGCTTTGCCGAAGCTTGCGGCTAATTTCTTTGCGTGCTCTAAAGATACCAATTAAAGAATTATTTTGTTTTCCCATGCTACAGAGCTAGTTTTTCTGAGGATTACTGTACAAACCCCATATTTGTGGCACAGCTGGTTTCGGAGATATGGAAAGATAAGGCGCTTGATTAGTAAGAAAAGAATCATTAACTGTCAGTGAAAAAAACACACTCGTGCTATGCTACAGTTGCATTTCGTACCCTGTATTCAGTAAAGTGGTTATCTTTTAAGAGCGCACACGTGCTTTTCAAACTTAGTAAATATATCGCTTAGCAAGCCTTGTACTGGTGGCCTAGTAGTTACTGCGAAACACCTCATAAGATTTTACATAAATACGCTACAAATATTCTTCTTAATATGTATTCCTTCTCCAAACAGATGTAAATTAAAGACATTTTTGAAGATACAAATTTCGCTCAGAGTCGAGAATTAATGTTACAAGCTTATCACGTGAGTGCTCATTCTGTGACGAACATTGTTTAGAAGGCAGTTTACCAAATTAGAAGTTTTCATATTTAGACCTCCAGGGAAACATCGGGCAGCTAAAAATGTAATAGCAACCTAAACAACTTACAAAAGTGTGTTTAACGTAGAAAAACTTATGATTTATATGACAAGGATAAATATCCAACTGCCTAAAGGCTGACGAAGTTAATGAGGGGGGAAAATAGAATATACGGATTCTTTATCTTCTATGCATAATATTCTGAAATCACTTGGGTTCAAATAAAGGAGAACCAATGATGGTTGCAAATTTCTGCTTGGAGAAAGCGATATTGTTTCTGCGGTACTAAAATTTCTGCGCACAATGCGCAACATTATAAGTACTGGTTATTCATGGTGTACAAATTCTTCATAAATACCCATTGATATCTTCCGTATTTATTAAGTATTTTAATGAAACAGAAATTGGTTTAAAGTCCATTATAGACAGCATACACATATTGCATCATTAAATTAGGAATTATATTCACAAATCGTTGAAATGTCACTATTTTGTTTCACTGTAGCAAATGCCTTCTTTCTTAGAATGCATCTAATATGAATCATTTTACTGTGCATATTGATAGCCATGTAAGCGAACTGTTCTCCAATGCAAGGTTTTGAGGTTCAGATTGTGTGCTAATCATTGTGTATGTATGTTCTCACACATGCTGAAATGTTAAGCGAACTTTTCTGTCACCGTTGTATTACTGTACATCTCAGTGGAACTGGCAACGTCAAGAGGGCCACGCCGTGGATCAGTGGTTAGACCGCTTGGCTCTCACCAAGGCGGCACGGGTTCGACCCCAGGCGACCGCAAAGTGAGATTTGTTGTGGACAACACGGCGCTTGGGCGAGTTTTCTCCGGGACCTCAGGTTTCCCCCACCATCTCATTCCACCGGTGCTCCATCTTCATCTCATGTATCATCAAGGTGTCACCGCCTGTGGTGCCGTATGTAGTAAAAGCGGGCGTTAAACACTACACAATCAAAATCAATGGCAACGCCAAGACAGCACCGTAGGCGTATTGGATCAACCCATGTTTATTGTTATTTTGTAGCTACTCTAGTATTGAATTATAGTGGGACTGACAACATGCATGCGCGCGCAGGTGCCTTACCTATCTGTGTTTTTCCATTTCTTTTTGATTTAGGGCATGCAGCAATTCCGCATACCAGTGTTAAATTGATTGCGTTCTAATTGGAGCTATGGGTTCTCTTATCCTCAGGTGAATGGTTGTCGGAAATGGATTTTGGTGGTTGTTGGCTACTCAGTCGTATTAATAACACTTTGTTTGTTGCGGAATTATTTTGTTTAATTCTTACTAAATTTGTTTACCGACTTGGATCGGTGACCACCTGTTAGTAAAATTCCTAACATAAATTCAGTTTTACTTGAAACCCTGGATAATTTGTTTTAAGTTACTTTCTAGAGGTTTCTATTTCTTCTTTATACGGCGACTACATTGCCCCAATAAACTTATAATGCTGCTTCCACTTACGCTGGTTGCGCTATTCTTATCATCCCTACATTTCAGACTTATAAATATTCTCTTCTCTTCTTAACGCGCATGAACACGTCCTTCCTGTCGTAGTATCACCTTTTAAGTAAGTTTTTCTTGATGGATAGAGTCAACATGAAAAATTCAATGCCATGGCCGGGCATTGAATTTTTCATGTTGACTCTATCCATCAAATATCTTAGCCTATATACGGCTAGTGTGGAGAAATGATTAATTTCCATCAATTAACTAAAAAAGTTTTTCTTGCTTCAAGATTCAGTTCGAACCTTATTTTGAACCTCTCTCTAACTTTATCACATGGCCAAAACTAGCTCACGCTTCTCAAATGTTACATTATTATTGGCTTCTCATTTATTTCGAATTTTCGCGTTGGTTTGCAAAACTCGTCTAACTCATTAACGTTCAGCCCACCCTGATTTAGGGAACGCCTACCCTGAGTTGTTTGTAACGGTATACATCGTTATCAAATAAGCGAAGTAAATCCCTTTAGCGTTCATGCTCAACTGCATTTTGAAAGCCCCTTTGTCCCGACGTATTTCTCGCTGGAAATGTTCTATAGTTCTCAGACATTGAACTTTTACTAGCACAAAGAAGATAACGGTCCTTCCTTCCTGTTTCTCCGACGTGTACCTACAGATTTTTACATGCATGTTTTCTTTTCCTTGCCTGGATGCTTGTAATAATAATAATAATAATAATAATAATAATAATAATAATAATAATAATAATAATAATAATAATAATAATAATAATAATAATAATAATAATAATAATAATAATAATAATAATAATAATAATAATAATAATAATAATAATAATAATAATAATAATAATAATAATAATAATAATAATAATAATAATAATAATAATAATAATAATAATAATAATAATAATAATAATAATAATAATAATAATAATAATAATAATAATAATAATAATAATAATAATAATAATAATAATAATAATAATAATAATAATAATAATAATAATAATAATAATAATAATAATAATAATAATAATAATAATAATAATAATAATAATAATAATAATAATAATAATAATAATAATAATAATAATAATAATAATAATAATAATAATAATAATAATAATAATAATAATAATAATAATAATAATAATAATAATAATAATAATAATAATAATAATAATAATAATAATAATAATAATAATAATAATAATAATAATAATAATAATAATAATAATAATAATAATAATAATAATAATAATAATAATAATAATAATAATAATAATAATAATAATAATAATAATAATAATAATAATAATAATAATAATAATAATAATAATAATAATAATAATAATAATAATAATAATAATAATAATAATAATAATAATAATAATAATAATAATAATAATAATAAGAATAAGAATAATAATAAGAATAATAATAAGAATAATAATAAGAATAATAATAAGAATAATAATAAGAATAATAATAATAATGAATAATAATTATTTATTATCATTAAGCTTATTACAGCAATAGACAAAGTCTATATATCAAATATGTATGCTATATCAAATTATATTCTTCCATTCTTATTCTTTAAGTTGGCCGCTCTTTTAATCATTACTCTATCCATTCTAATTTCATATTATTATAACAAGATGTTATATTAGTTTAGCAAAGCATTTTTATTAATTTGTCTTCTTTTTTATTTATCCAATTTAGATTAATTCGCCGCCTCCTAATCGCAGTCTGATACTTTGGTTACAAGTTCCATGAAACATGTATCACCAACGAAAGCTCAGGATGAAATATTTTTGTTTCGTTGCTTCTTCTTTGTCTCTCTTTCTCTCTCCCGCTCTCTCTCTCTCTCTCTCTCTCTCTCTCTCTCTCTCTCTCTCTCTCTCTCTCTCTCTCTCTCTCTCTCTCTCTCTCTCTCTCTCTCTCTCTCTCTCTCTCACTCCATTTGATTCAGGTAAGCAGCACGAAAAATGCAAACGTTAGTCGTTAAACTGTAACTTTCTACACTCTGTACCTCGTCTAAATATTTAGCTAAAAATTAAACTCACTTATTTTAGTTGTTTGTTATTTGGGTCAACAAGCAAAGGGAGTGTTACGATAATTTCCTTTTTTCAATATTCGGTCCATTAATTACAACTTTACTTTTACTCTAAGATTAGCTAAATTAAACAACATGGCGGGTGAAAGCACTTGTCGATTTTGATTGCTTTACCAGGGTTTCAAATGAGTGTGCCATATTTTTGTTCCAATTTGTAGAAGCTACAATCAATTGGGATGAATCAATGAAAGGCTTTCCTCTATGAACCATGGAAAAACATAACTTAAAACTGATTTACAATACCGATGCACAAAAACGCTGGTATAATAGCAAACAGCGCCATTTTAATTGACATCCATAAAGCATGTAATTAGATTGAATGTGCCGGCCCCGGAGGCGAAATATGAAAATTCTGCTGAAAGGCGCGTGCAGAGGGGCCACGTCAGTCGGTAATTGAATAGCAGAGTATGAACCCTTGCATTAATTTCTTATAATCCCGTGAACCTACCTGCTGTCAAACCATTCGTTTATGTTTTGTTAACCTGCCTTATATATTCATCTGCATTGTAGAGCAGCTGAATAAATTAAAATATATTTGTAATTACACATTCATTATAACAGTTGTGAAACAATCCAAAGTGTTGAACTCACATGATTTTATTTATCCACTCTCCAACAAATTACGCTTCAAAAAGTTACACTTCTATGCGTTTCCTATTAATCAGTACAAAATTTTATAGAAATAGGTTTATTTCACTCTGCCCTTCAGATGGTAAATGGAAATGGGCAACACAGTAAGTGTTCGCCGAAGTCAAATATTTTGAGACCTGTACTGGACTTTCTGATTCTAAAGCAGCATTATGTGCAATAAGATCTTATATAATGAGGTCAATCCAAATTAAAGAATGTCACAAAATGATCCAACAACTTCAAAAACTACAGAAAAGAATTATATTACTCTGGGTACCTGCACATCGTGGAATTGCTGGAAATGAATCAGCTGATTTTCTTGCCTAAAAAGGTGCAAATTTAATTCAGAACAAAAGTAAAAACCTACTCTTTACATCCTTAAAAAGATTAATCAAAAACAAATATAAAAACAAATAAAACCAATCAATATCTAACAAAGTCAAAAATAACAAATGGAACATTTTAATTAAAAGTCCAGAAGTTATTCCAGAAATCCCACATAAAGTGGGATAGCAAATGCAGTAGAAAATTTTAGATTGCATAGGAACATGATTATTTGGCCAAACACTTACACAGAATAGGAATTTATACAAGTCCAAATTTTCCTCTGTGCAACAATGAAGAGAATATGCCTGAAGAACATCTTTTAAACTGTGAAGCCCTACCTGCCGGATCCACTACACAGAAATATTGGAGAGCAAGAGAGCTAATGGCTCTATTGCCAAAGCCTAGCATTTGAAAACAACAACAGCAGACCTGTACTGGACTGCATTACGGAGGGGAGTCGACACGGAGGTCCAAATTTGGTCAATTGTACCTATGCCCAAATTGGGGCACCTCGTGAGGAAGGGTGAGGCGTAAGGAGACAACGGGCGGCGGTACTAAGAAACCACGACAATGCAGAGAACAGGTTACCTACAATTCATGTATTGGAAACTCGTGGGGAGGGAATCCGTCCCCTTCAGCTGTTTTGGTGCGAGAGCTGCGGATCCTTAGCACCCGTGGTAGCTCTGAAATTGCCAAAGGAATATTCGAGCCCCTTCCGAATGAAGTTGTTCGGATTGGGTTAGACTCGAGTGTGCAGTGTGTTCCCGACATCTGTGGGACAGCTGGTACCTCCGGCCAGGCTACGGGCACCCAGAGGGGACCGAGGGTTGCCGAAAAAATCCCAGGTACGAGCCTGCAGAGCTAGTAGAAGGTGATCACCTCCCTGAGTGGTTGACGCGCGTACGTGGCGTTTCCACTTCCACCCATCTTGACGTTGTTTTCGATGTGGAGGGAGGGTCTTTTTAGACTCCAGGTATTGCCCTATGGAAAAAAACGCAGTTTCCATCGTTCCCGGGTTGTAAGAGGCCGAGGTCTTCGGACCTTCAGGTATACCTCACTTTCAATTTCAATCTCTCCCTGCTGCGGCCCGGAAACGGTCCCACAAGTCCGGGCTGGAGACCGAATACCGTCTTACCGGAGCAGGAAGTTTTACCAAGGACATATCATCCTGCAACACAACGCCGAGAACCCATCGACACTTCTGAAACGGATACCAGATGGGAGATGCTGTGAAATGATAATGGAGAAGAAATGGAGGGACAGAAAATTCGGGGTATGTAGTTAACCTACCCAGGCATTCGCCTGGTGACTAGGGAATACCCCTGTAAAACCCATTAGCAGGTCGGCCATGGAAAAAGAATCCGGAACTCCCGAATTCATGCCACAGACGAAACTGCCTCAGCCCTTCCGCTCGGTATTTAAGAGCTGGTCTTATGTGATTTATTTGAACTACTCTTTGCATGATACAAAAGGAAAAATTGATTTCCAATTTTAGAAAAGTATAAGTATCAAAAAATTCAAAATCAGTAACACCGAATATATTGAAAATCATGAGCTCCACGAAAGAGTATTAGACCTAAATTCCGTGATTTGACGAATCAACGCTCTCTATGCAGTAGACACTGCCCAATCACTTATGACAGGGGAAGACAGATAGTGGTGGTGTGACGTCAGCTCGGTGAGCTATAATCGCCAAATATGTCCCCAAACGAAAGACAGGCTAGCGTGTGACGTCACGGCATTGTTTCTGCTACCCCAGAGGAAGGAAATAGTTTGATGTGTTGTGGTTTCGACAGCGTCGGGAAGACAGGAAACGTATCCGGTATTAATAATATGTACAAATTACATCTTGGCTGTTGTAATATTAATGCTGGCTGCGTTAATTACACAATTGGTTACAGTTTATAAGCAATTACATTTTGGCTCTGTGCTATGAGAAAATATATAAAACTTCAACTCTAATTTATCTGAAGGTCAGGCATGTTATAAATTAAATTAAATAAAACTTAAAATAATTTTCTCTGCAAATTAGAGGAGACTCGTTCAGAACAAAATTACACGGACATTTTCCAACGCTTTCTGTTTAGTTTTTCTTTAACTTGTTCAACAAAGTCAGGTCGTAATGTCTGGGAAATTTGTAATCGAAGGCTGCATGTTAGATTGTGATCCGACAAGGTACTTCGGGGTTCGTACTTAGCTAATTTCATAACAGAAAAAAAATTATTCGCACACATATGTCGAACCAAACATACACAACGTCTTGCGGCACGTGAATACAACCTCGGAATTTTGGTTTGGGATACATTCTTGTAAAAATCAGCCAAATCTTTCTTGTGTGTATATCTGTCCTTCAGTACATCGTCACATTGTAAATTTAACAGTTCTATTTGGTACATGGCAGCTAAATTGTTGTCATCGAGGGCGCTACACCTGACTGAAGCCTCAGATTCCGTACTCACAGCGCCAGCTATATATGCAACTTGGTAATACACGGCTCTTGCCTGACGTCAGCCACACAAAAGGCAACATACGTATTCATTTATTTTAAATGTATTCCAAATCTTAATTTCTAATAAAGATTCGTTTCGAATGTGGGATTCAGTGTTTCATTGTGGGTGATGCTGAAATTATAGACCGAATTTGGTATTTAAGGGGTCCTCGTTTTTCAATTCATTGTCAGAGACAAAGAGACCCACTTATGTACAAATACACACAACAAATTGAGAGATTCATGATTTGGCTTACCATAATAGAGATAATGACAGTATCTTTCACTGAGCAGATATAGCTGATGAACTGTATTACCGATTTACACATTGATCGCACTGGGATATTAGTCTACATTTACGCTAGCTGCAGAATTTATTGAATGACAACGGTGTAGTGATTAATTTAGTTGATCTTCTCTCATTTTTTCGCTTTTCTTCTCATTGTTATCGAAACTACTGAACACAGTGAAGGTTTATCCTCATATGCATTATTTGAAAAAATTAGTATACAAAATTAAGTAGCTATATACGAATGTACTACTTTCACCATCATTAAGGTCATTTGGTCCTATTATCTATCCGTTGCTCATGATGATGATCATGATGATGATAACAATAACGATAATGACAATGATAATAATAATGGTCGTCTAACCTTGCTTATCAAACACGCAGCTCCCAAGTTCTTTGTGTTGTATTAGTGTTAGATCACTAGGATATCGCTGTTGTAGTAAACACTTAAACAACGCAGCACTCTGACATTCAACGTCAATGCGCTTGCTTGTGCAGAGCTTTTGCCGCATGCAAAGCGTACGTGCTACTTACTTAAAATAAGGACGTGACAGAGAAAGTAAAAACTGTATATGCTTTCAGAGGGAAGCGATATAATCAATACTTTTCTAATAACATTGGAAAAATACTCATTACAATATTATTCTGTAATAACAAGAAGGATACTCTCGAACTTAGCTGCTTTGACAGTGTATGAACAGATGTCCAAAGTAGTACAGACAATTTTGTAATTTGTGTTCATTTTTCTAAATGTACGCTAATTTATTTATTCTTTACCTGTAACGCAAGAAATGAAATTACAAAATTGTCCTTCCGCTAAATCGGATCTTAGCTGCATTATGACCGTCCTAAGAGACGCGCCATGTATGAAGTTTTGACAGAAAATTAAATAAGTTTAATTCATTTTAATATTATTTGGATAGATCTAAAATAGAAAAAATGGAACATCTGGTGCTGGGATACACGGCAGACTTTCCTCCATGTACACCGAGTGGGATGACTTAGTTGGTTTCGCCTGTGGCCCGCATTCGGACGACCCGGGTTCGATTCTCGTGGCCGACCTACCTGACCCATGGGTTTTTTCGAGGGTTTTCTCGGGTCGTTAGGCGAATTCTGGGTAGGTTAATTACATCCCCTGAATTTCCTGTCCCTCCATTTCATCTTCATTATCATTTCAAATCATATCCCATCTGGTGGTCTCTTTCAGGGTAGAAATGTCGGCGGGTAACTTGGCGGTGCATGGCAGGATGATATGCAGCTATGAGGGAAACTACCTCCTCTCCCAGTAAATCGGTTGCCGGTCTCCGCTCTTCTGCTGGGACCATTTCTGGACCCCCAGCCTGCCTGTGACATTTGGGGCTCGGCTGCTGGGATCGTTGTCGTCCCGCAGTACGGCATCTTGTCCGTTAACCTGGCCTGTCGGGGGAAGTCTCTATCCAAATGAACTGCCGACCCTGCCCTCTGCACTGTCGTGGCTCTTGGGACGGCCGACCTCTGTCTCCCTCGCCTTATCCTTCCTCCCGAGGGTGCCCGACTTCGGGGCATAGGCACAATGGGCCCAGCATCGTGGCCTACTTACCGAATCACCATCGTAATGAAATCTTAAGCTTAATCCTTCCTCCACGTAGACATATCTACTAAATGAATTTACCGCTTTTGATGGGGAAATGAAAGCAATTGACAGGCCCTTGCAGCAACTTACATACCAGTCATCTGCATTTTCAAAAATCGTTATATTATGTAATTCACAAACTGCAATATACTGCACCGTAGGAAGCTGATCAGAATTCTCCTGCACAAGGCAAGGAAATAATCTTAAAATAGATTTCATCTCATTGTGGTATTGCTGGCAGTGAGATATGCCTTGCATAAAAAGGAAGTGTAAACGCACCTTACTTCAGCACTCTTCCGTTCACCCATGCAGCATCTAACAGACATCGATCAGGAAACCCTATTGAGACCTTCTAGAAAACAAATCAGCAAATATGAATGGGAAGACCAAGTACAGCTCCTACCAAACTGGCCCAGAAGGGAAGCAGTTGCTAAATTCCGTCTAGCTATAGGACTTACTTACTTGCTTGGCCAAACATTTACACCACATCGGAATATTACGAGGCTCAAACTGTACTCTGTAACCATGGTATTATGGCCTCTAACCACTTCAACAGTAGCTCATGTTTGACAAGCATTACACCCACTGACAGGTCCTAGGAGATGAGAGAGAAGATTATGGCCATAACCTCATAGTGAGGCATTCCATTGTAAATTTGATGTTTAAAATTTTTAATTGTATTTTAATTTTAACTTAATTATTGACATATATTAACGCCTATTGTCATTGCTGTAACTAATGATACGTATCAAAAGCTCTGCATTAAATAATGCATTATTTATGTTGGTGTCTTTGTTCTTATTAATGTATATAAATTGAAACAAAAGAAACAAAAGAACGTAACACAATGAAATATAATTTCTATGTGTGACAATTTGTGACTGTATTAGCGAACCTCTACATCCTCTCCTTCTTTGTGTACCCCTAGATATAAAATCCTTTGGAGAAGCTGACTTATCCTACTGCCATCCGGTATTTGGAGGATTTCTGTCCTTATTCTTCCGTCCCTGCTTCAAGGATCGCTTACATCAACGCTCTTTTCTAAATATGCCGTGTTCACATATTTCCTGGTGTATGACAATGTGTCGCAAGTTAAATGAACTCGTTGGTTGTGCTGTCCTATGACTTTACTCTAGGCTGCCTGGGCTGAAGCTCTGTACTGATTCTCTATGTTGCCAAAGCTTTTGAGTAAGTGTTCTGAATTATAAACCAAGTTAGCTTTTGTGTTACATTTCTTCAAATTGTATTACTTTCAATATATTTCCACTCAGGAAATTTTAAAAAAAATAATCCGTATCCATCACTTTCCTCCTGTGTAACAGGTCTATTGTTGGGGACGGTTATACGAGGTCTACTAAAACGGTATCGTGAATTTTGAAAGTTTTCAGGCTACTGTATTTGATTTTCGATTGTTTTGTTACATCATGTTGGTACTCCTGTTTTACTTGGCCGTGTTTTGGCTCGTCTTTCATTTTTGCCTATTCCAAGAAATGGAACAAAGAATCTGTATCAAATTGTGTTAATTTGCGGATGCATTCCGAATGTTGACTGTGGCGTCTGGTGAAGCTACCTTGGAGCAAAGCAACGTTTATCACTGATACAAAAGGTTCTCGGGTGTCGAGAAAATATGAAAGACAAGGAGCGTCCCGGACGCTCGAGCCCATTAACAACAGACGAAAACAGAAGTGAAGAACATATGGCCGATCGCTGCATCACCGTTAGAGAAGTTGCTGAGGACTTAAACATATCGACTTGTCGTACCATTCGATTTAGACCAATGATTTGGGTACGAGACGGGTTGCCGGAAAAATCGCACCAATTTCGACCAAACACACCATCGCATTGACGTTGCTTAGGAGCTGTTGAACTCTGTGGGCGACGACCCCAATTTTCTCCAGAGGATCATAACTGGTGATGAACCATGGGTTTATGACTATGACGTAGAAACTAAAGCTCAATCATCCCAATGGATGCTGTCGCATGAGCCAAGACCGAAGAAAGAGCGCCAAGTTCGTTCGAATGTGAAGGTTTTGCTTTAAGTTCTCCTCGATTGCAGTTGTATAGTGTATCATGAGTTCTGCTATAGGATAGACCACTCAATAAGGAATGTCACCTGCAAGTTATGCAAATTTTCTCGAGAAGCAATCCGCCAGAAACGGCCGGATTTGTGGAAGAACACAAATTGGATTTTGCAGCATGATAAATCACTACTCTCACATAGCTGTTTGTGAGTGAATTTTTTGACAAAAGCAACACAGTTATGGTGCCGCAGCCACTGTACTCCCCAGATCTTCCCCTCTGCTACTTTTTTTTCCTTTCAAAACCGAAGAGGCCTGTGAAAGAACGACGCTACGTTCTTTCACAGAGATAAAGACGGCATCGAAGGAGGAGCTGTACAAGATCACAAATAAAACGTTTTTTAAGGATTGGAAGAGACGTTGCTACAAGTGTATATTAGAGGGTTCTTTTTTTGCCACAGCGTGTTTAATGATACGGTATCGGCTATTGTCATGTGGCTTGAATACGGTATATATTGTAGCGTATGTTGATGAGTCAGAGTTTTTGCACGTGTCATTGGTTACAGTATGTTAATGGGAACAGCAAATGGAGCAATTACTTGATATCTCAGCGTTCCGTGGCTTTGATGATGAGTGTGTGGGTGAGTGTGTGGTGTTTTAGGGCCCGTCGACAACAAGGTCATTTGGGCCCATTGATGATGAGTTATTGGAAGATATGATAATTCATAATATTAATAAACAAGGAAATATCCCCCAAGAAGGCGTGGCAACTCGGAGACTAGATTTAAATAAATTTGCAGATCCAGAATGCCGCCTCAATTTTCGTTTTGATAAAATGGCTCCACGACGGCTAGTGGAGGCTTTACATATACCCCTGAGAACTGTAAACTGAATGATATTCTGGTAGAGGTAAGTTTTAATAAACAATTTACATCGTTCGTATGGATGTATATTAGCTTATATTTTAATGACAGTACATTTACTCATTCAAGAGTGGAAGGTTTGTGCATATATCTTCGGCGCCTAGCATATCCCAACAGACTGCCTAATTGGAAGCAGTTTTTGGCGTTTCTTCTTCATATTTATCAGCAATAGCCAATGCAATGATGAATCTAATATACAAAAATAATGGTCACCTATTAACCAAACATATATTGACAGAAATAAATTGCATTACTATTCACATGCTGTATCATTAAACGAAACCACTATATGAAATTTTTGGGATTTTAGGTAGATGGTAGATGGTGCTCCTACATTGTACGGAAGGACAATTTTTCCAGTTACAGCTACCATATTTGCAACTAATTCTCTCCATTTAGTTGGATCTTCATATGGGTTGGTTGAAATTACTTCCCGCATCAATAGTAGATTATCATTAATGGTAAAACGTAATCTCTCTTGTGTCATTTGGTAAGAGGAATGCTAAACGTGAAGCCTCATATTAAATGGTGAACTATAACGTGTCCGGTTGTCGGTTATCTGCTTACAGTAAACGTGCGCATGTGCACATCACCCACGTGACACTATCGTTTACAGTAACTGTCAAGAATATGGGCAAGAACTCCGTAATATCTGGTGGTGATTACTTTGAAGAGGACAAAATAGGTATTCATGAATATATAAATACTTTTTGAAAAGACTCAAAATTCGCCATAGTTTTTGAACAGACCAAATTGTTGTCATAAAAAATGTATTGATGAACCTTTTTACAAAATTACTTCAGTTACCTTCACAAAAATTACTCTCCATTACATGCGATGCCCTTGTCAAATCTCTTTTCCCACTGTTGGAAGCATGTTTGGAACTCTTCAAGTTTGATATTGTCCAGTGTCCTTTGCGAAGCTGTTTTTACCCCCTCCACATCGTCATAACGCTCCCCTTTTGGCGATTTTTTCATCTGTGGAAATAGGAAAAAGTCGCACGCGGCGAGGTCCGGCGAATACGGAACGTGGTGAACGAGAGACCACCTCTGAGATGTCAAATAGTGGGTCACTCGTAAGGTCGTGTGTCCTGAAGCGTTGTCGTGATACAGAAACCTGTCACCTGATCGCCCAAGTTCCGGCGTTTCCTCCTCACATCCTCTCACAGACGCCTTAAAACGTCCAAGTAAAAGTGCTGTTTAACAGTCTGGCCAGAGGGTACGAGTTCCCGCTGCACAATTCGACGAACATCAAAAAAGACAATGATCATCGTCTTCACATTTGACCTTACGTGCCTTGCTCTTTTTGGTCTGAAAGAGTTGGGAGTCCTCCATTAGCTTGACGCTTGCTTGGTTTCTGGGTCATACCCGTAAAACCAACTCTCATACACTATAACGACTTTGTTCAAGAAGTTTGGATCACGTGCAATCTCTGTTTTCAAGTCCTGACACACATTCATTCGGATAAATGAAATGAAATATGTAGTGTTTAACGCCCGCCTTTACTGCATACGGCACAGCAGGCGATGATACTGATGATACATGAGATGAAGATGGGGCACCGGTGGAATGAGATAGCGGGGGAAACCGCAGATCCCGGAGAAAACCTTCCCAAGCGCCGTGTTGTCCACCAAAAATATCACTTTGCGTTCGCCTGGGATCGAACCCGGGCCGCCTTGGTGAGAGCCAAGCGGTCTAACCACTGAGCCATGGCGCGGCCTTCATTCGGATGGTTTTGTGCTCCTGTGTGAGAAGGCGCGGAACAAATTTAGCAGCAACAGGTCTCATGTGCAAATCCTCACTCAAAATCCGCTGGCACGAGCCCCAGCTGATTCCTGTCGCTGCTGAAATTTGGCCGATTGTTTTGCGACGATCCTTGTTGATATTTTGTTGGACCTTTTCAATGTTCTCCTCGTTGCGCGATGTTGAAGGGCGTCCAGAACGAGTCTGGTCTTCAACACACATCGCACCACGTTTAAAGCGCCCAAACCACTCGAAAACCTGTGTGCGGCTGATAGAGTTCTCCTGGAAAGCTTCCTGAAGCATTTGGTGTGTGTCCGTTGCAGTTTTTTAAGCGGGGAAAAAATGTCACACGCACCCTTTGTTCTTTTAAAGTTGCCATAACGACTTCGCAGAGGTAACCCGCCAACAGTCAGAGAAACACAATACCACACTTGCACCTTCAGCTCTAAACAGTATGTGAAGTTTCTCCGTGTACCAAAGAGCCTTTCTCAAATAAGGGTACGTTTATCTAGGCACTTTTCTCTGAATTCATTCACCAAGCCTCCAGAGGTACATTAATTTCCTGGAGATATATTTAAGCTTTTGCACTGTTGCATACCATGTCAGGCGGTAGAACCGTAACATTATTCGAAAGTTATGTGAATCACGATGAACACTTTCTCTCTTGGAAAATTATCGTTCTCACACTCTCCTGTCTCACAAATTGCATTTCTGCAAATTAAGGGGTTGCAATCGGGTGCTTAATCTTCTTTTCTGGTTTGCGCAATTTGTTTTTCTTAACGTTTCCAGCGTATCTTTAATCTTTTAATTTTTTAATCGTTCACATATTTAAATGACTGTTTTAATTATATTTCTTTGGTATTCTTCCTTGCTTCCGTTATTTAGATGACATCTTAGTCATTTAAGTTTCTATTCATGTTTGATGCTTCTGCTTCATTCCAATGTGTTGGTGTGCTAATTGTTATGCATATAATGTCGCTACTATCAGCCTCGAATCCCAAGTTCCTTCCCCCGCATTGCATGGCTTTTTTGTTTTTGTTCCCAGAATAGTTATTGGAGGAATTTTTATATTTAACCCAAAAATACCATTCAGGATCCACTTAACACGGCAAAACAGTTGCGGAATGAACACCTCCAAACCAAGTTACTCATAAATGTTTATGAAGCTCTTGACTCTTGCATCACTAGCAAAATATATATCTTAAAATTTTGTGAATAATTTAAGAGGCCCTATTGGTTCTACACATCTTTTAAAATATATACAATGAGAAAGCTTCAGACAGAGACATAGATAGAAAGAGAAGAGGAAAGACAAAATATAGAGCTAATTTAGATACACAATTAGTGACCATTAGTTTATTTCATAGCCCAAGCTTTTCATGCTGAATAAAAGACATATTCTGATGGAAGACACTTAATAGCTTACTACTAATTTTGCTTTTCTTCTAAAGATTTCAATGCTATGACTACGAAGTATTAGTCCATGCTTCCAATTACTATTTGGATACCATTTGTGCAATTTGTACATAACTAATCAGTAGTTGCTTAAATTTAAGTAAGTTATCAACCAAAATGCATGGAGAATACGTAACGTGGATAAGAGAATTATTTTAAATAAGTGTTTTAATATATAGGTTCTTCAGAGTTTGTGTTATATAAAGATTACATATCACCTTATATTTTTCTTACAAAATATTTAATATAGTCATTAAAATAATGAAATATTGTTTTCAAATTTATAAAATGGAAGCATAAGTCATTTAATAATGTCATAAGGAAACATTTGCAAGAGCAGGTATATCACTGTGGACATATTGATATTTATGTAATGAAGTTTCCAAATAATATTAAATGAAAACAAGCGAAACTAACTCCAGAAATTATGCAGGCAGAACTTCCTTAGGAACGATATTCGGTCCCAATTCCAAACCAGTGTTTTAAGTACTTTTGGGATGAATATAAGAATAACCTTGTTCGCTTACCACAAGAAAATCATGGTTGTAGCACAAGAATAACAAAATCTGCAAACCGCTTACAACAGCGGCAACTATTTACTTGCTTACATTCATAGTGATGTCACATTAATTTTACTTCACACACATTATTGAAGTCCAGGTTCAAAGAATATCCAATTCTAATTCCGTTTATTAAGATATTTCGAATGCTCGCAGGCGATATAAGATAGCTTGACACAGATTATGAAGTCAGATGCACAGCACGGCCGACACAAGTGCAAACAACTAGAAGCAAACGTCGAAAACAACATAATAGTCTGCGAACTAATACTTGTTTCACATAAGCTTGCTCCGTATCTGTTAACGGTCACGTGACCTTATCACATCTCATTGGCTGCGGTTGTGGTGGAAATTGTACGGTAAAAATTGGTTCGTTATTTAACATGGTGATATGTATTTATATGTTGGAAGAGAATTGTCAAATTTATATTTTCGTAACTGTTGTAATGAAATATATTACGCAACAGAGTTGATTTATCTTAAATGCATGTTAATTTTCAAACGAAGTAAAGAAGAGGTTCCTTTGCTCTCAATATGGCATGATAGCACGATAGCACGTGATTTAGCGGTACTGACGACATATTTGTTTATATGACTTTTATCACTGACCTTGTTTTAAACTGGATTAGTCATACATCGCCATTCGACGGTGTGCTATGCCAAGTGCGAGAACTAAATTATTTTATTGATCGTTTATTACGCGTGTTCCTATTATATGTATAATGGCAGAGTCTAGCGCGAGTTTTTCGCTGAAGCATCGCAAGGGAAACCTTTACAAAGTGGCGAAAAAAGAATTGTGGTGCATGTGTTTAATGCCTCACAGAGAAGAATCAGTCTTTGTCAGTGAGAGAAGTCGAACTGCTGTGCTCTGAACTTACAGGTGTGTTGGATGCGTAGGAACATCGCGACATGAAATTGAGATAACAGGAAAACTTACCACTCCAGGGGCGATATTGCTGTGTGGCCAAGACGTTATTTAAGGAAAATTAGACTGTACCGAGATACAAGTCGCAAATTATACGAGACTAGGGTGAATGAAGAACACACGACAAGTATGGCTTGACACGACTTTTAAGACTGAAAGAGAAGCATTTTTGCAAGGTATGTGTGCTGGTTTAAAAACACCCAGTGGAAAAGGCCGACGGCCTTTCATTATAAACTTGTTCCAGTTTCATTGCTCATTCATTCAGATTCAACCTTCTCAGTTTCATTATAAACTTAATTATTTTTGCATGCATTCATATTCTTATTTGTATGATTTTATCTATCTTCCTGGGAATTATTATGACGTTTACTGCAGGCTTCAATGTGGCGGGTAGGCACCGCTTATGGCCTATGGCACGAAAGAATTAGCCAATTAGGATGAGGGGGAAGTTAGTTGCACGCGGAGTGATACATGTCAGCGGGGCAAGGTTAGATGAAACAGAGATTAGTGCAGGTGCATGTAGACGCAAGTTCAAGATGCAGTGCATTGCGACCGTTTGGTTTCTTCTCGCTGTGCGTGTCATGGTCGGGCTGCATCTATCTGCAGTATACCTATCTATGTACAGTATACCTATAAAAAGGTATATGACTTCGGACTTAACTGATGACAAACAATTTCAAAAAGCGATTTCAATATTTTACTCACAATCTTTAACTTGGCTTTAATGGGACAGTGTGAGCAAAGAGGTGGAGTTGTTACATATGCTAATGTGCTAATGGGGATGGGTGAAAATCAAAATAGATGTATAGGAGAATTCTTATATAGGTTAAGAGAAAATTGGAATAGGGTAAAAAAAGGGAAGGTCAAGAAGAAAATAAATGACACCAAGCTGCTCAGGAAAACCAAAAGCTTATAGCCAGGGGACCTGCGGTTTCATATATTTGTACAGGATGTATAATAGCACATCGACGATGTTAAAGTCATTGTAGTGAAACTGTAATGGAAACTGTACAAATAAATATCAAACAACTTGGATTTGGTACTTCACAATTTAACGTTAAATAACGACAGGTAAAAATACAAGGTAAGAACTAACGGCTAACATACAGAGTAGGAATTTAATTTTTGGCGGAAGGGATGAGTTATTCACAAATAAAATGCGTGAAGTTACAAGCACGCTTTCAAAAACTGTTAACAGTTATTTCGTCTAAGGATTCAGAAAGGCCACGGTGAACTAGTTTAAACTAGCAATAGCTTAGATCATAGTTCGTTTTTTATTCTTAGCATAACATGTTGTGGCAATGTTTTTATATTATTTAATAGAGAATTCTGTGCTGCACAGAATAATTTGTTTAGTTTTATATCGGCACACACTGTTCGTAGTTTTCGTTTCAATAAAACGGAGTGTCAAGTCGACAATAAAGAGCATCTTCTACAACTTCTGCTGTTGAAGTTTGATGAAGTCAGAGAAAATACTCCAACAGTGGGTGTGGAAAATGCTCTTTATTGACGACTTAACAGTCCATTTTATCGATCTAGATATAACAGAAATAGTCTGCAGGAGCTAAACAACCACTTTGGAATGCACATAATATTCTACCGAATCACATAGCATTACCAAAACATCTTCTTTTGCATACAAAACTTTCACTTAAGAAAATAAAAGTTAGAACTAAAGGGCCATTATATGAAATTTTATTTTTTTATGTAGCAGCTATTTCTGACACTTATGGTACTTAGGAAAATTTCTTTTGTAATCAATACTATTGTTGTATGTTCTCGCCCTTCCCTGCCATTTCAGAGTAAAGGAGAAGAAAGAGTGGACGAGAACGTGTTTATGTTGCCTTGTGCTGTAAGTTTCTTGCCGTGTAATGGCTTCTGTTTGTAGCAAAAGTCTCTTCTACCCTGTTTTTCTATTGCTGACAAGTTAGGCGCTGTTTCAAAACTTCGTCCTTCCTTAAGATGAACAGTTTTAAACTTTCTCTCTCAATGCCTCTAAGTTGGTTTCAGAACTAAGTCTTTCCGATATTAAAATTGATGGGCAAAGGGCGATCATTCCTGAAAAACTCATTTTTGTTAAATAAATGTTGCACTTCACAAATTTCTAATTGCTGTTAACTGAGTATCCTTCTAGACTTGTCACATAGAACTTCTTAAAGCCCAATGCAAATTAAATGAGTGTTATTTAACCCCTGTCGTACTATATTAAACCATTGTTCAAACGCATGAGAGATTTGAAATGTAAATTCTCCATTTATCTCCTTGCTGCCTCTGAGATGTCCATAACGGATTACAAATTCGATGATGTCCATTTGTGGGTTCGTAGAATTAAAAGTCAGAGTTGCAGATTTTCCAAATTTTCTTTATTTCCATAGAAATACACTGTTGAATTCTCACGTAACAACATTACGTCACATACACAACAGAATCTACCAAGGTCAATGACAATAACAAACAGCATTCTGATTACATTAGTTTACACATCAGCTTAGCTGTTTACTACTTACGACTGTTTGCGACTGACTCATGGCGAGCCATCGCCTTCTTAAATACCTCATTAATAAATTCTAGGTATTTCCGGAAAAATAAAGAAACCGAGTAATCTATCATCTTCCAGAGGCGTAACTTAATCTGTGCCGGCAGGACCTTTATTTCGGCTATCTTTATTTTGCCGGCTCTTTGTGTACACCAGCCGCGCTATCATAGATAACGGCTTCGCGACAATATGTATTATCGTTAATGACTTCCGTAACCACTTCCGATAGTCCTAGAATTTCTGGAAATGCAACTTAGCTTTTAAGTGCTATAGGAGTAGAAGTCATCGACCGGAAGCAATAGTAACTGTTTATATTATCATTATGGACGAAATATTAAACACATTTTCTTTTTTCTTTTCCTTATATAGGAAACAGTCCTGTTCATTTATTATCATCTAAGTTCTTAATCCATTTTAGGGGTCAGTTGAGGGACCCACAACTATGTATGGATCAGAGACAGAAATCCAGAAGTGGGCGGCCAGCCCGGTCCCCGGAATAAGAGGCGAATGAGGGCGAAGAGGTGAAAAGAAAGATTACAATGAAATGGCGGAATGATGGCGGGGGAAACCGGAGGTCCCGGAGAAATCCCAGCTATACGCCGCGTTGTCCACCACATTTATCACTTTACAGTCGCCTGGGATCGAACCTAAGCCGTCTTTATGAGAGTCTAGCGATCAGATCCCTCAGCCACGGCGCGACTTAATCTATTCTCTTTGACGCCAAAGGTACATAATAAGTAAGACATAGGGTAGACAAGGAAGGGGTAGACCCCGTGCACTGCGACCTACAGAGATCTATTTTAGCCAATACTCCTAGGAGGAAGAATGAAGTGAAGCCACAATATGACTCCGTTATTAGAACATAGACTGTAAATAGTAATGTCAGAGTGAGGAATTTGGTGCATTCATTTTTCTATGCATCACACAGACACCTCAAAAGCAATATTTAATTGCATACTAAATAATTTGTTCAATGATTGTTTATGAAACTGGTGTCAGTGGGGTTCTACACCTTCAAGTAAAATAATGATAATAATAACAATAATGATCAAACTTAACATTTCGTAGTACTGTAGAATTTTAGTGATGCCTGCCATAAAAACTAAAACTTTCTTGATAACCCTTACCAATAACTTATTTATAACCTCTACTAACTCCCCAATCGTTAATTGCAGTCAGTTTATAGGGTTTTATGGCATTTTCTCTGTAACATTTTACCCTAAATAGCAAAACTTAAATGCTTATAATGTATGATTTTAAAGAGATAAATTTCGTCCAAGCCTGCAACAAATTTGCTTCATAAGACACTTTAATTTTTATTACTTTTTTATTTTTTATTACTTTTTTTAACTTACGTCCTCCACCGTTAAGTCATATAGATGAAGATAATAGCTGAAATGGTGCTCAATTGAGCCCTGGGTTTTTATCCCTAAGAGTTACCCGCCATTCGCCTTTCAGAATAAGTGAAACCCCTGGAGAAAACCTTATCCAGATAACTCACCCTGACCAATATTCGAAATTGGAGCCTCTTGAACATGAAGCACACGCGCTACCCCTTACGCTGGGAGACACGTTGACGGAGTCTGATGCAAACTCTCTTGTCGACAACCATTGAGTTTTATCGCAATGAGACTCTTGCATAAGTAACTTAGGGAGACAAATACGAGGTGAAGATGGAAATCAAGCTAATAGTGCAGCTATTTATGTGAATAGCACCAAAAACAGAATATTTCGAGACAAATCCGTCATAAATCCGCTTAAGACTACATTGTGATTTGCTTTGCTACCCCTTGTCCGAGCTTTTGTTCCAATGCGTCTGCGAAGGATAAGGACATCCGTTTCCCTGAGAATCTAAAGCAGCGTTGTTAAATGCTGCGTGTATAACCCTCTTCAATCTATTGTTATAATAAGTAGATTCTGTTCATGTATTAATATTAATTTTAAGCATCTGTCTTATAGCTTACTAACAAAATTGCATTACTTACCCTTTCTTTCCTTAATTTTCCTAAATCTATAAGAATGTTTACCTTGAATATATGTTACGTTTCGCTTCTTGATTTAATTCTTATATAATTTATGTTGCAAGATAGCCAAAATGAAATAATATACGATGCTGTGACAAACACTTGCATTTGTTTCCAATCTTCTAAAATTTATTCTTTGAAAGAATCTTAAAGACGTCATGAATAAATGACTTGCTCTTCTCTCCTACTTTTTCTTCTTATTCTCTCAGCTTCCTTTTTATTCAGAACAGAAGTTTAACTTCTTATCCAACTACTTCCAAAATAAGTTTATACACAACTCAAGCTGGCACAGACAATTTCAGATGTCACTATTTTCTAATGTGTTTGTGTGTGTGTCATCGATTGCTCCGAAGAAACATCTGATGGACTTGAATCAATGCCACAGCTGAAAAATTTTATGTGGCAGGATAGATAATCCTGTTGTTGAAAATCGTTCTTCAGCAACTTTCGTGTGTTTTAATAACCGTAGGACATTTATAACACTTTATGGACAAATTAGTTTACGTGTGGGTAAACTTTTGTGAGTGTAGGGAAAGCCAAAGAGAGCTATGATTTTATTTTTTTTATTTTTCATTTATTTATTTATTTATTTATTTATTTATTTTTCTTTTTCTTTTTTTTTACAACGCTTTCGATTCTGTATTGAAAAATATTGAAACCGAGTGCTGTAGGGCTAACAGAAAGTTATATTAGTCACTGATGTCAGCTTATATTTCTCATTATCCTGGAAGATGAGTTGATATGTCTTACTTTGGTCCATCAAGCACAGTTTTGATTGGTGCCTTGGAGATGTAGATTCTGTAAATGGATTTATCATAAATTTATAACGCGTACGGTTCACTTAACAAAATACGAGGGCTGTTCAATTAAGAATGATCACAATTCCTTTTTTGACAACGTGCCTTTAATCATCCTCGAAATTTTGATGGTCCTTTTCAAAATAGTCTCCCCTAAATGCGATGCACTTGTCCCAGCGTTTCTGTCAGTCTTCAAAGACATGCTAGAAACCATTTTTGAGAGATCATTCAAAATCGCCTACACAGCCTTCGCCACTGCATCTGATGATGGATAATGCCTCCCACATAGGCGTTTCTTCAACATAGGAAACAGAATAAAATCACATGGGTCTAAATCCGGACTATAGGGAGGGTGAGGAATGCACTTCACGTTGACTTTTGCAAGATATTCAGCAACAACATTAGCAATATGCGGCCGTGCATTATCGTGGGGCAGCATCCAGCCTGCTTCACGGAAATGAGGTCTTTTGCGCCTGATATGGACTTGCAATGTTTTCAGGGCATCCCTGTAGTATTGTCCAGTTACTGATGTGTGTGCAGGTACACCATGCTGATAAACCATTCGATGAATATCAAAGAATGAGATGACCATAACTTTCCCAGCAGAAGCAACCACTTTTGCTTTTTTGGAAGTTGGTGCTGAAGGAGATTTCCACATTGGGCTTTGCTGTTTGCTCAGGATCAAAATTATGTAGCCGAGTTTCAACAGCCGTGATAACGTTTGAAAGAAACTTCGGATCTTCCTGTAACATCAACTTTATCTGCATACAGACCTGCATGCGACTGTCCCTTTGTTTGGGATTCTACTGGCAGCAGCAGTAGTGTTGACGTTTTCTGCCGTAAGAGCAGTAACTGGAGCACCGCGTCCACCTCACTTAGAAATTGATTGTCTCCTCTATTGAAACACTTTAAACCACCTGCGAGCTGTGCTGTAGGGAAGAACAGACTTTCCATAGGCCTCCTATAACATTGTATAGGCCTCAAATGATTATTTGTTGAGACGAAAGCAGAATTTTAAAGCCGCATATTGTTCCTCGGGTTTTACCTCCATTGCAGCGGTAGGCGATACATGTCTGAACTTGCCTGGTTCTCACAGGCGGGAACCAGGAGTACCAACAATGAAACTACTACGGTGTGTTTGTTTCACATTAAGCTAACAGAATGTAATAAGATTGAATTTTAGTGCGAAAAATTATGACCGTAAAAAAGTTGTGATCATTCTTTATTGAACATTCTTTATTTTACATTAAATCTATAACCTGTAATAAGCCTTAGAGTATTAACTCTTACAAGTGCTGATATGATTTGGATCATTAAGCCTGTTAATTCACTCACTTACTCACTCACTCACTCTTTCACTCATTCACTCACTAACTCACACTGATCCTTAGAATGTGAAGGCACTTCCGCCTTCAAAAAACACTTTATACAGAACAATATCAGCTATTTTCCGCATTCATCTAGGAGCATTTGCAATTTTGCCATCTATAAATATTTACTAGCTTACATTTCGCATTCCATTGTTGCTTTTATCATCTGGATCTTTAAAATAGATTTATTTCTTACCTTCAAATAAATAAGAAAGGTTTAGTAAAACAATTTCTCGGAACCAAGCTCCTCTTCATCTTCATTTGTTTGAATGGTTCCCTTTATAAGCTTTCTTCCTTGGATACTGAAAGGAAATCTGCTAGTATCTCCTTTTCTTTCAAATGTCTTATCCTTTTCATCGAGTAAATACTTCTTGGGAGCTTAACTTTATAATATAATCCCATGTCTGTTTTTTTATCATCTGGTGACGATCTTTCCTTCAAACTCGTGTTCTGAAACACTTGAGCGGAAACTATTGCCAAGAAACTGAATACCCGCGACCCCGAAATTGCATTCTCTTCTTTATTCCCTACTAGAGCTTTATAGGTTGGGGATTTCAAAAATTGTTTCGACTAATCAAAGTACTGTTTCTCAAACACGCGCTATTCCTTTCCCTTAACATGGTAAAATATTATTTATTATATTTAAAATAACCTTATGTTTCAAATTGCCATGTATTTTTTAAAACTATAGGGTATTATATCATCCCAGAATGAGTGAGAGCACCGTTATCATATCATATCTTTATAAGTAGAAACATTTGTTTGCAACTGAAGAAAAATTACACAATTTTGCTTTGCCTTTGAGAGGCTTGTCTTATGTCACCTGTTGCTCTAATTTGTCAACAGCTTGCCGTCACGAACTTATATCTCTCCTTCAAATAACACTCTGTGTATAATTTGGCTACACAGATTACCATAATGATGTTGGACTTCTTAGATTTCTTCTTCTAAATGGCCATGTTATGTACAATGCTGTATTAATTCATTGATTTCGTCATACATATACGACTTAAAAGTAATTTACAATGATGTTAAATATCCTTTCATTCATGCACTACTACATCGCTTCTTCATTCTTCAACATCCCTTCCTCTAAAAGGTCGAGTGTAGTTCATCGGGCTTGCCATCTTCTCTTGTTTACATGTAAAAATCATTGGATGTGTTATTTCTGGCTCGTCTTCCATTTCACACAGCGTATAATATCACTTACTGGAAATTAATTGTTCTTTCACACTAGCCGTGCGTAGGACGCACTAAGAAAGGATAGAGCCAGACTGAAACATTCAATGCCAGAGCCGGGATTTGAACCACGGTTCTTCTGGTCTCCGTCCAGCCACTCTAAAACATTGAGCTACTATAGCCAACGTTCCAACATGACATTAAGTTCTCCAAATTTCTTGTGCTTTTCACGGTAAAGCACTAGAAGTTCTCATAAACACATGTGACTACCTTAATGGCGACTTACTATGCTGTAATTATTTTAAGGCCCGAACTTTATAGTTCGGACCACTTTTAGGTGCAATTACTGGAAATTAATTGTTCTTTCACGCTAGAAGTGTGTAGGACGCACTAAGAAAGGGTAGAGCCAGACTGAAAAATTCATTGCCATAGTCGAAATATGAAACATGGATCTTCTGGTCTCCGTCCAGCCGCTCTAAACCATTGAGCTACTATGGCCAACGTGCCAACATGACATTAAATTCTCCAACTCACTCATGTTTTTCTCGAAGAATTTAATGTCATGTTAACACGTTGACCATAGTAGCTCAATGGTTTAGAGCGGCTGAATGGAGGTCAGAAGATCCGTGGTTCAAATCCCGGCTATGACATTGAATTTTTAAGTCTGGCTCTACCCTTTCTTAGTACGTCCTACACACTGCTAGTGTGAAAGAACAATTAATTTCAATTAATTTCAATTAATTGTACCTAATAGTGGTCCGAACTATAAAGCCCAGTTTTAAAGTACTTACAGCACAGTAAGTCGCCATTAAGGTAGTTGTCTCATGTGTTTATGAGAATTTCTAGTGGTTTACCGGGAAAAAGCACGAGTCAGTTGGAGAATTTAATATCACGTTGGCACATTGTCCATAGTAGCTCAATGGTTTAGAGGGCTGGACGGAGACCAGAAGATCCGTGGTTCAAATGCCGGCTATGACATTGAAGTTTTCAGTCTGGCTCTATCCTTTCTTATCACTTACTGGTTCATTTGTAATCAGCAGTGATAGACGTGATAAGATTTTCTTGGAAGATTAGACCAAAGCAGAGAATATAAAAGAAAGGGACCGTTGCTATCTAGGGGAATGGGCTACTTTTCCTTCACCAAAGTAATATAATCACTCTGATCAGAAATACAGCACCTACTATGAATGATCAGCATATACGCATTTGATGCAAATTTCAGATCTACATATTACAAGCAAATATGTAAGCTACTTGTAAAAGAATTATCTTTATTTAGTATCTGTATTCAACTCTGTCACACTGTATGACACCCTCGTAAACAGACATCTAATGCAACATCTACCTTTGTTGCTAAAAGATAGTATTTAATAATGCCGGAACTAATGAACTCAAATCACAATATATTGATTAGAGATACATGAAAGTAGCGGGAAAAGTATGTATGCTGCCATTCAGCTGGATCAAATTACATTAGTTGATCAAAGCTCCGTATTTAATTAAAACTTGTTAAAGGTAAGCCTTAGAAAATCCATTTAATACCTTTGGATGGGTCTTTACGCGCTAATATATGTACTCCAGAGTATAAATTTAACATAAAAATAAGTATATTTTAAAAATATTAACAATACATTGGTGAAGTATTCCATAAAGTAATCTAGAAATATATATATATATAAAGTATTTTTGGTGCTGCATTGTGTTCCGAGATACTAATTAAAATTCTGATTTTAACAAAAATAATAATATTTAATAAGTAAATGTTTCTGACATTTAAAATGTTGTGCACATGTATTTTGTTTTATATACTTATTTTTAGTAAGTTTTCAATAAAGTTTACTTTCGTGTTTTTACAGTATTTAAATTGCACCAACTGAAGCAAATCTCGATATCTATTCCTGAAATTTTTAGGATTATGAAGAACCTTGAGTAAAGGAACGTATACTTAATACCTTTAATCATGTATATTGATCACGCAATAAAAAGTATATGTGACTTTTGTGCAAAAATTGGTGAAGTATGCATCAATATTTGAGAATATTTTGCAAGCAAAGTAAGCAAAGTAATAAATATTTTTCGAAAAGACAAAGTCAGTTATAATTTTGTCCTACATATATTAAATTTTAGGAGAACGTCTTTGTGAGAAATATTTTGAAAAAAATGAGGAATTGGAACCCAAACTTTTAGTATATATTTTTTGAATATCTTATTTTTGGAAAACCTGTCAATTATCACATAAATATATGGAGCTAATTTGGTCAGTAATTGCACAATTTAGTACTTTTACTTAAAGAAAGTCTAAAATTCTTTACCTGCACACAACTTAAAATGTCCATAAACCCACGTAACAGTAGCAATGTGGCCATTTACAGGTTAACAGTAAAAGCTAAGCTACTTTAATAGACTTTAAGTGCGTTTGTGGTGAAAAACACCAACCAGATTCATTAAAATACATTCCCTTGACAATATGTTGAAATTTGTAATAAATAACTGTATAGCTATATATTGCAAAAAGGTACTGAAATTACTTACTCTGGCCTTTTTCCGAATTTAAACTTAAAAACACTCAACATTTTGTATTTCTTGTCCTTTATATTAATTTTAATTTGGCTACCCCAAAGGAAAATGTATTGTTAAGATATAGTAGAGCTACTGCAACAAAATTTATCACATAAAGTAGCACAATAATGGAAAAAGACATCCTCTTCAATAACTATTTAATGAAAAAGGTATCATAGCTAGTTGGAAACAAATTATGTATAGGTTTCAAATTTAGGTAATACCTGTTGTTAATTACACATGTTGCGGTTTGAATCGGTGCATTTTTTTCATCTTTTTTTTTTTTTTTTTTTTTTTTTTTTTTTTTAGTTTTCATAACTGCATATTCACTACACACAAAAGGAAAAGGAAAGGAACACAAACTAAGATTGGTAAAGGTATTTATGAAAATGACAAGACAGATAATGAGGGTTAGCTTTAAGAATCTACCATTCATGTAAGATAATTGCTGAGAGTAGTGGATGCAAGAATCTGCATTCAACGTAAAGTCATAGAAGAATATAATAGAGATAGGCAGTCTAACGAAGTGTCGCATAAACATAAAATTCTTACAGTAGTCATTTCAATGCTCTTCTCACACAAACGTCCTAGAAAAATAGCTTGCTTTCGAATTAAATGGAGTGAATAAAATCCTCTTCTTGACAATTAATGGCATGGTTATTTTATGTGCATAGAAAAAATTTTATAGTCAAATTACGAATAGCAAGAAGTATTTAATATGTTAACGAAGACTGTCTCCAAGGAAATTCAAAACACAAACAGATGTATAACCATAAGTTGACTACTAGCATCATTAGAGTAGGCTAGGTTTTAAAACTTAATAAAAATCGTAATGCCTAATGTATACAATCACAGAGGACATCTTAATTGCATCTGTTTGTGTATCCACAGGTCAGCCACAGCAATTCATGCACGATGGAGGCCCAGCACATTGCAATAGGAATTAAGGAGGAGAATCCTTTCCATAGACTTTATACTTTTCTGATGTGAATTTCTTCGACTTTATGTTCCTTGATATTTATATAATGACCCCATAAAATTTGAGAACGTTCATCTGTCCAGTTTTCGGTAATGGACTGTTTAATTACAGGTCTCAGAGATTACCTATTACTTGCTATTAACCGTCGAGTAGTCGCGTGGGCTATGTATATAGCCCAGCCACTTTGTTTTTACAAGTGCTCATTTTCTTCTGCTTTTATGGTGCTGGAAATTTTGGTAGCTTATTGATGGAATGTATTCTAAACAGTCAGTTGGCTATAATACATATTAAGGAGACAGTATTTTTATTATTTGCGATTAAGCTTAGCTGTACACAACTGGGTTACATATGTAGCCTGCGCGACCACTAATTTGACAGTTTTAAAATGGCTACTAAGAGAAAGGTCACATCATATGTATTTTTCCTGCAAATCAGAAGTATAAGAAACTCAAACGACGATTGTTTCTTGAGAGAATGTCCTGGGAGCCCAAAAAGCCTCAAATAGCAAGAAGAGCAGAACTGAACACTATATCAGTCTCACTAAGAAAGTGTGGAATTTAAGACGTTCGAGGAACACAAGTCGCACAGCTTCACAAGCTAGGAAGGTCCTACTAATGTGGAAGAAGCGCAGATAAATCAACTAGGAAGAGTTACAACATGTGTCAAAGAAAGGTTTACAATAATCATTCCACGGCGGTGTGTAAAGTGCCCACAATAAGATTTATAAACCACATAGTAATTTTGTGCTTGTGTCATATTTTGAGATTATTACTACACATTCATCTGGTGATTGTTGGATAAATGTAAACATTTCATACATTCTGTTTCAGATATTGTTGTTTTCACTACTATTAACTTGATTAATATGATCCAGGATTTTTTTTTAACGTCCTCCAACGTTAAGTCATATAGGACAATGAATTGAATTGGTGAAATAATGCTCAAATGTTCCCAGGGTCCATAGAGGTTAGAGTTACCCGACATTCGCCTTTCAGTATAAGGGAAAACCCAGGAAAAAACCTTATCCAGGTAACTCACCCTGATCGAGGTTCGTGAGGCAGACACTCTAGCACCACGCTACTGAGGCGGGCATAAACGAGTTTACCGTGTATTTTACACGACACATAGTTCAAAAAACTCAATTTAAATGTATGTAAACACTGCAAAGAAATAAAGGAATATACAAAAAGATTATTAAAACTGTTATAAACAATGCATAAAGTAAATTTTATATAAGCTATATATGTAGCCCACGCGACCACTCACGTCACAAATCATCACGTGACTACTCGAGGGTTAAGAAAAGCAAGGCATCAAATACTCACCTGCCAGTTTACGTTTTCTTCCTTTTTTTCTTCTATTTTTATTTTTCATACAGATATTATTCTAAGTATTCCTCTGCTACTAAACTTTCAATTTAACGTTCAAAACTGAAACATTATATGAAGTGTGTGTAAAATAATTACTGTGCGGCGTTCTAACAAGGATCGGTGTAATTCCCTATGGTTTTGGTGGTGCTCTTGCAGTGTAGTTAGTCGGCTAGCGTTCCGCTAAAGAGGCTTAAATTAAATCTGTGGTAGACTAAGCGTTAAAGGACAGCTTCCCTTTTTCAACATCACTTCTTTTGCTGGATGTTCATTTCGCTAGTTACGAAATTGTTTTCATTCTCACCTCTGTTACCCAGTAACAATCGAAGGTGAGGATCTGCTCCCGTAGCTGGAACACCACTATTGCACAGGGGGCGTTGACACCAGACAGCAACATTCTCTCTTTTATTTATTTGCCATTTGCTTCTCTTCTTTATTTGTCAGTTTGCACTAGCATTACACGAAAAGTTGTACCCTAATATTATAGCCACGAGTTCATACAACTAACAGTATCTTTGTATACGAAGTGAAGTGTTTTCAATAAGTTGGAAACACTTTTAAATTAGACATGAATCTCAAACTTACCGAATAAACACGTTTACTGCTTAAGAATTCAATATTGTAAGAATAACTGTAAATATGAACGTTGTGAGCTTTTCTAGCCAACTAAAATTAGCAGTGATTTAGCCTAATGAAATATGTTAGAAAGCAAAAGCAATTATTTAAATTTGTCATCTAAACAATTAGGCAAATGTTATAATCTCACTGCAGGAACTTAATGCTTTCAAGAGGGCAAAAATATAAGAAAACTGAAAGAAAACTTTTTTAGCATCTTTAACGCAAGTAAATGAGTAGCCTTTTATAAAATTTTCATAAAGATGCATTTCTAAACACAAAAAACTAGTTAACTACACTTCAATTTAATTTATTGATATAAACTTTCCCATTTTCATTCTTATTCAGTTTAGTTGAGAAAATTATCTCAGTTTCAACAAATGAGTCATCTCCCAGGTAGTATCTTAATATCTTGCTCACGTTTACAATGTGTTACTAGTTTGGGTAATGTGCTTTCCCTCGTATGTTAGACAATACTGTCGCCAATCACATTGTTGAATTAGAGCCGCCAGAACTGTACGCGTGGGCAGGAAAGAAAGAGAAATATAGTGGCGCGCAGAGCTGGGCGCTTGCCGAGAGAGAGAAAGAAGCAGAGAGAAGTCTGGAATTTTCTGTCTTTCTCTGATGCCGTCGCTGTTGTTATCGAAGGGTCTACTGCATTCTAGAGCAATGACTGGAAGGTATAAAAAGCAGCAAAGTATGATAAGCAGTCAGTTGCAGTTGTGTGATGTAACACAGGGGAATCTTTCGTTTGTTTACGTCATTTTGCTGCTGCAATGATTTTCAAAGCCTCTGTTTACTGTAATAAAGAATGTTTTAAATTTCTTTAAACAAGACTTTTGTTTCTACCAATCCACGAGGTAACAATACTTTTACCGAATCAGTAAATTTGAAGTAAACATCTGAATATAACTTGTGAAACTAATTTGGAGCCCTCATTCTGGTTAATAAGCCTTAAAATGCAGCAAATTATCTACTGTGTACGTTAATTTTATATGTTCTCTTGAATTTTGTTACCATTCTTTTTACCATTATATTTATGCCTGAATGTTGGATAGCACTGCATAAACTCCTCTATGCAGCGGTTTAAATTATATTTATATGTCGCACCAATTTTAATGCCGGTACAAAAATAGCATTCAACCATTAAGACGCGGTGCTCTGGGTTCATACCCAAGGGAATCTGGTTGTATAAATTACCAGCGCAACCACATTCAGAGCGCTGTAATTTGCTTACTGTTCCACAAATATTACCGCTGCTTCTCCGATAGAGCACACTATGATTTCAAGATAAAATCACCAGTAAACTATGACGTCATTCTTGCTCAATCGGAGGGCGGGAAATAACGAACAAAAATGATCATCCTGTATAGGAAAGTTACAACACAAAAGTACATACTTTCATATTTCTACTGAAAATTGTTCAAAATATATTAGATATTCCATTGAAAAAAATAGGTATATACTTAACATTACTTAAAGGTTTTCAGTCGAATGTTTTTCTCGTAGTAGCTTAAAATATAAAATATAAAGGGGTCTTAAATATGCATTTTCCCATAGATATTCAATAGATTTTCAAAATGGGGCTTCTTACTCATAAAAAACGCCCACAAAGTTTCATTTTCTCAATTACGTATACTTCGTTTTAAATTATTGAATATTTAGGTCCCTGATTTAGTTTACACGACTTAGTTGTAGTAAGTCATATGTATATTGCGCCTTATGAAGCGAAAAATATGAAATTATTTTTTCCTTAAAAACCAGATTTATAGATACATACCGAGAGAGGCTGCTTCTAATTTTGACATGCATTTAAGTGCCCATTAGCTATATAAATGCAATATTAACATTTAAAATGTGTGTATTAGATCCTGACGTCACAGTTGAGCTATCGGAAGTGCCAAAAAGTGGTATTCACACTCATATGAATTCTTTATTCTTGTTAAGTTATTTTTAAAACCCTTATTTTTATATTTTACATGTTAATTGGAACTTCACATTAAATAATTACTAATTTTCTTATAGCTGCAATAAGAATATGGGGCGATAGTCAAAGTTCTTGGTCGCAATGTGATGGCTTTGGAAGTCCGTTGTCTTTGCATTTCCAAGGGGTAAAAAGCGAATGACTACAAATTTAGGAATATACGTATTGGAAAATCAAAGAACATGAGATATCTCAAAAAGTGATGCACTCCATAAAATAAAAAAGTGTGTTCGACATAATTTATTATGCGTTTTAAAAAACTCAAAAATTGTTGTATCATAAGAATTTTCCTACTCCTTGTTGTTTATCCTTCATGCAAAATGAAACGTACTTCTGAAAACAATTGCGTAATCATTTCATCTGTCATAAAACTATGTTTAAAATATAATATTTTAATCGAAATCGTTAGAGAAATTTCAAAGAAAATCAAAACTTTCAATAAATTATCTGTATAATGAATAATCTTGATTGGAGATTTCCCTGAAAATCTTCATATAGCATCCGTGGAACGCGCTGGAAGTAAATGTGAAGTTTGCTAAATATGGGAAAGATTCTAGATTACATTTAGACGTACTATTTCTCTGTACATTTGGCATGGTCATGTACTACCTCATCAATGAAAACCCTTAGAACTCACATTTTTGACACTTACTACCTTTCCCATGTCAATGTCTTCCTTAACTGATTTTTCGTTTTTTAGTTATGCTGTTCCAAGACATACACAGAAACAGGCACACATAGATATAGAAACACACATAGACCTTTTTCCAAAAACTATTTTTTAAGCTTCAGAGGGTCTCAAATCATGCATATCCAATGAAAGGATATGGTATATTTTTACGGAGGGAATTAGGTATGTCGACCAGACTTGATCTGTTATTTCTATGCCCCAACTGGGGTATACCTGTGAGGAAGCATGAGGCGAGAAGAGACAGAGTGCGGCCGAACGAAGGCGTCACGACAATGCAGAGGGTGGAGTCCTTACTGGTGGAGGGTGGCGGTCCAGCAAAACCACAATCCACACAATGACCTACTTGGCCGATCCGGAGATTGGATACCGTCCTACCGGAGGAGGAAATGCTTACCTGGAGCATATCATCTG
Source organism: Mantis religiosa (assembly GCA_030765055.1). Lineage (NCBI taxonomy): Eukaryota > Metazoa > Arthropoda > Insecta > Mantodea > Mantidae > Mantis > Mantis religiosa. Next base: position 76,848,095 of record CM060949.1, on the reverse strand, counting down.
CCATTCATCGCCGAGGCTGTCGCTGATACTTTCCAACCTGAAACAGACCACCAGATGAGAGATGATGTAAAATGGTAATGGAGATGAAATGGAGGGACAGGAAAGTCGGGGGATGTAACTAACCCTCCCAGTATTCACATGGTGACCCGGGAAAACCCGCGAATACGCAGGTAGGGTTGCCATGGGAATCGAACCTGGAACTTTCGAATACGGGCAACATGCGAAATCGCTTGTGCCAACCCGCTTTGCGCTTGTAGTGAATTTTCCAAATCTAATTTTTGTGGTGAAATTCAGTATTTCACGTTTACGATGTATAGCTGAGAAAATAAAAATGTGTTGCTGGAATAAAAGGCGGGTTAGAAGAAATTCAGCATACTCGACGACTACTTGCTGCTAGCTCCTCTAGTCAATATTTGAACTGCGTGGTGCCGCTCGAGTTCAGTTGCTCAATCCCAGCTTCCTGCTGCACAGTCCTCCACTCAGCCCAGCGATACACTTGCCTCTCTTGTCCAATTCCACCTATCGTTTAACAGTCCTTTACTCCGTCATAAGAGCTTTAGTCTCTCTGCAGAACCCTCAGTATGCCAATCAGCATAATAATCACTAATTGTTAGAATATCGGGCTTGAAGTGAATTTCTGAACAAAAATGAGTTATTACATTTCTATTTTTTACTAGCCACAGAAATGCCCGCCTCTACGGTTAGAGAATAGCCAGCCCCACATTCAAGAGGTCATGAGTTCGAATTTCGATCATGGCAAGTCAGTTGGATAGGACTATTTCCTAGATTTCCCTTATCCAGAAAGATGTGTGTTGGATGATTCTAAGCTCTATAATACTTGGGTTCATTTCAGCATCATTTCACTGATCAAATTCATCGACCAACATGACTTATGTTTGATGACGTTAAAATGATGGCTACATTAGCCAGGGTAATTAATGTATTGCACCCAATACTTTTCAGTCAGCCTATAATATATAAAACGGACAAATTTGTACCTAGATTAGAATTGTAAAATTTGTAATTGAGATTGTAATATATATATATATATAATAATAATAATAATAATAATAATAATAATAATAATAATAATAATAATAATAATAATAATAATAATAATGATGATGATGATGATGAGTGTGGTGTTTAAGGGCCCGTCGACAAAAAGGTCATTTGGGCCAATGATGATGATGATAATGATGATGATCATAATGATAATGATGATAATGATAATGATGATGATGATAATAATAATGATAATGATAATGATGATAATAATAATAACAATAACAATGATAATGATAATGATAATGATAATGATAATGATAATGATAATGATAATGATAATGATAATGATAATAATAACAATAACAATAACAATAACAATAACAATAACAATAACAACAACAACAACAACAACAACAACAACAACAACAACAACAACAACAACAACAACAACAACAACAACAACAACAACAATAACAATAACAATAACAATAATAATAATATATTGTTGTTATATAAAGTTTTCATCATAAATATCGCCACTGATAAAACTTGAGAGCAAACTCACGAAAATGAAGAGCCGTGCTTTTTGCTTTAAAGTCAGAAGTTAAAGGGTTCTAGTGTCTTCAATTTTTTTTTTTTGATTGATTGTTTTTTCAATGCTTTGTCTACACCTAAATTGTTGTATAAATTTATGCATTTATGGTGTAATTTCACATTGCCAGTGCAATTAATTACAACTTTCTCTACTACAGGTTGGATACAGCTTGATACTTTCGCATGCTATACGTATAAACGGGTGGTTTAAAGGGTGAACAAAGTTACATCAAATAAAAGGATAGCGCAACTCATTACGTCAAGTTTATAGAAACTGCTCGAAATGACAACCTGCGTTTTCAATGCAAAGTTGAGTGTGGCGAACGAACGACTGTCGTACTCTGTCCAAAATTCTTTGTGTATGTCGAATAACTTCTCGTCTGCTATTATTTCAGCAGTTAGGTCCTCTTCTGAGGTAAAAGGTATTTCATACACCAGAGACTTGAAATGACCCCAGAAAAAGTGTTGTAGTTAAATTGTTCTGACCAATCAGATTCACAGTTTAGTTACGAATCGCCATTTCTTCCGAATAGTATTTACGTATTGAAAACACGAAGAAAAAATAACTACATGACAGGAAACGAAACACTGGGCTTTGGAGTACCGGATTTTGGCGTTAAGTATCGGGCCACCAGCACAGTTGTAGAAAGACCAGTAGAGTAGCTACATGTAGCAATAAGGAGATAAACGCTGTTCAGTGTCGCACTGGCAAGAGGTTAGCTCGAGATTTGAGAAATCTTTGAGGCGTTAAACCTTGAGAACACCAAAAAAGGTGCTACTAAGAATAATCGATATTTCTATACTCAGGAAGCAGTTTTAAGGACAATTGTAATGAACAATTTCACCCAACTTTAAGTAATAACTTATCGTCATCTGATGCCATTTAGTTTAAACTCATTTAACTACGTTATGTTTAGCCTATTTCAACTTGTTTATACGAGGGCTGTTCAATAAAGAATGATCAAAATTTTTTTGACAACGTACCTTTACCTAACCTCATAATTTTGTTGGTCCTTCTCAAAATAGTTTCCCCTGAATGCGATGCACTTCTCAAGCGTTTCTGCGTCTTCAAAGACATGCTGTAAACCATTTTTGAGAGATCCTTGAAGACTGCCTCCGCAGCCTTCACCAATGCTTCTCATGATGGATAATGCATCCCACGAAGGCGTTTCTTCAAGTTAGGAAATAGAAAAAAGTCACATGGGCTAAATCCGCACTATAGGGAGGGTGAGGGATGTTACTTCACGTTGATTTTTGCAAGATATTCAGCAACAACATTGACAATATGCAGCCGCACATTATCGTGTTGCAGCATCTATCCTGCCGCATGGAAAAGTGGTCTTTTGTGCCTGATATGGACTTGCAATGTTTTCAAGACACCCCTGTAGTATTGTCCAGTTACTGATGTAAGTGCAGGTACAACATGCTGATAAACCATTCCATGAATATCAGAGAATGAGATGACCATAACTTTCCCAGCAAAAGCAACCACTTTTGTTTTGGGGGGATTGGTGATGAAGGAGATTTCCACACCGAGCTTTGCTGTTTGCTCTCAGGATGAAAATGATGTAGCCAAGCTTCATCAGCAGTGATTACGTTTGTAACTCCGGATCTTCCTCTAACATCAACTTTAACTGCATGTTACCTCTAATGCAGCGGTAGGTGATACTGAACGTGTTTGCACTTGCCTGGTTCTCACAGGTGGGAACCAGGAGTACGCAAAATGAAAACACTACGGCGTGTTTGTTTCACATTGAGCTAACAGGATGTAATAAAATTGAGTTTTTGTGCTAAAAATTATGACCGTAAAAAAATTATGATCATTCTTTATTGAACAGCCCTCTTATTAGTGACGTCTCTTATCGCTGAAATTTTTTGGCCTAGTTCATTAACACCCTGTATAACTGCGTTATTTTACCGAAATGTCAACGTAGATTGCTGAATAAACCGATACATCCCATTTGCTTTATCAAGTCGCTTGTCTTCCCTAAAATGGACATGGGATTACAGAACAGATTTGCTGTATATCAGCTGATGCTAAAATGCTAATACGGAGCAAAACAAAACAGAATTTTTTGTACCCTGCAAGATTGAGATGCGGACGTGTTTACGTGTACACGAAGATAAAGGATCAAGCATTGCAAATGCAGCCGTGACCATGCAGGCGGTTTGTTGAATGTCCCAACACAGGGCCAAGAAGACAGCAACGTGGTTTAAACGTGCTGCATAATTGAGATGACTTGGTGGTCACTGGGAAAACTCCGTACCTCCATGCACCACCTGGAGGAGGAGGTAATTATTACAGAGCTACTCTCCCAACCTCCTTCCCTCTGCCAATTTCCGGGGCTTAGATTGCCCACTTCATCCCACATCCTGCAAGAAGGGCATCCATCCTCCATTGTTCCTGACAAGCATATTCTGTTAATAGGGAGGCTAACTCCTTAACAAAGTAAACCGTTCCTCAGCGTCTCTTGATGGGCTCATCATGCTTTATTAGGTTACTGCGTCGCCGAGGACAAACCTAGTTGTACTCGAGAGTGTGGTAAACAGTGGCGAGGTCAATTATAACGAACTAACAAACACGTTCATCTGAACAATTAAGGGAAAGCTAAGTGGCCAAAATTACGAAAATACGTAATTTGTTGTGCAATTTTCTCTTTAATTTTATATGCCTATATTTTCCATAGAATATATTATTTATGATTTAAATATATTTGTTTTTAATTGTATTGCAATACTATTCTGTACACATAATTCTGCACAGAAGGAAAGCATAGTGGTTACTCACTTTGCATTAGAGAGGTACATTTAGTCCATCTTTTATTGGACGTTTGGTTTCGCTTTACTATTGGGAACTCCTGTTAAAGGTTGCAGATTCTGTGTGTTCGTTCAGCTCTTTTGATTTTCTTCATATTTTACATTTTTTCTACAGATATATAAAACCTCGCTGTGGCCAAGAGGTCAGACACCTTGACTCTACGCAAAGAAGCTCAGATTCAATCCCGGGTAACCGCATGTGGGCGAGTGTTCTCGGTATTTCCAGCACCTCACTCTTCATTCCAACAATTGTTTCATTATCACCTTTCCTGTCTTTCATTTCGACCACATGTCATCTAATTTTCATCCTCGTACCAGGCGTCGGACTGAACACTCACTTTGGTATGCCACCTGATCCCAGGTCTCGGCTCCTCAAAAGAAAATGCTTCCTTGTGGGTCCTGTACTTGGGGGGTAAACAATTGAAGAATAAAAAGAAGCAGATATATGCCATTTGTTATGAAGCGTAGCTTAACCTGTAGCAACTTCTTTAGTACCTGGCAGCATCTACTGTAAGGGACCCATTTATTTAGTAGCCGTTAAAGGCAAACTAAATTTTAAAATGATATATAGCTAAGACCATAATTCTATTCTCTTTAATTAACAAAGTCATTGGACAAAAGTACTCCAGAGAACTTATAAGATATACAACCATTTTATCCTTTCGGAATTTCAGCCCGCTCATTTTTTTCCAAGTAATTGGATAATAAATATAAGAGATGATCAACAGACTGAGACTGATTTTTTTCACAGATGTTTATTACTGCAATTCAATGTTTACATGATATTTTTCAAAGTATTCCCCTCCTACCTCAATGCACTTTATATAGCGTATCTGTCAGTCCTTGAACACGTGCTGCAGTCCATTCTTCGTCAGATCCTTGAGAATCACCTCACTTTTCTTGAGCACAGCTTCAGAGTTCTCAAATCGAATTCCCCTAAGCTATGCCTTTAATGATGGGAATAAAAAGGTCACACGGTGCAATATCGGGGCTGTAAGGTGGATGTGGTACATAGATAATGTTGAATCGAGCCAGAAGCTTCATGACTTGATTTGTGACGTGAGGCCGTGCATTGTCATGATGATGTCACCACCCAGTCTGAGAAAGCTCTTGTCGTTTCTTTGCAATGTGCTTCCTCAGTGTAGCCAATACTGACGTGTAGTTTGCTGTTGTAACAGTAGTGTGGGGGAACTGCATGCTCGTAAATCATTCTATTACAGTAAAAAAAATGTGGTCACCATCACTTTCCCTGCAGATGGAGTAACTTTTATCTTTTTTGGTGTTGGAGAACCTGTCGATTTTCACACTGTGCAGGCTTGTTTTCCTCCAGGATCATAATGATGCAGCCATGACTTATCACCGGCGATTATCGAAGCTTAGGAGAGATTTGAGAACACTGAAGCAGTGCTCAAGAAAAGTGAGGTGATTCTCAAGGACCTGACAAAGAATTGTCTGCAACACGTGTTCAAGGACTGACAGATACGCTATAAAAGGTGCATTGAAGTAGGTGTCTCCCAAAACGGGGGAACGCTTAAGTGCAGCTGCCTATGAGAATTAAACAAGGCCATCCCATTCCCAATTAAAAAAAAAAAAAAAAAAAAAAAAAATCAAGCACCCCAGCAGAACATGAAACCAATGAGCCCATTTCGCAGGTTAAGCCGCAAAGCGGCTAGGTACTGCGGCATAAGACACCCGGACGCGGAAAAAGAAAAATAGCCTTGCCCGACTAGGACTACCTGTGGATCTCTGGAGGGGACCTCTTTGAAAAAGATCATGTAAAGTCTCAGTTTTTGTCAATCAGCCCTCATATAACAGGTTTAACATTGGCAGGAAAGAAGGTAATCCGTAAATAATAAAAGGTGGCATATAAGGAGAGCTCTAAAAATTAATAACTAAAGAAATTTACAAGTCGAGTCATAATGTTCTATACCAATACTGTAGTGTAGAAGATGTTCAAAATATATCCTATTGCCAATAATACATGTCAGCAGTTTTGTAGTTGCTATCAGTAATGTTCCAAGAGTATACATCCCTTCGTGGGAAACTGATTTTGGGACCGAAATTTCCTGTATTCGCAATACTGATTCATGCAAGCCGATTGATAATGCTATATGAAGACTGAATAGTACTGTAAATAAAGCTTTCAAATTATCTTATATCCCTTATTAAGTCAGGAAACAAATTACTATGGATTCAAAATTTTCATAAAACTTTTATTTCCTTTAATGAGCATGTTGGTGAATATTGTAGATTATAAAGGCTATGTAAGTAAAATGAATAGGTAGGGGAACTGAGTACAAAGAATCTGATATATCGTGAGAAAGAACAGAGGATAAAAATAAATCCTTTGGATAACTTGGTTTTCATAGGAAGCTTTACATGCCATCACATGAACACAGCTGAAATTATGAACTTGCAGTTCATAAACAGGTAAATTATTCAAACGTAATGTAACATCCTCGTGACTTTTTCTTACTTCATATATATAATCTTTTGCAATATATTTTGCAATCAATGGGCATGATGCGAAATAGGTTTCAAAAAGGCAATAAAATGTAACACATTTTAATATGAGAAAGCCGCAGTATCAAGAATACTTTCATTCAACCATGAGATACTTACGAACATTCGATTAAACTTTCATCGTAAAATGTCCAAAATATGGGAATATCTTAATGCACACAAGAATGTACATGTCGTTAAAGGGCAACATATATTTTTCGAGATAGTCCTCGCTATTGATTAGTATTTTCAAATCCTTTTATATTTCTGAAATGAAGAGTAATTGATAGAGTGAACATGAAAAATTCAATTCCATGGACGGGATTTAAACCACGAATCTCCTGGTTTCCGTCCAGTTGCTCTAACCCATTAATTTACCATGGCCAACGTGCCGTGCTGACATATTCTCCATTTTACTCGTATACTTCCCCGGTAGACCACTAGGGGCTCTCGCATTCGAGATACACCGTTTGTGGCGACTTACTATCCTAAGTATTTGAGCCCCAGGCTTCATCATTTAACTCTTATTATTTTAGTTAGTAGATGGAAATTAATCATTTCAAAACACTAGCCGTATATTGGCTAAGGTTGTTGATAGAGTCAACATGAAAAATTCAATGCCATGGTCGGGATTTGAAGTGTGAAGAAATGATTAATTTCCATCAATTAACTAAAATAATAAGACTTAAATGATGAAGTCTGGCACATAAGTATTTACGATAGTGAGTCGCCACAAACGGTGTATCTCGAATGCGAGAGCCCCTAGTGGTCTACCGGGGAAATATACGAGTCAAATGGAGAATTTAATGTCAGGACGGCACATTGGCCATGGTAGCTCAATGGTTTAGAGCGACTGGACGGAAACCAGGAGATCCGTGGTTCAAATCCCGGTCATGGCATTGAATTTTTCATGTTAACTCTATCTATCGAGAACCTTAGCCTATTTACGGCTAGTGTGAGGAAATGATTAGTTTCCATCAATTAACTAAAATAAGAAGAGGGATTATTGATTTTGTCCTTTCGCTCCTCCTGTGTCTCTCCTTCTCTTGGACTTGCAATGAAAATGAAATTTCAAAGTTGTTAAGAGTATCTCATTGAATAAGGGCTATAGAAGGTCATGTGAATATAACCGTTTTTTCATTGAAGAACACCCACCAAGTCTTGTAGCTATTTAGCAACAGGTAGATGTACGGTTGTTGCACTTTGCATGGAGCTCTTCAAGTCATGAATTTTGTAAAGCAGCGCTTGCTTCCGGGCAGCGAGGGGCTCTCGGGGCGGATCCATCACAAGGTAGGGCGTTGTTTGACCCGCTAGGATGCATCTCCATTAGGATGCTGCAACGCTCACTTTCCTACACAACCAAGTGCAGCAGCACTGCTTGGATGCCCAGCGCACTCGAGGTGTAACTCCCCAGACTGCAAAGTTGGGCACCAGATTTCATAGAACTTTAATAAATCCCCGTATTATTTATAGCCCTCACTTCTGTACTACAACGACAGCGTACCAAACATTTCCTATACTAAGTAAGAAAGGCAACATACCGAGGAAAATCTTAGGTGATCACAATGCAGCTTATTCAATGCTCATTCTTTTTTATATCTGATAAATTATATTATACAATATTTTATCTATTTTATATTCTTGTTAGTTCAATAAATATTGCATAGAAATATTTCATGACATATTTTATTTCACAATCGTAACTAAATTGTATTACATCAAAATAAAGGATAGGCAATTTGGTTATATGACAAACATACGAGGGGGTATTGAAAATTTTTAATTATCACCCGGTAGTTAATATGCTAAAGTGATGAACATTTTTCTGTGTCATCATTGGTCCTTCAGGACATAATGTTGGTATTTGAGTGATTTCAGTCCTTTTGGTATTTTTATACTGAGTACCAGAAGTGACTGAGCTGTAAGATGGAGAAAATTGAGGCTTGTGGTGTGATAAGTTTCTGCATTTGAAGGGCAAAACTGCCCGGGAAATCCATGATGAGATGACGACTATTTATTGAATTGATTGCCCATCATATTACACTATTGAGAGTGGGAAAAGGAATTTTCAAACTGGTCACACGTCTCTGACAGATGAGTAAAGATCTGGTATACCGTCAATGACAGGCGATGCTGTCACATTCCAGAAAGTGGAGTGTTTAATACTGGAAGACAGACGAGCAACCATCCACCATGAATGAGACACATCTTAGTTATGGTAGTGTGTAGATCTTCACATCTCTAAAGTTTGTGCACGGTGGGTTCCACATTTGCTAACCCCTTTACAAAAGCATGCACGGCGTGACCTTTCATAGAAATGTTGATGTTGTTGGAACAGGATGGCGATATTTTTTTTTTGTGCTAACCATGGATGAATCTTGAATCTATCAGTATGATCTAGAGAATAAATCCATGAGCATGGAACGGAAACATGCAGTTTCCCCATCCCCTCCCAAAAAGGCAAAGATGAAAAGGTCAACTGGGAAGGTCATGCTCTCATTTCTCTGGGACTGTCGTGGAGTCATTCATACAGATTATCTTACCAAGGGATAAACCATCACTGACAGATACTCCTGCAATATTCTGGACAAGTTACGAGCAGCTCTGATTAAGAAACGACGCGGTGTGCTCTACAAAGTTGTTAATCTATTGGCTAACAATGCACCAGCTCATTCAACTCAAGTTGCGGTTGATAGAACAAGGGTATGTGGCTTTGAGACGTTACAGCATCCGCCTTATTCGCCTGATCTCGAAACAAGTGACCTTTTTCTTGTTCCCGGAAATGAAGAATCCGTTGTTGGCTCACCAATTTGACAACACAAATGATGTAATTAATGAAGTGGAATGGTTTTTTTAAAGCGAATTCTGCAAACTTCTACAGTCAAGGTATTCGGAATGACAACAAAAGCTGGAAAAAATGTGTAAATCTGGAATATGACTATGTAGAGATGAACTATTAAGAACATATCAGTATAAACTCTCCATCGCATTTTAAAGGGTGATAATTAGAACTTTACCATCTCCCTCGTATAAATCTACGACCTCGTAGTTCTAACTATAGAGACATTAAGCTCAGTCGCATACTGACTGCCTCCCCTTAGGAATAATGAAGCAGGAGTCTCCTACGGAAGTAGGTGATCATTGTCCTTAAGGGATCTGACGGAGTATTTAACTAATGTATTTGTTTACTACTGTTTAAAAAGTACGTTAATGAAATATAGCGTATCATAATAAGACGCGATGGTTTGTTACCAATTTTTCTCGATATTCGAATTGCAATACCGATATACGACACCGATATCCATGACACCAGATAGTTCGATTCCTGATACAGTCATTTCTACTTCTAATTTCAATACCAAATGGAATATTGTAAGAACTATGTAATGCTAATAAAATTAAATAGATGAAAAGACTTAATGAGACAAAACTTAAAACCATCAGTGTTATTATTTTCAAACTCTACAGTAAACACTTGAAAGCAAAGCAGTCCACTTTTGTAAGCTTTAGTTAAAAATACTAGCATTTTTACGCTTTTTGGTTAAATCTACTTTTTTTTCTGTCATATATGAGACCTGTTGTAATAGATGGTCTTTCAAAGATAATTGTTGCTGCTACAATACACAAATATTAAGCCACTTCTTTCTGGGGATTTTGAATTTGCTTTCAAGCAATGCAGTGAACTAGAAAGAGGTGAAAATCTTCGTTGAGATATGCTGTGATTTCTTCCTGTAAAATGTTATCTGTGTAACAGTTTTTTAGGTTTGAACCTCAATTTCAAAATTGGTTTGGACATTTAGGGATTTGATTAAAATAATATAAATGATATGGGAGAAGAAAAGATGAAAAAATAAGGAAATTTAGTGTGTCATGTAATGACGTAATATGTGAAACTGACCAATTATATATATATATATATATATATATATATATATATATATATATATATATGTGTGTGTGTGTGTGTGTGTGTGTGTGTGTGTGTGTGTGTGTGTGTGTGTGTGTGTGTGTGTTTATGTGTGTGTGTTGGTGCTGGTAACGGAAATAAAAATCAATAATCTTCCTTCTGAAAAAAGGACGCGGATAAGAGGAAGCTTTATAGTGAAGAGTGGACGTACAGGAGAGTAATCTAAAAGAAAAGATATTGTGTAATAATTTATATTCAGTGTTCTGAAGAAAAATTGAATAATCTTACTGAAGAAGCTTGGAGAGAGATCATCTTTCGATCAACGTACACAGGAGTGAGCAGACGTTTTATTTAATCCATCAATACAATTCACAGATTTAAGTTATATTTGAGTAGTAGTGGTTAAAGGATTCATATTGTATTTTAAAGTATCATTTTATTAAAATGGTGGCAAAATTAATTTAGATTACATTTGAAAACGTCGAAGTTGTTGAAAGTAAACTTAAATTATGTATTACGAAATTTAACTTATTCAAATTTTATTTCTTTCACTCGTAACCACCGCCGCAGCCGCCACCGTCACCGCCACCGCCACCATTATTATTATTATTGGTATTTTAATTATCCTGCAGCAGCAGAGATAGTAGTAATATTTATCATTATTATCATTATCACGAGGGTCATAATGCGCTCTTTCACCAATGGAAATGAATAAAATGATTTTAGAAACCCCTAAATTTGTTACGGAATCCTAAAGAAAAGACATCCACGTGTTAGTTATAAAAGGTTACATCAGCACAAGAAATGTATTTAAATACATTGTAACAAAATAGAAAAATCCAGTATTCTCCTCCAACTTCTTGCATTCATTAACAAATTCGTTAACACAATGGTATCTTGCAATTAGATTTTCTTTTAAACGAATACCTATACAACTTCAACCTGTCTCTCTTATTTGTTCTTATGGTTCTATAGTACGCACCAGCTTATGCTGCTAATAAAGCTCTCTGACGTATACACAGCGGCCCGTCGATTCCTCAACACGAGGCCGCGTAGACGTGAAGTGCTTCCTGCACCATTCCATGGTCTGCAGAATCCTGAACGAGAAGCTTGGAATGAACCAAACTTCTATGCCCTGCTCGGTTGACTCATAAAATTGACTGAAAACCAATTCGTGAACTGCTCTACTACGCCGTTTCCTCCACATAGAGCGCATTCTTCGACTGACGTTCGAAGCTTGAGACACAAACTCCAGAACTATCCTTAGACTACCGATCAGCTTTATGCACTTTCAGATGCAGCCAGAATGTTCTGGTCATAGATCCTTCTCGAATCATGTTCTTAAATGTATTGGGGATGCCTCGAAGGTATGTGCCTTCCCCTTCCTAGGCGTTATTTCTTGATGTCAGTCAATGCTCACCGAAGGAAGGCACTATCACTGCAACTCCTCCCTCTAGCAACAAGCAATGGTGACAAAACGTTTTAATGAAACCAAGTGAACGCGTATGTAATACTATGAATGATAGTTAAAATGTAACAAAATGAAAATACCTAAGAAAAATCTGCACTCGAGCACACTTAGTTTCTTTCTTGTTCACAGTCTGCAAAAGTAAAACACGAATAGGGATAATAATGAAGTAGATTAGGGCTGTGACTGCCGATCACCATCTTCACGCTGCGTACATACCTGCGGGACTCAAAAGTCTGGATTCGTCCTTAGGTCTTCGCTGTAGCTGTCTGCCGTCTGTTTCAATTCAATTCAATTCCAGGCTGGCAGGCTGTTTGGAACAGCCCGAAGGGTGGTCAAATCGTTTACCTGCTCTGGGAAGAGCTTTACCACGTAGTGGCGGGATGTGGATGTTGTAGGATGACGGGTGAAAATTAAGTGTAGAGAAGGGAGGGCAAGACATGCGGGGTAACCCGTATCGCTTTAAGCGATGCTCACGAGGTACATAGTCCCCAAGGGATATGACTAGGGCGCTCTGGTGGTGAGGCAAACTCTCGAAGAATTTGGTGGCCCGGCGCCTAATTTCATACTCCACATAGCGGAGGGATGAAGCCTCGTGAATTAGTCTCACGGGGAACCTTGTCCATACAGAATAAACAATCCGAAGACATTTATTCTGTGCACGTTGGAGCAGTACCAGGTTTGAGCCTGCGGCCATACCCCAGATTTCGCACGCATAGAGCCTGACAGGGAGGGCCAGAGCCATAAAGAGGCGCAACTTTAGGGAAACAGACAGCGCTGACCTAAGCACAGGGTACAGTGATGCCACGGCAGCACACGACCGATGCGCTTGCTCCCGGATGTGTTCTCCGTAAAGTTAGGCCCTTGTCCAGCTTGACTCCCAAGTATTTGATTGAATTCTCCCACCTGATCCCTTGCCCAAAGTAGGTGAATGTGGGGAAGTTGGCGGGAAAGCGGCGCTTGGTGAACAGTATCGCTTGGCTTTTCTCCGTGTCTGTTTCTTCTTTGCATCTTCGTTGTTATGCATGGGCTATTGTTCGGTTCTTAGAGTGCATAGTCGAGAAAACACAACTTAGCAGAACACACGATATTTTGTAGGAAATGCACTTTATTCCTGGTTTCCGTAACTATCGACGTGAAACCCGGCCACGATAGTATAATTTTAACCGAATTTGGCCGCTTACAATACAGAGTACTATCGCATTGAATTTGCTATCGCTACATGGTGACATCTGTGAAGAAGAAGTAACAAGTAACAACCATCAAGTAACAAAATAAAATAAAAATGAACAGTGACCCGGGGTTCTCTTTTATCCTGTATATATCTCATTTTGAGCTGGATTTCGCACCCCAAACTAATCCTTTTGTTTGAGTGGACAGATCTAGTAAATTTATCAATATGGAGATCCCTCATTGGTTGGAAAGGATACTCAAGCCACGCGTCGCATAAGAAAATCTCTACACTTCGCTAGTGTGATGACACCTAACGGTACCTTGAAAATAGCTGAGTATACCGGAGCTATTCTAGCAAACATCAACCCCATCTGGAAGTCGCTTGCCAGTGTGCATGCAAAGTCCTTTTAATTTGTAATATAAGTTCAAATTATAGAATAATACACTGAAAATTACATTATAAAATTCCAAAAGAGGGCTAAAATTACCTGTAATATTCTGAAATAAATTTCATTCTTTATACTTCTTATATACTTACTGATAAAGACTTCATCTGAACACTTAAATAAGGACGTTAAGCTTGATGTTAAAGGTGCGTGTTTCATGATAAATATAGAATAAAATCTATGCGGGTACCGTTAGTTTATATTTTATTATAGCATATATGAGTCATTTTGACAATTAGCAATAAGTATTTCAAGTTTCGATGAAAATAGTTATAATCAGCGCTTGTTTCTGAAATTCCTATGGTATAAAACAATTTTATGTTGCTATTTTCTCACAGGAGATGTGTGCCGTTTGTTTTCTTCCCGGCACATTTTTGATGCCCTTCCGGTTCGAGGGCGCTGCCGTCTTGTTGTTTTGGGGTTTCCGCCGTTTCTCTCTGGGGGCGCTGCGGTGTCCGAGGCTTCTTGGGTGGCTCCTTCGAACCGGGAGAGCAGAGTGTGTGCCTGGTTGGTGTCGCGTGGGCGTTTCTTAGGGTGAGTGCTCCAATTCGGGTTTCCCGATTTTTCTCTTAGGTTTTTTTTTATAATTGGTCTTTTGGTGAGCCGTGTGTTTTTTTGGGGCTCTTTCTCCCAGATTCGGGACCAGAAGTATATTGTTACCTTTATCTGTCTGGTTGGTCTATGCAAAGTGTAGCAAAAAGAACAAACGAGAAATAAATCCATGTTAAGGTTCTGATAAAGGCGTATGATTTTAATTTAATCCCATGACCCTGGGTTGGCCCGTACAAATTGGTAGCAGAGCGTGGTTCATTTGACGCTTGGCTCTCGGCTTGGTTTCCGCGCGTTCGTGTTTGTTGCTTTTGACGTTCTTTGTGCCTACTACTGTATCCTTTGGCAGTGAGGAATGGCGACTTCCTTAGCAAATGTTGACCGCTTGCGTAAAGGTGAGCTGATTTTTGAGTTGTTACTTCGTGGTGGGCAGGTCTCTCCTGCGGCCGACTGGTCGGCCATATTAGACGCATTGCGTCTTGTCAAGGACAAACCGTTCATTGCTTTACCTGATAAGCATGATTTAGTTGCCAATTCCCCTCAAGTGTGTCCTGAAGCGCTTTTAGAGTTGGGTGAGGTTATCCAAGATTTGGAGCGTGAGGGGACCCCTTCAAGAGGACAGCAGGTTCGTTTATTGGCGCGCATCCAGCATTATATCAACAGGTTAGATTATCTCATTACCTATTTTCCGCGTTCCGAGCTTTTACCTCGTGTTAAGACACTCAAACAAAATTTTGAGGCGCTCCTCGAGAAATTTATAACGCCATGGCTCGTCAAGGGGGAGAAGACGCTAAGCTGTATTTCCCGGAGACCTCGTCTTCCCCGGCTGTGAGTCCCGTAGCTTCTCTTTCGACGCCATTTCGTGCCTTAAAAATCATACACCCTTTACAACAGTTGGTGGAGGCAGTGGATATGTTCGAGGTGTCGGATGTGATGTCGGCTTTCACGTTTTTGAAATTCCTAGTAAAGCTTAACAAGGTAGCCATGGTGCACTCGGTTTCTTCCGATTTAACCATGCAGGCAGTTGCGACCAAGGTCAAAGGTGTGGTTTTGAATCTGTTGCTTAGAGCAAGGCAATCAGCTGACCCTTTAAGTACTTTTCATGCTTTGGTTTTGGAATTCTTTATCCCGCGTCGTGAATCGTTAAAATTATTGCAAGACCATTATTTACGACCTCAAGGTCTGGCCGAACCGTTTGTCCAGTATATGGAACGGGTCAGAGACGTGGCCTTGGCCTTACGTCTCCCAGATACGGAGCAGGCAGTTTGTGACGTCATCATTTCGGGTTTGAATCCCGAAGCTCGCTCCACTCTTGTTTTCGCGACACGCCCTAATACGTTCACGGCATTGGAATCTTTAGTGCCCCTGCTTAATGAGTGTTCTTCTTTAGATCGATCTCGCTTAGGTGAAGTGTTGAATTCACCTCCCCCACCACGAGCGAATCGTGGAGATGGTTTAACACCCGGCGTCCGACCTGGGTCATCTACTCACGGGCCCCGGGTAAGATGCTACCGTTGTCAGGAGGTAGGACATATGGTTAAGAACTGTAGTTTTCCTCGCCCAACGGGCATGGACCCTTCGAAATCTGGACGTGATAGTCATTTCCGGCAGCGCCCCATTTGGCGCCAGAAGTTGCCTGCCATGAGCGCGAGTTTGGCTTCATCACGGCGCATTTTGGCTCTACCCCATTCTATTAAACCTCTTGTGCAGGTTGTTGTCGGTAAGGTGAGCGTTTTAGCCCTCCTTGATTCCGGTAGCTCATTTTCTCTCATTAATCAAGTATATTTTCGCAATACATTGGTGCCTTTGTGTCCCAAGGAGGAGAGCTGTCAGGTGCAATGTTTGGCAGTTAATGGTCAGTCCTTTAACGTGTCTAGCAAGGTTAGGTGTACTATCCGCTTTCCTAAGTTCACTTGGAAACATGAGTGCTATTTGGTCCCTGATCTACCCTATTCTGTAATCTTGGGGGCCGATTTTATGTCACGCTCCCGTTTGTGTTTAGATTTTGCGAAGAAACAAGCCACTTTCGGGTTCGCCACTGGAAGTAGTATACCTTTTCAGGAGAAAATATACGACGTTCCACCTCGTCCTCGTCTAGGTAACGTCACGCTATAAGAGGAGCGTGAGGCAGATATTTCCTTGTCTCATTTGACTCATCAACAAGCCGCAGTGGTGGAAGGTTTGGTTCAGGAATTTTCCTCCTTGTTTTCCGACCGATTGGGTGTTACTCATCCTATTGCCTACGATATTCAGCTGACCGACCCGTCCCCTGTTAAGCTTTCTCCGTACCGGCTGACACCACCCAAAATGGCCATTTTGAAGGCTAAAATCAATGATATGTTGGATAAGGGTATCATTAGACCTTCCACTTCGTCTTATAGTAGCCCGGTTTTCTTAGTTCCTAAGGGTGACAATGATTTCCGTCCTGTCGTGGATTATCGCCAACACAATAAAAATACTTATTGAATCTACTCCCATGCCAGACCTCCATACTGACGCCCATCACTTTGCTGGTGCACGCGTGTTTACGACTCTGGATTTAAACAGCGCCTATCATCAGATCCCCTTGTCGGATGAATGTAAACACGTGACTGCTTTTTCATCTCCGTGGAGATTGTATGAGTTTAATAGGATTCCCTTTGGGATTGCTACCGGTGCGCAGGTACTTTCCCGTCTCTTGGACAATTTGTTTTCTGACATTAAATTTAAATTTCTTTACCACTATTTATACGACATAGTAGTGTACTCTCCTGATTTTGATTCCCATATCTTACATTTACGTGAGGTGTTTGATCGCTTACAGAAGGCTGGCCTCACGGTTAAAAGGTCTAAAGTGAAGTTTGCTACCACAGAGATTTCTTTCTTTGGTCATTGGGTGTCGCCCGCCGGTATTACTATTGATTTAGAACGCACCAAAGCCGTGCGCAATTTTCCTCCCCCTAAGAACTTACGTGCATTGGCTCGTTTTGTTGGTATGGTGAATTTCTTTTCCAAGTTTATTCCTTCCTTCGCTGCCCGGGTTGAACCTTTGAATCGCCTTCGGCGGAAGGGTATTAAGTACGTCTGGGGTGACGAACAACAGCGTGCGTTTGAAGACCTTAAGTCCGCCATTTCCTCTCCTCCTGTTTTGGCGTTTCCAGATTTCAATAGAACTTTTATCCTCCAGACTGAAGCTTCTAGTTATTCCCTGGCGGCGGTTCTTCTCCAGGATTTTCCGGAGGGGCGCCGTCCCATTTGCTATGCTTCGCGAACTCTATCTGAAGCTGAACGCAAGTTTTCCATCTATGAGCTCGAAACCTTGGCAGTTTAGTTTGGTCTCGAGAAGTATAAACCCTACCTGGAACATGTATCTTTCATATTGGAGTGTGATAACCAGGCTCTCACGTGGGCGTTAGGGACACCACGTAAAACCGGTAGGCTCGCCCGTTGGGGCGTGCGGATTGGTGCGTTTAAGTTTACACCGAGGCACATTCGTGGTTCTGATAATGTAGTTGCTGACGCCCTTACACGTATGTTTTCTGAGGAACCGCCCCTGTTACCATCTTCGGGGACGGTTTCCGGCTCTAACGCCTGTCTGTCGTTCCCCGAAATGTTTTCCAGCATCGCTGAACATCAGCGCAGGGATGCCTGCATTAATCAGATTATACAGCAGTTTGAGGACGGCCATCCTGTCCCGCCGTATTGCTTACGTGATGGTGTTCTTATGGCGCGTGCTAATTTTGACGGCAAATTTAAGATCGTTTTGCCCGATAGTATCATTCCCATGGTATTTGCTTACTTTCATCTTTCACCCTATGGTGGGCACCTTGGTGTAAACAAGACTCGCGATAAAATACGTGAGCGCTTTATATGGAAAGGCATGGATCGCGATATTGCGACCCGTGTTAATGCTTGTAATATTTGTTCCATGGCTAAGCCGGCGCAGCGAACCACGTGGGGTGGTCTCGCGTCTGAAGTGGCATCTAAGCCGATGGAAAAATTATTTGTAGATTTTATAGGCCCATTTCCCCGGTCGATTCAAGGTAATACTTATGCCCTTGTGGTTGTTGACGCCTTTTCTAAGTTCGTGTGGATTTCGGCCGTGCCACGTGCCACGGCTCGTACTGCTACGAAGGTCCTGAATAACATCTTGGCTGCTTTTGGTGCTCCACGTTACGTTGTGTCTGACAATGGCTCGCAGTTCACTTCCAATTGGTTCAAACAATTCTGTTTTCAGTGGGGGGTAAAACATATCACTACCACCCCATATTACCCTAATCCTTCCCAAGCCGAGAGGGTTAATAGAAATTTGAAATCCGCTTTGATTGCTTTCCATCATGAGCACCACAATCAGTGGGATACTAACTTGGGAAAATTGCAGTTTGCTTTTAACTCTGCTCGTCATGAAGCTCACCAGACCACCCCCTTCAGTTTAATGTTTGCTTTTGTACCCAGTTCCCCTTTGGCGAATATGTGGTCCTTAAATGATCAACTTCCTCAGACCTTTTCTCCCGAAACTATTAGACAGAACTGGAGGAGAGCCTTTAATAATTTAAAACGTGCGCATGAGCTCACCAAAAGGCGTTATGAAGAAAATAGAAAACCCTCTCCTTTCGCGGTCGGTCAACTGGTTATGTGTAAATCTGTCCCTATAAGTTCGCGTAAGGACGCTTTTGCTGCTAAATTAGCTCTGCGTTACTCTGGCCCCTATAAGTTCATTAACATTTTTAAGGGCGTGTCCGTTACTCTGGAGCACTGTAAAACCCATGAAATGCGTCGGGCTCACATCACTCAGCTAAAACCGTGCCCTGACGCTATGATTTGATGTCTGTTTTGGCTTTACACTGTTTGTTTTGGCATTTCAGTGTCTGTTTACGTTGCCGTGTTTGTTTTGCTTCTGCGCCCTTGACCTCGGGGCACGGTTGTGTGTGTTGTGCGGCGCTCGCGTGGCACGCTGCCAAGGCATGTACTCACTTTCTCCTTCCTCTCTCTCTCTCTCTCTCTCTCTCTCTCTCTCTCTCTCTCTCTCTTTCTCTTTCTTTCTGTGTGTGCTTTTCTTATGTGTGAGTGTTATTTAAAAAAGGTTGTTGGGTACCCATGATTGTGTGTTATTTACTTGTTTATATATGCATGGGTGTATATAATTATGTTGATGTGCTTAATATTGTCTTAAAGTATTTTTTTTCTTTATTGTTAAAATTTGGATAATTGTTTTGCTGAAAATATTTATTACTTGGAAAGTCTTTTTTAGTATTGGTCACTTCAATGGTATTTATCCTTATTGTTATTTATTTAAAGATATTTATTGCTGTTACTCGTTTGAAAATATTTATTACTTGGAAAGTGTTTATTAGTATTGGTCACTTCAATGGTATTTATCCTTATTGTATTTATTTAAAGAGATTTATTGCTGTTACTCGTTTGAAAATATTTATTACTTGTCCTTCAAAGATATTTCTGCCCCTTATGACCTAAAAATATTTTACAAATCTGGCTGGTTAATATTCTTAAGTTACCACTTCTGCTTCTCGTTCCGTTTCTGGCTTTGTTTTATGTTTCAGCCTCCTCATCTCCTTCCGTGATCCTTGCCTGTTCTGCCATCCTGTATTTTTCCGCCTCGTGCCAGCCCCTCCCGGCCGATCCGGTGTGACAGTGACCTTCTCGTTTGCCACGCTTTTTCTCAACCTCGGAAGAGTCGCCACGTGGGAGCTAGCTTCGCTTCTACTTCTTCGACTTCAAGCCACGTCATTCGTCTTTGCTTTGGTCACCCTTCCGTGACCTCCCTGGCTGTTGTAAGGCGTTCAGAGGACTAACCTGCTGCCCTTTGGTAACGTTTTGCCTCTGTTCACTTCTGCTCCTGAAAGACTTGCCGCCAGTGTTCTGCTCTCTACGTCACGATTGTGTGTGTGAAAAGGGACAGTGTTCTCAGTGTAAGAGTGACGTATGGTATGTCACGGTTGTGAGGGTGAAAAAAGGAAACTCAGTTTCACACCTGCTCTCTACGTCACGACTGTGTGTGCAAAATAGAGACAGTGTTCTCCGTGTAAGTGTGACGTATGGTATGTCACAGCTGTGAAGGTGGAAAGACTCAACAAGTGTACGCAATACTCATACTCATTGCTACCCAGGGCAGACTTTCTATGATGTTTGGTGCTCATCCGACTCTCCTAGGGTTTCCTTCTTCGCGCTTCATCATTCCGGGGTCTGGAATGGCTTTCTTCCTTTCCTTGGTTTCTTTCAGCCTTTCCTTTCTTTCCGTTTGGCTTCTCCACCCTGTGTTTCCGATGGGGAGAGGGTGTTTGTGCCGTTTGTTTTCTTCCCGGCACATTTTTGATGCCCTTCCGGTTCGAGGGCACTGCCGTCTTGTTGTTTTGGGCTTTCCGCCGTTTCTCTCTGGGGGCGCTGCGGTGCCCGAGGCTTCTTGGGTGGCTCCTTCGAACCGGGAGAGCAGAGTGTGTGCCTGGTTGGTGTCGCGTGGGCGTTTCTTAGGGTGAGTGCTCCAATTCGGGTTTCCCGATTTTTCTCTTAGGTTTTTTTTTTATAATTGGTCGTTTGGTGAGCAATCTGGTCCCAGATTCGGGACCAGAAGTATATTGTTACCTTTATCTGTCTGGTTGGTCTATGCAAAGTGTAGCAAAAAGAACAAACGAGAAATAAATCCATGTTAAGGTTCTGATAAAGGCGTATGATTTTAATTTAATCCCATGACACTGGGTTGGCCCGCACAGATGTGCATTACAGCAGTAGCGTCGGCTCTGGACGTTTTACTTACTCTGACTACTAAATATAAAGCATTCAAATTACTAACTAAATCAAATTAGTGCTTCAGTAGGTGTAAATGGCTTGCTGTTGCAATGTTTCGCTCTCTCGCTCATAATTTATAATAGGTGTCACGCATTGGCGATTCTACACTCATAACGAAGTGCAGCATATTCTGGGTTTTGTTAGTCTAGTATCTGTCATTTTCATTCGCGTTGCGTTTGTTCCACATATGAAAAGATCTGACAGTTTTCATGGACATTAGCCGTTAAGTTAGGCGACATCACCAATATTGATGCTGAAAACTGTGAAGAAAGTTTGATGATTCCTTTAGCATTGGATTACAAAAGGATAATGATATTGTTATGTGTACGTACACACCTGTCAAATTAAACTGTAGTTACAACGTTTATCTCTTCTCTTACATGACCTGATTGTGTTATAGCCCATTAAATTGTAGAAGAAGCATTAATTTCCATGAAATATGTATACGTTGCTGCAGGTGGATAACTTGACAATCAATCACGAAATAACCGAAATGTTAATAATGATGATGATGATGATAATGATGATAAATTGTTTATTTTATGATAAATTGACCCGTATACGAATTGGTCACTCCAGCTTCACTCATTCATATCTTCTCTCAAGACAGCCGCAGCCTACTTGTAAAGAATATAATAAAAACCTTACAATTTACCACCTTCTCATAGAATGCAATGAATACAAAAGAAACAGAAGACAACACGGAATCACACAGGACATCTCCACACTGCTACATACTGCTAAACAGTTTCAAACTACGACGCAATCTATTTAATTACCTAAAGGATATAGACATTTGGAAATTAATATAAATTATGTGCAATATACTTTAATCAATTTTAATTTATAATCTACACAGTGGTGTTAAAGTAATGAATTTTTTGTTTTGCAAAATAGTGTTGTTAACTTATTTATGTTCTTGTCTTTATTTTCAGTTATCTGTATTTAATGTATTTTTTTCATAATTAATCTTATTAATGTGTATATTTTACATGTTTGATTGTCGGCCCAAATGACCTTGTTGTCGACGGGCCCTAAAACCCCACACACTCACTCACTTGTTTGATTGTCATCCTGAATATTGAATGTAAATTTTTATATATGTTACTAATTGTATTATTTTGTAAAAATGGTCGCGATATGACCCAGGAAGTTAAAGCGACCTTAAATAAATTTAAAAAAGTGTTTATGACACATTTTCGTAAATGACAACAGTAAAGACCAGCAATATTGACTGCATTTTTGGCTTAGCTTGTCTCGCTTACCTCTTTGTCTGTCCTTATTTGGAAGTGCCTGGCATACGCACCGGTTATACAGTTGATTTTTAAAAGAAGATACGTGAAGGTGCTCTGTTTCTCCACATGAGGTGCTGCTATGTTGCCTGGAACTAAGTTACGCATACTCCCCTCTCTACCATTGCAACACACGAAACATAAACAAACGTTCAAGGTTATCACATCTCAACAAAAACATGCATATTTAATTGATATTAGCCTACTTAATGAATAAAAGTAAGTTGTTCACACATTCAATGCGTTTTAGCGTCTTCAAATGTGTGGGTTCTTTTAAATAATTTCTGCACTATTTAACTAATATGCCATATTACCGTTATTGTTGCTATGCATTGTAAGTTGACATTCCCGCACTAGTGCGGTATTTTCCCCATATCAACACATATAGGCGGTGCTCATTCTAAAATCTAACATTTATCTTCAATTATATTTATTAATATTTTATTTAACATCTTAACTACTAAAATTCAGATTGATATAAATACACATAGTGCAAAAAATAGTGTGCAACACACATGTGGTAAGCACATAACGCAATCTCGGAAATCGAAATAAGCTCGACGCAAGCGCATCTTTTTTCGATCATTTCCTCGTTCCGTATAAAGTCTTACCAAATTAATATCGCAATATACTATTGTCAATTGTCATGTTCATATCAACGCCACCGATATGCCGGAATTTTGACATAGGAATTCTTTTACATGCAAGCATATCTACTGACATGTGGCTGTCGCTTTTGGTTGAAAGGAATAAGCTGTTCATTGATAAGTAGCAAACTCTCGTCTTCCTGTTCAAAGTATTCTCTAAGAGAACATACAAGTTCTTTAGCTTGATATGCAATGCAACATAGGGATCGTAAGCTCATCTTCGTCTCGGATCCCGTCTACCTCTAACCCTACCGCCACTACGTCTTGCTTCAAAACAACATACTTTAATTTTGCTTTCACAAAGTAGGCTAACAACACACAGCGCAACTAAACTCTTGTTTACCGCACAAAACTAATCCTTGTTTCACGTAAGCTTAACGGTCACGTGACCTTATCACATCTCATTGGCTGCTGTTGTAATGCATACTCTTGTGCGGTAAAAATTAGTTCGTTATTTCACATGGTGATATATCTTTATATGTTGGAAGAGAATTGTCAAATTTATATTTTCGTAACTGTTTCAATGAAGTATATTACACAACAGAGTTGATTTATCTGAAATGCATATTAATTCTTAAACGAAGTAAAGAGGAGGTTTCTTTGCTCTCAAGCACATGGCACGATAGCACGTGATTTAGCTGTAGTGATGACATATTTGTTTATATCACCTTTATCACTGACCTTGCTTTGAACTGGATTAGTCATATATCGCCATTCGACGGTGTGCTATGCCGATTGCGTGAGCTAAATTATTTTATTGATCGTTTATTGTGCGTGTACTTATTATATGTATAATGGCAGAGTCTACCGCCAGTTTTACGCGGAAGCATCGCAAGGGAAAACCTTTACAAAGCGGCGAAAAAAAGAATTGTGTTGCAAGTATTTAATGCACTCACAGAGAAGAATCCGTCTTTGTCAGTGAGAGAAGTCGAAAAGCTGTGCCCTGAACTTACAGGTTTGTTAGATGCGTAGGAACATCTCGACATGAAACTGAGATAACAGGAAAACTTAACACTCCAGGGGCGATATTGCTGTGTGGCGAAGACGTTATTTAAGGACAATCAGACTGTCAAGTCGCAAAATATACTACCTTGACGAGACTTGGATGAATGAAGGACACACGACAGTATGGCGTGATACGCCTTTTAAGACTGAAAAACAAGCATTTTTGCAAGGTATGTGTGCAGGTTAAACAAATCTCAGTGGGAAAGGTAGAAGGCTTTTCATTATAAACTTGTTCCAGTTTCATTGCTCATTCATTCAGTTTCAACTTGCTCAGTTTCTTTATAAACTTCATTATTTTTGCATGCCTTCATATTCTTATTTCTATCCTCCTGGTAATTATTATGACGTTTACTGCAGGTTTCAATGTGACGGGAAGGCACCGCCTATGGCCTATGGCGCGAAAGGATTAGCCCATTAGGATGAGGGGTAAGTTAGTTGCACGCAGAGTGATACGTGTCAGCGGGGCAAGGTTATATGAAACAGAGTATTAGTGATAACCATCCTGAGGAGTATATGATACACCAGTGTAAGCAATCTGGCGACCTTTGTTTACGTTTCCACAGCAACGACCTTCCCCTCTTACCCTTTGCGACCCTTGCTTGATGACCTTCACGTATTTTCTTTTAAAAATCAGATTGTAGTTTCTCCTCAGTACTAGAAATGTATGTCAAACGTGGTTTTCAGGCTGCTTCAGCAGAGAAATGGGTGACTAATAAACATTGTAGCTGAAATTATCTACTCATTAATTAAACTACTTGACCACGGCCCACAAGCCCGAATAATCATTTTCTATGTATCTACTCCAGAGGAAGACAGCTAGGGTTGTGACGTATTTCAGCCGGGAGCAAAACCTGCAGTGCGTGTGACGTCAGGCAAGAGCAGTGTAAAACTAGGTTGCCTATATAAATATCGCTGTGGGTACAGAATCTGAGGGTTGTAGCGCTCTCGATGACAACAATGTAGTTACTAGTTGAAGTATATTCCGGGCTTATAGGCCGTGGTCTACTCGGCTCTTTCTCCTTCTTCCCAGACGTTTCGGCTGTGACTACGGCAGACATCTTCAGTGGCAGTGGCGAGGTCGAAGTACTCTAGTGGGTAAGAGTAAGGAAGAAAGAGCCCAGTAGACCATGGCCTATAGGCCCGGAATATACTTCAACTAGTATTGACACCGGCCGTGAAAGCCTTAGAACCTTGAACAATGTAGTCACATACCAAATGGAACTGTTAAATTTACAATGTGACTTTACAATGTGTTTTTGGATATAAAGGCGAAGTGGTGCTAAGTTAACATTGGCCTAACGATCTTAGTGACAAATAAAGTAATTTAGGATTAGGTTTACTGCAGAGAGTACTCGACACTGCAACAAGTCTTGATATATTGAACCTATTTCCAGAAGTGGAGCATCTCTCAGGAGAAAGGATGAGGCGAGAGGAGACAGAGGATGGCTGTCCCTAGGAGACAGAACAGTGTAGAAGGCAAGGTTCCTACAGTTTATTTAGATGGAAACCTCCCCCGCTAGGCCAGGACAACGGACGTTCTCCCTAATGTGGCTCGGAAGCGAGCCCAGCAGCCAGTTCGAAGACCGGCAACCGACCTACCGGAGGAGGAAGTAGTTACCTCAAAGCGTATCATTCTGCCATGAACCGCCGAAACACCTGCCGACACTTCTGCTCTGAAAGAGACCGCTAGTTGAAACATGATGTGAAATAATAATGAAGATGAAATGGAGGGATGTAAGGAGCCTAACCAGCATTCCCTAGCGACCCGGGTAACCCCCCAGAGAACCCATGGGTCCATTAGGTCGAACACGGAAATCAAAACCGGGCCTACCGATTGCAAGACACAGATGAAACCGCCTGTGTCATTTCGCTCAGTAATAAAGTAAGTTAAGTCTTTTTTTTCGCTCAATGTATAACTTTGAATTAATTTTCTTTCCATCAATGAAAAATCTTATTAAAATAATAATCACAAAATAATATTCCTAAGTAGGTCAGTAGACCTACCATGGGAGTTCTCAAATGCCACTGACACCAGAAATCCTATAATATATTCCAAATTAGCTATGGTTTTCTATTTATTATTGAGGAGTACAAGTAGCCAATTCAATATTCAATATGCGCCAATATTGGCAATTATGATTACTTCACGCGCTCATTAAAGTGATACATATCGAACAAAGGCTTAAAATATACAGAGCGGAATTATTATATATTTGTACTTCTAACCAGAAGTAAATAAAATACACATGAAATATATAACAAAGTTAATTGGTGGTAGATAATAATTGCGCGATGCTCTAAACTAGCCTAGGGGAGATATTGTGCCTTCATATTAATTAACAGGTGAATGAACTACTGCAACACTGAGTTGAAACGTTACTCATTATAAATTTACCATAACTAAAAATTAGCAAAATTATAGATTTATTTCACCGTGCATTTCAAAAAAAAATTGAAAAGCTGGTGATATAAATAAAAAGAATAATCTACGACTTGCCAATGAAAGGAAGGTTTCACAATGTAACTAGGTATTTAAATGTAAAAAAACACATGACATCGTGAGTTTCATAGCCAGAAATCGTCAATCGTTCAATTAAATAGTAATTCAACTCAGAAATGCGCTTGAATCTAATGAAACGTATAACTTTGGTATAATTATATGATATTCGCATAAAATACATTATTCTGGTTAAATGAAGGGGAGTTGTGAAGCCCTTTCTTACTAACGTTAAAATGGGAATATTAATTAATATTTTCAGGATTTATTGGGTATAGAAATCCAATTTTTTACAATGTATGTACCGGTAACTCCTGAGTACACTGATGCGCATTCGTATAGGAATCTAAAGCTGTACATATTTTATAATTCTTTTACTGCAGTTCTAATATTTTTGTTAAAAGTTTAACTTTTTATTTTTTTAAATATTTCATTTGAGGAAATTTACTCTCTTAAGATTCACAACATCACTGTGAAATTTATATTATTTCATAAAATTTGTATGGGGTTGTTACTAATGCTTTATGAGAAAACGGGTCTTTTATATTAAAAAAGGTAGTTTTGAGAAAATTTATTTTTGACATACACTGACTTAAATTATATATTTACTATAAAATCCTAAAAGTCAGTAAAAGTTAACTTACTATTAAAATTAACTAATATATTTATATTTGTTTCATCTTCATTTACTATACTTATTTTCTGTGTTGTATAGTTTCCTTTTTGAAAGCACTGGGTGGAGTTTGAACATTCTCAACAGGATTGTTCAACATTAAATTTTCACATTGTTGTGCAGCTACATCTTCTTCTACTATAGGATATGTACTATAATGTTGAATGCCTTGGTTTTTTCTCTCTTAAAACCTGCCTTTCCGTTTTGCCGTGAAAACGACACAAAAAGGACAAGCACAATATCAAAATATACAAATATCCAAGATATTACCAGTTGTTTATATAATTAAACAAACTCTAACCATATAACTCTGATGCTATATTGAATTCCAAATTAACCAACATATTAATCAGAATTTTCCTAAAAGATAAGACAAACCACACAGCCTTCTAGACCAAATAGTTCTGTATTTATACTTTGTTTTATAAAACCCTGCCAGGATTTCAAAAAATTAACGGGAATTCAGTAATATATAATAAATATTTGTCTATTGTAATAAAATATATGTCCACTTAATCAGGATAGATTATATTTTCAAAATGTGCAAAAAAAGAAATGAAAAAGTCAACATTTGTCATATAGGACCTTTATGCCCCCCAGAATTTATCGAAAGGGTTTAAAATGCAGAACACCCTTGGAATAAGTATTTATTAAAATCATACCAAGAATCGCTTTCATTATTCTCCGTTAATCTCTCCCTACTAATGTAGCATGTGCCATGGCGTAATAGCCCAAAGCGGGACAGAGCCAGCGAACCCGACTGCCAGCCTCACGCCCACATCTTGCGTATACGCAAGACAGAGGTGATCGATCATCCAACAGATACGGGGAGAAGATGTGGTCAGCATCACGGCATCCCAAGCCGGAAAGTTGTTTGTCTAGACCAGAGTTTCACTACATAGCATGGACACGATGCTAAATGAGCACCGATCTCCAATTAGAAATTAAAATACACAAACCCCAGAGGTGGAATCGATCCCGGCAGATTCCGTGTCAGGGAACTAAAACACATCGCTCTAATGCACTAGCCAAGAATTAAATTGATATAAATGGAATTAGCTTTGTATTCTTTAAAAATAAGCTTAAGGATTCAAAATAATTAAATACTTATTAACATTTTAGATAATTGATGAAGCCTGGGATTCAAGTACTAACGATAGTAAGTCGCCACAAACGGTGTATCTCGAATTCGAAAGCCATAGTGTTTTACCGGGGAAATACATGAGTCAAATGGAGAATTAATGTCAGGACGGCAAGTTGGCCATGGTAGCTAAATGTGTTAGAGCGACTGGACGGAAATCAGGAGATCCGTGGTTCAAATCCCGACCATGACATTGAATTTTTCAAGTTGAATTTATCTACTTATCAACATATTTATATAACGTTTCTGCTTGTTAAATTACAGTAATAAACAGCTAAAATTACCACCCAATCCTGTGACTTCTTTTATTGGTACTCACCTCATTTTGCCAGTAACTTACCAAAGGCTACATTTTTCTAAAATATTTTAGATTTTTCATTATAACGGTAAGAGAATTTTTAAAGCCCTTTGCAATAGTAATCCCCAGATAATAACTAAACAATTTGGTTCGGATCTTTATATCGAAAGATTTTTTGGCAAAACAAAAAACAATGAATGGCTCAAAATCAACTATTTGCTACCTGGCCCATTATTGGTGTTCAGTCTTCATTTTTGTTAAGCTTTATTAACAAAATATGTATATGTGAAATGCAATGGTTAGTTTCATTGAAACTTTTTTCATTTTAAATAAGACAATTCCCAAAATGTTTGTAGCTGCGATTCTAATATGTGTATTTCACATAAAGGAACTTCTCTTTAAACACTGCATAAACGTATTATTTTGGTGGTTAGCGATTGCTACCATTTGTAACACATATCAGAGCATTTCTGCTTCGGAAGCACAAAGTAAATCCTTCATGGGAATACAAGAATACGCAAAAATAATTCTAAACGATCAAACCGGATGTAAACAAGTAACATACTGTACTTATTAATATTTAATTTTCTCGAATGCGTTATAACTAACTTTTAACATTCTCTCGGCAGTAAAAGTCTATCTAACCCATGGGGAGTAAGAAATCCGGCCACAAGGGAGCAACAAATGCGAGGGAGAAAATAAATCTCATCCTGCATTCAAACAGGAAGGCATCAGCGTCTAATGTGGTACAATCAGTTTTTGTAACTTATTGCTATCCACCGTAAACCCTAGATATTTTTGCAGGATAAATAATCGAACCAAGTTCAGGAAATGATCCTGAACAATTATTATAAGAAATAACACGTATCTCTACCTGTTTATTCATCTGGAAATTAATCCAATGCCTACTCGAAGCTTAACATTAAAGTAATGGTTAATTAGTAAGCCATGTGCAGCAACTTATTTGTGATACTTATTATTGTCTTTCGTGGTAGACTTTTGTGACTTACGTTGGTGGAATAACGTTCTAGTCAGTGTGAAATTGCAGCATATAAATAAACGGCTCTTTCCAATGAAACAATCTTATAAATTCAAGTTGTGGAGGAACGCATACTTCACAATAAATATCACAATTAAACATAAATATATAGCTGATACATTGTTAGAAGATGGTTTAAGAGTGCTCAGTTGCAACGTCCTCAGTACCCATTAAAAACAATCATGGCAAAAACCAAATATAAATTTTACCATTAATCAAAAATATAGATACAAAATAAATGTATAAAATTTAAATATACAACACAGATATAAAACATAAAATGTAAACATCCATGGCAAAAGCCACATATAAATATTAATTAAACATAAAGAATAACTATAAAATATAAACAACAGTGACAATGATAACATTAATAAATATAACAAATAAACTAAATATGGGCTATAAATCTTGGCAAAACGAGATATAAATTGAAATTTACTAGCTGAAATAATAGCCTATGGTTTGAGAGCACAATTCTTTTACAGAGATTTAAAAATGTTTTACGGCAGCAGCAAAAGGCACTATAAATTCAAATAATATTGCATGTACTGAGGAGGTACAATTGAAAATCACGTTGTATAGACACAAGTACTGCAGTTTACAATGACACAACTTTTTTTTGTAATTTTACGTCCTCCAACGTTAAGTCATATCGGGCTGTAAATGAAATGGGTGAAATGATGCTCAAATTTATCCAGGGTCCATGGAGCTTAGAGCTACCCGACATTCATCTGTAAGGATAAGAGAAAACTCCGGAAAAAACCTTATCCAGGTAACTCTCCCTGACCGAGATTCGAACTCGGGACCTCTTGAACGTGAGGCAGACATGCTACCATCTACGCTACCGAAGCGGGCAATACAACGTTAATGCACCTAAGTGATTTTCAATTTTTCGCATTTAGGGTACCTTGTGGATATTTATAGAGAAAATCTTATTGTGAAGGAATAGGACCAGCTTAAATACTTTCAGTATGACATTGTTTATTCTCGTAATCAACATACACAACCTGTTATGAAAACAGGAAGAGTAATTTATATTTTTGTTACTCCATGATCGATGCCAGAGGGAAGATGAATTGTACGAACCAGTTGTTCCTTGTGATATTTTGTGAGAAAGTGAAAACTTAAGCAATTATTCATACGTTAGCATTTGCAAGTTCGAGAATTTGATGTCATGACGGCATGTTGGCCATGGTAGCTCAATAGCTAAGAACGACCGGACGGTGACCTGGAGATTCGTGGTCCAAATCCTGGCCATGGCATTGAATTTTTTAGTCCGACTATCTATTCAAATTTTAGCCTACACATGGCTATCGTGGAAGAATGATTAAATTTCCAATATATTTGGAATCGATTATGGCGTTCTCTTCCAATGAAAGTAATTTTATAATCATATATTTCATATTTGATACACGTTTAATCGATAGATAAAAATATATATTTTATTAAAGCATGTATCTTATTTCAAATAATCCACAAGGTACAAACCGTTTTCGAGAAAACCGTTATTAGAGCTTAGGTCAAGCCTTGGTCTTTCCCTTAAAGTTCTGTAGTTATCATTTGTCTGAATTGTCTTAAACTGAATGAAATTTTAAGGCCAATTTAGAATTATTAAATATTTGCCTACAATTGCTACACTTTATTTACAGCAAAAGTACGTGTATAATGCAGCTGTATCTGGAAAAGCTTATCTGGATTGAAAAGAAAGAGAGAGGAAAATAATTTTATAAGAATAACTTGTACACCACAATTCAATGCATGATACAGGACGTTATGCGAAATAACAGAGAATCCTTAAAATATTTAGAGCAAGTTAGGATGTTAGTTTACACTAAAACCAGGATTAGAATTACTGTGGAGGGGATTCAGCACTGCGACTAGTTAACTGTTGTGGGGCATCCCCGGGAGGAAGGATGAGGCGAGAGGGGACAGAGGGTGGCCATCCCAAGGAGCCAAGACAGTGCAGAGGGCATGGTCCCTACATTTTGTTTAAGTAGAAAACTTTTACGGTAGGCAAGTAAAATTGACTTTCCCACGTACTGTGGTTCGAAAGTGCATTTTCTAGAATCTAATGGTTGTGCATGCAATGATTGTAGCATAAATATATATTTACAGTAAAGGAAATTATAAACGGTAGTGTTAGTTATGTACTGAGCGGGATCGCTCAGGTGGTTTCATCTGTGGCCTGCACTAGGGAGGCCCAAGTTCGATTAACGAAGCCAACATATCTGAACAATTGGTTTTATCGGGGGTTTTGCCAGGCTACTAAGCGAATACTGGGAAGGTTAATTACATCCCCCGAATTTTCTGTCCCTCCATTTCACCTTCATTATCATTTCACATCTTCTCTCATCTGGTAATTTCTTTCAGGGTAGAAGTGTCGGGGGGAGTCTCGGCGGGGAATGGTGGGATGATAAACTCTGAGGAAAACGCTTTCCCCTCCGGCGGAAGGGACTTCGGCCTCTGAGCCGGCCTAGTGCTCCAATTGACAAGCGTGGCAGGCGGAATGCCGGTTGTGCAAGCCTGCCAGGAGGATCCAAACCGGCCTCGTGACTGTTTCGGAGCCACGGCAGGTGGAATGAACGATTGTTCTAAGCCCACTGCCGTAGAGTTTCTATCTGGTAAAATGTAGGGACCTCGTCCTCTGTACTGTAGTGTAATAATACTGTAACTGTATAATAATAATAATAATAATAATAATAATAATAATAATAATAATAATAATAATAATAATAATAATGATGATGATGATGATGATGATGATGATGATGATGATGATGATGATGATGATGATGATGATGATGATGATGATGATGATGATGATGATGATGATGATGATGATGATGATGATGATGATGATGATGATGATGATGATGATGTTGACAAAAGTTTTATAGTCCTACAAGCAATGTTCTTAAAATAGAAAATGGATTATTTAACAAGTAAGAATCGAAAGCAATTATTTCCCAAAATTTAGCAGTTCACAGGTGCTGATGACCCTCAGGGTTCCCAGCGAATCCTTCGCTGGAGAATAGGAATCACTCTATAATATAAACCAGATGTTGTTTTTACAAAACAAAGGAAGCGACTGCAGTTAAATCACAGATTGCAAGTAATTTCTGGTTTTTGGGCCCAAAACTATATCGCCACTTTCTATCTATTTTATAAAAATTTATATTTTTATAATTCTTGAAACGAACCGGACTACATCTCTAACGGTTTTTCTTTTTCAAATAGTGGTCAGTAATGTATTTAGGCATTAATGAAGTTTAGCAATATTGTTTTTACTGGGATCAGCGCTGAGTGCTGCACTAATAAAGTTTCTATCACTCCATTATTTCCTTTAATTTTTTTTCAGGATTGAAGGACCAGGCGTTAGTGTTTGGTTGTTGCGGCAGGACGGAATTATTTCTCCCTGGCGTTTAGTTGAATCCCAAGACCTGGTAGGTGTCTGGGGTAGTGGCCAGCCAGCATCAGGTGGGCTCCATAGGCAATCATTAGGGATCTCTTTGGTTGCTATTGTAGTTTTCCCATAATTTCTTTCTTCTATGGGCCACGTAAGAACCGAAAAGTAGTAGCTACCTACGTGTGCTTCTCAGATCTTGATTTCTGAAAGCCTCTCCAGTTGCGAACTACATTTCCACAACTGGTCTCAATTTACATATTCTCCAGTTCTGCTATGATTTTTTTGCTATCCAAGCTCGCGTGGTAAGGTAAAATATTTTCATACAGAGGACCTGATTTTGTTTCTTGTTTTCAGAGTCTTAGATGTGAATTCGAGAAAAAAGATATTAGCACTTTCCATTCCTGGCATTGGATTGCATTTGGAAAACGAAATTGTAGATTCACAGTTCAGACATGATGATAAAACTTACATTCATGAACCATGCATAATGAAATTACCTTAGGGAGATCCTTTGGGTTCCTATCAAAAGTTTTTAAGTCATTGCATATTCTTGAAATGGGCAGGCGACATTCGAAGAATTCATGCGCTTCTAAAATTCAAAGCACTTTTCTGGATTCAAGTAGAAATTTCACGCCTTTGATTAAAGAACATGAAAGCTAACATGAACTAAAAGTTATATTCAGCAAATAATAATCACATTTTAAAGGTGATATTCAACTATTGTTGGGAGTATTGTAAAAATAACGTTTATAGATTTGTCTAGGCTTATAAATTGCAATTTTCGGTCTGATTTTGTCCAGTTTTTAACCACCACTTAATGTGACCTTATGGTGATTAGATAGCTGTGTCTAGTTCAGCGTTTCAATGTCCCTTCACTTAAATTTCTTTATATCCTTAATTTTTTTCACGCCTTGCAGCATAATGTAATACTCACGACATTGCCACTTTTTCGGTTCACTTCACTGCCTGGAGAGTTGAACACAATCAGAGAACACCGTATTTTGTCTCACCAAAAGCACACTCTTTAACCTTCTCACTAACTCTCACTTGGGAGTACGATTGCTTATACAGCTGGAAAATTGCACAGAACATTCTAGAATGTTCTGGATGTGGCGATCCCCTTCAGAGGAAGGGTGCAATATTTTTAGCATATAAAACAGGATGTCAGGAAGACAACAAGGAACCGATAGACTTGATGTAGAAAGATATGCGACATAACCTATCACGAGGTGAAGGTGTGTCCCTTTCTCCATACGCCTAACAAAATATATTGGTAGATCTGTTTTAAATATTATTTTATTTTGTGCCTTCGTTATATACAGGTTAATACTTTTTCTTTGATTCCTTCCTTAAAATAACATTAGTCCCACTAAGACATTAAATTGGTAATAATACTCCAATTTTACAAGCACAAGACCCAGGTCAAAACTAAAAGCACGTTTTACAAGAAACAAATTATTACACGTTAGATGTGCGGCACTTACCACTTACCGACTAGGTGAGCCACTTACGCCGACTGACACAAGAGTACAGACTAAATTGTGAGGAAAGCTCGGCTTGTGTACCCAGCGACACCAAGCGCTTAAGAAACACGGCAACTCCAGGCTAGACCGCCTGGCCGGTAAAGCAGTGAGCTGTTCGGCTCATGAATGAGGGAGAAAGGAAGTTTCAACAACATTATGGGGATTACAATAAATTGTATTTATATGGATTGTTATTGAAAAAATAATTTGAAGGTGGATTTAATTGTAATTTTATAAAGATTGTTAAAATGCAGTGAACAAATCCAGCTATAATAGCAAAGACGGCTCCTATTGATAAAACATAATGAAAATGAGCTACTACATAATAAGTATCATGTAGAATAAATACTTACTCTTAATAACAAATCTAAAATATCAAAGGATAGTTTAATAAAAATATTAGTTTTGGAAATTGTTTTCTGTCCATGATAGAATTAAGATTAGGATATCACTAAGAAGGGCATTCGGTACGTAGGCCACCATGCTGCGTCTATTTTGCCTATGCCTTTAAGTGGGGCGGCCCCGGGAGGAAAGATGAGGCGAAGAAAACAGAGGGTGGCTGACGCAAGAAGCCACGGCAATGCAGAGGACGGGGTCCCTACACTTATTTAGATATAGACTTCCGCCGACAGGCCAGTACAACGGACACGCTCCCCTACTGCAGGACGGTCACGAGCCCAACACCGAGGCTCAAAGGTACCTGGCTGGCGGTCCCGAAATGGTTCCATTAGAGTAGCGGAGACCAGCAACCGACCCACTAAGAAGTCTACCTCAGAGCATATCATCTCATCATGCACCGCCGGACTCCCGCCGACACTTCTATCCTGAAAGATCACCAGATGAGAGATGATTTGAGATGATAATGAAGATGAAATGGAGAGACTGGAAATTCGGGGGATGTATTTAACCAGCATTCGTCTAGAGACCAGGAAAACCCCCGAAAAAACACATGGGTAACGTAGGTTCGCCACGGAATCGAGCCCGGGCCTCCAGAATGCAGGCCACAGATGAAACCGCTTGAGCCATTCCGCTCGGTTTGGTATTTCTAAAATTTTCCTGATCAGAAATATTACTTATCCCTGTTTACTTCCACTATTGCATTTGCTGAGCTCTCGAAGCGAGTTTCGTTTCAATGAGCCAATACATCATTTTATAGGATGATATACTTACATTTTAAATACATTTTTAAAAGTGGCAGTATCTTCTATTTTATATATCCTATCTTTAAATTTTGCAACACTTCGAAGGAAAAGATTATAACATCTACAAAATTTGCTCCTTATTTAACGAGACATTTTGTTCTATAATTTGCCACCTATATTCAATTTGAGACCTTTATTTGCTCAAGTCATGGTGGTTTCTTTCCGTATAAAATATGCAAATATGTTTCATGCATTTTTTGTTTTGTAGAACATTTTGGAAATTAATTTACTGATCTAAATAACCCATTTTCACAGAAATTATTGAATACAGCTAAATAATATTTGGGGTTATGAAATAAGTCTAAGTGCCATTTTGGATATACTTTGGTATTTTTTATTTAATTAAAATAATTCCTCAAAAAAGCTAAACAGAAGAATACTATAATTGATGATAATAATAAGGGTCACATATTTTAGTAATTATGTTTTTAAATGAAAGCACTTAAGTAAAATTAAAATACATACATATACGCCCTGTAAAAATTTGTGTCTCATATCTTTAAAATTTTGGGAGAATATGTGGGCCATGTGGGCCATGAATTTAGTAATCTGGGAATTGAGCTTAATCTCGCCTTCACTTGAATAATAATCGGATTAGGTGAAGTCACTCCAGCCATTCGATTTCAGCATTCTAGATGGAAGAGAGATAAATGTAAAAATGACTACGTTTTATGTGAAATTTCATAAGGTATATAGATGAAAGGGAAGGTACTGGAGTCAGGTTTGACAACCATCATAAGCACTCCAGCACACCTTACAACGATACAGATCAGAAGTTTGTGGTATTCACTTCAGTACACAAAATAGCTTTTCTCCATGATCCTCTTGGTGGCGTTACATCTAATTCTTATATGTTAACTTAAACAAATAAATAGATAAACCTTCTAATCTATCGTTCACCGCTATAAAATTTGCATGGGCGAAACTTCAATTATAGGATGAAGGCTGTGGCTATTAAACGAAGGGAATATCTCGCCTACTGAGACATTGCAACTAGCACCAAGAGGTAGAGATGATGTGAAACAACCGCAGAAAGCTACAGGTTGCAGGCAGACAATTAGGCGTCAGGGGTTGCAAAAGTCCCTAAGATTTCTTGGCTTAAAATCCTGTCCAACAAGGCAGCACTCTGGTGTGAACGAGGAACATTCTTTCTTTGTGGCAAGCATATGCGTAATCTCTCCGACATAACCTCACACTACAAAAGCCAGAAGTACAATGAAATATGAGAAGGA
Source organism: Mantis religiosa (assembly GCA_030765055.1). Taxonomy (NCBI): domain Eukaryota; kingdom Metazoa; phylum Arthropoda; class Insecta; order Mantodea; family Mantidae; genus Mantis; species Mantis religiosa. The sequence continues at coordinate 76,810,890 of CM060949.1, read as the reverse complement.
AACGGAATAAAACGGAAATAGGCAAAAGAAATTCATAGAGAGCCATTAAAAGCACAAAGTCAGACTGGACCTTCATCAGCAACTTAGTCCGTGGCCTCCCAAATGCCAACCTCACACATTATTGCACACCCAAATCGCCTGACAAATATGCACCGTGTGCTCCTCGGTGTTGTTTTGGCCTAACCCGGGTTGCCACCGCGATGCTTACTCTCTCTAGCCCGACGGGTTCAGTTTTCTGAGCGTAGCCCTTTTCCGGGACACGCTGGCGCCCGTGGTATTTTGTTGTGCGTGGACTGGAGGAGAGGGGTAACCTTTGATAGTGCCTGGTGTATCGGGTTTTTTCTGGCTCTTCGTGAACCTGGGTAAGTTGTGAGTGCCATTTTGGCCTTCCTTTTTGTGCTTACAGTAGTACAGTTTTCAATAATTTTGGTTACGCTTTCCTTATCGTGGATTTTGCTCCGCTTATAGTATACGTTAGGTTGACTAGCTTTCATACCTCCTTCTGTTCTAGTGCCACTCGTGTTTGTGCATACATTTATATTTATTTTGAATATGGAATTCTCGGGTTTCGCTGTGTATGTTTCAGTCAATAAAGGGGAAAGCTGATACAGTAGATTTTATATAGAATTGTTATATCATATTTATATTATACCTTTTCATATATAATTTTATATGGAATTTGGATAATATCACGTTTTGTTTCTTTTGTTTTGCGAGTATTGTCTTAGTAACATTACTACTTTTGCATCTTAACTTTTTATTAACGACCTTCTACCATCTTATGTCTGTAAGATGCACATTCGCTACCAGGTCTGTCCCATTTGATTTGCCAGAGCAGCGGCCTAATTTTGTTGTTTACTTATTCCTGTATTCTGGCTGTTGCGTTAATTAATTCTGTAAATTATTTTGTCTTAATTAATCATTACAGGGGCAGATGCATATAGTGGATTTATATTGTAGTGTTTCACAACATTTGTCTAATTGGATTTTTACATTCCTAAGCTGTCATTTCCTTCTGGATTTTATTCTTTTAGCCGTAAGATTGTAAAAGAAGTAATAGCCAAAAAGAAAAGAGACTGGAGTTAATTGTATGATATGTGCATGATGCTGGCCAAGTTCAATAAATACTTTTATCAGGAAACTGGTTGTTCTAGCAATTAAACCCGTTTCCCTGTGTTCCTTCTTACTGTGAGAGGATCCTTATGTTTACTTCGTGACGTCACTTGAGATTGTTTTGCTGCTTGTGCAGTCGTACGGGGGAGGTACCGGCTCAAAAGTCGAACCGATCAGTAAGATTCATTTTACTTAACATACCATTATTTTTCTAATCTTTATGATCAAATTGTTAACGCCAAGTCATAAATGAAATGTAGCATTAAAATATTGACATCGCTGATGACGGTTAATGAATACTAGTGTCAAAAAGTAACATATATTTATATGATAGTATGTTAAACTACCGTATCATCGTATAAGTAGAAAAATTCTCACTACTCTGGCATTTAGAAATGCCGTTTCATATACAGAAGTAATCAAATAAGGTGCTATTTGATTCAGTCTTAGACATTTTTGTTTTTTATTTACATAAGGTTAGTAATTCAGATTCAATTATATGATCCATCAATCCCTTCGCTTACACTTTGAGGCGAATAATATTTTCTTAAATTTTGGGGAAATAAAGTTTTCACCAAAGATACGCTTATATGCAGCCTATTTGCAGTAGAATCTGCGTGAAACAGATTATATCATTATTGTACTTTGTGTAAAACCTTTCATTATATAGAATAATAAAATCAATTAAATGTACTTTTCTAAAACTATGCGGCAGCAATGGAATTGCAGCTGGTGACAAAATAAATTAAAATGCTAAATCCTAAATTCTAAATATTGGATGTCCGTCCTTAAAATGAGGGGGGAAAATACTAACAATAATGTAGAGAGATAGTGGGACATTTAAAAAAAACACCAGTGATCATGTTTGAGCCAACTATATCTTGAACTAACCAAATTACAAGATAGATAAGGAGTTCTTGTGGCAACATTGCAGGAGACTTTTTATGTAGGATTCCTACAGCCCAGCACTGTAATGTAACAAGCATATGTATAAAAATCAAGGAATTCCCTGGCTGTATCTTGGCAAGGCCATCATACCGTGCATGCTATTGCAAGTTGAGCCAGAGATGATATCAATACTTAATATGCAATTTACAGCGCGTGAAAAATTCATCCGGGGGTATTCCCCGGAGAGCCATAACTTCCTCCAGAGCTGCTGCTGCTACTGCGTCGACTTGTGGAAGGCAGGAGAAGGGGAGGCATTCCCACGCTTGCGTGTTGTTCTCCTAACCCAATGTAAACAAACTCAAAACATGTTTAACGTCATATTGCTGCATCAGTAGCTAGGTCAGAGGACTGCTTATTATGTAACTTCTATGCATACAAGTACCAACTGAAGCCTGTTTTAATATGAACGCATCCCAGATTAGATTATTTTCAAAACTTCGCTGAAATAAAACTGCATTTCCTAAGGTCTGTGTATGGTTTCTTGTATTTATAGTGAATTGCAGAATTTCAGCTCATTTAGAATTACAGGTTGCTGAAGGTGTGATATATTGAAATATTAAATGATAGACGCTAGTTATCTTTAAGTAGATATATTCCTAAATCTCGTGGTTTCTTGATGGATTATTTATACAACAAAAATTGAAATCGCTGTTCAGTATGTAACCTGCTACATCGTTCAAATCATACATTAAGTGTTCATTTTATCTAACACAGCATCATTACCTAATAGGAACTTGATTGAGACATGTAGAAAGAAAATATTTAACTGTAATTTACGTATTATGCTGTTTTTTTTTCTCTTCTTCCTTTGTTTCAGTTTTTAATTTTATCAGATGCCCTCGATAAACAAATAAGAAAATTTCACGCATTTGAATTACCGTTCAACCTCATACGTTATAGCACTTTAAAAACTCAAAGGAGCTAATCTAGAAAAGGGTAGAGTTCAGAATAAGACAAAAATGCATTCACAGACGTTCCCTCATCCATGGAGTATACAAAATTTGCGCACTTAAATACTCCAGGATTCCACTCCAGTGAGAAATTGGAGACAAAAAAAAGTTTGAGCTAGGATAGGATAATTTGCAACTTAAACGTATAAGTTAACAATCGAAAGGCACACGTTGCCTACTGCTGATCACAACCATGCGGGGTGACCTAGCTAAAGATACTAGCTAAATATCTACCTGCTGTTTCCCTTCCACACAGTAGCAACTTAGTCTACGCTCGAAAGAGCTAGTAGGCTATTCTGTCTTTTGATTAGGCTTTTTTTTTGGTAGCTTGATAAATTCTTCACTTTTTTTTCTTCAATTTACGTCCTCCAACGTTGTCATATCGGACGTTGAATAAATTGGGTGAAATGATGCTCAAATGAGTCCAGGGTCCATGGAGCTTAGTTAACCGAAATTCGTCTTGAAGGATAAGGGAATATCCCGGAAACACCTTATCCAGGTAACTCACCCTGACCGAGATTCGAACTCGGGACCTCCTGAACGCGAGGCAGACACGCTATCATCAACGCTACCGAGGGGGCTAATTCTTCACTTAGAGTGTACATCCAATAATATATATTCCAATATTCACAAAAGAAAATATATTCCAATATTCACAAAAGAAAATCCTGAAATGTTAGTGCATAATTCAGCATATCATTTAAAAAGTAAATTATATTAGTGGTTACACGAATATCTTTGTCTTTGCATTTTCTATCGAAGTTAAAAAAAAACGTACGACATGAGTGTTTAAATAACCCTCAGCGAAGAGCATGGTTACACATTGGAGTTTGTTTCTGAAATTTTAAAATTTTTCCCAAGGCTACGCTTAAGGCTACCACAAACACTTATTACCATAGTGCGTATAGAAAATTACTGGAGTCGGCTGATAAGTCCCGGGCCTCACATAGAGATGGCACCACTGTGCCAGTTCGGGGGATAGCATCATATGGTTTAACTCTGGAGTATCTTGTACTCATAGCTACAGGTCAATAGAGTGCTTAGTTTTTGAAAGACAGCGTTTTAAACAAAACAAGGGTAGAGGTTTCACAAAAATCGAGGATTTGGCGAAACGAGCGGTGATTAAATATTTCCACTTGAAAGGCTTAACGCCTAATATAACTTCCAATTGTTAAGGTTTACTTGATCTTATGACACTTATCGCTTATGCTCACATATAAAAACTGAAACACTGTACTCTCTTTTGAAACTATTTGCAGTAAATTATATATATATGGGGGTTAACTTAGCATTGGGTGTGTAAACCCTCTGTTTCTGTTACTGCCCTAATTCTACAGATCATGGATGAGACCAAATGCCTATTATGTGTTTCAAATGGGAAGTTGTTTGTCCTTGAGAACTACTAGGTGAACAACCAATCGGAGTTCTGCGGTGTTGTAGTATTGCATTCCCGCTAAGTGGTGTGTGACGAACGCCAACCTAATCAATCTGCAATCAATCAATCTTCCCGCTAAGACAACATTTCAGACTTTGCCGAAACTGACCCATGTGTAAGGTAGAGAGTAATGTATCTAAGAGAATCATGGAAACCCCATATTTTTAGCTCAAATAGTTTTTCTAATACAAATAAATAAACCACTATTACCTGTATTATAACAATAAATCACGACGTAAACACTGTGTGAATGTACCTATTGGTTGGCATGTATGCGTGTACATATATTTGTAATTAATCCGAACTGAAACATAAATGTTTGACATGATGTGATAAAAGAATTACTCTGAATAAGCCAATTCGAGCGATAGGAAACAATACATTTCCTGCTGCCTTGGCAGAACGTGTCTGGTCACATATCTTTGTTTATGAATGGTTCGTAATCCCTGTTTACTCTAGAGATTTCAAAATGTTTGGTGTGTATGTATGTACATATACTTTTAATTACTCAGGATTACTGTGAATAAGTCAAGGTGTTAAATTCGAGAGAGAGCAAACACTTCCTTTCCTGTTAGCCTGTGGAAGGCTGTATGCTTATGTTTATGAATGAATACTGGATAAGAAGTGTTTATTTACTCTGGAGAGTTCAGATCAATATCATTCAGTTGTTCTTTACACAGCAGTAGAGTAAGAGTTAGATAATGTAATGGTTTCTTGCGGTGAATTTAGTGGCGAGTCAAAAAGGCACGTATTGCGAAGTCACGCTCCAAGTATTATTTTTAAGGTGTAGTCATTCTTCAAAAATATTTCGGAAACAGAAACTAAAAATGAGTTATTGCAAAGAGTACTTCCGTTTAAAATCACGGAAGAAATGTATCAGCTGGATCAACTTGGGACATGAGGTAATACGCCTCCCACCTTACCACTGCCAATATAATCCAATTGAGTGGGTGTGGGCCCAAATAAAAAGGGGGCGTTGCAAACAGATATAATACGTTTAAACTGACGGACGTTAAACGACTTGTTCACGAAGAAATTGACAAGCTAACACAACAGGACTGGGGCAACTGCGTTAGGCAAGCAGAAAGCCTTCAAGAAGACGATTTTAGGAAAGAAATAGTACGTGACGAGATTTTGGAACCTATAATCGTAAATTTGCAAGACTGAGACGATGAAGACGGTGACAATGACGAATTGTCACTTAAGGGAAGTGACATTGACAGCGATATGGATGAGCCACTCGTAGTTCTCTTGGGTTAGAAAAACAGGTGATTTATAAAGTACAATTATAGTTATAGTATTTTAAAATATACATAATTTGCGAAAATGCTGTTTCCAAATTTGATTTTGGCAACTGCGACATTGTAAAAGTTTGTAAAACATAATTTGCCTACCCCTAAGTCTGCGCCAAGCAGACTGCATGTTGTATGAGTGTGCGAGAGAGGGAAATATCAAAAGAGTAGGGTAACAAGCTGGCAACGCTGAGTGTGATACGGCATCTGAATAGCTCGACTCCAGAACTCTTCCCATTTGAAATGCATAATAGTGAACATTTTAACAGAGGGTACTTCACATTATATTCCAGCACCATTCAAAACACATGAATGAGCCCTAGTGTTTACACAATCAAAATTTAGGCAATTTTCTAATTACATTGAGTTTATTTTGTAAACTTTATGAATGTTATTTAGCTCTTTATAAATGAATGGGTTTCAAATATTACTGTTTATCTTCTGCAAGAAAAACATAAGACATTACAATTAATGTAACTATAATAAAAAGAAACATACACATCTAAGCTTAGTACACATGTTGGTTTACGTATGAGGCACATGAGTTTTACCCAGCAAGAGAACTCCTATTCGCACAGTTTTGAAATAAACCCATATAGTGGTATCAAAACTTATATTGGAAAGATTAATTGTTCTTTCTTACTAGTCGTGTGTAGGCCAAAGTACGGAGAGGCAGAGTCACACCGAAAACTTCAGTGCCATAGTCGGGATTCAGATCATTGAAATTTTCAGCCTGACTTTTCTAAAGTGTATATTGTGAACGCAGCGTCATCGAATGCCTACGATGTTTTCTGAATCGAACTTGCTTCTGGCAACTGTTTATTTTTGTCAAAACGTTAAATATTTAGCATTGTAAGAGGGAGAATAAACTCAGAATAAAATATTAGTAAATGTATACGTAATATTTAAAGGAGTTATGTAAATCTTAAGTTGTAAGGAATGTAACCGTAGTATCAGGCAACGATTACGAGGCGGCGAATTAATCGAAATCAGATAATTAAAAAAGAGGATAAATTAATAAAAATACTTTGCTAAACTAATATAAAAATCTTGTTATAATAATATTAAATTAGAATGGATAGAGTATGATTAAAATAGCAGTTGACTTAAAGAATAATAAGAATATAATTTAATATAGCATACATACTAGCATCCAGGCAAGGAAAAGAAAATATTCTTGTAAAAATCTGTAGATTTCGGAGAGACAGGAAGGGAGGACCGTTACCTTCTTTGTGCTAGTAAAAGCTCAATGTCTGAGAACTATATTATACGTCCAGCCAGGAATGTGTTAGGACAATGGGCTTTCAAAATGCAGTTGAGCATGAACGCTAAAGGGATTTACTTCGCTGATTTGATAACGATGTATACCGTTACAAACAACTCAAGGTAGGCGTTCCCCAACTGAGGGTGGGCTGAACGTCAATGAATTAGATGAGTTTTGCAAACGAATGCAAAAATTCGCAATAAATGATAAACCAATAATAATGTAACATTTGAGAAGGGTGAGCTAGTTTGGTCATGTGATAGTTACAGAAGGGGTCAGAATAAGGTTTGAATGAATCGTGAAGTAACAAAATTTTACTTAAAAGGTGATACTGCGACAGGAAGGACGTGTTCATGGGCATTAAGAAGAGAAGCGAAGATTTATAAGTCCGAAATGTAGGGAAGTTAAGAACAGCGCAACCAGCGTAAGTGGAAGTAGCATTAGAAGTTTATTAGAGCAAAGTAGCCGCCGTATAAAGAAGAAATAGAAACCGCGAGGAAGTAACTTTAAACAAGTAATCCAGGGTTTCAAGTAAAATTGAATTTATGTTAGGAATTTTACTAACAGGTCATCACCGATCCAAGTCGATAAGCAAACTTAGTAGGAATTAAACCAAATAATTCTGCAACAAACAAAGTGTTATTAATACGACTGAGTAGCCAACAACCACCAAAATCCATTTCATACAACCATTCACCTGAGGATAAGAGAACTCATAGCTCCAATTAGAACTCAATCAATTTAACACTAGTATGCGGGTTTGCCGCAGGGACTATGACTGTATGATAATATCTTTGGCTTTATCCCATAAAGAAGCGCTAATGTTTTCAAGGAATGTAAGCATTTGCAGAATAAATATGAAGTATATAAAATCAATTCAGAAAAAATAATGAACTATTGGATTGTATTTATCAGAAGTTTGTAGTGAATATGCTGGGGTAGGATACCAGGTGTTAAACTCCAAAATTAGTCAAAGGACGTGATTGTCGGGGTGGTGGTTATGATTATGATAACGATGATTTATATAGGTTAGCGCATTTCTAAGGAAACATTGTAAACAAGAATTGAAATTCTCCTGTATGTACTCAACACTGCGCTAGAATTTACACTGGCACATTTTGGATTATGCTCAGACATGGACGACTGCAACGCTAGGATTGATGACGTCACATTTGCCTTGCACATCCTTCCACTACCCAAGGCATGACGAGCAGATAAACATTACCGATAATCCGACACTGGCTTTGTATTACATCGTGTATGGGCAAAATGGATCACCGCACCGCTTAAGATGCAACCACAAAGCCGTTAAACGCAACTTGTATGCAAACGTTTCCATGCGTTGTAGGCGTCAGACTGTACGCAGGATACAAAAATATATGTTATAATGACGTAACTTTCTCTATACAAATCTGGTATAAATTTTATTAATCTTCTATTTTATGTTAATATGTATAGGCTTATTCAGTTACTAACTTTTGATATTTTCCTGGTGTGAATATTGAGGGCTTAAACAACAATAAAATATTTAAGAGGTGGTGGCTATGTGATGACTAGGAAGTTGACGAGCTATAAATTGTCTAAAAAGTACTTTGAAAGGCATAAAATTAGACCAAAAAGTGACATAAAGATTGCAAAAAAGTATCCTAAAAAGTGACACCAACAAATTAATAAATTAATGTCCAGTGAAATATTTAATGAATAAGTTTGAAAGAGTAACATTCAGGTTATAATCAACTGATATGCAATACACAGAGCAAGAAACACTACATGAAAGAAATGCTTCTTCTGATCCAGCAATCAGCAATGGACACTCTGAGGAAAGAATTTTAAGTATATATAATTAAATCTACTTGGCTTAATCTATCTCGGGATACACAAATCAACTTCAGAAAGCTTGCCTCACTTGACATTGCAGTATATAATAATCATCTATAACTTCTTAGGTGTAAAGGATTGTCCGATTACTGACTGCAGGTTGCGAAAACGTTGAAAAACTTCTCTCCGCATCAATGGAGGTGTCCACTCGAAGAGAGTGGAATCTTGTGGACAAAACTAACCAGATCGTTAGAGAAAATTTACTAGGTTCTCTACTCGTGCTAATGACTTGAGTATAATAGAAATGTTCCTCTCACGTGTTGTCTGCTGTGGCCAGTATTAGTTAAAAGAAATTTGTATTTAAGCTAGACTATGCTGAACAGAAAAAGATAGTCAAAAGAAGTTAAATTTGCAGAAAAAAACTGTCAAACGAAAAAAAAAAAAATGATGTAAAAAAGGGTCTATAAATAAAACATAGGCAAAAAGGGCAAAAATAACAAATATAAATTATGAAAAGCATCTTTATATAAAAATAGGTGAAAAGGCAAAGAAGGGCATAAAATCCTCCATTTTCTGTCCTATAGTGACACAAAGTTAACACATATGATGATGAAAGGACCTTTCCTGAAATTCCTAGCTCCAGTGATGACTGAAATTCCAAACCATTTGCATGGCCAAGAGATAAACAATAGAATATCAACTTCTTGTTTGTGAAAATTAGGTATAAGTAAATAAAGTATACTTTTCTTCATTTGTTTTGGACTCTACAATACATTTCCAGTGAAATCGTGTTATTGAATTTATTAGTGGAATCCAATATCTTTTAAGCTTAACATGTTCGTGGTAGAAAACGTAAAGACAAATAACAGCTCCTTCAGAACGCTTAGCTCCTCAAAAAACAACATTTGACATAAAAATTACCTCCAATCTTATGTTTTCACAGCTTAAAAACTTTAAAAATAAATATTTTGTATTCTTAACTTTAAAATGGAATGTAACTGAAAACAAAATTGTAAGGTTTGTGTTTTAAAATATCTACTGCATTTGAGTGTGGTACCTAAGCTTTCTCTGTCTCTTACGTTTACCACGTATACACATGTTATTCAAAATGAAGGTAAATTAAGAGGTTATTCCGAGAAAATTATGCAAATATCTTAAATATTTTAATTTTACTTAAAAATTTTATATATGTATGTAAAATAATGAAAGTAGATAGGTTCAAACAACTTTCCACGTAATACGGTAGTTTGCGGTGAGAGCATTTCTTTGAAAACCTTCTAGTAATGTCTTGGAAAATTCATTGGTATTTAAGTGAGTTTTTCGTTCTAGAGTTAAACTATTAACCGCGTGCTTGCACACACACCTGTTTCTAAAAATGTAATATTTTGGGAGGAGGAAATTCGTGGAGTCCTAGAAGTTTAAGTTTCATCATCCCATTTTTTGGTGAACCCTCTTTATATTATGTAAGCAGTAAAAATATTAAAATACGAGAAATCTTCCTTATTTAGATCGGTTAAACTTCAATTTAAAAGGTGTAAACCGATCTAGGAGACATGCGAATCGTGACATTTGTAATTATTTATAATTTCTACTTTGAATTTCATAATAAAATATTTTGCTTATAACAAATTCAGGAGCTCAGAATAATACCTCCCACCAAAAAAGGAAAGAAACGAGTGAGAAAAACAATTGAATGGGTAATAAACAGAAGAAAGTTGTGATGAAATAGTGATAAATCATTCATTGTCCAAATAACAGGAAAGACTACTGGCATACAGAATGGTATCTTTTCAAACTTTGTAATTCGAAAAAAGGGATATTGGTGGTGCTCTTTTGCTTTTATGTAAGGCTACACCCACTATTGTGGATGCTAATCGTGAGACTGTTAAATATGGTTTGTTGTAGTAACTCTAAAGTGTATCAAAATGTTAATATTAGGAAAAGAGCTAAATTTTCACATGTAAGCAGAAAGATAAATAGAAAAAGATAAAGAAACCTTAACACAATGACCTGACGAAGTAACTGAAATATATACCAGCCATCTATCATGATTTTAAAAGCACTTTTCGTCATGATGGTGTCAATGATGGCAAAAAGTATATATTTTCAAATAGAACTGGATTAGGTATTTCAAAATGTTAAACGATGCAAGTCTATTTGGCACCATTCTTTCAGTTTTGACTAATTGTTAGTCAAATAAACGACACAAAGTAAGGAAAACCTATTAATCAAAATGGTTGAAGAATTTGCACATAAACTTGAAATCCCTTAATTTAAATACCTATAAAATATCAGAAATGTAAACTACTTTCGAGGTTTGAAAGAAAAAAAGCAGAAAATATCCGATATCTGTAAATGAACTTTGGTTGAGATCTGCCGTTATTTTTATACACCTCAATTTTCATCATCCACTTTATTCCAATTAATCTCAAATTACACTCAAATTACACTCTCAAGCTACACTCAAATTATCCAAATTACTCCCTAATAGTATCATTGTTTCTTTCGATAATAGACGAAACGAGAATATTTGTGCCTATACACTGCTGGGAGCGTTCGAAACGTTGGGGTGCGCTTTGCTGCTAGGGATGAGTAAGCAAAATGGGATGTTATGTTCATTCTAGTAAGACGAGCTCATATAGGCACCCTGACCCTAAGGCTAACCTCCGATTAAATCTAGAAGCATGGTGCGGTGATTTTAGGTAGGTGTTAGACGTTGTTGTACGAGGATATTTTTGGGAAGGCGTGGGTGTTTTTCTTCCCCGGCCGTTGTGGTTGGTTTTATCAAACGATGTTCTGCTCCAAGGTATGGTAAAGGATTTTCCGGATTGTGAGCAGGTGTCTTTATCTCAAGGTTGTCCAAAGTGTGAACTCAAGTAAAGAAATACGCCTGTATTTGCTTCCTTCCTTTGAACCTGTGAGGTTAAAAATCAGCTTCTAACACATTCGCGTCTGCTCCCCCACCACCGCTATTCCTAAAAGTGAGTGCTGTTACTTATTACCTTCTTAAAAGTATAAACATCGCCTACAAAATCAACGTATTTTGTTCGCCAGTTATTCTCACATACACGGTGCACAATTTAAGCTGTGATTTTACAACGCCAAATTTGACGTCATCAATAGCATCGCTGTTGGAGGGAGTTTATATACGATTCCCCTAGCGCCCTGCGATCGTATTTGATATGCTGACAGCAGCCTTGAGGCCTCTCTATACCGGCAGGTAAATATACTATTTGAAAGTTGCTAAGGAACCTGTTGAGGAGAAAAAAACAATTTGGGTTATTCATGCTGAGCACAATCCGGAAAATATGACCTGGAAAGTTGCGTTTTACAAGCAATTGCCCCGGCATTAAAATTGGGTGACATATAAATATAATTTTAACCGCTGCATAGAGGAGTTTATGCAACGCTATCCGGCAGTCAACTTCCTCGGAGCGTAATGTTGTCAAGTGTCCAGGTACCGTCACGATTATCGTAAAGAGGGGTGAAAGAGAGACTGGTTGTATTAGTTACCAGCGCAATCACACGCACAGCGCTGTAATTTGCTTACTGTTCCGCAAAAATAACCACTTATCCGTAGAGGGTACTATGATTTCAAGATACTCTTGTCTCCAGTCAACTATGACGTCATTCTTGCTCTATAGGAGGGTGGGAAATGGATAAAAATGAACACCGGGTACATATACCCGCCGCGGTAGCGTATATGGTAGCATGTTTGCCTCACGTTCAAGAGGTTCCTAGCTCAAATCTCAGTTAGGGTGGACTACATGGATAAGGTCTTTCTCCGGTATTTTCCCTCATCCTGAAAGACGAATGTAGGGAGACTCTATGCTCTGTGGACCCTGGACTCATTTGAGCATCATTTCAACAATTCCCTTCATCATCCGATTCATAACGTTGGAGGATATAAACTATAAAGCCTAAAACTATTCCCATAAACATTTTATGAGTTATAACTGCTAAGCCTGATCTTAATTACAAACTTAGAATATTAAAATTATTAACTTAAATTATCAGTTCCACGACCTGCATGCCTTTATCTTACCTGCTATTCAAAAAATTTGTCTGTGATACTTTTTATTTCATGCCTTCTTTCTAGGCAAGCTAAAATTTCTTCTCTTTACCTATTTTATTCAGGTTTTCATTTTTTCTCTGTGTAAATCTCTTTGATTGATATTAATAGTAAAATCATATTTTGTTTCTCCCCAGTCAATAAATTTTGACGTTGGTTGTTACGCTTCGCCGAATTTGCTTTGCGATTAGGATGTCAATATGTAGTTTAGTCGTTTCACTTTCTTTGTTCCTTTCCTTTACTGTGTAGTTCCGATACGCCTTGTTTCTGCCTGAAGGCCCCCACTTGTATCCTATTTTTGAAGCACTAGTTTTGTTTTGTATGAACGACGCCTGGCAAGAACAATATTTTGTTTTATGGATAATTAATGGATGAGTTGAATGATGAATACTACTTAAATTTACTGTACATATTTATTTTTGCAGTAAATATCTACAGCAAGTGATATAAACTCTGTATCACTCCTGAGCGACAAAATCTCCTGGCCAGAGATGGACTCCCCAAATAAACCTAAGTACAAGCATGCGAGTTTCAAATATGTTTTAAAATTATCAGCTAATCACAAATCTATAAAGTAATTCTAAATTGAGCAACATAATGATTTTCAATTAATTAAAATTAATATTAACAGTTTAAGTGACTGTATATATATACTATATATACAGTAGGTAACAATTAAATTTAATTTGATTTAATTAGAGAGAACACTTTGTAATTGTATGTGTGTACAGGTAAGAAAAGTTCATTTCCATTAGTTGACCTAATATAGTCTAAAATATAGAAACCAGGCATTAAAGTACTTACAGCATAGGAAGTCACCATTAAGGCAGTTGTCTCGTGTGTTTGAGAACTCCTAGTAGTTTACCGAGAAAAACACGAGTCAGTTGGAGAATTTTATGTCATATCGGAACGTTGGCCATGGTAGCTCAATGGTTAAGAGCAGCCGGACGTAGACTGGAAGATTTTTTTTTATTTATTTATTTATTTATTTATTTATTTATATGTTTTCCACTTTATAGCAGCTTGCTTGCTGCTTTGCAGAGATTCCTGCCGTTCTATTGTCCTTCTTCCAGCCCTTTCTCTTCATATGAGCATATCTGATTTTCTCATGCCACGTTCTTCTGGCTCTTCCCCGCTTTCTTCTGCCTGGTAATTCCCACTTTAGGACTTGTTTGGGCTACCGTTCTTCCGGCATCTGTTGTGCATGTCCATACCACTGTAGAGCTCTCCTAGACATTCTGTCTATAACAGTTTCCAGTTCGTCATTTCATGTCTAAAGTAGGTGTCTCTGACATGTTGTACCTTGAAATCCCCACTTCTTCGAAGTCCATCAATTTCGGTCGCTGATATCCTTTTATGCATTCTTTAATTTAATGTGCAACTTTCGGACTCATATGTAAGTATACCTTCTATTGTTGTTTTTAAAATTTGTTGTTAGTCTTCCTATTCCTATTCCATAAAGGACTGTTCAAACTTCTAATCGCCTTCTTTGCACAATTTACCCAATTTATATATTTTTCACAGGTGGCATTCTTATCTATTATAGATCCTAGGTACTTAAATTTTTCGACACATTTATCTCATCATTTACTCGTAGATCTTCCGAATTTCCTCCTATTACCATATATTTTGTTTTAATGACATTTATGTTTAATCCGCCTGCTACAAATGCATTTATTCATTTTTCAATCATATATTCTATATCTCATTTATCCTGTCCTGTTATAATCTGGTTATCTGCAAATAGTAAACATTGCAATAAGCGGCCATTGATGTTTTACCCCATTCCCCTACATGACTTATTCCACTTTCACAACACCTCTTCTATAAATATTTTGAACAGTGTAGGTGACACTTAGAACCTTGTCTAAGTCCTTCTGTTGTGGGGATTTCTGCTGATACTCGGTTTCCCATCTTAACACTTGCATTAAATTCATATATTCTTTTAGTTAAGTATATAAGGGACTTAGGTATTCCAAAGTTTTCGCTTCGATTAGTCTATTTAGAGATACAGATCATATGTCTTTTCAAGATCAATAAATACCATATGTACTTCTTTCCCTTGAGCCAACATTTTTTCGGTGACTTGGCTAATCACAAATACGTTTTCACAGCATGATTTCCCTGCTGTAAATCGTGCTTGTTCTTCCTACATCTTATTTTGTATTAACTCCTCCAAACTAATTTTATTAATTGTGCTTAAAACTCTGTGTATTCCTGCCATGTAACTAATCCCTCTATAGGACCGGAATATCAGTGGTTCAAATCCGATTTTGGTATTGTTTTCAGTCTGACTCTACCTTTCCATACTTCGTGCTACACACAGCTAGAGTGAAAGAACAATTAATTTCTATTACTGTAGGGTTTTTACGGTAAAACACCTGTGAGGTATTCTGCGACCTAGAGACATAACCATAAGGCAGCTATGAGACGTCAGAAATAGATGTCTAAATAAATAGATATAGTCCCTACATTAAATACGTCGTTATTATCGCAGCATGGCTGATACATCAAAGTATATTTTCTAAGACGCCTAAGCCTAGTTAATATATTGAAACTCTAGTCGTAATCTTTCTCAGAAAACTCTAGAGTTGATGTCAACGCAATCTTTACAACTACATTTTTATGAAAGGAGCGTGGAAGTGCCGTTACTGATTCGTTAATAAACATACCCTATTCCCCCTGTATTGCCTGGATAGTATTCGTATATAAGTATTATGTTTCCATATAAACATGTCTGTGATTTTATCTTAATGTGATTTAATGCCACGTCACAACATTACGTCATATTACGTCATACAATTATTACTTCGGCCAATTACGAAATTAAATATAATTTTACTTATTTAAATTACCAAATATATTTACATAATCATTTTTTATAAATTTATAAATTTTTCATAACTCCTCCAAACATAACTCAAAAGTACTGTTACAATTGTTACAAGGATTCGTTTTGCTATCCTCTATTAATGCTGTTATGATATGTTCAAATATGTTAAAGCAGTACTAGATCAACGAAATTGTTCTTTTTTCCATGAAGAAATCGGTTTAAGAATAAATCTTCTTGGAAAACTACTCAGAAACTTCTGTTGTAGGTAAATTGCTTTTAGAAAAGCTGAATTTTGGAAATAGTTGATTAGCATAATAATAAGGAACACAGATCTTGAGTTCCTTTAAATAACGTAATTACGGGGAGAATGAATGTCCAAAGAGAAAAAAAAACGCAATGCCTTTTCTGAGTGGTCTAATAAATTGTAATTTCTCCAATTTGAAATGTTTTATCATTATACAAGAAATAATTATATTACAAATCCACTTCTGTGGTATAGGAATAGTGCGTCTGGCTCACAGTCATCAGGTCTGTTCAAATCTCTGTTAGGATAGCTATACATACTTTTACTTTAGTGAGCAAATACTTAACTTATGATAGGCTTTCTTCCTTGAACTTCTACTGTGTTTTAGGGGAAGCATTTTAGCGTACTTTCTAAAATTTAGAGTTCAAACCAGGTTGAGGATAATCTTAATTTTTCGGGTGTCAAACCTCCAGGTATGGCTTCCCCCGAAAAGAAATAAAGCCAGTGGTACTCTGCAATTATTTAACTGCGCAAACAAAGAAGCTTGTGCTTAATAAAATGGTCTCTGAACAAAATTAAACTGTCTTTTATCACAATTTCAAATTGGACCTTGAGAAACACAGCAGCTTAAAGCACCCATAGCTAAAAATTTAATTTCAATTTGCCTCTCTAAATACCGGCTTTATTTACTCATACTTTCGCCCATACTTTTGCTGATCCATTTATTAATTCAATCGTTCATCAGATATGACCTACCCGGTTAAACAAGGTTAAACTTAAGAGAAATATTTGTATAGTAAATATACTTTTAAGCATATTTGTTTCTGGGAGTTACTCATAAACGAATGGACTGAACCTGATGGTGCAGGCCGTTTCGTCTGCGGGAGGCACTCGGGAGGCCCGGGTTCGATTTCCATGGCCGACCTACCTGATTCCATGCATTTTTTCGGGGGGTTTCCCGGGACACTAGGCGAATGCTGGGTAGTTTAGTTATATTCCCCGAATTTCCTGTCCCTCCATTTCATCTCCATTATCATTTCATATCATCTTTCGTCTGGTGGTCCCTTTCGGGGTAGAAGTGTCGGCGGGTGTCTTGGCGGTGCATGTAAGGATGATATCCTCTGAAGAAAACTACTTCCTCCTCCGGCAGGGCGGTTGTTGGTCTCCGCTCCTCTGCTGAGAACATTTCAGGACCGCCAGCCAGGGACCTTTGGGGCTCGGATCGCCTGCCTAGGAGCTTTAGGGCTCGGCTGCTGGGTTCGTTGCCGTCCCGCTGTAGGAGAGCGAGTTCCTTGTCCTGGCCTGTCGGGGGTGGTCTCTATCTAAGTAAACTGTAGGGATCCTACCCTGTGTACTGTCCTGGCTCCTTGTTTGGGCCACCCTCTGTCTCCTTCGCCTCATCCTTCCTCCCTGGGGTGCCCCCAAATGGGCCCAGCATGATGACCTACATACCAAATCCCCTCCGAAATGAAATCCCAATCCCAAACCCCTAAACGGATGTTAAACTTAGTATTAAAATTAATTGCTTTGAGCCAATGATTCATTATAGGTTACACTTCTGAGAAGCTCTTAATACAGGCGTTGCTCTCCTGAAGTCAGCAGTGGCCTTATTTTATGCATTAAAAATAATAGTGGCTACTTATCAAAACAAAGAGTGCTGTAAATGGTTAGCTTCAAAAATATTGCTTTATAGCTGGAAAATCGATCACTTCGTAATAAAGTATTGCTTTCATCATTAATATGATAGCTTTACTACTCCATAATTATCATGCGAGAACGTATACATTATTAATAGTAATATACAGTACCTATATTACTGTATATTTTATGTTTTTATTTTTGTGCCTATTACGCCCAGTTGCAGTTAAATTTATATTGAATATTACAAACGTGGAGAATCTATTTTTGAAGCAGGCTGTTGCAAAAGTGGTGTCGAGAACTGAGGGAGTGCATGAATCTGGCCCGAACAAGTGGCAAGGAAAGGGGGCATAAATTGAGTACAGATATATGACAACTCAAGAACAAAATGGCTGTAAGCTTCGGAGGGAGAAATGAGGAGAGTGATGAATGAGATTATTATAACAGAAGGGAGAAACAAGCTGCACATAAAGAATAAGAAGAGGAGGGAGCCAGGTACAGGCGCTACCGTGCAGAACCACAAAGGGGAAAAGGAAATTGGAAGGAAGGGAAAAAATTATTAAGTGGGAAGAAGAAGAAGAAAAAGAAGAGATGTAACAAGAATTCTCCTTTATGCTACACACTGTACCACAGAGGAATATTAATATTATCATCCAACGAGTTTTGTATGATGTAATTTAAGGCGATACCATAAAAAGGGGAAGTAAAATTATGAGATGAGAGGCCCTTCTTGCTACGCTCTCAAATTTACACGCCTTGTACAAAAATAACACATTCGCAACGGTCGTGTTCTCAAAGGTAATTGTGGCCACAACGAGGTACGAAATTTGATTTCGTAAAGTTTGTTAAAATCCTTTTAAGATGTCTTCCATAGCCGATTTAATTTTTTCCCCCTGCGATATTATAATCGACTATTTTGTTGGGCAGATTTAGAGCTTGTAACAACGTGTGCAAAGAGAATAAGAATTAAGGGCTTTCATAAGCTGCAGAACTTGGTAACGGCAATTCAGGTTTATCAGTTAAATTAGAGTTGTACGTATAATATCTGCTCTTGGAGAATGAAATAATGAAGGGAATGGTGAAACTGGAAGCATTTTAGTGCAAAATTTGAAGAACCCTTTTTGTTAATTTGACAATTAGGAAAATTGTAATCTGTTCTATTTATACATAGCCGTGTATTTCTTCAACTAAAGCATATTATATTAAATTTACAGTGCTTAGAGTAACATGATCAACTTCTGAAACGAAACGATGATATGTACTTTATAGTGGCGATTAAAAATAACGCCAAAAAGTTTTGGGTTCTAAGAATGGAAAATTATTATTAATCATTCCTCTAAGCTGTATGCACGATTTGGTTTTAGTGGTAATTCAATATGCTTCTTTAGGTTGTCTAATAGATAAGCCCATCCACCTTAAGGTAAAGGATTTTTGAACTGCATCTGATAGCACATTAGTGACGTGGTATTTCATTGGAATAGCTCATGTGATATTCCACTTCACTAAAGTTGTTGAAAGCAGTAAGTTTGTAATGAAGTAGCAGTTGGAGAAGGCGAACTCTTCTTGTAATTTAGTGTGTAGTGCTTATAAAGGAGGTTTCCTGACAAAAAGGTAAGCGTATGCCGGCTGCTAAACGACAGGGTGAATCAAATAGTAGAAACACGATTAAGGGATAACCAGAAGGGAAGTCTGGTTCCTCCCCCTTTTCGAACGTTCTGAAATTCGATATAAAATTCCATTCGCAATACAAGCGAGTACTCTCGCGACTGAGCCATCTAGTGAATAAGTGTTTCTCTGCGACAAATTGCAGTTTTCCGAGCGAAGCTGTGTAAAAACATTGTGAAGTACAGTGTGTACTGCCACTTAAAGAAATTAGGTCTTGAGTTCGACTCTTCTGCATGTGAACATGCGGAAGAATGTCTACGTCGAGAATTTTCCATTAACTACTATATCGTGAAGAAATTAAGAATAAGTGGCATTTTGAATTCAAGAATATTAGCAAAAGGACAGTGAAACTTGTGAGGTTAAGTGGAAGGTGGACATACATACCTAGTAAGTCACGTGTTCCTATTCATTTTTTAATTTATACAACATGCTAAACGATAAATGCGACTTATGCATCTCTTGAATGCCTTGTAATGGTTGATTTGTAAAACAGTTTATAGAGGAGGCGTAGATACCTCAGTGCATAAGCGTTGTATGTGGCACAGTGCAATCGAATGTATGTCGATTCAAGAAAACATCATAACTAGACTACCATTTGTTTCACCTCATGGGGCCTAAGTTTAATATTATGATACAAATAATACTCTTCATGATATTATAGATGTTTACAAAATGCAATATTCATCATGGTTTCCACTGGCAGATATTTATAAATTTATAGTTCGTAGTCGGTATTGTGCTTGACCCATTCAATCAGGTTTCAGAAATGCAAAGTGAAGCATACGATATAAATATGAAACAAAATCTATTATATTTAATTCCATCGAAATTATCCTAAAATTGAAAGCTAACTACGTAACATTGTTACAAAACGAGATACTGTATAGACTATAAGGGTCCCCAAGTTAAACACGACCCCTAATTAAAGATAAGGATAGCCATAATTACCCTTGAAGGGCCAAGGGCTCTTCTACCTGCCTATAAGGTGAACTCGGCGCAAATTATATGGTGAGCTAATACCAGTAGATTCCTAATTATCGGATTGTAATACTTGTGTCTTTGGCTCACAAGAGAACCAATAGCAACAATAAATAACATTTTAGTAACTAAAATACAGAAAAACACTAGGAGAATGAAAATAATAAACAAAACAATGTGACGTCGTTTCGAACCTAGCTCTTGCATCACATACTTAATTAGCTAACAACCTCGGCTAACTGTCACGTGCTCTATGTCGTTCATTGGAAAGAGCGATCATCCTCGTCATTACTATATGCGTGAAAATATTCCCGTATTTAAGCTTTTCGGAGCTTATCGTTCCTCATTCAGGGCTGTAAGTATTAATGCTCGGTGCTTATAATGTCGAACAGAAGAGCACAGCTGCAATAACGCCTTTTGTGCTAAAAGGGTTAATGTTTTCACATTATACTATAAGCTGTGGGTTGCATAGTCAGAACAAATAGGTAACAGCTATTAAACAGCTGACTCACGTGTGTGTGTGGGTGGGTGGGTGGGTGGGTTCGTAGAATTAAAAGTGCAAGTTGCAGAAATTACAAATATTCTTTATTTCCGTAGAAATACACTTACAGTTGCAGCATTACGTCACATACGTCACGTACTATCAGTCTGTTATCGCTCCGAGATGAGAGCCTTTTGTGCACGTAATAATGGATTCGTGACTATATATTTCATTAATACATTTCACCATGAGAGGCTGCAAACCATGATAAATGTTTAGTTTAACTAGATGGAAAACCATTATACTATTTACGGATCTTCAGCAACTATTGATTATTTCGACATCTAAATCAAAATTAGAAGTTGAACAAATACTTAACAATTGAGACGTCGAAAAGTTTGCTCTTAGCTGACTACAAAGAGTCACATAAGTACTCACTGAAGATACATTCGTTTTACAGTGAAATATGAAACCATAATGCTGTTACTGTGCGTGTAATTATGAACTATTTCATATTATCACCGGTAAAATTATTTCGCTGAAGCCGTGCAAAGCCTGAGCTACGCATGGGCAGACAGATAGTGGTGGCGCGTTGCGCTAAAAGTTTACTGAGAGAGAGAGAGAGAGAGAGAGAGAGAGAGAGAGAGAGAGAGAGAGAGAGAGAGAGAGAGAGAGAGAGAAACAGAGGTAGGAAGAGACAGATGTCTGGATGTTCTCTCTGTCACTTGCCGCCGCGATAGGCCTTGAAACGTCGGCGGCTTTCTAGAAACAAAGCTACAGTGAGATGGTTGCAAGGGGCAGTTGTTAACTGAGTGTGCAGCTGTGTGGACATTTGTAGGCGTACCGTAGTAATGTCTTTCGTTTGTTGACGTGTGTCAGATGACGTTGAGTACTGCGTTTGTGTGTGTGTATGTGTGTGTGTGTGTGTGTGTGTATGTGTGCGCGCCATCTTTTCGCTGCAGTAAGGGGTATACAAAGCGTGTTTTTAGTTGTGATAAAGAGCATTTTAAATGTCTGCGGCCAAAGAGTTTCAATTTTATGAACTCAAAGTCACAATATTGTTTACGTCACGTTCAAGAGGTCCCGAGTTCGAATCTCGGTCAAGGACTCATTTGAGCATCATTTAACCAATTTCATTCATCGTCCGTCCGATATGACTTAACGTTGGAGGATGTAAATTACCAGAGAGAGAGAGAGAGAGAGAGAGAGAGAGAGAGAGAGAGAGAGAGAGAGAGAGAGAGAGAGAGAGAGAGAGAGAGAGAGAGAGAAATGTTGTGCAACTTGTTATTATATGATTGGAAAACTTTTACTGGTATGTTGTGAGTAATATCACGAAATAAAGGTATTGTAGCTTTATTGACATTTACCGGCATAACACTCTTCCCGGGGCGTAGCGGAGTATTAAAATCGCGTTAACCAATCTCAGCCTCACGCTGGGGCACCAAGCATAAGAACTTTAAAAGAATCGCTCACTGCACCAGCACTTATTATACCTGACAAGTGTTGTCACAGCATGGATTTTTCGCATCAGACACTTGTCACTTATCTCTGAGTGCGAGAGCAGATCATTTTAGGGGAAAATAGGCTTCCAGAAGAAGATAATAATCCCATTATACCACTGTTGTAATTTATGTCGGGAGAAGAACGGCCCTCCTCCCCTAATCTCTCCTTATTAGTTCAGTTGGTAAGTCGTACGCCACTGTTTTCCACGGGATAAGCGTGGCTCATAGGTGCGTCACACTATTTATGACAGTATATGCAACTATATACTGTTTTATAAGAAAAACAATTATTTGAAATGTGTTATGACAAGCAATTAACTAATTTTCAGATTATGGACCTTTAGATTCTATGGTCTTGAGCCATCGTTCAGCGAGGTTAATCATCCTACGATGGACCAGTCTCTGGTTTTTGATGCGAAGAATTCGATGACACCCAGTTTCACTGCTTCAGTGTTGTTAAAATTTTTTCCACATAGAAAATGGGACATGTATCAAAAAATAAGATAATTTCATGGTGCGAGATCAGGGCTGTATGCTGGGTGATGTAGCAGTTCAATTCCTGAATTTCTTCCGTGGTTGTCGTGCGTATGCGGTGTTGCATTTTCCTGTTGTAATAGAACTATGTCGGTTAACTAATGCAAGACATCTCCGTCTGACGATTTCATGAGCTCGTTCCAGTAGTTGAGAATAAAGATCCGCATCAACTGTCCACCCGTTTGGAACACACTCCCAGTGAATAACACCTTCAAAGCTCCACCAGACCCACAACGTTACTTTGGGACTGAAATGTTTTCTTTAACGCTGACTTTTGCAGGTTGGCGGGGATCAAGCCACTGGTTCGGGGCAACAGGACTACGGTACTATGCCCATTTTTCATCTCAAGTGAGAATTCTCTTGACAAGCCTATCATAAACATGATTACGGGTTCATGGGATTTCGGATAAGCTGATGACAATAGCTTCTCTAAGTTCAGCCTGTTAAGGTGTCAGTTCGTGAGGTATAGATCTACAGCTTCTGTATGATTTTCCAAGTGCCTTAATGTGGTGATGTGTTGTATATTTTGATGCCTCAAGTTCTGCTAAAAGCCTACGCGTACGTTTTGCAACATTTTTTTCATCCTCAATATTACATACTTTAGGTCTTCCAGAACGTGGTAAATCTTGAGTATTTTCGCTTCCATTGTTGAAACCTTGCAACCATCGTTGTGCCTCACACTCACTAAGGACACCTTCTTCCACTTCACATATTCTTCCAGCTGCGGTAGCGGCTTTGTAATATTTTTAGTGCTTTGAATAATTCTAAGTTCAAACTGTGTTATCATCATTTTATGATTGTTTAATAACAACTGAAGACTGATACATGCTCGCAATGTGCGCAGCACTATCATGTCATCTTGTAAATAGCACTGTCAAATCAAAGAAACCCAATAAACTTTCCAAAAGAGCAAAATAAAAACCCGGCTTTATTATGAGACAACCTAATACCAGATGTAAATAACTAATTTAGTCTGAAGTATCACTGCACGTCACGCTGTGACGTCGTAAACAAAAAAATTAAGTTAAGGAAACCTTTCCCATTCTTCCTTCCCGCCCGCCACGGTAGCATGGTGGTAGACTGTCTGCCTCACGTTCAAAAGGTCCCGAGTTCGAATCTCGGTCAGGGTGAGTTACCTGGTTACGGTTTTCCCGGGGTTTTCCCTTATCCTGAAACTCTAAGCTCTATGGACTCTGGACACATTTGAGCATCATTTCACACATTCCATTCATCGTCCGATATGACTTAACGTTGGATGAAGTAAATTTGGAAAAAAAAAAAAAAAAAAAAAAACGCCATTCTTCCTTCCCTGTCATGATGCAGACCAAACATGGGGCAGCGTTTTTCCTGCCGTCAGTTAGGTACTCATGGTTGCAAATTTTTGCGTTCTACCGTGAGTCAAAAGCCTCCAGCAGTGTTTTTCTTACGCGTCCTCGAGGTCCGTCGCCAACTGTCGCTGACATAGGAAGGTGCGATTAAGCAATACACCATTTTTAAAGAGTAACTTAACAGATTTATGAGATGCTGAAACTGGTCATAGTAGTTGTCCAATCACTTTTGGCATGTTTTTAGACATCTAGCCATCACTCACTATAGTTCGTGTTGTTAAATGCTGGGAACTTCCTGGTGGATATTTTGTTTTAACTCTTCCTTGACGTATGGGATTCTCTTATGTACTTTATCTTTTAAGGTGCCTCAGAGATCGCAGAGAATTAAGGCTGCGGACTTTCACCTCAAACCTCTACTAATAATTCTATCCAGAAATATAATTTTAATTGTCCTCATCGAAATATTGTCCGTATGAGCCAATATGGAGTCCTTTTGACAAAAAAGACAAAATCTCGCTTCGTGTCTGTTAATTCTCCAAAAGGTAGGGGCAAAATTGTATCCACGTATGTACAGGTGTCAAACACTGACTCCAAAAAATTGCCCTATAATTCTTTCTCCACTAATGGCGTTCTATACACCAAACTTTTCGTCATCAAAGGGTACTTTATGAACAATATTAGTTTTTCAGAGCTCCAATAATCATTATTTAGAATACACACATAACCATGAAGGTGAAATCAAGCCTCGCGTGTGAAAAATGTCTCTGATGTAACTTAAAATAATGCGCACAAGACAAACCCTCATTATCTGAATCAATACAAAATATTCTCTAGGAAACTACCAGCACTTTACAACCTGTACTTCAGTGAGTGATGGATAGTTTCCTAAATAGTTGTCAAAAATATATGAACAAAAAAGGAGCCAGATTTAGCATCTCCTTTCATAAGGCTCACAAGCAAGGCCTTTAAAAATGTATGATTTTATCCGCACCTTTCTATGATAAAGCCGTCGGGTAAGAGTGCTGAGGAGGCGGCCAGACAAAACATCGCGCAGTCGGTTCGGAGGTGTCTGACTCTCCCGCTATTTGACCATAATGGTTTGAGTGCAGGTACCTGGAAGCAAACTTTTAACAGTACCTACGTAAGCTTATAATAAGAAGTCAAAATTATAGTTTTATTGAGTAAATGTCTCGGGTTTGATAAAATTTGTTATAATGGTTATGTTATAAAAGTAATTAAAATAAAAGGGTACACTCTCAAATATTTACTATTTATTTTATACTTAGAGGTTTAGAACTTTAAAACACGTACAAGCTAAGATCATTTTATACAAGTTCAAAAACTATACATTTATTTATAAATTTAGATATTCCAAATTCTTACATGCATACACCAACAGGTAAATACATGGTTTAGTTTCACATATAGAATCCAACACAATTATACATTTTATTATTCATGACTGCTGCGTTAACCTAAAGACTATCGCCTAACTCATTCGTACATTAGCATGTTGACTGATATACTGAGGCTACAGACCACGAGCTACCCATCTGTGCCTTTTGGCGCATACGCCGTGATATATAAATTGCTCTAGACTTTTCTAGACAGTACTGTACAAATTTCCGAGCAGGAACAACTTCCGCTACCACTCTAATAATTACGAAAGCAATGAATTTCATTAATTAAACGAAATTAAAGACATTAAAAATAATCAAAACGCTCTTTGTGAAAATACTGAAATCTTCACTGGTATATAAGTGAGCACCCGAGATAGTGTGTGCGTTTATTGCCGGCCGGCCTTGGTCGCAAACTTCCTAAACACTTCCTAAACAGTCTAAACTAAAGTGAGGAATTTTGGCCATACAACCCCTAAAGCTAAGAGGTCTAGATTTGGGTACACGGCATACAAAGAACCGACTCAATGTTGCTCCCAATAAACAATTCAAATATTTTAATTCATTACTAAATACTTAATTATAACCAATACAGCATTTTCTTTATAACAATATGTGCTCCCTTTAAAATAGTACGAGGAGACAAAGATCATTACAATCTTTAACAAAAATTTCTTCTGAAACAAGAATAACAGATGTGAGGGTAACAAGGGTGCCGGAAAACATTTAAATTAACGGTGATGCTCGCCAGTCAGAATTTACGAAAGCAAAGTGACCCAGTAGAAAAATGACATGAGTAACACCTCAAAACCTTTGAATACATATATGACTTTAGGATAAGCCGACAGTTAAAGTCAATCGCCCATTTAACGATGTAGAAATGCTAAGCTGGCTAGCAGTCACCTTTTTAAACCCATAAACATAAAAGGAAAAACACAATAAAGCTTCTGGTCCGGAACTGAAGGGAATAGACTATTAAACCAATCACGGTTCACCAAAAGCGATAGTGAAAACTCAAAAAATTTTTACCAAAATCCCTAAACTCGGAGCACCTACCCCTGGCTTAATGCCGTCGACAACAAGCACCAACTCCCCTCCCGATTCGAAGCAATACACCTAGGAAGACTATCGGAAATCCGTTAGCGATCCCACGAGTAAACAACGCCTCAAATGGTGAAGACAAGGAAATGAGTGTCGATGGAAAAAAAAATAAAAAGGGCACAGTTTTAAGGGACAAAACATATTCTTCCAGTGAGTTTGTGATAACTGTCCAGACGTACAAGGAATTAAAAGATTCTCTGTTCACTATAAACCGGATAAAACATTCAAAAGGAGTGTCTGCACTTTGCGTATTCATGTCGCCACTAATTCTTAAATAAAGTGAAGTAAAAGTAATAACTAACTGACTCAGCAGTGAAAACTAACTGAATTGATATCGAGGGCAGAAAAAGCTGCAGAAAGTCACTATCTATCTAAAATTTACAAAAGAGGTCTCATCCTCGATACATCCAGCTAAATCTAATAGAGTTATTATCACCTTAACCAAATTCTTATCCAGCTCAAGCTAGTTTCTGCTCAAACCACAAATTATAAAGTTAAGCCTGCATTCACAAGCTGCCGTTAAATTGGACGATTCAAATTCCTATCAGTGAATTGAACATCCTAGAACGTTCAGATCGTGCTTGGGTTTAAGCCTTTCATCAGAACGTTTAATGCCGGAGTAGTGTCCGTCCGTGGGGAGTGGTGCTCATATAAATCACGAAAGTAGCACCTTTAGTAACAGTGCGCACGCGCTAGAAGAGGGGAATGAAACAATGGAACTCCTCCAAGTTAATTCGGTGATTTATATTGGCAGGCCTGTTCTTACGCCCCTCCTGAGAGCGTTACCTCATTAAACCCCTAATCGAAAAACTCTACACTCTCATGGCCACCATTATACATGCATAATGCTGGGCTATGCATAGCGAGAGGGGTTACAGGGTACTTTCACTGTTGAAAAAAACTAGGGCTGTAAAACAAGTCTTGGTAGCAAGATGCTTACCAAAAGAAATATTGCTAAAACACTCCCTCATTTAAATACCCAGTGTTATTCATATGTATAGATGGCTTTTTCAGTAAAGTTGTGCAAAACCTAAATTAGTTATGCAACCCTACACGAATTCAAGTCTGGAATTAGGAACCTATGCATATATTTTCTTGATGGTCACCTATACATTCTTATAACTGGCTATTTGTGAATGCGTGTACTTCATCTATGACATATATTTTCACGACAAATGAAATGTATGTCTTTAACCCTTGCTTGGTGTCTGGGTTGACCCCAAGACTGCTTTATCTACGTAGAAACTGTTTTAATGTAAACATAGACTTCTCGTCTTCCATATATGCTTTCTGTGTACTTTTTATTATGAATGGCAACAACATTTATGGTAATATGACGATCGGTAGCACAGGATTTTGAATTTTTTGTAACAGGGTCAGAAAATACCCCAGGTATACAACATGTGATTTTCCATGTTATATTACAAATGTACTACAATAATTAAAATTTGGCAAGAATGCACCATCTGAGCCTCCATTTGTATTTTCATTGTTACAAATTCGTAGACAATACATACACATGAACTGTTGTAACAAATTCTTATAAAATACAAACATAGTTAGCAGTTGCGTTTCGTGGAAGTTAGACGTGAAAAAGAACCTGAAGTGATAATGCTCTACAACTCAACAAATTCAGGTGTTCATACTGTTGATAAGATGGCTAGGCACTGTTCAGTGAAACGTGGAACAAGAATTCGGACACTTGCTCTATTTCTTGATATATTTGACTTAGCATGCCTCAATGCTTACGTCCTGTACTGTAAGTTTTGACATCATATGAGGGGTAAAAATGCTAGAAGAGAATTCTTCTCAGAACTGGGAAAAGAGCTAGTCAGACCTCGAATTGAGAGACGAATGCCCCCCCCCCCCCAATACAGAACACAACACATATGTTCAGCAATAACTCAAGCTGGTATATAGGATCTTCTAAATGGCAACCAACAACACCAAGATGCAGATGTTCCAAATCTGAAACGAAAAAGATGTGGTTCCTACCCAAGGTCAAAGGACAAGAAAGTGAAGAAGCAGCAGTGTCACAAATTTATCTGCAAAGAACACGGAAGAGTCAAAGTGTTCTGCAATGTATGTTAATCATTTCAAGTGGATAATGAGCAGAAGTTTATTTATAACAGGATTTTCATAAACTAATAATGCACATCATAATAAAACAATAACAGTATTGTTATATAGTATAAGGTAAATGAACATTTTCTGTTAAAATAGTATATATATATATATATATATATATATATTGGAAGTAAAACATACATATGTTTTCATATTTCAGACATGGCTAGTACATAACTTATATGGCTTACAACAATGGAGTTTTACACATGGTTATTAGAATCACTTTGGGGCGAAAAAAAGACCCCAGATATATAATATGTTTTTCCAGAGCTGATACCATGTGAGGTTTAATGTTCTGGAATAGTCTAATCCCTCTGAACATATCACTTACGCATAATGCATTCAGGCGGCGTCGTGGCTGAGTGCTTAGACTGCTCTACTCTCACCAAAGCGGCCCGGGTTTAATCCAGCGACCGCATGTGAGATTTGTGTTGGACTAAATGGCGTAGCAGCGGGTTTCCTCCAGGTGCTCCAGTTTCCCCTGCCATCTCGTTCCACCTGTGCTCCATCTTAATTTCATGTATCATCAGTGTCACCGCCTGCGCTGCCGCATGTAGTAAAACTAGGCGTTAAACACTACAAAAAATACATAATTCGTTCCATTAATTCCAGTCTACATATAAGGAAATGTGTAATCAAACAATTTCTGCAAATATATGTGTCGGTTAACATGAAATACAAGAATAAGCGTTTGTAAGAAAAATGTGTAAAAGGGTTACTATAGGCCGTTAGGGTAACTTGTTATACAAAGACAAAAGAGGAGTTTCTGTTTTTAATCTTCAAAGAGCTTTTGAAGTTTTTGCTTTCTTTGTAAACGGTACCAAAGGGCGGTCGCTAATGATGATTTTGTCGTATATTTCAGTAAGAGAATGAAACAGCTGATCTCTGTTGGACAATTTTATAATTTCTTGTGCATAAAGAGATGTCAAAAGCTACTGCTATTTCTTGAGATAATAACTATTCCGCATTTTGTGATTTTGTTCTAATTCATATTGATCATTTGGTCAAAATAAAATGTTTCCAGAAATGTGTCGTTTACATTTGTATAACAAGCATAAAATATATTTATCAATTACAGTTTATGTATAGTGTGTTGTAGGTATTAACACACAGTAAGGCAGGGCCGCGCCGTGACTCAGTGGTTAGACCGCTTGGCTCTCACCAACGCGGCCTGGGTTCGTTCCCAGACGACCGCAAAGTGAGATTTGTGGTGGACAACATGGCACTGGGGCGGGTTTTCTCCGGGATCTCCGGTTTCCCCCGCCATCTCATTCCACCGGGGCTCCATCTTCATCTCATGTATCATCAGTGTCATCGCCTGCGGTGCCGTATGTAGTAAAATCGGGCGTTAAACACTAGACACTTCATTTCCCACAGTAAGGCATTTATTAAGTTTTATATTATCATATGTGTACTACTTCTTACAACGAAGATAATAGGCAAATGTAAAATGTTACACTCCGACAGTGAAATTATGGAGCAGATGGAAAAATGAACACTTAAACTAAAATTAAATATGGACATTTTGTGCATTTGTATTAAATGTTAAGGGACTTTAACTTTGGCTGTTAATTACTAGAACGCTTGGCTAAGAGGACATTAAGAAGATAAAGGACATTAAGTACGGTAATTAGCGAGGACTAGGCTTTAGGCCGATTCGTAGAAGTAGTTCGATAGGTTACAATAGCGAAAAGGGTGAAAGTATCCAAGGTTTCCAGATTACATATGGCAGGCTAGCTTGGAATTCAAGGAATATGTGACAGTATTTTTTAGAAATTTATGGAATTTAGGATGGAAATCAGAAAATTCTAGTAATCTATAAATGAAGTGGCAACATCGTATTAGAAGCTAGTAGTCGGGGTCTTAGTCGAAAGCGAAAGTTATTACGAGAATTTTTAAGCTGAGTAAGACATTCTGGGCATAATACTGCTCTCTTCTGATCGGATCGCCGGTGGAGAAGATTTTGATGGATTGGTTTTCATTCTTAGAACAGCGTGCTTGCGCCTGATAGAGCAAAGAAACCCACATATAACCTGGGGTAGGTCGTTGCTCAGAGTGAAGCAGATGCACACGGCTACAAATTGGAGCGACACCTTGAGCCTAACCAATATTTATTCAAAATCGCGGAACATCGTGAGGCAGTAATTACGACTTCCAACTCATGTGACTTTCTCTACTTTCTATCATTTTCTTGGAGTAGCTTCTGTCAGATATTATTACGAAAGCTTATTTGGTCTTGTTACACAGTTTGTTATAGGTGGAGAGCGATAGTCAGGTATATGAAAGGGAGTCGCTAAATGCTTTTCTCCAAATATCATGACATGTTTTTCACTAATTAAATAAAAGAGAGAGAGAGAGAGCAAGAATACTTACAACAGCATGTAAACTTGCCTGCGTCGGTAGCGCAGATGGTAGGGTGTTCAAGAGATTACGAATTCCAATGTCGGTCAGGGTGAGCTATCCAAGTAAATTTTTCCGGGGTTTCTCCTTATCCTGAAAGATGAATTTTTGGTAGCTTTAAGCTCTATGGAGCCTGGGTTCAGTTGAGCATCATTTCACCCATTTCATTCACCTTCCGATATGACTTAACGTTGGAGGACGTAAATATTACACACACACACACACACACACACACACACACACACACACACACACACACACACACACACTCACACGCACGCACGCACGCACGCGCACACACACACACAAATTTTACATTTCATATTCAAGGGTCACAAAATATATATATTTTTGTCGTTCTAAAGTCGGTTATGATTTTGGGGGGAGTAAATTACCTATCTCCTACATAATGATTGAGAAAATAGAACACCTTAAGTCATAGTTGCACTCATAGAACTGTGAATTATTTGGATATACCCTTGCAAAATCTATTTTTCTATTTGATAATTGATATAAATATTTTCCAAAATAGTTGTATTACACGTTTGATTGTTAGGCGTCTTAAAGTTAGCCGTTATACGCTGCCCTTAAATTTAATGCTCCACTCCATACCATAGCGAAAGACAACTGATTACCGACACCGGTTTAAAACTATTGAACATTCAGATCAATAGTATCAGATACTTTTGAAAAGGCAGATGCGACATAAACGATTACCTGTATGAGGTAAATTATGAACCTTAAAGTAATCCATTTTCTTTTTTATGCAACTTTTATATATCTCTCAAGGTGTATCAGGCAAATCAGTTAATAAGAATCATACAAAAAGAATGAAAGGAATATTATAGACATTTCACAGGAGCTTCCAGCTATACATTTTATTTATCATTGGATTATATTAAATATACTGTGTTTACTCAACTTCGCTAGAACCATCTTTGATGTAATTCAAATATTTGCAAATGCTCTATATGAAGCTTTAGATGGAAATGAATCGGTCAGACCGATACCAAATTTGAATACCTATCTAGTTTAGTATGTAACCAACATTTCGTTTCAGAGTTATGCTGTTCTTAGACATGACATTTTTATTATAGTATATTATTGCTATGTGAAAACAGAATTTCCGGTGAAATCTTGACACACACTTTTGGATATACATTATTTTCGCTTATTATTGAAGGTTAAGGGTTAGAAAGTAAAAAAATGACAATAAACCGGGCAATCTGGGTGGAGATAAATGAAAATGTAATTCATTGAGATTGTAAAGTAATATCTGTGTATGTGCATAATGTGAGTGTACTTAAGTATAACTTTTAGTGCATAGGATGAAAGACAATGAGATCTAAAATACCTGGTTCCATTTGAGAGACCTGAACATTTCATCGCTGTTTAGTATTGCTGAAAGGTGATTACATACAGCGTTTTAATAAGAAATCTGCCATTATTTCTGGATTTATTTAACCCTTTAATGGGAGGTGTTGCCAAACATTAGGCTGTATTCAGCTTTAAAATGTTTTAGTGTGACTTTCTTTACTTAATATTGTACTGGCCTTTTCAGTTATACACACAAAATTTTGAGTCTATTGAATTGTATATTGTTATACTGTTTTTTACCATTTTAGTGCAAAAAAGACAAAAGTCAAGCAACTGCGTCCAAATGATAACCCCGTCAACATCCATGCGTACCATCACACCGAGTGTGTTACGTGGGTCCTCCCCGTCCTTTACCACAGGCACATTTGACTGTAGTTGTCGAAATTCGAACTCATGACGTTTGACTTTAAATAGATAGCCAGTCCATTACCTATCGTTTCAACGACCATGGCTATTCGAATCGATTGCGTTAAGGCACCGCAGAAAGCGGTATGAAAACCAATTTATAAGCTACAGCAAGATTGACATAAGTAGAAAAGCAACGCATTCATTAAAGGCTTAATTTGTTATAATGTATCCCACGTATTAAACAATACTTTATAATCTGCTGGGCATTTTACTTTGCCTTTTAAAAATAAGTTGTGTTAAAACAATAAATCCATTACTTTGGATACTTTATAGTTTTATGAATATTAAGCTGTGATAATGTTTAGTAAAAGTAACATTTTTGTAAAATTTCAGAAAAGGCTGTGCGAGTCAGTAAGATTTTCAAAATAACAAATGTAAACATGCACTTGTACACGTGAGCATTTTAAGTAATAAAAAAAATGGAAGAAAAGTGTTTGAGCAAAACCATTTATAATTTGCAATTAACTGCAAATCCAAAGGCCTCATAGAGTGCTGAATATTTCTAAGGCACCAAGTGACGATATGAAGCATATATTCAGTTTTTTTGTTTGTGTATTTCTAGATTGCCAATAAATTCCGCTAGTGTATTGCCTTAAATGCATGTTGTAGATGGTGCATTTATGTTTAGGGTGGCAGTACTGAATTTTTGTTGGCGAATTTTTAAGGATTCAGCGCTTGACAAGCCGCACTTTTTCCATTAGCAGCAAATGGTAGTCTGAAGCATATTACACCCATTTTAATATCTGTTAACGTTTCTCTTTTAAGAAGAGAGCGCTACATATGCGACTGATTCAACAAAAAGAGATAGGTAGCAGAGAGATTTCCGCTTCTTGCACTGAAATAGTCAATTACACTAGCAGCGACCCGTACACGCTCGTCTCTGCCAACGGGAGGGCTTACACATCAAGGCAGAGTGGCATATTTTGACGTAGCACATAAAATATGAAACGTTCCTCGGACTTACAAAAGATGATACTGCTGTGGTAAACTAAATTATTATTCTATCAAACCTTGAGGAGAGCAAATCTCCCAGTCATAACAACAAGAACGGAGCGACAGTGTCGGATTTCGCATGTATATTAATGTGAAAGTAGGCATCATGCCTGGTGAAGGAGGGGATCAAGATGTCTTCAGGCTGACGTTTTCCGGGCTTAGAGCTTTCTCTAAATGGCTCACCGCCTACGAGCGAGCGCGCTAAGCTGCAAACAAACTGTATCTGGGAGTTACCTTCCATATGAAGACAACCAAGTCACAAGCAATATTATTCTGAGTTTCATAATGCTATCCTTAATCTTACATTTCTTCATCCATCCTCTTCTATTTCTGCTCAAGCCTTAGCTGCTCCTATACAGTCTCGCGCAATCTCCTTCCCTTCTTTCCTTGTCACCCCTTTCTCTGTAATTCTTTTCTCTCTGTGGATGCTTCATTTAGAACATCTCTCTCGATTGAAATTGAGTTTTATTTATGGAGCTCTTTAACTGTTCTGAGAGCAATCTGTTATCGACAACAAATGAAATACATTCAAAACAATGGAAAACGAGGCTACAAAGGGAGTTATAAAAATTGGCGTAAACGGTTAAAAGGGTTAAAATAGGACTATTAAAACAAATAGGCAGGAAATAGAATTTGAATGTACACTAAGATGATCATTGGAGTTGGTTAGAATAAGGAAAAGTGTATTCTGTTATGGAATGCCATGGCCCACGTTGGGAGAATGGTAGGCGTCAGATTGTTGACGATGTTGGCGGAAGGATTTGTTCATTCGTGGTAAATAACAAACATATTTTGATAGCAAGCCCATAGACAGGGAAAAATTAGGAAGAGATTCTTACAGATATATTTTGACTTTCACAATTCGGATTACAGTATTCTGGAACTTGATCTTAAATAGCATATAGCTATAAATTATAAAAGTATATTACGGAAAGTTAATGTATTTGTGTAAATTATGTTCAAATACATGTGGGTGCGCGCATGCGTGCATGCGTGTGTGTGTGCGTCTGTACGTGTTTGCGTGCGTGCGTGTGTGACGGAGCAAGAGAGGGTTTCAAAACATGTTTCTCTGTTTTTTTAGGAATTATTAAGGCATGTACTTTTCTGATGACCATGTATGTGTTTCAGACCCTTGAAACTGTTTTATGAAATTAATGTAGTGTTAAGTGCATAATAAATACAACTACTACTACTAAAACTACTACTACTAAAACTAATACTACTACTAAAACTAATGCTACTACTACTACTACTACTACTACTACTACTACTACTACTACTACTACTACTACTACTACTACAACTACTACTAAAACACATTCTAAATCAAGAAGTTCTAAATCTACCAATGTGATATTAAGCACACTCATTTATTTTTAAAAAGTCACCAAAATTGAAATGGTATATTGCAAGACTTTGTAAAGAAATTTAAGTTGATTTCAGTCACATAATCATGCAATTTTTCATATAAAGCGTAGATGAAACTGAAACGTACTTTTTCGTAAACTATACATAACGTGCAACTCTTACTAACACTCTAAAGGTATTTAAATATCATAATTATTTCTTAATCATGGATAAAAATAGGAAAAAATACAATTCTTTTAAGTTTATAAGTTAATTTATTCTTAAGTAACTAAAGAGTATCAATTATTCTTCAAACGATTATGTATTATATGCTGTTTAGTAGTCAAAAGATCCCATTCTATCACTTAAGTTAATTGCATACGGGACTAATACAGGGGAAGTAGGGACAGGTAATGCATGGTCTGCGGCTAACATAAACCTAATTGGCATCAGATGCTAATAAGTTGGTATTTAAACAAGGTGGGTGTAATTATTGGATTAGTGTCTTTAAAACTGCCTCCCAAGTATGGAAATTTTGAGGTTTATTGGCGTTCTCAAGATTTAATGCCTCAAAAATCTCTCAAATTTCAAACTAATCACCTGTAATGCGTCACTGAACAGCGATTTACTGCCTTTTTGCATGATGTAGCTAAGTATAGTAGTGTCTCTGTAACTATTCTGGTAGCCTAATCCGCAGCGCCGAAATATGTCCTTTAAAAGGTGGTTGGTTTGCTTCCTGTCACGTAATTATTTTTCGTCTTTTTAATACTTAAATTCTAGTAGTCTTTAAGAGTTGCATTTACAACTTATTTTATGTAAGTTCGTTCACCCTTTAAACTACCTCCCATGCAGACGTATTGCATGTGGAAGTAATATATAAGATTCAACCTTTGTTGGAAAGAATTGTA
Organism: Mantis religiosa; assembly: GCA_030765055.1. Classification (NCBI taxonomy): domain Eukaryota; kingdom Metazoa; phylum Arthropoda; class Insecta; order Mantodea; family Mantidae; genus Mantis; species Mantis religiosa. Next base: position 76,774,734 of record CM060949.1, on the reverse strand, counting down.
GGGGAAAGTCGCGCAGTCTTGGCCGGTTTAGGTATTTTGACTTTACCCTGTAACTGTGGTGGTTAATGGGAATGTTACTATATTATTCTCTTACCTCAAGACATGTTCTATAGAAAGTATAATGTAATGAATTTTATTTTTAGTTATAGTACTTTATTACATCGAAAGTAAAAAAGCTAGAATTATAAGGCTTGTAGAAAGTGTCTTGCAGTATCAGGCACTACCCTTTCTGTTACAATATAGATTATCAGTGATACATTGCATTGACAGATATAGAACAATAGTAGAATACAAAAGCACGGGAACTTATTGTCACTATTTCTGCTCATTTCATAAATGTTAAGCTCACTGGTTTACAGAAATCTCAAATATAGCGCTGCTATAGGCCTCAGAATATCTTCCGGGCGCTAAGAGCTACATTAACCACCATCAAGTACTCAGAGCACACAAAGAACTGAAGAGAGGAAGAAGATATCTGACTGTAGCGCACGTGGATGCACAAGATTGCTACTGGAACTTCTGCCACATGGAGGCGAAAAGGGAAATTACGGTAGTGGCCGGTACTGCATGCCGGCCGATACTGCAAGACTCTCCCCTAATTAATTGCACTGACAAGGTGAAATTACTCCAAAAAATGCTTACATTTATTCAAGAATTAAAGTCTTTGACAAAATATTAAAAAACCACAAACCAAATAAACAAAAACAAAAATAAAAGGACAAAAGTAAGGAAACTCGAAACCTGAAATATAATACTCGTATCATAACCAATGCGCTGGAGAGAGTGCTGCTACACGTCTCTTCATTTTTCTGTAACTTCCAGATTTAATCCAACAGGCCGTAAGTCCCCTATCTGAAATTAGCGTTTAACGTATCTCGATTTGCGCTGAAAATATTTCGGTGTAGTTCAAACATTCTGTATAGGATATCATACAAAGGGGGTGTCGTAAAGTTTGAATTATCATCCAGTAGTTTTTAAGGTAGAGTGATGAGAACATTTTTCAGTATCTCATTGATCTCTCGGGACATAATGTCGGTAGTTTCAGTGATTTGAGTCCTTTGGATTTTTAACAGTGAGTGCCAGAAGTGACTGAGGTGTAAGATGGAGAAAATTGAGGCTCGTAGTGTGATCGAGTTCCTGCATTTGAAGGGGAAAACTGTCCGGAAAATTCATGATGAGATGACGGCTGTTTATGGAAATGATTGCCCATCGTGTGGCACTATTGTGAGTTGGAAAAGGAATTTTCAAACTGGTCACATGTCCCTGATAGATGAGCCAAGAACTGGTAAACCGCCAGTGACAGACGATGCTGTCACAGTGAGGAATGTGGAGTGTTTAATACAGGAAGACAGACGAGTAACCAGCAAAATGATCATGACTGAGACACATCTTAGAGTACTGCATGGAAAATTATTCTTGATGAACTGCACATATCTAAGGTGTCTGCACGGTGGGTTCCACGTTTGCTAACCGCTTTCCAAAAGCAAACACGGCGTGACCTTTCAAGACAGATGTTGATGTTGGAACACGATGTCGGAACCATGTATGAATCCAGAATCTATCAGTATGATTCAGAGATATAATCCATGAGAATGGAATGGAAACATGTCGAATCCTCCCCCCTCCCAAAAAGGCAAAGGTGCAAAAGTCAGCTGGGAAGGTCATGCTTTCAGTTTTCTGGTACTGTCGTGGAGTCATCCTTACAGATTATCTTGACAAGTGTCAAACCAACACTGGCAGACACTACTTTAATATTCTGGACAAGTTATGAGCAGCTCTGATTAGGAAACGACGTGGTATGCTCCCCAAAGTTGTTCGTCTTCTGTCTGACAGTGCACCAGCTCATTCATCTCAAGTTGCAGTTGACAAAACAAGGGAATGTGATTTTGAAGCCTTACAGCATCCACCTTATTCCTCCGATCTCGCACCAAGTGACGTTTTCTTGTTCCCGGAAATGAAGAATCCGTTTCGTGGTTGCCGATTTGACAACACAAATGACGTCATTAATGAAGTTGAAGAGTGGTTTAAAGCAAATTCTGCAGACTTCTACAATTAAGGTATTCCGGAGGTCAAGAACTACTGGAAAAAAAGTGTGGTGACTACGTAGAGAAGAACTAACGAGCACATATCATCACAAACTCACAACTCACATTTTATAAAGTGTGAAAATTAAAACTTTACTACACCCCCTCGTATTTGCTTGAGAATGTTAGGGTATTTTGTGTGTGTATTAGTTCAATTATTGCGATTCTGTAAGAAGTGTTAGAGGATTTATTATTAATAATATTAAAACTATTTTATTTAAAACGCAGTGCCGTTGTATGCAGTTCCATTTACTGAGGCAACTTTCTAGACGGCGTAAATTTATGAAATTTGCTACGAAATCAAGCGCTTAAAGAAGAAATAATGACAGTAATGTTAATGAACTTCTGTCCGGTTGTACTCGTATGCTTCAATAACACACGTTAATCGTAGTATAAGTAAATTAAATGAAAATAATTTTTTTTTTGTGCTGGGGTGAAAATTTAAAGACAAAATGGGTGATGGGAAAATTAATGGTATTATCATTTTTGGATATCTCTAATACAAATGAGGATATTATCTAAAATCCTTTCTTTCAATTAATGAGTAGTGCTTGCAATGAACTAAAATTTCATTTAACCCTAATAAACTGAGCAGCGATTTAAGTATCCAATTAATGTTCCAGATATGCTGCTGTAAAATCTTGTCATTGTCGCGTGTTAGCATAATGGAAAGGATTGTACCGCGTGCGAGTAAAGAAGAAATTTAAAGGTTGATAATGACTATACTGAGAGCGACTTCGTGTTTCTTGTTGGAGAATGCACTTAGGTCATCATGTCCCGTACAAAATTAGTTGAAACTGAGAGACCCAAGTCATGTCCTGGCACGAAGGGCGACGTACACATTTTGCCAGGCATTCCGTTGTGACGTGCGTGTTAGTGTTAATTAACAGTGACGTACTTATCTGATGTCGCTCCTTCTCTGGTACAGTAAACCTAAACATACAAGCGCACCTGTTTACATATGCCTGGTTGACCGAAGTGGTTAGATTTTACCATTATTACCCTTTCTTTGTTACAGAAACCTATGTGTATATTATAAAACCTTCTTGTTCAATCTCTTTCACTTCTGTTATACATTTATGTTAAACACGTCTTGCATGTCTAAAGTAAAACATATTCATAGTGTTGATTCAGCACTTCTTGATTACGCTAAGGTCATATAATTATATTATCTATATCGTATTTTTGTACAATGCTCTGTTTAAAAAATATAAATTCGGCAAATACTTAGCAAGGTACCCCAAATGTTACACTAAAACTCCAATTTAGAAACTATGTGTTTAGAGCCCTTACACCTGCCAATACCTTTTGTGGTTATCTGTCCGGCTATACAGGTATACGCAGGATTAGCATACAGCTAAGGCTTTGCAAACGGACATACTAATGTCCTTTTTTTCCAAAATGGTCATACAAATTTTTGCTGAACCATACATTTTTTTAATAAAATCATTGAAGATCCATTTAAACAATTTGAAAAGCAAACCTTGGGAATGAACGTTCCAAAAGAAGGGAAAGTACTATTTGAAGCAAGTTGCAGAGTCCAATTGCACTATTCTCTGAAGTATACAAGCACTCTACTTGTGGCAAAGGGATAACATTTTAGTTACTAAACTTGCACCACTCATGCATATATGATACACGAAATGTATTAATTCTGGTCTCTACACACTTATATACCAGTTCGGTATACAAGTTTATATAATTTTTAGTATCTTAAATCTTTTGGATTTACAGAATCTAACCAGCTCTCCCCTTTCTTATTACACTGCTAGAATTCCTTGAATCTATTTCTGTTACTCATAGGTAAGCTTCTCCTTAACTTCTCAGGACTTTGCTGCTTGTTACCTGTTCCTTTTCAGGTAGACAGGTTTCTTAGTATTTTGATGAGCTTGTTATAACCCCAAACTTTCTGGATTATCTTTAGGTTTCGAGTTTATTTTAATATCCACAACAAGAATTTGACTGTTCGAAGCTTTTCGAGAATACATAAGCTCGAGTCTGACATTCTTGAGTTTTGTTGTTTCCATTACGTTTCGTCCTGAAGTTTATTCATCGGAGCCAGATTCAGAAAGATACAAAACTTTCTTATTTTTTAAGTTTTGGAGTTCCATGGATACAAAGAAATACGCGCCTTTGTGGCTTCGCTTTTTCTGTATCTTAGAGATGTGTGTGTTTTTTTTCTTTCCTTCAACAAGTATGTGTTCCACTTTCCATAGAATGTGGTAAAAGCAGCCAAACTACTTTCTAAGTTAAGTATTAATAATCACGCAAAATCTTAAAATAATGGTTTATATGGAAATATTTTTTCATAAATATACAGAAATTATTGTACAAGTTTTAACAGAGTTTAAGGAGGAATCAAGACCGGCATGCTAGACAACACATACAATTCACTCCATATTAAGTCGATGGTTTTAACAGGAATGCTTGATATGTATTAGTCGACAAAGTGTTGAGGCGTATTGACCTTCAGGTGTCCAGCGCTTCGATCGTTCCTTATCAGGTATCATCTGGTCGATTAGAAGAATGAAATATTAGTAAGTTGACGTACAGTAAGATACGACCCACAAATAGAAAGACTGGAAGCTGCGTGTGTCTATATGACATGTTTTCTCGCTTGCCGATGTATGACACATTGCTGTCCAGAAGACATGATTATATATGATAACAATGGACTCGTGCTGTATGTGCGATAAGCTGAAGTAAAGATCTCTGTGTTGCGAATTTTTTCCAATATGCCTTCTCGCTTTGCCATGTAGTATAAGCTGTTACAGAAGAAATAAGAATACAAAATGTGATAACCATTTAACACTTAATTTATTAGAAACAGACTTTATCACAATAGACCGGCTTGCTGCATCCTCGTTCTGTTTTATGTATTTCTTAATACATTCATTTATTCACTCATCTGGTTTTTGAGGTTTCATGTGTAGGCTACTGTAAGGCATATCTAAGGTCACCTGTATTCTTCAGATCCACTTGTTTCTCACATTGTACAGGATATCTGAAACTAAATGTCAACAAATCAGCGGCACCTAAGTTCACTACAACCTAGGTGGATTCTGCTGTCCAAGGGTAGGGGTAAAGTGAAGGAGCAGCAGGAGAGTATATATCTCAGAGGAGTGCAGACAATACAAAATTTCTTATCTTAAATACCCTTACAATAACTGGAGCTGCTCAGATAGGGCGATGAATAGCTCCTCCAACCAAGCAGCACTCTAATGGCAACAGGAAATATTCTATCGTTGGAATAAACTACAGCCAGGTATATCTCGCACATCAAATAACTAATGATAAAATAAAAAATATAACTCACTTAGTGGTAGTGTTAATTGTACAAGAGCTGAGAAGGTGCATTTTTCTGGCCAGCAAACATTTCGGTACTCGCCAGCCGCAGTAGCATAGATGGAAGCATGTCTGCTTCAGGTTCAAGGGGTACCGAGTTCGAATCTTGGTTAGCATGAGTTACCAGGTGCGGCAAACCCGCATACCACAGTTAAATTAATTGGGTTCTAATTGGAACTTAATTGGAGCTATGAGTTCCCTTGTCCTCAGGTGAATGGTTGTAGGAAATGAATTTTGGTGGTTGTTGTTGTCTACTCAGTCGTATTAATAATACTTGGTTTGTTGTAGAATTATTTGGTTTAATTCTTGAATCTATGTTTGTTTATCGACTTGGATAGGTGACCACCAGTTAGTAAAATTCCTAACATTTCAGATTTCGAAATCTTCGCTTCTCTTCTTAATGCACATGAACACGTTCTTCCTGTCGTAGTATCAACTTGTAAGTAAGGTTTTTCTGACTTCACCATTCAGTTCGAGCCTTATTCTGATCCCCTCTCTTACTTTATCACGTGACCAAACTAGCTCACCCTTCTCAAATGTTACATTATTATTGGTTTCTCATTTTATTCTGAATTTTCGCATTGATTTTCAAAACTCATGACTTACTGACGTTCAGCCGTTCAATAACTCATCATTATATTATTTTTAATTCTAAATTATAACGCTATAGATGAGATGTCCAGTCTTAGCCACATCACAGATTCTCTTTTGAACGCAAATGATGGGAGTAAGAGATATCTGCTCCCTGAGACCACTCAGTCTGATATACTACTGCGTTACGAGCAAGTGCATAATTAATACATATGCACCGCTTATGTATATTAATTAACACGCAATTACCGACTGAGATGTGTCCCTTAGCGGCAGTTAGCATGCGATTCCTGAGCAGCAATAAGTGTCCCTCTTGTTTATGAAGAAGGAGAATGGAGTACCATTGTACAACTTGGCTTCCTTATTTTACATAATTTTAAATACTGTGGCGTTTAATGTAATAATAATCACTTAAGGAGTATTATTATATTACCTTTGTTTTTTGAAATGCGTCTCACTTGAACAATATTGTTCAGTATCTTCATTGAAGGTGCTGTAAAATGCAATTCATATAGGTATTCCTTTTGGTTTAATGCTTTAAATTATATATTATTTGTAACTTAAAACTGTTATAGTTTTAAAAATATGTTCAAATATTTACTGCGTTGCTTTAAGCTCAAAAGTTTTACGACCATTCTGCTAAAGCTATTTATTATCTCAGTGTATCTGCTCAAAGGACATCAGTGGCTTTATTTAAGGACTCCCGAGAAAAACAAATTATATAAAATAGTGATTTGTACGATGTGTTAAAGTTATAAAACCTCCTATATTTTTTCATACAAAGTAAACACAAGAAAAATGTGAAAGTAGTGGCACTATCAACGTAATCTCCCTCTAGCTGTACACATGTTTCATAACTTCGAAGCCATGATTCCATGGCCGCTGCGAAAGCTTCTTCAGAAGATTTTTTGTCTGTAATTTACGTCTTCCATCGTTAAGTCATATCGGACGATGAATGGAATGGATGAAATGATGCTCATATAAGCCCGGGGTCCATGGAGCTTAGCGTTACCCGGCATTCGTCTTACGGGATAAGGGAAAACCCCGGAAAAAGCCTTATCCAGGTAACTCACCCTGACCAAAATTCGAACTCGGGACCTCTTGAACGTGAGGCAGACATGCTACCACCGCCCTACCAAGGAGAGCATTCTTCTTCAGGAGAATGTTTTGACCACTGGAAAATCGCTGAGGCAATAGCGACACGACTAGTGAATCTGCGACCAAGGAGTGTCTTTCATCGTGGAAAACAGCCAAAAGTCGCTAGAGGCTAGGTCAGGTGAGTAGGGAGCAAGAGCAGTCACTTCAAAGTTGTCACGAAGAGACTCCCGCTTCGGGTTCGCCTGATGCGCCAGGCATGGCCGAATGCTTCCCGGCCCTCACTCAGCCGTCAGTTGGTCGTGCCTTCCGAAAATTGGCTGACAATATTCAATATATTCCTTTCTGCGATCCGGTTATATTAGAAAAATATAACTTCTCAGAAACGCTACTTTTTATAGCTTCTTTGTAATGCTGTGCATAAAATTGAATTAAAGACAGTATTACCTAATATCTATTTTCCTACTTATAAATATTACTTAAACCTCTATGTCCGATTCTTTTACTGCTTAGATCTTGCATCGGTGATTCAACTTTTTAATATGTACTGAAGCTATAGGGGAAGGTCGTGCAGTATCGACGGCATTAAGTCTGTAACTGTAGTGGTTATTCGGAATCTACTATATTATTCTCTTACCTCAAGACATGTTCTATAGATAATAAAATGTAATGATTTTTATTTTTTATTTGTAGTACTTTATTACATCAAAAGTAAAACAGCTAGAATTATAAGGCTCGTAGAAAGTGTCTTGCAGTATGGGCCACTGTCTTTTCAATTACAATATAGATTGTCAGTGATACATTGTACTGCCACATATTGAACAAAAGTAGAATACAAAAGCATGGGAACTTATTGTCACTATTTCTGCTCAGTTCAAAAATGTTGAGCTCACTGGTTTACAGAAATCGCGAATACATCGCTGCTATAGGCCTCGTGCGCTAAGAACTACACTAACCACCATCAAGCACTCAATGCAGACAAAGAACACAAAGAGAGAAAGAAGATATCCGACAATAGCGCACGTAGATGCACAAGCTTGCTACTGCTTACTGGAAATGTCTGCCAAATGGAGGCGAAAAGGGAAATCGCAGTAGTGGCCGGTACTGCATGCCGGCCGATACTGCCCGACTCTCCCCTAAATTTTACTGAAATATTCGTAGTTTGATTTTATTGCACCGGGATGTGTAAATAATAGTACTTTACTTCATTATTGAAAGGTTGCCTTGATTTTTTATTTTGAATATGAAACTTAACTTTGAAAGCAAGTAATTGGAATTTGGTATATATTCGTTAATGCAAATATACACACGTACACAGAACACGTATTTCTTTAGCGAAGATTAGTAACATATCTGCCAAACATGGCCATAGGTTTGCTGCTTGAACATCCCTTTAACTATCCTCAGCCAAATGAGTAATGTTCGACGCTACTCAGTCTCTTCCTGTTCCAGCGTCTTAGCTAGGAACTCCTTAATTTTAGGGTATAAAGTATTACAGGGCCCGTGAAATAAGTAGAGATTGAATGTTGCTCTTATGGCAGAACAAGTGGGATATGATTTACAATTTGTATCCATTTGACCTTCAATTCCCTTTGCCCCCTTGCCAACGAATCCTTGTAATTCTGTTACATTAGAAGACCGATACGTATCGCGTAATTAAGTTGCCTGAACCCTCTTTTTATGTGCACTACAGCACACATGAGCGCATGCCCTTTAGGCCATAAAAATGCGCTATACTGCACTGAAGTATAATATTGCTTTTTCGTTTTAAACAAATGATAGGAAATTATTTCCTAACACATTATAGGAAAGCTCTAAAGTATAAAGGCCCCACTTCCCATAACATATTTCATCTCATTTGGATAATTTGAAGCTACTTGGGTCTTTGACCATAGGTTAACTGACGTGTACCTTGATTGTTGTTTGATAAACAGAATGCTGTATGCCCATACTTGTATGTGTATCGCTTATTATGGAGAGACATATGGCAAAAATTACCAACATACAGTTTTACTACCTTAGACATATTATAATTGCGTTTAAATAATCTTGTTTCACTTACGTGAATTTCTCTATCCATTCTTTTCAAACTATTCTTTAAAGACTTAATTTTTAGTAGCTCCACGTTAATCAAAAATGGCTGCGTTGCCTATCGTAACTATAATGGGAATAGTGATAAACCTAGAAAACGATAGGAGGAAGAAGAAGAGGAGGAGGAAGAAGAAGAGGAGGAAGAGGAAGAAGAAGAGGAGGAAGAGGAGTAAGAAGAGAAGGAAGAGGAGTAAGAAGAGGAGGAAGAGGAGGAAGAAGAGGATTCAATTGATTCACCTTATTAAGGTACCTTGCGTTGATTATACTTCTTTATGTATAGTTCACTTTTGATAAACAAAGCTGCATTCGCTATAGTTTCACATACATTTAAGCCATACTTAAAATAAAGTAGAATTGAAGCACCTGATTGTATTTGCATTTGTTTAAAGTTACTGCTTCTGCAGATATCATGCAAGCTCTAAGCCTTGCAGGTTTACTATGCATTTAAACTTTACACCATTATACCGATAATTGTGTAGATTAGAGTGTTTGCTTTTAATTCTACATTGTTTAAAGATTTAGGGCTAAACACATTGATATTCTAATTACAAAAGCCTTGGCTCTGCACTAAACCTGTGGTGTGTTGAAACCCTAAGCTTCATTCAACGTTATCTCAGTGTAATTATTGTATTAGGCGTGCTTTTGTGATCTAGTATTACAGCTCAGGTGTAGAAGCATCACGTGCATAATTTGCACTAGGATTTGTTGAGGAAAATTGTGTAACCTGTTAATGCGATTGCAGAAATGAAACCGAATGCATTATTCCAGTGAGATGAAACATGCTCCTCTAATTCTTCGAGCAAAGTATTCAGTTTCTTAATCAGACTGAAACTCTTATGAACTCCAAAGCTATAATGTTAACTGAGATATGTCTTAAATACAAAGCTATGTCTTAAAAAGCCTTAAGAAAAGCAGTAGGTTCAGTTAAACCATAAACAATGGAAAGTGGGGAGCACACAGAAGAAAAATTGAAGTAAAAGGAAGGTCGGCAACGAATGGGATAAGTATATTCAAATATAAGCTATAAATGACAACCAAGTGGTTAGAAAGAATATACAAAACTCTAGTGCAATCCAAAATGTTGTATGCAGTGGAGATCTTGGGGGGGGGGGGGCCACAGAGGTAAACAAAACGGTAGAGCAAAACTACAGAAGGTTTTGTAAAGAGCTACTAGGCTTACCAAGATCAGCACCTAGGGTGTTAGCTTTAGCAGACTTAGGAAAGACAATAAGAAATGGAATAATAATGGAAAGAATAAATGTGAGGAATAATAGAAAATATGAAATCATTACAATTTTACAAGCAAATAAAAAGAAATTGGGGCGAGAAGCATATGTAGATTACTGCAATAGGCAATAGAGAGAAGTGTTAGCTTGGATGAGAACAAGAACAATATGGCTGGCCCCCCTCAGTCGGTAGGGCACCTGTCTGCCGTGCTAGGCGTCCCGGGTTCGATTCCCGGTGGTGGGGCTGGGGATTTTTGTCCAACTAAGATAATTCCCATCTTCCCCAGAGTCTTTAATAATGAATGAGAGTGTGAATGTGTGCGTGATCTAATGATTAAAAAACAAAGATAGTGAGTTAAAACCTTCAGTATGTTCCAAAGGAGAACAACGGGGTATAAATGGAACAAGGAAAAAAAAATATTTCTAAGAGGGATAAGAGGTAGGAAAAAGGGAATTTACGAATGCTATGGGGGAAAAGAAAGCATAGAACACTATGTAACAGAATGCGTGGAAGTTGCAATGTGGAGAAATTAGAGAAGAGGATAGGACCCATATAAATATTAGCGGGAAAGGAGGAAAAGAAGGTAAGAAGTATTGGTGAGTTCTTGAAGAAAGTAAAAGAAAAATGGGCCAGAAATGTAAAGAGTATAAGAAAGGAAGGGGGAAGAAATAGGCTAATTAAGTAACAAGGATTCATGGAGGTTAAGAGTTGCCTGGCAGAGCAGAAGACCAGGGTGTCAAGTAAGCCAAGGTAACAAGCAACAAAATAAAGACAAATAAATGGAGCCTAAAGTTGTAAATTGTAAAATTTTGCAATAAACACAATAAACAATTCCTTCATTCATAAACTACCTTTAGCAAAAATAAGTAAAACTTTTATTAACTACTACTTCTATTGAAAATTATGTGACGTCACTTTAAATCACCTTAAGTGTTTTGCCATTATAATATCAAGAAAATAGTTAAGTCGACTTGCAAATATTCTTTATTATTACATCTGTATTCGTTTCTGATTTTGAGTCGAAAATCGATAACAACATATCTATTAAAATGTTTTACTGCACAAGGTACTTTTGCTTGGATAGATAATAATGCAGTTAACACTTTTATTCTCATAATGCTGTACAAGATAAAGACATAAAGGAAATGTTTAAATCAAAATTACGGAATAAAACAAAACAAAATCATTTTAGCGGATACTCTGATGAATTTATGGGAATTTTCTCTTCAAAGAAGAGCTTAGGAGGAGACTTGAGCATTTCAAGTTCGGAGAATCTCGCCAAGAAGTCCACCTTACGAAATACGAATGCACCTTTGAAATATTCTGTCGAAGACGTTGCATTGTGCGTGTGCTACAACGAGAAGGAAGTTGTGCGATATACATAGTCAATCCTAAGGGATGGGCAGATGAAGTACTACACGTGATTCGGATCACAATATCTGAGGTATATTCTAGAATCCCTCCGGCATATCGCAGGCAACTAAATTACGGCTATAACTGCAGAGGACACTCCAGAAGTTCTCTCCAGCAGTGGAACAAGGGTTTGTCAAAAGCACTGGTCGTCCTTGGTTTGCGATAAATTGTGCAAGATAGTTAAATTGAAACATGGATTTCAATGTTTTAAAGCTAATATATAGTCCTATGTGTTCATTCTTCCTCTTCACTCCAAGGGCTAGGCAATGCTGCCTGTTCTGGCTTAAAACATGTCTGACCATCGTTTTCGTGGTCTTCCCGGATGTCTCTTTCCTCTACGTTTATACTTTATAACTCTTCTTGGGATCCTATCTCTCAGCATTCTCTCAATATGCTCTCTCCATTCATTTCTATAATTTATTATTTTTTCTTCTAACTAACTTATTTCTAAATGTTGTGTTATTTTTTCATTTGGAATTTTATATAAAAGAGTACATCCCTTTACTTCTCTTAAAAATCTCATTTCGCAGCCTGTATCTTGTTTTTGTCTGCTTTTGTTAATGTCCATGTTTCAGAACCAAAAAGAAAAACAGGCACAGCCATTACTTTATAAAATTTCATCCGTGTGTTCATTATAAGGATAATTTTGTGTATATGTTTTTAATAGTACATTACTCTATGTTGGTACTATGACTCTTACCCCTCCGCCTCCTGCAACCACGAAGCGTCAAGGCCGGTGATCCAGCGGCCTGCACATACTGGGAACTTTTTTTTTTTTTTTTTTTGTTCCTGAGTGTTGCTAACGATGCTATTCTTACCTTTCGGTACGAACGGAAGCAACAGTGCTCGTTATTTAACACTCAACCAATTTTTGCTGCCATAAGTTTGGAAAATAAATGCCGAATAACATCTTTCAGTTCATCGACCGAATGGGTATTCATTGGGTATCCTATTTGTAAGCATTCTCTAGAGAGACTAACCACATACATCAATATCTGGATTCCAATATATAATTTTGTCTCCAATAAACAACACAACGTATCGAATGTGCACTTCTTTCCAAAAACTCCCTATGGCATGTAATTTTTCATTGTTAGAACTTTGGGCTGTTCTGCTCTACTTAAATTTTTCTATCAACCTAAATGTTTTTTATTCGTTAGAATGGTAACATCATTGCGTTTCTGTATAAATTCAAGCTGATAGTTAACGCGTGATTTCTTGAAACCTTCATGCAATAAGCACACACCATTCTCCATACACACTACAGTGACTACAAACTACAGAAATAAGCGCAATCAACAGACATTTCACACAGTTATATCTACTATATATCAGGCTAAACAACGTCGCACTGAACAACAATAATAAATTTGCTGCGCAAACTCATGGAGAAGGCTACCGCTGATGGAAGTGTTTCAGTCTCCATCTTGTTGTGACTATACCATGGTGATCAGTCAAATCATTGAAAATAAGCACCCATATGCTTCAAAAGAGCGTTAATTCCTATCGTCCTTCAAAACATTATGAGGCAGTTACATGCCTTAATGTTATCGACGGTGATGAACACTAAACAGATACACGCCCGCCCAACGTTTATTTTGCAATCATTATTGCCAGAAAAACAGAATCTTCAGGGATTTCGATATCTCGCATTTTCTGGAACTGTCTCAAATTTTCCGATTATGGAAACGAGTACTCTCGCAAGTTGAGTTGGTCTTGCAGTCACTCACCTATATACGAGAGTGAGTTCCTGAGAGAGCAAATCAGCGAGTGAGTTAGCAGGTGCCTTTCCAATGCGACTAAAGATGCTGTTCTCCGAGCAAGTTTATGGCGACTACTGTACCCTACAGTGGGTGCTGGTACTGCAGAGGATTAGAGGCGTATTTATATGGTACTCCACGGAAGGAATTGTTCAGAAGAAGAGATACGTCGTGAAGCATATTTCATATCGTCGAAGCAAAATGAAGTGTCAATGAAAATTGGAACTAGTTTACATCTGTGAAGTAATAGTACAGATTAGCAAGGTTTCCTTGTATTTGAACTTGGCACTAGTTAAAAAAGGACCAAGTGACGCGACAATTTTAAAATCCGGACGAAATCAATATCAACAAAAAGATGAATAAGGAGAACAATACTCCAGAGTGATGTTGACAATTTTATAAAGATATGCACAAATGAGTGCCACTTTAGTCATGAATTTAGTTTGAATCGGTTAATGAATGGTCGCTCTCATCCAGAAGAAAATATGAATTTTTAGATCCTTGCATCATATACAATTCTTTTTATCAAAACTTTATAATCCTGGTTTGTTGTAAGTATAGAATTAAAAGTAGAAGTATAATTTAAATTTATCTCATATATAACTTGGATACCTTTCCTACAGAACGTACGTTTACATTTTCTAATGTGAAGAGCAAGAAGTCTACGACTGAATTTCAATCACAGATTTAGAAGCTGTCACTTGAGACATCCTCATTCTTTCATGTTACAAGAAAATATTAAACACTAACGCTTAAGTTCATAAAAGTAATACTTGCAGAAGTTGATAAACTGGAATATTTTCTGTACACTAATCTGTAAGAATTAGCTATGACACAGCTGTGACATTATACCATTGTGTCATAGTCGCCACTAACAAAGATAAGTATTTTGTTTCCATGATCCATGTTAATCTTGTTGCCAGGTTTAACACTGCGTTCTTACATATTCAGCGCGAAAAACAATATGCAGAGAGAAAAGCACTGGCAAACTAAGAACTTTAAGCTAACAAATAGTCACCCATAAATGAACATAAGTGAATAAATGGAAGCAAAAGGATTAGTCTTTTTGACAGGCGCATTTACGAGTGTGCAAAACAAGTTAGATGGAAAAGTATATGTGTGATTTTAGCAAAATTGTTAGACTAAGACATAAAACAACTAACATACTGAGGTGATTATATATTTAGGTACTGCTTATCAAAATATCTTCTTTTTATTTTTTTTTTAATTAACGTCCTCCTACGCAAGTCATAGCCACTTAAGTTCTGATATTCTTGAACTCTGAAACTTCACACCACGTTTGTGGTCATCCTCAGCAACCATTACAGCACCTACTGACGGTAGTATGCTCTTCCTCCTTCCCAAGAAGCTTGTGGCCCCGCCCATCAGCAATCTTCTGATGTTCTATACCGACTTTTGAAACTGGAAGACATACCAGTTTCGGCCAAAGGGATGATCTCGTCGACCCTGGACAACTGGAAACTCTCTGTGGTGTAGTCAGGTGGAAGTTCCTTGATCTCTTTTGAGGAAGACCTAGAACTGCTAGACGTCTGTTGTGGGAGATGTACTTCCTCTTCTATCTCCTACATATGAATCCTGTTCTGGTTAGGGTTTTCTGAATTAATGTCTACGCACCACAAGAAAGAAAATGGCGCCTTAAGAGGGAGAGGGGCCCGAACTGGTTTTCTGCTCTGGTTGTGGATCTGTTTACTACGAAATGAGTGTGTGAGAGTGCATATGAGTTGCCCATGCTGTCAGATCCACTACTCGTTTCTCTAACTGCAGTAATAGTATTATGTATTAGTGAGTTATGTGACAACATTGTGTATTTTAGACAAAATTAGCTCCCTTATCATAATCAAATGGTAAGCATACACATCATGCAGCTAGCAAGTGATTACTTACACATTCCTCTGACTTGCATTCTTGTGTTGGACTGACTTTGCGTCTATGGCCCTAATACTCTGTATGTCTTTCAAAACCTCCATATTTACAAATTGGAGAGTGATGGGGGAAAGCGAATCAGCAGGTTCTAGCTGTTTTATAAATGCATCTGGAAAAAGGTTTCTTTTTAACTAATAGCTATTTACTTTTAAACAGTCAATATTGATATTAAAATTCATTTTCTTGTTAACGTGTGCACTTCAGGTAATGCATATCCATCTACTTCTAATGTTTTACACAGTTGAAAGCATGTCCCAAAGACATATGTAAACATCATTTACTTTTAAGGTTTTATTAAGCATAAAAGAAGCCCGGGAATTGTATTACCTTTGCTATATGTATTTACCTTTGTTTATTATTACCCCATTAAGTAATTAAAGTTTGCTGCTTTGATTCCGATGGAGGAAATTTAATCAAGTTATTGATACTGAGTCGGTACAGTCTGCGTAAAATTGGCAGCATGCTTCACTTGTTTCTGTAAACACTATAACAGTCTACGTGTTATTTTCTTTTGACTAAGCGTTCGAAGTTCGAATGCCGCTAAATGTCACAATGTTTTGTTGAGTTTTTTGTACAGTTACAATAATGTAGCTTTAAAGCTAAAAGCTTATCAAATGAATTTATGTGACGGAGACAGAGAGACAACAGAAAGCAAGCCCACAGGGAAGTAACATTAACACACAATTACGTAAATAGGGAAGCAACAAATACTAGGTACACAAATATAATTATTTGTAACAGAAACTTCACTTAGTAATCTATCTTAGTAGTCTAGTTACCTCCAGTGATAGTGACGTTGACGAGATTGTTTTCAACTGAAGATGTGAATGAATATTCACGAAATCGCGATCCCTAACTAGGAATGATGATTTAATATTGTTTACTGGTATTTATCATCAGTTTATCAATTCTTCTGCTCTGCGTCATTTTTGTCCCTAGTAATGTACAATCGAGAGTACCTAACGTCTTTGGCGTTTGAAATCCCACATGAAGACTTACAAAAATTGATATTTTGCAAATTCCAAGAAAGTATAAATTATCAGAGACAATATATAACACTAAACACATATAACTAATTTTTATGCAGGCTGCAATTAAAGCAAATATTAACAAAAGTACAAAGTGCCAGCCCTGTCCCAAGACAGCAAGGAAGTCTCTTGATAGGAGTAATATGCCCCACCGTGTGAGAATGTTCTGTGGTAAATTTGGATTAGAAAGTTAACGGATTCAATACCCTAAATGGCGCCCGCCTCGACAGCGTGATGGTAGCGTTTCTGCCTCACTTTCAAGATGTCCCGAGTTCGAATCTCGGTCAGGGTGAGTTACCTGGATAATGTTTTTCCCGGGGGTTTCCCTTATCCTAAAATACGAATGTCAGGTAACTCTAAGCTCTATGGGCCCTGAGTTTATTTGAGCGTCATTTAACCCATTCCATTCATCGTCCGATATGACTTAACGTTGGAGGACATAAATTACAAAATAAATGAAGAAAAAGAACCCGAGATGGTTCCTATTAGGCCTCTATCATTGCCTTTCGCATCATCTGGGTGAGTGAATAATATTTTGAGACGGGAAGTAGAAGTCAAATTTGTAGAGATTTCATGCCAGCATCCATCGTACTCCTCAACTAGGTCCCACCTCCGGTCACTCTCAGACAGGCTGCCCTTCAGGAGACACCTGGAGGGCACGTCTAAAGATTGTGGATGGATTTCAACCTCGTCGAATGCATTTGAGATGGAAGCATTAGGCACCCCGTCCACGCTTGCTCACGCCTTTACCTGAATATGGTTGCACTTTGGATCTCTCAGCTCATTCCCTTCTCCAGGTGACAAGGTAGAAGCCCAAAGCATTACAAAGCAGGTTCCCTGTTTAATAAGTCCTACCATTATTTTAAATTAAGATTCCAGACCCTGCCTCTTGCCTTAAGCTCAATGCACATTCCAATTCAGTAGAATCTTTAGTCTAGGTTTCAGTTTCATGTGGGAGTGGGGTTCAAATTCATGTTTTGTCTTTTTGAAGAGTAGTACAAACCTAACTTTAGAGGGAACATAAAAGTATAATATATCCTAGATTAGAAAACATAACTTTGGACTAAGGAACCTTATTATGAACCAAATTATACAGTTTGCAAATAAAAGCGTGCTATCATTAAGAGCCACGAGAATGCATAGCGTTCATATTCACCTGAAATAAAAAGACATTTAAAACTAGTAATGTTTAATTAGCAGTAATCTAACTAGCCTAACTTAGACATCTACAGAAGGGAATATTTATGTATGTATACCAACACGCCCCATATGGCAACTATGGCTTTCGGGGTAACCCGCCCCACCTCGTGATAACCAGACCCATTTCTCAGTTGGAGACACCCAGATGACGGTGTTCATTATCTTTAATAATAGGGTGATAGCGAAGATGAGACTGAGGTGAGTGGGCCTAAAGTTTACCCCGGCGCCCTACAAAAGAAATCTTTGCAGCTAGGTTCTACAGATACTTATTAATGTGTACATCGCGAATAAACGTACGTCAAAGTGTCTGTGGCAATTGGTAATGTTTTCCTAAACGGAATATGTGCAATGTGAGCTTAAGTTTGTAGAATAATTGTTAAAAACTTACAATTTATAACTTGCGAATTTAAGTGGTGGATTAGCTTCAATTTATTCGTAGCAATTCATAATGAAATCTATTATTTTTCTATCAGCTGTAAAGAGAATGCTAAGAAAATGTGCTGCTTCAAACACACTCATGGCATCGTACAAGATCCAGAATGTGGCAGTCTTCTTCGACGGTAGTCCGTTGCCTACGCTACTTTATTCCCTGAGCTTTCGCAGAGATTTGACCAATGCGGTAGAAAGCCCGGCCACCTCCACACACAAAAGCTCCACAAAGCAGCTGTATTATCACAGTACTGTATACATTTGCATCATAATTTCCTTCTCCGATCTTCTCTCTTTGAAACTACGGCAAAGCCTTAGTATGCTTAGTTGTCGTCATTAACAGGTGTAAATTTGCTTTAATGCTTGCCGCTCCCAACTTATGTGCATACAAACAGAAATACTGAATTATTTCTCCACTTTTAACATTGCTACAGGAAAGGGAATGTAAACAAGGAGATTTAGTGGATTCCCAAATGTAACATCTTCAGTTTTTATACTTGTGCTCTCCCTATATTTAAACTAGCTGCAAAGACTCGAATAACAAAGTGAGCTCTGTGTTGTTTCAACGGTTGCTCTGTTTTACATAATGAAGAAATACTCATAACCTGATATCAAAAGCTTAGATGGAAACTGTATTCAATTGTTTTAAGAATATGTATTCATGCAATTGTACACACAATTGTTAAGGACGCTGTTTGCGAAATATCTGAGGCCAATAGTTCTGATATTATATAAACAATCATTTTACAACAGACAATTATTCAAAATTTCATTTTCAATTTGATGTAGTATTATCTTATTTCTAATTATATATTGTCAAACAGCGTTTGATAAATTTAAGAGGGAGTATTTGAATTTAATTGAATTCAATTTTACTTCTCCGCGATCATATATGTGAATAGGACACTGCCAAATTAAAATTATATGTATATCCTAGTTAATAATCAATTTTACTACAATACTTGAAACATTTATGGAATAAAATTGTCTTTCAACTAACAAATTAAAAATCTGTATTTTAAAACACTCATGCTCCATGATCTGAATTTCATGTCCAATTTGTTATAAAATCCCACACTTTTAAAATAATAAGTCCCCTTACTGAATACTAAAGTATAAAATACTTTTAACATTTAAACCTTTACTTTTAACTTTCATTTATAAAAATTAGGCAAGTTCTATGTCTCAGAATTCATCAAACAAGCTTATCGTTTGCCACCAATGCTATCGTACTTATTTTTAAAATTGCAAGTAAGTGAAAAACACTGCAGAAGAGACTTATATATGACGGTTTTTAAATGTTCTAAGGAGATATAATTTAGGAAGGTAACAACAAAATTACAAAGTATTTATCTACGAATTGAATTAGTTGCAATTCCATGAAATCAATGAAATGCCTATTTAGGACAAATAGACTGTATGACATAACCTATAGTCCCACATAGTCACATTAACTATTGAGTTCATTTCTATATTTTACTCTCTTGGGTGCCACATTATATTTCACTCTCCCTCTCTTTCTCTAACTTTCTTAGTCTATTCTCAGGTTTTCTTCTCTCATCATTTCTATGTGACGAATGACATTGCACTGGCGGCCTCAGCGTACACTGAGTTAAATTCATTAAAAGTGTAGCACAAAGTTGTAAAGACTTGAGTGAGCTGCACTGACAGAGTGCTATCTTCACTTGTTATCTTGTTTATTAAAAGAGCGATGTTTTATTTACTTGGCGTACGGTAAGTGCCGAAGTACAAATAGAATACTTGGGAGCTGTGTGTTTGTGCGCGCGTGCGTGCGTGCGTGCGTGTGAGTGTGTGCGTGTGTGTGTGGGGGGGGTGATACGAAAGTTTAAGAAATTAATTATTATGTGCAAAAATTAATTACAATTGCAGCTTTCCGTTTTGTGGCTACATATGAAGAGTTTCTGATCCGCCTTTATTCCTCCTTGTCAGAATATACGATCTCGTTACGTAACGATTTACCGCGCCTGGCGATATGACACTTTGCTGTCCAGAAGGCATTATTGCATCAATGTGTAGAACACTGACTCGTCGTGTATGTGCGATAGTCTTGCGTAAACAACTCATTTGTTTTCACATTATTTCCGATACGCGTCGACAATCTGTCATGTTCTCTTGTCATATTTTCGATGCTGTTTATTTATTCATACCACAGGTCTGATAACTGTTAACTCTTCATTAAAAACGCATACACATGATGGGAATTAGAGCTTCCTTTGATATACATAAAGGAAAACAAAATCTTAGTTCATCCAGTGCTCACTCATTTGGCTGACTGCATTGGGACTGGCAATTTCGTGTTGCAGTGGAATGAAATCATTAAAGTATAAATAATTTACTTCAGTTTAGTTCAGGTAAAGTTTAGTCCAAATTAACAGTGCGGCCCGTGTACAACGAACTTATAGTAAGAGAAATCTGGAGAGAATGATTTGAGTATTCACACAGCATTATGATTGAATCCTTTTAAAATAATAAGGGTTTTAATCTGAATAAGAAACAACGTTATTTATATTTATAATGTTGGTGACACAAATAGTCGTTTTACTTCCAAAACAATTTCTCCAGACCCAGCTTTTTACTGCATAAAACATATTTAAAAGACAGTGACACCTGCTTTCCTGGAGTATTCTACATTTTAACAGGTAAGAGAACATTATTAAATACATATTCATGTATTCTTTGTACTTGTAATGATTTCAGACACATGTCGTACTGATTTCAGATGCATGTGATGGCCAGAAAGCTACCAAAAATACAGTGCATATAACTGAGTTATACACAGAATAAAACTAGTCAAAATTATTCATAAAAACGAAGTTTGGCAAAAACAGTACGTTAATCCAAGAGAAGGCAATATTAAACGAGTTATTCTGGTGTTTTCCCCTTATGCCGTATCCCCATTTTGTAAAGTAATTATGTCATATAGTCCGTTCTCCAAATAATACCAAGCGTATGCCATATATCAAATTTCTAACAATCGATTGAAGCCATTCTCGCCTCTTCTCTCATTCCGTCTTCTCTCTGTCTCACCCTCTCTCTCTCTTCTTTCTATTAGTCTAACCATGTCGCTTCTCACTCTCTTTAAGTCTCTTTCTGAGAGAAAAGTATGTCACTGTCTTTGTACTTTCTGTATGGATACATATTTCTTTTCAAAATAGTAATAAGTAGGTTCTTCAGGTGCCTTAATGCAAATTACAACATGATTGAATTTTAATGGTTCACTAACCTACGGGGATTTATTTTGCTTGTATTTCGACTGCAAATAGTAGGTTGTTTATAATTTTAACAAATAAACCATCGATATATATATATATATATATATATATATATATATAGTGCATCCAACCGACGGTATTCTTAACGCACCAAGCGGTAAAGAAAAGTTAGGATAAAGTCATAAACATTACTTTTATTAAAATTTAAAACATCAAAAGTGGATGTAATGAATATCATATGTTTATTATTATTATTATTATTATTATTATTATTATTATTATTATTATTATTATTATTATTATTATTATTATTATTATTATTATTATTATTATTATTATTATTATTATTATTATTATTATTATTATTATTATTATTATTATTGTTATTGTTATTGTTATTGTTATTGTTATTATTATTATTATTATTATTATTATTATTATTGTTATTGTTATTGTTATTATTATTGTTATTATTATTATTATTATTATTATTATTATTATTATTATTATTATTATTATTATTATTATTATTATTATTATTATTATTATTATTATTATTATTATTATTATTATTATTATTATTATTATTATTATTATTATTATTATTATTATTATTATTATTATTATTATTATTATTATTATTATTATTATTATTATTATTATTATTATTATTATTATTATTATTATTATTATTATTATTATTATTATTATTATTATTGTAATTGTAATTGTAATTGTTAGTATTAGTATTAGAGTATTAGTATTAGTAGTAGTATTAGTAGTATTAGTAGGAGGAGGAGTAGGAGTAGGAAGATGATGATAATGATGGTGCTGATGGTGACGGTGGTGGTGACGATGACGGTGGTGATCATCATCACTGTTTTTGTTTTTGTTGTTGTTTCTCCACTTAGAAAGATATAAGTAAGGTACCATGATATTAATTATACTTTAATATCCATAGTAATTTTAGTAACAATAATGGATGCACGTAGAACAATAAATTTTGAAGTTTTGTTTTCTTGATTTCAGCATGGACCTTAATACATTTGTACGTTTTTTTATGTTGAACTATGCCATGCAATATATCATAGAGAACACACTGTTGGCTGTAGGAAAACCTAATAAACATGTAACAAAAATTAAACAAACTCAATTACTAAAAACTTGCACATCTATATAACAATGACAATACTAGCGTCTCATACGAACCTCAGGACCCATCTCGAAAGATAAAGATGAACAGAGAGAGTACAGATGAAAGGGTGGAGCTGTCTGCACATCGCACCTAGGTTGACAATACAGAATAAAAAAGTATACGCTTGAATTTCACAAAATATTCTGCACTAAAATAATCAGCAAATGCTCCAACTACACTCACCTAGTTCTCTTTCTCCCCTCTGTGCTTTTTGAAACATATGAATCGCATCAGTTTCTATTCAGTCTCTCTCTCTCTCTCTCTCTCTCTCTCTCTCTCTCTCTCTCTCTCTCTCTCTCTCTCTCTCTCTCTCTCTCTCTCTCTCTCTCTCTCTCTCTCTCTCTCTCTCTCTCTCTCTCTCTCTCTGTGTGTCTCTCTCTCCCTCTGGGCCAGCAGCATAGGAGACCCGACGTTACTATACTGATCTGAAAAGCATTTTTAAAATAAATACTTTTATCAAGTGAATTACTTATGGTATACGTCGGTATCAAATTATTGAACACTTTTGAATTTCAAAATACGTAAAAAGAAATATTCTTGAAACATTTTGTTACGTGAGAATTTGTACAACCTTTAATTTCAAATATCTCAATTTTGTGTTCGCAATACACTATTTTGGAATAGTGGTTAATATGTCAGTATTTTTGATTCTGGACTAAAATCAAAATAAATCGTTACTTTCCTAAAGTGTAACATCTATGATTATTCAACTTAAAAACTTTAAACCTTGTACCTAAGTGGTACAATATATATGAAAAGAAAATTGATTGTAAACTGGTTCATTCTGATTTGATTAATATTCTTATTTATTAATTGTGACCTTATGGTGTTCCATAAAAAAAAGTAATATAAGCTTCAAAGCAAGCGCAGGCACGCACTCTTACAGGCACTCGTATAAAAAGCATGATTTTAGGTTTCCTGTTAGCGTACTGGAAGTTAACATCCTTTTATTGCAAAATTAACATAATTACTTTTCTTCACATTTCAGCTTCACCGGAATAATTAACAGTACATTGAAGAGTTGCTGGATTATGAATAAATGTTTTAATGATATATGTCTCTGATCTATTTTATTTATATAGAAAATTTCTGACGGCTGTTCTGGTGGTGAATTCAAGGTGTGCTTCTTAGGGAGAATGCAAGGGGTTGAGAATAACACCAGTGACTGATAAGTGTAATGGAAGATAATTTCCTGGAAGAGAGGGTGTTCCAGGTTGAAGAATTAAACTGCATTGGAACCTTATCCTTCCAGACTGGAGCAATTGAATTATACCTGAACTTCGGACATTTCCAGGCCTTAAAATTTAAAGGAGCTGTTTCCACATAAATGTAAAACGGAAGCTTTTCTGGTGGTGATCGCTAAATCCATTTCATCCGAGCGAGGTTGACGCTGTGACCTTCGATATATGATAGTAAGGCACCTTTGTAAGACTAATACACGAACGAAAAAACGCAAGTTTTGAAAATACACGCCCTTTTATTAGCTTCAGTCTCTCCCCCAACTAAAACACTTTTAAAC
This sequence comes from Mantis religiosa, assembly GCA_030765055.1. Taxonomy (NCBI): domain Eukaryota; kingdom Metazoa; phylum Arthropoda; class Insecta; order Mantodea; family Mantidae; genus Mantis; species Mantis religiosa. The sequence goes on along the minus strand of CM060949.1, from coordinate 76,750,580 downwards.
GAGTAGAGTAAGACTGTAAAACTCAATGCCATAGCCGGGATTTGAACCATGGATCTCCCGCTCTCCGTGCGGTTGCACTAAACCACTAAGCTACTATGGCCAACATACTGACATGGCATTAAATTCTCCAACTGGCTCATGTTTCTTGGTAGACCACTAGGGGTTCTCATATGCTATGAGACACGCATCTTTTGTGGTAACTTACTATGCTGTCAGTACATAAGTCACAGGCTTCATAGTTAAACAACTATGTTATTCAGGTAAATTGATGGAAATAATAATTTCTTCCGCACTACCGTGTGTAGGCTAAGGTTTGAATGAATAGAGCCAGACTGAATAATTCAATGGAATAAATATACCTGATTAACATAGAGGTTTAACTATGAAGCCTTGGACTTAAGTACTTACAGCATAGTAAGTCACCACAAAAGCTGCATGTCTCATAGCATATGAGAAACCCTAGTGTTCTACCAGGAAGCATACGAGTCAGTCGGAGAATTTAATGTCATGTCGGCATGTTGGCCATAGTAGCACAGTGGGTTAGAGCAACTGCACTAAGAGCGGGAGATCCGTGTTTCAGATCCCGGATAAGGCATTGAATTTTGCAGTCTGGCTCTACTCATTCAGACCTTAGCCTACACACAGCTAGTGTGGAAGAAATGATTATTTCTATCACACCTATTTTGCCCCTGAAACTCTTCTGTTATTCACTCCATCCTAGGAAAATTATATTTCTAAATTTAAAAACTTTATAACTTTAGTTGCCTTAGCAAATTCATCTCCCCACGTATGCTTTTCAAGTGTAATCGCTTTCCAAGAATACCTTGAGCTAACTGCCTTCACTATACGCCCTTATACCAAATATCTGCCCATACCTTAACTCGAGAATTGCCTGACCAATTGTTCTTTTCAATAAAAGACTTAAATATCTTTCATTAGACTGTAAATTGACTTTAAGATACTGAAATGATTTATAGCAATTATTTATTTCCTTGTGTCTTTATATTACAATTACAGTTATTAACCTTAACCGTGTTTCTTCCGGTATCCATTTGTTGAAACTACAAACAACAAATCAACAACGCCTTTTTTAATTACAACCTATTTATCTCAAAATAAAACTAACATCCTAATTAGTTATCATAAGTTTAGTGAGTAACCTACATAGCAAAGCACAGCGCTGTAGCGGAATCTGATATCCTTATGCAACACCTAGCTGTTATCGATTTTAGATGTCATGTATATATTACGGTGAATCAATTAGATAATGAGCTCATTTTTAATACCTAGTTTTCCCCACGTGGTAACAAGGTTTTGTGGGAGGAACAGTAAATCAAGCCAAGCTGGCTGTGCGGTGCATCACATTAATTTGACATGGAATATTTCCCTTTTACATGCAGGAGGGTAAAGGTGGAGAAGAGGGACCCCTAGCCCGAAGATTGGATCATTTTTAAACCATAGAAGAGTGCAAATTAGTTTCATCAAAATTCAAAAAGTAGCGAGCGCTGGTTGATGGTCAACAGGGGGATAGTGGACTCACGTGCTGCGGGTGTCCTACCCCACAGGAGAAAGATGATCCAACCAGCTTAATTCCTCATCAGCTGCTCCAGCATGTAGCGTAGGGGAGCAGTCCTCTCCTGTAATCCTCATCTGATGGGTTTCCTGCACACCATATTTATATTCATTTACATCGGAACAGCGGCAGGGCTAGTAAAAATATAACAGACCTTAGAGCTTATACAGTTCCGTACAGTACATCGTAAATTTATGCAAACTCGTAACATCCTTTCCTTAAACTTCTGCGCGTATTAAGAGAAAGGAGAAAGTATTTTATAAAAGCAAGTGTAAAACAACATATTTGTTACATTCACATAATGTTCTCTATGTGTTTCTACAGGAAATACCTACAACATTACAAGGTTTGTTCTTCAAATTAATTCATTTTATTTAAACCTTTTCAAAAACACCTACATTGTACATTTACTATAGCTATAAAGGGAACAATGATCGTACATTTTAAGAACTAGACGCGATAAAAATTCCACATCGCTTCGATGCAAAAACGAGAAACAAACATTGAAAGGAGTTTAAAATAATGACAAAGAATTGAGCAATTCGGACTAATGGCTTAGGACAGTAAAAGGTAATTTAGAAAAAAACTTCGTTTTGGAAGACTTCTTAGTGCAGTTAAAGTTGTTCTCGGGAAGCAAGTCAGGTGAAAAGACGATTAGAAATCGACGTTTTGGGAGTGTGCATCTCTCCCATCATCATGATATTTATTAAATGTTATAACCACAAATGAATCACTGGATACAGCACAAATAAAAACAATCAAAACACTATCAAAATTCGCATTACTGAACAAAAGACTGTTTTCAGTAAATTAAATGCCAGGTCGAGAGATGGCTTGAGTATAAAAAATTGTGTCGAAGAAACGTAATTACTTAACTTTGAAGCAACAATGTTTCTGGGTGCACACAATTCCACGTTGTGGACGCCAATTTGATGCAAATAATTTAATGGCGAGCAAATAAGTCGGCGAGCAATGAGGTTTCTCTCAGGGTATGCGTGTGAGAAGGATATTTAATGACACTGGAATGCCCGTTCCACTTATTTATTCACTGCTTCTTTGTTTTAGAACATCGAAATGAAAGCTGCCGACCACGGGTTACCAATCTCTGTTTAGATTTACTGACGGCAGGATGTTTATTACTCGATAAACTTTATTCGTTCCTCATATATATATGAACCGACAAATATCCAAGACAGAACAACAGGACTGCTCTAATAGGCTTCACGCCTCGGAGTGCTCTCATCGGCCTGACGCCGAAGACTCTTCTGATCGGCCTCACGCCGAAGACTGTTCTGCGCGTGTGTGTGTCACTTACTGAAAGCCCTCTTCATTCAACCAAAAATCTCTTTGTGGCTGTTTTGTCATGCCATTCTGAATTATCCAAAGAATACTCTCTTCATATAAGTCAAGTGAGCCCCTTTAGAAAACTGCTAAGGACACTGCTTCTAACACTGCTTTTGTTATAACAACTTTCCCCACAACTCAACTGGCCTTGCCCTTGTCGTAACAAAGAACCAACATTCCTTTGACATCCATCATGATTCTTTACTTCTAGCAAACCTTAATTTCGGTATAAACTTGATTATCAAGTGTATTGATCTGTGCTTTTTAAGTCGACGGATTTCCATTTTAATGCCGGTTCCCAAGAGGAGCTCAACTTAAATCCAGCATCACGATTAAGCGTGCTCCTTAAAGAGGAAATGGCCAAAGTCTCCTTAATTCTCCGCAACCAGTAACTGTTGCATTTTTCCAAGATGGTCATCTCCCGAAAGTTGGCTCTATGGTCGTTGTCAACTCCCAAAACGTCAATTTCTAATCGTCTTTTCACCTGGCTTGCTTCCCGAGAATAACTTGAGTATATTCGTCTCTAAGAAATCTTCAGGTCTTATTCTTCGTGCAGTGCTTGGTACGTATCGTTCTATCGCTTAAGTTATACCAGTTACACCAGATTATGCACTAACTAATGTGTATTTTCAAAGCGTAAATAAAGAAACACGATAAATAACGACGTTTAACCAGTGATCAGTTGGTATTCAATTCTATATGAAGTTCATCAGTTTTATAAGTTTTACCCTATAAATGAGTTGTCATTGATTTAATCGAGGCTAGACTGCCTAGAAGTAGTTCAAGAGTGTAATTGAAGAAGCGGTGAAGGTCAGAGCTATGTTTGGAAAAGGAGTACCAAATAATTAAAGTCTACGTAATTGATCTAGTGCTTCGCCCAGTCCTGACATTTACATAGAGTTTGTATGTAATACCAGGACTAATTAAAATTACAATTATGAATATTTCATGTTGAAAAAATATTTATTTTGGTACATAATTTTGCGTTATAAAACTATGATAGTGGTTAATAAAGGCTCTCAGATATCAAGGGTAAGTAAAACTGATGGATTTCTTCGCCATTTAATTTTATACCTCAGTGAAGTTTGCTGAATGTAGATCAGAGGAAGACAACTTCGAGAGCTGTGACGTATTTCGGCCGAGAGTGAGGCCTGCAGTGCGTGTGATGTCAGGCACGTGCCGTGTAGTACCAAGTTGCCTATATAAATTGCGCTGTGAATACAGAATCCGAGGGTTCAGTAAGGTGTACCACACTCGATGACAACAATGTGGCTGCCACGTACCTAATAGAATTGTTAAATTTACAATGTGACGATTTACTGAAGGACAAATATACACAGAAGGAAGACTTGGCAGAGTTTTACAAGAATGTACCCAAACCAGATTTACGAGGTTGTAATTGGAAAGAAAATTGCTTTATATTTGATTTTATTTACCTTATAACATGCCTGACCTTCAGATAAACTAGAAGTTGAAGTTTTATTTATTTTCTCGTAGCACAGAGCCAGAATCTAATTGTTTATAAACCGTGACCAATTGTGTAATTAAAGCAGTCAGCATTAATAATACAATACCCAGGATGTAAGTTGTACATATTATTAATACCCGATACGCTTCCTGTCTTTTCTGCGCTGTCGGAACCCCAAAACATCAAACTATTCCTTTCCCTTCGATAGCAGCAATCACCGCTGTGATGTCACACGCTAACCTGCCTTTCATTCGGGAGCATATTTGGCGATTACAACTGACGGAGCTGACGTCTCACATTTACTGTCTTCCCCTGATGTAAATATATCAGTCAGTGAGAATCTTGCAAACACAACATTTAATTATTAACACACATAGTTTGTCATAGGGGATTATAAAGAGACATCTCTTATACGTAAAAGTATTCGTTATTTCCACTCACGGAGAGGTCGTATATGTAAACCTTCGTTCTTGACGATCTACATCTTTTACTTTATTCTTCCAGCCACTCCATGTCTTACTTGAGGTTGCAAGTTTCCAAAATGCTAGCTGTGGTTTGATATATCCAGCACTCTTACATTCGGACAAATGCCTCCATGCACATTGTGGTTTTGATTGCAATTGAAGGAACAGAGGGGTATACCCCGAGATATCGCGACACGACATGCATCTTCGTGGACTACCACATCCCCAGGGAGGACGGATGAGGCAAAGGGAGACTACAATTGGGAAAGGGTGGAGCATGGTAAGCTCCAGAGGTGCACGCAAACCCCCAACAGTTGGAGAGATTATCACAAACTACCAACGCTTTAAGCACTGTCTAGAGACACGACGAGGAAGCGACCTGTGCAGCAACTGCCATATGAGCCAGAAAGGAAGATTTACAGATCGCATGCATCTGTAACATCTGTCTGCAGCAGCCAGAACTAGGGCGCTGAGAACCGAAACTGAAAAATGAAAAGCTAGTGAAATGAGAAAGAAAAGAAAAGAAATTCGAGTAGTTAGGTTAGAGTAATCGCCCAAAAGGATTGAACATGCAACATTCTGTATGCCAGTTTCACACAAAGTTACCGCGGTGCCACCTTGCTTTCTTTTTTTTTCTAGTTCTTCTCTAAATCTCTCATCGTTTAGCTAAACTCAGCTCAAAGTCATAGTAACTACAGGATATATTTATACACTCTGCAGTATATACCACACAGACCAAACTGAATCTCAGGATAGAATATGCTGACTAGGGTTGGAAAGTGACAGTGGAAGTGGATGAAAATAAAAGCTTATCGTCCCGCTCTTGCAGAACATAGTTAATAGCCTCTTGTTTAGTTGGCTTTTATCTGCTGCTTCAGTGACAGTTGTCTTATCTGACGTAAATTCATGGCAGCACATAACGAGAATGTCTGTTAAAGATAATTAACTAATGTACAGCAAAGCGCCATTGACAAATACCTAAGTCCCCAGAGTAGCTGCGTAATGCAACACGTAATTGTGGGAGATATGGCTTAGCACGATTGCTAAATATGACCACTCAGTGAAATAAAATTACAGCACTTTCGTATTTCGGTAATAAAAGTTTGCTTGTTGTCCTTGTTAAAGAGAAGAATATATACTCTTTCAAATGATATCATAAATTTTGCGTTGGAGGTGCTTGAAAAATTAACTTTCTGGATTTAACAAAATTAACTCATTTTACGAGTGATAAGCAGAAACATTTTAGCATAAAGTACTCATAAATTCAAACTAATAAGCCTCAATCTCGGAGTTGATAAATTCCACAAGAACCTTCAGATATATTTAATAATGTTTAGCAAAACGTGAGTTAAATCAATACTTTACTTTATTTGCGTAAATATATTTATTTTTATTTAACAACAAAATTATTATTCTCGTCTCAATGAACGCTTTATGGATCAGGTGGTCTCATAATTAAAGTCTGGAGCAGATATTTCATGTTGTTGGAAAGAATAGTCAAAAGAACTGAAATGTATAATGAAGTGGAGAAGTAATGTAGGGTAGGTGACGTGTAACCGTGACAACATCGGCTGAGAGTAAGTTGATATGTGTTAAAGATCTTTTTCTGCTTATGAACGTCGTAGGAGAAAGAAGCACATTTGTGTCTCTCTGAGGTTGTACAGAATTATTTTTTAATGTGCATTTAAGATGCACAAATAGCATGTGTGTAAGAGAGTAATAGTTAATCAATATAACAGTTATCGTTTGTTAAAGAACAGCATTTTATTTAAATTTGTATCACAGTTTCGAATTGTTTCGGAAGACTTAAATCTTAATATTTGAGAAAGGAAATAATTATTTGTCCATTCTTCAGCAATAGTCATATTAGCTATCTCTACTCCGAGACTACAACCCTGGGAAAAAGAACTCCTTGCTCCAAAATTACTGATGCGCTTACAGATCCAGAGTTGCAGGGGAATGTTCTAGATATCAAGATCGTCACCAAAGGTGAGAAATTCATCAGCATCCACCATCAACCTATTAAACTACTACAAGATGATCGCCACAACGTGGGACTTTTAGAACACCGTCGTCTATGGTTTTCGCAATAAACGGCTACAAGTAGATTTTCAATTTTGGTTTATTGGGTTTCTTTGGTTTAGCAATGCTATCTACAGGATGCCATAGCTAGTGTTGCGTACACTGCGAGCATGTCTTCAGTTTTTATCAATCACAAAATAGAGATAATAAAGTTTGAACTAAAAGTCCTTCTAAAACACTACCAGAAACAAGATTATAAAGCCGCTGCCTCAGTTCGAAAAAATATATGAAATGGAAGGAGAAGAGTCACTAGTGAGCGTGTAGCACAACGATGGTTCCAACGTTTCAACAATGGGGATAAAACATTAAACAATTACCAGGTTTTGGAAGACCTAAAGTATGGAATATTGAGGATACATGCCAAGTTTGTGATTAATTACGCAAAAAGTACCCGTAGACTTAGAAGAACTTATATCACCACATTAAAGCACTTGGAAAATCATACAGAAGCTGTAGATCTGTACCTCATGAACTGACACCTCAATAGGCTGAACGTAGAGTGGACATCTATCGTCAGCTTATCCGTAATCCCAATGATGATAGATATGTCAGAAGAATTGTTACTTGTCAATGCAAAATGGGTATATCACAGACACCCTGCTGCCCTGAAACGGGGGCTTGATCCCCGTGTTTAAGAAATATCAGTTCTGTAACCAAGTAATGTTGTGTGTCTGGTGTAATGTTGGTGTAATTCACTGGGAGTTTGTTCCAAACGGGTGGGAGATTGATGCGGATCTTTATTCTCCACTAATATTGAGTTCATCAAATTTTAAGACCGAGGTACAAACATTAGTTAACCGAAATAGTTCTATAGCAACAGGACAATGCATAGTGCACGAATAACCATGGAAAAAATTCAGGATTTGGGAGGAATCGGGCAGCTACCACACCCAGCATACAGCGCTAATCTCTTACCATCAGATTATAATATTTTTCGATACATGGCTCATTTCCTATACGGAAGACATTTTGATACCATTGAAACAGTGCAAGTGGGTCTCACTGAATTCTTTGCATCAAAACCACAGACTGGTACCTCGCTGAACGATAGCTCAAGACCATAGAATCATATGGTATATACCTTGAACATTAGTTAAGTGCTTGTCAGAACACATTCCAAATAATTGTTTATCTTAGAAATACTTATGAGATAATGGATATTAATTGTTTTTTCACACTAGCCGTGTGCAGCAAGCACTATGAAAGGGTAGAACCAGAATGAAAAATTCAATGCCGTAGTCGGGATTTGAACCACGCATCTTCTGGTTTCCGTCCAGTCGCTCTAAACCTTTGAGCTCCTATAGCCAACGTGCTAACATGACATTAAATTCTCCAACTGACTCGTGTTTTCTCCGGTAAACTACTAGAAGTTCTCTGAGACAGCTACCTTAATGGTGACATACTATGCTTTAAGTACCTTTCTTTTAAGGCCCGGGCTTTATAGCTCGGACCACTATTAGGTACAATTAATGAATATTAATTGTTCTTTCACACTAGCCGTGTGTAGGACGCACTATGTAAGGGTAGAGCCAGAATGAAAATTTCAATGTCATAGCTGTGATTTGAACCACGCATCTTCTGGTTCATTGAATTTTTCTTTCTGGCTCTACCCTTTCATAGTGCATCCTACACACGGCTAGTGTGAAAGAACAATTTATATCCATTAAATGTAACTAATAGTGGTCCGAACTATAAATCCCAGGCCTTAAAGTACTTAGAGCATAGTAAGTCGCCATTAAGGTAGCTGTCTCATGTGCTTATGAGAACTCCTAGTGGTTTACCGGGTGAAAAACGAGTCAGTTGGAGAATTTAATATCATTTTGGCACGTTGGCCATAGTAGCTCAATGATTTAGAGCGGCTGGACGGAAAACAGAAGATTCATGTTTCAAATCCCGGCTATGGCATTGAATTTTTCATTCTGGCTCTACCCTTTCACTTATGAGGTAGTATATATAGTTTATATATTTTCCAATTATACTTAAAGGTAACAAAAGTGACGGTGACCTATGGAGACAATGAAAGATAAATATTTTGTTCAACAAATCCATGTTGGATGGCTATTCACTCAACATCGTTGTAGTTACTTTTGTTGCAATAATCGACAGTAGATAAAGAGCAGATGTCATGAACATCTTTAAAGTATGGGATTGTTAGATTACTTCCCTACAGCATTACCAGCATACCCAGCTCCGCTTACATTTCTCTCTCTCTCTCTCTCTCTCTCTCTCTCTCTCTCTCTCTCTCTCTCTCTCTCTCTCTCTCTCTCTCTCTCTCTCTCTCTCTCTCTCTCTCTCTCTCTCTCTCTCTCTCTCTCTCTCTCTCTCTCTCTCTCTCTCTCTCTCTCTCTCTCTCTCTCTCTCTCTCTCCCGCCCTTACCCTCACCAAATCCTCGGTATATGATATCCAATTGTTATATAACGAGCTAAATGTTAATCCCATGTTCTCCATTGAAAAATCAGTATTGCGTGCTTTGAAGTAATGTCTGTAGGTGTTTTTTGTAATTTACGTCCTCCAACCAGACAATGAATGAAATGGGTGAAATGATGCTCAATGCGTCCGGGGCCCATGGAGCTTAGAGTTACCTGACAATCGTATTTCATGATAATGGAAAACCCCGGAAAAACCTTATCCAGGTAACTCACTCTGACCGAGATTCGAACTCGGGACCTCTTGAACGTGAGGCAGACACGCTACCATCTACACTACCGAGGCGAGCAGTAGGTTAAATTTATCTGGAAATGGCACTATGGCTGATTGGTCAGATTACACTTTAACTACAAGGGATATTTGTAGAATTTGTAGTTGACGAAGGCATGGCAGGTGAATTTTCACCTTGTTCTTCGCTTTCTCCCAGCATTCAGTCCAGCAATTGCTTCACCTTCACTTTCTCTTCCTTCGTTTCTTACAATTCATCTTCGTTTCACATCATCTTCGTCACTCTGGTAGCAGGTTCTGGGCCGATCCCTCATTCCTCTTTCTCTGATCAGAAGTTCATCTGTACTTCGACGAACCTCTACACCTGCATTCTCCGCCACGCATATGACAGTCCTGTATACGAGGAAGGTAAGCAAGCACATAAGAATCTATTATGTCGTGTTAAATTGGACAGAAGGATCGGTTGCTGGAATGAGCGTGTGTAAGAGTTTTACTCATATTTATTTTATCATTGCGGTGTCACGACCATAGAGAAAGTGCACATTACATTATTTAGTGTATCTTGCTCCAAAATTTTTAGTACCGATGCTATGAACATACGTGAATTTATATATTTATGGAAATATTTACAATTGTGTATCCTTAGGTTTTGCAAAGCTTGACGTAAATTGCCATAATTAAAGCACATATCGCAGTGTCTTGTTGCTCTTTTGTTGTGAAAGCCATGTTTCGAAATCTCCGGATCCCAATTTGGTTATGTCACAGGTTTTTATCTGGCAAAAGGATGAAAGTTAGGCAACTAAAGGGCTTTGGTTGACCGAGCTCATACAGCAGGAATATGGTTCATTATTCATAATTAGTTCGCAGTTGGGATAAGCTCTCTTCATTTTCTCTGCATTTATCACTGAACGAATCTCGTAAAGTTCTTTGTGTCTACCATGACCATTTCCCTCCTATCTTTTTATTTAAAAACCTCTCTGTAGCCGGATATTACTATTTTATTTTTTTCATTTAATTATACTGAAACGCGGCCATTCTAAAAGCAAAACACGAGGGTGGTCACAAAAATAATGTTAATTAATTTTATTGTTCTAGCCGTGGCATGTTCTCCAGCTAAAGGTTTGAACCTTTACCTTCCATGGCGGGTTAATTTTACGGGCAAGACCTTACAGTACTGCGTTATATTAATTTAACCTTAAACTCTGAAACGTGTGAAAATTTGTAGTTGTGAAGCATAGGAGATCCTACTTTAATTTGGGCCAACGTTAATTATAGTACAGCCACAGTTGTTTACAACAGTGTTGCCACAGACTGCGGTGCAATTTGTACATTGCTTCAACAAAAAATGAAAACGTTTAAAATGCCAGAAAGAAAAGCAGAAATTGGCTAATATTAAAATTGGAATCTTTAAAATATACGCCATATAATTAGCCAAAACTAATATTTTTTGGAAGAAGCATGGAATTAAATTCCATAATTATAATGATGTGTCCTGTTACACAATTTTAATAATACTGTTTGATAAAATGTATAAATAAAAGTTACAGGAGCTTCAATTCCATAAATTCCTACACCTAATTATCATATTAGGGAATTAAGCATGTTAATTATGCAAATTTTATTTCAATTAGTTACATGAACAATCATTATTGACAAATTTGTAAGCTAGCGAAATAAATACCTCAGCCCGATCAATGGAATACATTCTGGAAATAGTTGGGGCAGCTTCCCTGTGAAAGTGACTCTGGCTACAGTTGCCAGCTAAATAACGATAGGGTTCTTAATACCGAGCTTTAATAACAGGATAGAAGAAACTGAAAGAATATTTGTCAACAATCTGTAACAAGATTGAATATAATTTTGGAACTATACAATATACAAGAAAAACCAAAGTCGATGGAAATACAAAAGCAATAATTGAGGCGAATAAAGCTTTTCAGAAACACTTCAATAATAGACAAGTATCTAAGTTCATATATCCACTGAAATAAATGTAGCGTAGATGGCAGCATGTCTGCCTCACGTTCAAGAGATCCCGAATTCGAATCTCGGTCAGGGTGAGTTACCTGGATAAGGTTTTTTCTCGAGGGTTTCCCTATTCCTAAAAACAAATGTCGGGTAACTCTAAGCTCCATGGACCCTGGGCCCATTTGAGCATCATTTCACCCATTCCATTTATCGTCCGATATGACTTCAAAAGTTAAAGGACGTAAATTACAACAAATAAATAAATTAATTAATAAAATATAGGTGATAAGAAACATTTTCAAAATATAAGTTAAATGGACTATTTAAATAAATTGAATAATAAGGAAGCAGAATGTACATGACATTTATGTGAAACCCGATTTAAATTATAGTTGTGAAGTAGGGATCCAGGATAAGAACACAATAAGGGACTGAAAATGTAGTGATGGAATCTGTCATCCAGCTGGAGTAACAGAAGAATGGATTAATTAATAATTAGCAATTAAATATATAGTCAATATGCTAACAGAGTGCTCGAATAATCGAAAAATAGTAGAAATAACATTCATGATTATCAATCAGTATATTGCACCTCATTGCAGAAGAGTTCAAGGCACACCAAAAATAAATATAAAGGACTATTGACAGTAAATAGTAATAATTGTATAAAGAAACTATATCAAAATACAGAAATAATTTTATAATGTTATAAATAATGAATATGCTTAGGTTACTAACTTCTTAAATATAGGCAGTTAGTGTGTTAGAACAGCCATAGTTAAAAATTCCTTGAATTCCCTCAGCAAGAAAGCTATTAATTCAAGGTCGGGTAATTAGTCATGTTCTTAAGCCAGATTTACCTTAAAAACATACAAATAAGTTTTGAACATTATAAGGTGGACAACACTCTTAGACTTTAGCAAGGTATGGAATAATAACAATGATTTATATCAAGAAGAAGCTTCGAATTTGGCAATATGTCCTGGAAAGTTGGTGGGGAGTCATGATGTAACCGGGACTTGTGTTGATAAAAGAACGGTATTTCTAAAATTCAGGGCCTTTCTTGTGTTTCATGCATTCCAGAAGAGTAATAGATATCAGCGGTATGTAGCACCTAAACACCTAATTTGGATTCTACATACTTAAATTTGCTTCGATAGTAATACAAATAGGTTTTCAGTGAAGTTTCACTTCTCATTGTTATTACGCTAAGTTATTATTAAATTAAACAGTAATGTTATGTCAAAGTTAACAGATGCTAATTGTTTGTTGTTGTAATTTACGTCCTCCAACGTTAAGTCATATCGGACGATGAATGAAATGGGTGAAGTGATGCTCAAATGAGTCCGGGGTCCATGGAGCTTACAGTTACCCGACATTCGTCTATCAGGATAAGGGAAAACCCCTGAAAAACGTTACCCGGGTAACTCACCCTAACTGAGATTTGAACTCGGGACCTCTTGAACGTGAGGCAGTCACGCTACCATCTACGCTACCGAGGCGGGCGATAGCTATGCTAAGATTAACCCTTGACTGGTGAGGTTGGGTGTCAAATACCGAGCTAAGACTTCGATACGCCACTGCTACCAAGGGTTGTGATTAGGTCTTTGTCCGTTCCTATAGCTTCAGGTCAGTTCGTTCCGAGCTGGCTGGAAATACAATGGTCAACAGAAAATCCACATGTTTTTATAGGCTAAATTGTCACAATTTTATACTTCCTGTATTACATACGATAGAATCAGTTTTCATCTAGGAAATCTTATTAACCTCCCGGTCTTTGATTGCGAAGAAACAATAAGGATGCGCTAATGAAAAAGCCGAATTATTTAGCTCAAGGTATCTTTTGTACCCTGAGCATAAATATTTTGTGCTCTCGGATTATATAAAATTCATAGTGAATGGCGAGGGCTTCACAAGGTCAGTAGATACGAATCGAACTATGTGCAATTATTAACGCAAAAAGGAAAACTGACCTCTCTCACATGCAGTTTTAGACGTATTTATGACGTAACCACATCTGGTTACCTGGCAGTAACATTCCCTCGCACACCAAGCAGTCCTTTCTGGAGTATGAATTTTGTCAATAACACGAGTAAATGTTATACTTTGTTACTTTTATCTAACAATTTAGTAGATAATTTTTGTTTATAAGTATCCCTATTTAAAATAACAGTAAAAGCGTATACAATTAAAGGTATACATCACATAAGCAATGAAAACGTAATGATTCTGTATTTAAATGTTTAACCAAATAATTAGAAACTAAACCTGATCCATCACAACCAAATAAAATATTAATTAAATTAGGAGTAATAATTAAAGTATTACTGATAAAACAAATATCGAAACTAAAAAATAAAACTGTCAAGAGTAATTAATTGTTCACGTATAAGCGAGCGGGATGACTCAGGTGGTTTCGGCTGTGGTCCGCATTCGGGAGGCCCATGTTCAATTCCCGTGGTTGACCTACCGGAGTTTTTCGGAGATTTCCCGGGTCGTCAGTTGAATGGGAGGTTAATTACATCCCCCGAATTTCCTGCCCTCCATTTTCCCCGTAGGGGAGGGGATCCGTCCCCTTCAGCAGCTTTAGTGCAACCGCTGCGGACCCTTAGCTTTCGTGATACCTCTGAGGTTACCAGAGGAACCTAGGGGCGAATATTCCAGACCCTTCCGAATGGGATTTGTTGGGATTGGGTTGGAATGGAGGTGGCAGTGTATTCCCGACAGACGCGGGAGATCGGGTACCTCTGGCCAGGCCTCGGCCGCCCGGAGGGATTAGAGGGCTGCCTAAGAAGTCCCGGGTACTATCCTAGAATTTGTGCTAGATCACCAGGTGGCCCCACCGAGGTTATCGGTAGTCTTTCCTGCGGTGTTGGCGCACGTAAGTGGCGTATCCACTTCCATCCCATTTTGACTTTGTCGATGGGGGGAGGCTTTTTAGACTCCAAGTATTGCCCCATGGAAAGAACCCCGGAGTCCTCCATCGTCTTCCGGGTGATAGAAGTCCGACTCTTCGGACTCTCGGGTAGACCTCGCACTTGCATATCACTCCATTTCATCTCCATTAACATTTCAAATCATCTCTTATCTGGTGGTCTCTTTCAGGGTAGAAGTCTTGGCGCTGTCATGACTCCTTGGATCGGCCACCTTCTGCCTCCTCTCGCCTCATCCTTCCTCCCAAGAATGCTCCACTTGCCGATTAGGTACAATAAACCGTAAGTTTCTGTGCCGTTTCCTCTCCGTAGTAACCCTAATCCTAATTGTTCACGTATTCTCCATAAATAAGCGAAAATCACTTAAGCAAGGACAGAAAAGCATTAAAATAACAAATTTACTTAAAAATGTAGAAATATGTCCAAAAACGGGAAATGGGATAACATGACCAAACCATTACATACAAATGTGCGTGTTAATCTGAGACTGATACCAATACTTGAGCACGTTACGTATTGCCTGTAGGACACCCCCCCCCCCAAAAAAACCTACGACATTAGGTTATCATACAACTATTATAGTGAAACAATTTGTATTAACTTAAAATGCCTATGACACATAGAAACATTCAAATGAGTATTACTTTTTGAGCTGCCCACAAGATACCGGTTATGAAACTTAGTTTCGTTCACTCCCTTGTGCGGTGTCTAATCGCAAGAAGTTTTCTTTCTTATACTGCAGAAAGTTCCTGCCGCAGGAAAGAAAAAAAAGTCCTTATTGCTCTCAAAGGTATAACCTTTTAGGTAAGTAATGAAAAAAGAAGTAAGTAGCTGGCAGATCTGCAGTATTTTTGCATTATTAAGTAGAGAACCAAAATTAACTTTCTGGAACAACGCAGGAGTTAACCTTTTACGATGCGCCACTCTCACCTGATCCTCTTGCCAACACTAGCTTTCATTTTCGCATTAAGTAGTCTGAGGCCTACTTTCCTCAAATGAATTAAAATCTTTTAAGTTTTTTATTTTCTAATTAATATAACCTACGAATCGGTTAATCAAAATATAAGGAATAAAATACAAAAATTCCAACAGATTGCGGAACAATTAAGAGAACCCTAAGGAAAAAGCAAGGAAAGAAACCCAAATAAGATTCAACAAAGTGATGGCAATCCCAATACTAAACTATGGAAGTGACGCATGGATAAGGGAAAAGGAGAATAGTAAAATAGAAGCTGCTGAAATGAGATTCTAACGATCAATCAGAGGATGTGAAAGAGATCATGTTAGGAACGAAATTATTAGAAAAGAATTAGAAGTACAACCGTTATTAGAAGAAATACAAAGATATAGAAACAAATGGGTCGAACACCTTAATCACATGCCAAGAGAAAGAATACCAAAACAAGCCTTCAAATATAAACCAAGAGGTCGAAGATCAATAGGACGCCCCCTAAAGAGATGGCTTCAGGAAATGTGAGACCGGAACAGGCTTAAGCCTAAACCGTGAAGGAAGAAGAAGAAGAATATTATTACAGAGTAGCAGATATCACAGATCCGCTTCCCTAATCTGGATATTACTGTCCCACTTACATTCTCCAATTCCTTCTCGAGTTTACAAAGCAG
Source organism: Mantis religiosa (assembly GCA_030765055.1). Lineage (NCBI taxonomy): Eukaryota > Metazoa > Arthropoda > Insecta > Mantodea > Mantidae > Mantis > Mantis religiosa. Next base: position 76,734,469 of record CM060949.1, on the reverse strand, counting down.
ATACTTAATTCGATTTTGAATTTTTATTTTAGCCACACTGAAAATCACAGAGGCTCATTAAGCAGAGCAAGAGAGGTAATAAATAATGTTACGAAATCCAGGAAACCTTGATACTTGTACAAAATATGATCTCCTTTAAACAACCACTTACCTTCTTTCAGATCTCTTATGCATTCGTACGAACCCTCAAAGGTATATTTCTAGAAGATGTAGCACTTACGTTACTTTGTTTACTTTTCTAAAATTTGCCGTTACAAAAACCTGTCCTTCATCGAGTTGCTATTAATAATGATAAACTTTCATGACTTACACAGTTCATTTTAGTATAAGAAGAATGGAGTAGGCTAAAGTTACGGTCCAATCATTTCAAAATCAGTCTTCTAAATTGTTGTTGTTGTTGTTTTTCTTAATAATCATAAAAAGACAAAATATAAGAATGCAAAAAAGATAATAGCATGTTGAGTTTAGAAATTATTATAAATATTATCTCGGAAGTTTTTAATATCTCAAAAACTTTGTCATAAATTGTGTACATACATTAACCCAGATGTCTATTTCTCTCTTCCCACCCACACAACCTTTACAACAGGATTGACGTTGTAAGACACACAATATACCAGAGGTGTTCAATAAGTAATGCAACACATGTTTTTTCTCGGTCAATTTTGATTGGAAATACCTGACATTTCTTGTAGAAAATTTTCAAACATTCCCGCTTCGTCTCGTAAAGTTTCGTTGACTTCCGAAAGGTGACAGCGCTATACGGAGCGTTTAAAATGGCGTCTGTAATGGAGGGTGTTCCAATCAATGGGCAGTGATTGAGTTTCTTTTGGCGTAAAACCAGGGCGTCTCAGATATTCATAGGCGCTTGCAGAATGTCTACGGTGATCTAGCAGTGGCCAAAAGCACGTTAAGTCGTTGGGCACAGTGTGTGTCATCGCCGTAAGGTCAAGCAAAACTGTGTGATTTCCCGCGTGCTGGCTGGCCGTGCACAGCTGTGACTCCTGCAAGTTGGAGCGTGCGAACACTCTCATTCGGGAAGTGGTAGTGCTATCACAATTGTTCACCAGTTGGGATAGTCAAAGGTTTGTTCCTGCTGCATCCCTCGATGTCTAACCAAAGACCATAAAGAGCATCCATCCGTGTGCAATTGCTTGCTCGTCATGAGATTGATGGTGATATTCTTTGTCAAACATTGTTACTGGCGATGAAACATGGGTTCATGACTTCAAACCCGAAACAAAACGGCAATCAATGTAGTGGCGCCACACCCACTCTCCTACCAAGAAAAAGTTTAAAGCCATACCCTCAGCCGGTAAAGTCATGGCTACAGTCTTTTGGGACGCTGAAGGGGTTATTCTGATGGATGTCCTTCCCCATGGTCAAACGATCAACTCCGAAGTGTATTGTGCTATTCTTATAAAACAAAAGAAACGACTTAAGCGTGTTCATAGGCACAAAAATCTGAACGAACTTCTTCTCCATAACAACGTAAGACCTTACACAAGTTTTCGCACCCGAGAGGAGCTCACAAAACTTCAGTGGACTATTCTTCCGCATTCTCTCTATAGCCCCGATCTAGCACCATTGGGTTCCATGTTTGGCCCACTGAAGGACGCAATCCGTGCAACGTACTATGTGGATGATGAAGTTATCGATGCAGCACGACGTTGACTACGACATCGAGCAGTGGAATGGTACCGTGCAGGCATACAGGCCCTCATTTCAAGGTGGCGTAAGGTCGTAGCATTGAACGGAGATTACGTTGAAAAATGTGGTATAGCTAAAATATTGGGGAATAACATGGTGTATTTGAATGCTGAATAAAACAACCTCAATTTCAGAAAAAATAGGAGTTGCATTACTTATTGAACCGCCCTCGTACATATAACATAGTGCTAGTCTTTCTTTTATGCTCCTTTCTTTATCGTCATAGCATATGCATTAAGGCTATAACCTAATCTAGCGGTGATAATAAAAATATTTTGTTTGTGAGCAGAGATTTCATTGCTCTGATCCGCGCCGAGGTGTACCATTACCTCTGCCTCAGGGCCATACCAATCCAGTCGGTATCAATGATGAATTAATATGCTGTGAGGCTCTCCCACGATGTACCATTTTTAACATAAAGCATCACTTAAATATATCTTTATTTCTGTTAACTATCTGGAAATTGAGGAAAATCATTCACGATCCCTCCTTTAAAATATTTGAATTAATTACCAAACAACTTTGAACTTCTTGTTCAACAAAGCCGTGCTATCTCATATACGACACAATCTGTTAGTGTTATGCAACAGTTCCTTAATTATTTTAATTGATCAGCAGACATTATTAACTTTCACATTACGAATTAATGAATATAACATTTATCAATTATACTTAGCTCACAAATGTAGGTTTAAAAATTAAAATCTAAAAGCTGGTCTCTCTTAAATTCAGAAACAGTTAACTCTAAGTGTTTCAAAAAACACCTCTATCATACATATTGTCACCGATCGCATTATTTCAATGGAGTTGCGATAAACCAGTGGGCAGGAAAGAAAGAGGCAGACAGTGCACCAAGCCACAGCCGGCGCGTAGGCGAGTGTTGAACGCTTGCAGGAGAGAAAAAAGAAACAGAGACAGAGATTTAGTTAATAATTTTATATTCGGCTAAAGCGGAGAAATGAATAATTTCCACCAATTAACTAAAATAATAAGAGTTAAATGATGAAGTCGGGGACTCACGTACTTACGCGAGTAAGTCGCCACAAACGGTGTATCTCGGATGCGAGGGCCCCTAGTGGTCAACCTGGGAAATAGGAGTCAAATGGGGAATTTAATGTCAGGACGGCACGTTGGCCATTGTAGCTCAAAGGGGTTAGAGCGATTGGACGGAAACCAGTAGATCCGCGTTTGAACTTCAGGCAGTGGCGTTGAATTTTTCATGTTGACTATATATATATAAAGAGAGAGAGGCAGAGATATTTCCATTGTTCTCTCACTCCACCATGAAAGGCCTTGAAACCTCGGCGCATTTCGAGAAACGACAGCTGCGATATAAAAGCCGGCAAAGAGTTAAGTAGCCAGTCAGTTTTTAATGGAGTTGCGAGTTGAGCTGTCAATTGTATGTTCCCCTAGGGGAAGGGATCCGTCCCCTTCAGCTGCCGTGGTGCGGGCGCTGCGGACCCTTAGCACTCGTGGTACCTCTGACGTTACTAGAGGAACCTCGGGCCGAACATTCGAGCCCCTCCCTCTGGGAGTTGTTTGGATTGGGTTGGTCTCGAGGGGGACGGTGTGTTCCCGCCACCCACGGAAAATGGGTACCTCCGGCCAGGCTACGGCCGCCCGGAGGGGGTAGAGGGTTGCGTCATAAGTCCCGGGTACTAGCCTGCAGAGCTAGTAGCTGGTGTGCTAGATCACCGGCGGCCCTACCAAGGTTATTTGGTAGCCGGTCAATTTTGGATTGGCGCGTAAGTGGCGTATTCACTTCCGTCCTGTCTGCCGTGTGCAGCGGGAGCGGGGGCAGTTTATAAAATAGTTACTGTCCTATGGAAAAAACCCAAGAGGCCCGGATTCTGGTGCTACGGGTCCAGGACTAATAGGAGTAGAACCTCTGACTTATAAATGTCAATTGTGTATGCAGCTATTTGAAATGTACCGCAAGTGCAGATGACGTATGGTGAAACAACGACAGACCTTCAAGACTACTGTTGTGTATGACACATCAATTTTAGCGCCTGTAATGGGTGTACAAAGCGTGTTCCTACTGAAATAAAGAGCTTTTTAAATTTCTGCAAACAAGATTTTTAATTCTACGAACCTACAAGGTAACAAAATTGCTGAAAACTCAATGATGTAGGAAAACTGGAGGATCATGTTACCTTTTTGAAACTACTAAAAATATCGAAATAAAATCCATAAAATTAGTGTCAAATGATTTCGTTATGTATACCTTCTAGCTTTAAAGAGTAAGCAAACCTGTTTGGTCATCTTTGTCTTTGAATCCCTTTTTATCATATTCTTGTTCCGCTACATGGTATTTCTCTCAACAAATCTCTATGTGAGTGTTACACTGATCAGTTGCTCCCCAGTATATGTTCAGAAGATAGCTACTCTTAAAAATGTTATAGCCATGCAGCGAAATTTATCGGGCGCATGGGACTGAAACATTCATTCTTTATAAATGAATCCCATTGGTATGACTCGGTGGTGATCGATGCTATTGATTGCGGTATTGTGGTTGCTGCAGAGGCAATAAGAAAATAAAAGGAAAACAAATATATTCAGACTTCGTCCTGCAACAAAGGATTGGGAAAATATTTGATAGCGTTATTAGGATAGCCAAATTGTGCGTACAAAAGACATGTTTTCTATATAGAACTTGTATATACACACCCATACACAGACATGTCTTGAAAAACAACATAAATATTTTGTCATATACTGTCAATTGCCGGAATCCTATTAATCGCCAGTGTGTAAGCATTTTTCAACATGCAAAAGTTTCTTTACATGCCAGTAAGTCTAGTGATATGGGGGCTTTCACTTTTAAGCACACTTAGAAACCGTCTCCTAGGCCAGGCTTAAACGTAAAAAACTTAGTCCAGCTACAACCAACCAGCTTTAAGACACCTAGACCGAAATGTCTTGAACAATTAGCTTACAGCATTTAGCCACTTAAAATATAATCTAGATGTAAAATTTTAGGCAGATGAAGTGTTTGTGGGTAATAAAAACTGTCTATATAGCGTTTGTAATTATAAAACGTAAGTAATTACTGCTAATTCGATTCCTGTTGCCGACATACCTGAGCCATGGGTTCTTTCTGGGGTTTTCAAGAGTTTTCTAGGCGGATGCTGGGTAAGTGAATTACATCACATGAATTTCCTGTCACTCCAGTTCATCTCCATTATCATTTCACATCATCTCTCATCTGGCGATCTTTTCCAGAGTAGAAGCGTCGGTGGGTGTCTCGGCGGTGCATTGCAAGATGAAATGCTCTGAGGTAAACTACTTCCTCTTCCGGTGTGTCGGTTATCGGTATCCGCTCCTCTGCTGGGACAATTTCGGGACCGCCAGCCAGGGAACTTTGGGGCTTGGATTGTTGCCTGGGATCTTTGGGTCTCGGCTACTGGGCTCGTTGCCATTCCGCAGTAGGGGAGTGTGTCCATTGTCCTTGCCTGTCAGGGGAAGTCTCTATCCAAGTAAACTGTAGGAACCCTGCCCTCTGTACTGTTGTAGCAACTTGGGTCGGCCGCCCTCTGTCTCCTTCACCTCATCCTTCCTTCCGGGTGTGCCCTACTTGGGGGCATAGGAACATTGGGGCCAGCATGGTGACCTACCTACCGAATCCCCTCCGTAATGAAATCCTAATCCTTATTTCTGCTTATTACCATATAGTGACCATTACTGTGATTATAAAGAGTTTTTATTTAACGATCAATTAGATTTAATTAATTATAATTAATTGATTGGTATAAGTGTTCGGTGTCTACTGATGGGTTAATGGAAATAATACTCTCAATTAAGCAATGAATTATTCAATTTGAACTTAACAGTAAATAGAAAAAAATGGGAGTTATTTTTGGGCATCTCTTCGAACCAAATTACAGAAGTTGGATAACCTGAATAAATTGTACTTACTTTGTTCTTTTCATGTACGCACTTATGTGAATTGTTTCCAAATAACTGTGTGCGTGAATAATATTTGATAAAGTAATCTTCTTGTCAAGCAATATGTTTTAAAGCTCACCGACAAGGCCAAATTAACAGAACTACCCGTCGCATTCGAGAATTCTTGAAAATGTAGATGTAACTAAATTGACATTTTAACTATGATACTCAACTACTGAGTACAACAAATTAAGTCTTAGTACTTAGTACACATTTGTTTTTTATAGTAAAAGATTTTACCTAGGTATAAGATTATTGGCCGCACCGTGGCTGAGTGGTTAGACCGCTTGGCTGTCACCAAGGTGGCCCAGGTTAGATTTGTGGTGACCGCAAAGTGAGATGTGTGTTGGACAACATGGCCCTGGGGCGGATTTTCTCCGGGTCCTACGGTTTCCCTCACCAGCATTCCACCGATTGTTCCATCATCTTTCCGATCACCTCATCTCCCTCGTACCTTCACTTCCGGCGATGGGCTGATTACTCATCCCGGAATCTCTCCGATCGGAAAAACTCTGATCCTCAACACGTTGTCTAATGGGCCTCGACGTTGCGCGGTTCAGGAAGCCCTATGATCCATTTAAGGAATTACAGGATTTCATTCATCATTCATAAGATTATTAAGCGGTAGGTACTTATTTTTGCTAAACATTTGTTTCTAAGACAATAATGTCTTGAGAATGTTTATTGTAAGAAATTCTTGAACGTCTAGTTAAAAAAGTTCAGTAACTTCTGGCCGGTCTTTAAGATTCCGATGAAAAAATCATAAAGTTTGGAAGAATTACAGCTTCATGACATGCCCTTCAGCATTGCTTTGCTGCTACCTCAAAAGATTGTGTATTAAATGTTTAAAAATCATAATGTGGCAACTCATTTTAAAATACATCAGTAAATGAAAGATGCTGTCATTTACCAAGACATACTTTAATAAATGGATAAGTTTTTATATAGTGAACCGTTTTCGGCTGCACCTCCATATCTCATATTGCCAAGAAACAATTTCGAGTTTGGGGACACATTTGGAGAGATTCAATTTTATAATTACTGACAACTAAGGTGATTACAAAAGTAAATCGGGGAAATTGCCTCTGATGAGCTAAAGTTAAACACAAATTAATTCTTAGTCAACGGAAGTGGGATAGCAAAACTCTGTTCCATGGCCGCATCCTTAATTTGCTGGAGTGGGATTTGTAAACACCGATGCATTCTGACGCTGCGTCCACAATATACGCTTTGAAAGGTAGAGTCATACTGAAAAATTTAATGATTTGAATCCCGACTATGGCATTAAAGCTTCAGTCTGACTCGACCTTCCCATACTTTGGCCTACACGTGGCTAGTGCGAAGGAACAATTAATATTTCCCTATACGCCTTGATACCACTCTGACTTGATTTAGAAACTATGCGATAGACATGGGAGATGTTTTGGGACTTCACAGTGTGCCTGATAGCCGAGCGCTAAAACGTATGTGTCTCATAAGTGAACCAACATGAATAAAGAATAACTAAACACTATAGTGACACTCTTCACTATTTACTTATCTTAATTACAGTCCTTCGGGACCGGTTTCAAAGCAAATCTGCTTCATTTTCAATGTGTCAGCCTGACACGGACGACACTGAGACACGCCCCTCAAAATCCAACCTCTGCGGTCCTCGTCCCGAGGGGTGGGCAACAGGAAGTAGGGGACTGACTGATGGGGTGATGTACGGTGGGGACTTGGTGTATCCCATGACCGCTACGGCTGCCGAGAAGGCCCATCAGTAACCCCGAAAACTGGCAGAAGAGGCTCTGGTAATTTTCCCCAGGGACCTACTACGGTAGGTACGGGATTGGCGATCCCGGGGTCCCTAGCCACTCACCCTCATTTCATCCCCTTCATCTCCATCAACTGTGCCACGCTGTGCTACTGCTGATCAGTATGCATCACCTTCTTCCCCTTCTAGTTTTTTATTATAATTATTAGCACTTAAGGTCTTAGGTTTATAACTCCTGTCTCACCAGCAGGGATCTCTCCTATCTCCGTGGTTCTGTCCCACGGTTTTCAGCGCGGCTTCCGACATGTGTGCTCTCCGGAGGTCTCAAAAGTGAAGGTTGAGCGGACCCTTCGCACTGCCCCTATGTGTAGCCTTAGGTGCGGAGCCCGTCCACACCGTCAAGTACACCCACGTAGCTCCTTGAGGGCCCGGTCTGTGTTAATCTCCCGACGGCCGCGTTGCCGTTGGGTTACTATCACGGACCGGACGTGTTACCGCTGACGGAACCCCGGTGTAATCAACCACAAGTCCCCTGAATCCGCGTGTGCCCTTTATGCGCAGCGCGGCCTAAAGTGGGGAGCCACAGGCGGTTATTCCTGTGGTAGGGGCATAAAGCCGGGGTGTGCGTGGTGAACGGTTTACCCATACGGACAAGCAGTGGATATTGAAGGGTAGCTTTTCTGAGGTACAAATGAGATCGGTCATGGGTGGGGTCTCCATGACGGCACAGACCGTGAAGATTCGGTGTCTTTCTTTCTTTAACCCCCGGATGGCAGGCTGACGCCGACGGTTCCGGATGGGGGTCTATATCATCATGTCTCCGCGCAAACAATCTTTCATTGACCCTTTTTTGATAATGACCTTGGCTTGTGATGGGAAAACGTTTAAAGAGGTTAGTCCATTTTATATCAAACGTGAACTTGATAACATCAGTGGTCCGGTTAAAAACGCTACGCGTCTCCGAGACGGTAGCTTACTGTTAGAGACCTCAACTGCAGACCAGTCTAAAAAGCTGCAAAAAGCGTCTTTGTTGGGCTCCTACCCTATCCGCGTAGCCCCACACAAAACGCTGAATACGTGTAGAGGGGTAGTCACCACCTCCAGCTTAGATGGTCTTGCGAATGAAGAGATAGTAAGTTGCCTCTCTGACCAACTTGTTTGTCAGGCGTACCGGCTAACAAGAAAGCAAGATGGCAAGGAGTACCCCTTACGTACGGTTTTTCTAACTTTTGCTGGGACTAAGTTACCCGAGTACATCTATTGCGGCTATGAACGTGCTAGCGTCCGCCAGTATGTCCCGAACCCCATGCGCTGTTTCGAATGTCAGCGGTTCGGACATACTAAGGTCACATGTACCAATGCTGCTCTTTGTGAGCTATGTGGCCTACCGAAGCACGACGATCCTAACTGCAGTCGAACACCTTGTTGCGTGAACTGTGGCGGTAGTCATCCCTCCAACTCGCGACAGTGCCCTAAATTCATGGATGAAAAAAGTATTCAGGAGCTACGTGTAAAGGAACGCCTGACTTTTCCAGAGGCACGACGGCGCTTCGAACAACTGAAGCCTGCTACCACTACTACTGGATATGCACTAGCAGCTCGCCGTACTCCTAATACCACTGTTGCTGTTCAACACGTCCCTGTCGCCCACGCATTCACGCAGACTGACTTTCTAGCTGTTAAACCTACGTCTCAGACTGTTTGTATATCCACCAGCACTACTTCCGTTTCAACCGTACAGGCTCCAGACACCAAGCCATCAGCGAGTAACAACAATCCCGTAGTAACTGTGAAAAACCGATCCCGACCACAGCATAGATCGCGAAGTCGCTCGCCCTCTATTAGATCCCGGTCTCGTTCTACCAGCCGTAGGAGTTCTGACTCCCGAACATCAGCGGAGTCACAGGACGCTAACGATTTTCGAATCGTAGGGCCCAAGTCAGCCAAGGTCATGAAAAAGGTTAAAACGGCCCGCTAAAAACTCTTTATGGAAATAATCCAGTGGAATGTCAATGGTTTTCGAGCTCGTGCTCAAGACCTACAACATTTAGTTTCTCAACGGTCGCCATCAATTATTTGTCTCCAGGAAACCCACTTACATCCCAATCACTCGTTACACCTTCACTCTTTCTCTGCATTTAGAAGCGACTCTCTTGCAGGTATGCGTGCAAGCGGTGGCGTTGCTACCTTAGTGGCGCCTAACATCTCAGCCGCCAACGTTCCTCTCACCACACCATTGCAAGCCGTGGCCGTTCGGATACAGCTAGAGAGCATCAGTTTTACCCTATGCAATATGTACCTGCCGCCGCTCAGTATAGTTCCAGAGTGTGATCTTCAAGCTCTATTGGCTCAGCTCCCCTCACCACTACTCCTTGTGGGAGATCTGAATGCCAAGCACACGCTCTGGGGATCAGACACTGATGACGCCCGTGGATGCCTCCTCGTAGACGTCTTCGATAAGTCTGACCTGCTTCTGCTAAATACTGGTGACCCGACATTCCTATCATCCGCTTATGGTACACATTCCGTACTAGACCTTTCTTTCTGCAGTCCGTCATTAGTACCACTACTTGAGTGGTCAGTACTTTCCGATCTCTTTGGCAGTGATCATTACCCCATTAACATTCATTTTTCTGGCCGCCAATGTGTACCTTCTCGACATCCCCGCTGGATTATTTCCAAAGCTAACTGGGGAAAATTCCAATCCCTCATACACCTCATCGACGATAATTTCGACACCATCGATGAAATGGTCGAATATTTTACTTGCTCGATCCTGCTCGCAGCAGAATCCAGCATTCCTCGAGGTTCCCCTACACCACGTCATATCCCTGTACCGTGGTAGTCCGAGGAATGCAGTTTGGCTGTCAAAGCACGCAAACGTGCTTTGCGCATTTTTCAGCGGCACCCGACGGAAGGGAACTTCGTCGCCTTCAAACGTTCTCGCGCTAGGGCACGCTTCATACTGCGCAACGCAAAGCGTAAATCTTGGGAAGCCTATGTGTCTTCGCTTTCCCGGCGCAGCTCTACCCAACAAGTATGATCAGCTGTTCGGCGGATGTATGGCAAGTATCGCCGGACGGTAATTCCCGGCCTTGCCATCAACGGTTCCATGTTCAACACCGAGCAGGACATAGCCGAAGTCCTAGCTACCACATTTGCTGCCACGAGCCAAACAGCCCGCTATGACGCTCTCTTCCTGCCTATTAAGGAAAAGGCGGAGCGGGTACCACTTAATTTTAATAGTGACTGCACCGAGCCGTACAACCAACCTTTTACCGCAGCCGAGCTCGCCCATTCTCTGGCGTTAGCAAAGGATTCTTCTCCAGGTCCCGATGACGTACACCGACAGATGCTGCTACATCTTCCATCTGAGGCGCGATGTTACCTTTTAAACATCTATAACCGCATTTGGCATGAGCGGGTTTTTCCCTTCCTCCTGGCGAGAGGGTATTGTCATCCCCATCCCTCGACTCGGAAAGGACCGCACGCTACCATCTAGCTACCGCCCCATTTGCCTGACGAGTGTCATCTGTAAGACCTTCGAGCGGATGATAAACGCTCGGTTAAATTGGTGGCTAGAAAAACATAACCATCTGTCCAACTTGCAATGCGGTTTTCGTCGCCATCGCTCATGTGTCGATAATCTAACACGCCTTGAGGGGTATATTTCCGATGCGTTTCTACCGAAACAGCACGCCGTGGGCGTGTTCCTCGACCTGGAGAAGGCTTATGACACCACCTGGCGGTACGGCATACTCCGTAACCTACATGGTTACGGTATGCGTGGTCATCTACCGGAATTCCTATGCAACTTTTTAAAACTTCGCCGTTTTCGGGTTCGCATAGGAAACACGATATCACGGGAGCGGATACAGGAGAACGGCGTACCTCAAGGGTCTATTTTGAGCGTCACCCTTTTTGCCGTAGCGATTAACGGCATCACTAGTGCCGTTCGAAGTGGAATTCCATCATCCCTCTATGTTGACGACTTCGCAGTTTATTATAGGTCTGCCAACATAGATCACATTGAGCGCCAACTGCAGCTGACCATTACCCAGCTAGCAGCTTGGGCGCTTCAAACCGGCTTCCGTTTTTCAGCTGCGAAGACGCAGTGTATCCACTTTCACCGCCTACGAGGTATTCACCCGCCTCCTGATCTTCATTTGAACGGCACACCCCTGCCATTTGTCCCGCACCTGAAGTTCTTGGGCCTCTATTTAGACCGACAGCTCAACTGGGAGCACCACATTCGTCACCTTCGAGCCTCTTGCGATCGTTCTCTTCGGGTGCTGAAGGTATTATCTGGAGCATCTTAGGGGGGCGATCGCACGGTAATGTTAAGGCTGTACCGCTCTCTGGTTCGGTCCAAGCTGGACTATGGTAGTTTTATTTATGGCGCAGCGACCGCCTCTAAACTTCGCCTTTTAGACACCGTGCATCATACTGGCATCCGCCTTGCCACAGGAGCTTTCCGCACTAGTCGAGTCGACTGCCTGTATGCAGACTCAGGCGAACCTCCACTCCATATTCGTCGCTCGCTGTTACTCTGCTCATACGTCTCGAAGTTGGCTAGTTATCCCAATCATCCTTGTTTTAAACCAGTTCTGTGTCCAGATTTAGTCCACCGTTATATGCGCCCTGGTTCTCGGACACGCCACATGGGAATAAGATTTCGGGATCTCCTACATTCCCATGGCCTCCGAATGCCTCGCGTGGAGAGGTCGTCCATCAGCCCTTATCCTGCTTGGCAACTGGATCGTGCGCGGTTCGATCTCGCTCTTTCCAGCAACTCTAAACTCGCTACTCCACATTCGGTGTTCCAACAACTTTTTGCCGAACTACTGGGCCGTTACCCTAACTATGTTCCGGTCTTTACAGACGGTTCTCAGTTAGGTAGCACTACGGGTTGCGCATTCTTCATTAACGGTGAGGCTCATAAATTTCGCCTTCTGGACTCCACTTCGGTCTTATCAGCAGAGTTGTATGCCATCCTCTATCTGCTCCTTTTTATTTGCAAGTTAGCTCCTGGCTCTTTTATTGTCTGCACTGACTCTCTGAGTGCGCTTCAGGCCTTGCAACTGCACACTGCCGCTCAGACCCTCGTTTTAAAAATACAGGCCCAGATCTCGCAAATGCTCAGGCGCGGGTACAATTTTGTTTTTACTTGGACCCCAGGCCATGTGGGGATTTCCGGAAACGAGGAGGCGGACGCGGCTGCAAAGCTCGCTTGCCGTTTGCCCCGGAGTTTAACAACTACTGTGCCATACCAGGATGTGCAACGTTTTTTCCGTCGCCACCTACTATCTGCTTGGCAGCAATCCTGGACAGCTTTACAAGGCACACAACTCCGTGCAATAAAGGAGAGCGTACGACCCTGGCTAACTTCCTGCAGGGATAACCGGCGAGCCGAGGTGATACTCACCCGGCTCAGAATTGGGCACACACGAGCCACTCATGGCCATTTGTTAAGAAGGGAACCGGCCCCAGTGTGTGCTCCGTGTGCCGTACGCCTCACTGTGCGGCATATTTTACTCGATTGCCCACAGTACGCCCGCGTTCGCCAGTCTTTGGGCTTGGGAGATAACTTGCTCAGTATTTTAGGTGACGACCCAGTGGCCGTGGATAAGGCACTGCGGTTTGTTTTTAAAATCGGTTTTAACGCACAAGTATGACTTGTATTTTATATTTATTAATTTTTAGAGCTTTTAAATTAGGACAGTGATGAATTTTTATGTAGTTTTAACAGTTGTGTGTGTATTTTATTTTACCTTTTTAGCTTGATTAGTGTTGCTTTTAGGTTTTAATGTTGACTTAGGGCCCAAATGACCTTGTTGTCGACGGGCCCTAAAACACCACACTCACTCACTCACTCACTCACGACACTGAGACACTGACTGGCTGACCTTGACCACTTCCGGAGTTTGAAGAATAGCTCCCTATTTTACTGCCGTCTATCGAGGACAACACAAACCTATTGATGATATCTATTTGTGGGATATCAAAATTCTTCAAGCGATCTTTATTTTTCAAAATAAATATTTCTCCCAAACCATTAAATCTACCGGTTCGTAGAATTGGTTCAATAATTTAACTTCTGGGTTTATTTCATGTTTAGATGACCAAAAATAAACAGCCACTGCCGATTTGTCTGTTTATGTTTGATATTTCTGAAATTTTCCTTAGCTCTGGTTTCTAAATTACGTTTGGTCCTACCGATATCAATCTTATGGCATTTTTAACAGTTAACTTAATAAATACCAGATTTTTTGCCGTCTGAATTTTTGTCCTTTTTAGAAAATGTAGTTAAATTTTGTGCTGCATTTATTTTGAGGTGCCAGTATTATACCAACTTATTTGAAAATTCTTTATTAAATCCGTTAATTAAAGCAATGTTAATAATGTGTCTTCCTTGTTTAGAAGTATGTTTATCAAACTGTAAATCAAACTATTAAAAACAGCATATTTGTGTGACAAAGAGCTTAAACTTTTAGTTTTTAAATAGTTTTCAGTGCGAATTGATTTCCTATTAATGCCAAAGTTTAATTTATTATTATTATTTTTATTATCTTTAGATCCAGAAATGGGAGGTAACCATTGTTTTCATTGTGTTTACAGAACCAACATGAATTCGAATCCTTGATGTGCATGTTTCTGTTTATTATTATTAGTTTAACAGCAATATCTTATGCCTTTTGCAGAAGATAAATAATAATATTTTAAGCAATTCGTTTAAAAAAAAGCTTATAACATATTCCTGTAGTTTTAAAAATAACTACAATGTTAGAAAATTGCCTTAATATTGGTTGTGTAAACACTGGCTCATTCATCTGTTATGTATGGTGCTGGCATGTAATGCGAAGTATCCTCTCGTGAAAATTTCACTGGGTATTTGGTCTCAATCATGCCAAGCAGAATGAGGACAGTGATCGAAACAGAGGGTCTACACAGCCGATATTAAGTTAATTTCCATTTTTATTGGATTTTACACTTAGAATAAAACATTTTATTTCACTTAGTTTAAAACAAAGTAGATTGTTTCACTTTTATGTGTAAGCATAAATATGGTTGGTTGGTATCTAATGTTGAGCACTTGATAATAAAATCATTCGCCATCTTGCACTCCAATATTTAGCTGGAAGGTTGGTCTCCTCTATAAAAGCTGGACGATGGATGAAGTGATATTTATCCATATCCTCATTTAAATTGCAGATAGGGCATTTAGGTGAATCTGTTATGCCAAATATGTGTAGGTGTTTATTTGGGCATTCATATCCTGTTAGTAATCTGAATATTGCACTGCAGTTTTCTTTGTAATGAAGTAATGTTATAAGTTTGTATATTTTCCCATTCCTTTCCAGATGCTTTTATGGTGTATTCTTCCTGAAGTTGTTTGATATATTTATTTGAAATAATTATTTTGATAGAAAGAAAGGGTAATGGAATAGTAGTTGGGTTCGAAACAATTTTGGTACCCTTTTTGGACAGAAAATCAGCTGTTTCATTTCCTATCACTCCACAATTGACCGGAATCCACTGGAGTACAACTTTGTTATGTAAATGTGATAACTGTTCTTTCATTTTATGGCATTCAATAATTTTATACTTTTAGGTGTATCTCGTGTTATAGCAAGAATGGCTGCTTTGGAGTCAGACAGTATTAAAACCTTTGTAAATTTTTGGATGTTATATAAAAGATTTTTTAAACTTAGAAGGATTGCTAAAATTTCGCTATCAAAGTTTGTTGAATTTTTGTTTAGTTTACGATAAAAGAAGAAAAGTGGGCATACCGCACCAGCACCAGTGCCACCCTCATTTGGTAGGCAGGAACCGTCTGTAGAAATATGCGTCCATTCAGGAGCAGGATATCTTAAGCTTATTGTTTCCAGTGACAGTTGTTTTAAGGTAGAGGTGGGGGTTTCAGATTTTGTGATAGTTTCTGTCAAATGGAGGTTATATTCAGTTTCTAAAAATTCTAAAGGGTTGTTTCTCATCTGCATAGTTTCTTTTGGGTGTGGAAGTTGTAATCTCTGGCTGATTTCTTGTACTATGCTTAAAAAGCTTTGCTGAGATTTTAAACATACTTGTGGTTTTCTTTGGACCCAGTTATTATAGGGTAGTCTTAAAAGTTTTTCATATTGTGTGATTGCTGCTTTCTCAATTTCGAATGTTATGTTTGGATTAATTGTTAAAATTTGCATGACAGTAATTGGTGTTTTAACGCAGATTTTATATTTTTATTTAAACAATCAGGATCACAAAGAGGAAAAGTAGAGTGGAAGGTCTTGTTTTAATTTATTTATTCATGTTTAGCTAGGTTTGTTGTAACATTCTATAAAGAACCTGCGTGCACACCCGCGCGAAATTTAGCAAGTGAGATCCAACTGATCATTTAATTCGATCCAAACATCATGAAATCTGAGCGTTTTGTATCGCTGTGCTCTGAGGCACATTCTGAATGCAAATAAATTAGGATAATAGGCACTAAGGCAATAATGGTAGAAAGCCATTATCAACCACATTTGAGTCCGTGCAGTTTTCTCTTACTTAGCAATTAAAGATGCAAATAATTGAACCCTTGTAGGTATAGCTCCTAGATGCTGCTCTTTAACCGCTTGGCTATCAGAGCTCGTTCAGTAACTGAGACTCGATTATAAGTCAATTACGAGACTCGATTCTCCGCAGGCATTATAATGTGCGAAAAAGAAAGGATTCCCTATGTGAATTATTATTATGATGATTTTTATTTTTATTACTTTTATTATTTTTATTATTTTTACTATTTTTACTATTTTTATTACTTTTACTATTTTTATTACTTTTACTATTTTTACTATTTTTACTATTTTATTACTTTTATTACTTTTATTAACCTTTTGTGGACTACGTCATGGCGTTCACGAGAATGTGGCTGTGAAGGACTCTTTTTGACATTAACATTTCTAGATTTTTCTGAGGACTACGGCTAGAGCTGCAATATAGCAACAAGGTTTAGTATGCCATCATTGCTAGCATAAAGCGTATGTTGAGTCTTTAGTTTTGTTAATATGTAAACTTTGTCAGAGAGAGAACGTAGAGGTGTTGATTTCAAACATCTTCTCCTGAGAGGAACAAAAAGTGTTAGCGATGGTCTGAGGAGTGACTCACATCCTCTAATTCATGGTAAACAAATTGACTACGTGGGAAAATAAGCAGTTCCGAGGCCTTCCCGTACCTCATATCTCGCTCGCCTTCTTTTGGTGGTCAGACTGTATACATGTACGTTTCAGCCGGAAAGCCTGAGTTTCCCCTCGGTAGAGAGGAACTGCTTGGTTAAGCTTTATTTTCTTCCTTTCTTATATTTTACCACGTCCTGAAAGAACAAGTAACAGTTAACTTCAAATGTACAAAGATACACTGGAGCAACAATTCCACATTCACGTCTTATCGGATAAGCCTCGATAGAGCCTGGTAAGCCTTCCTCACATTCTTTCGGGTTTCTATCGCTATACCTGAACACAAGTAACCCCCAAGCCCAGAAATGGGCCTGGTAAAATCCATATCCTTACCTAATTTCCTATCCCTCTAGCCAGTAAGCGGACTGTACCAGCCCGCCTTGGTAGTGTGGTGGTAGCGTGTCTGCCTCACGTTCAAGAAGTCCCCAGTTCGAATGTCGGTCAGGGTGAGTTACCTGGATAAGGTTTTTTCCGGGTTTTCTCTTATCCTGAAAGATGAATTTCGAGTAACTCTAAGCTCTATGGACCCTGGGCTCATTTGAGCATCATTTCACCTATTCCCTTCATCGTCCGATATGACTTAACGTTGGAGGACGTAAATTGCAATACAAAACAAATAAAGACAAGGAACTGTAACTGATGAGCTTCTATTTAAATAATAGTTTTCAGAAAATTGTTTCTATGGTCGTTAGAATTGAATTGTGCTAAAAGTTTTTGTACTAAAATTTTAAAGGTAATCCTGCTTAAGTATTAAGTTAGGTTCTTTGAATAAAAGACAGTGTATCCTTGCCCCTTAGGTATTCTTTAAAACATTGTTTTGCATTTAGGGGACACCTAATTATGCACTAGCTGTGAAATCTGGATAACAGCTTTCATTTGCAATATAGTTAATTTACAGTTATGTAGAGTATACGCTCCCTAACTAAATGTTAGAGAAGGCAATATTACAAATGAATTCCAAGAAATTACATTACATATATAACTGTGTGAGTTTACCTGTTCCATTAGTGTTTCACATTCTAGGAATATTCCAGCACTATTCATTCCCTGGAATCTGTTAATTTAGGAGGAGAGCTTTATCATTTTCAGGCCTAGGTACAGGGATCCGAAACGCTTGAAGCACTCGAAAGTCTTATGTAGTTCTATGAAGGGGAGAAAGGATTGCTACATGGCTTTACTTCAACGTGTAAATATTCAGTCACAATAGCACACAAAATAAGTACGCCCATTGTCCAGTGCTTTATCTAGTATCAAAAAATTACGTGACATGGCTTGTCTGAAGTAGATTATAATTAGAAATAACCATTTTCTGTGGGTGAGAACAAAATAATATCACTATATCACGAAGTACATTTATTTATAAATTAATTCCATTATTTCCATAAATACTTACATACTAAAAATAAAGAAATGAATTTACAGACTTAATAACCTAAATAATAAATGAATAGAATGCATTTATTTGCAAATCATTGCACTGAATTACAAGGCCCATTTGTAAATATCGAAAGAAATAGATATTCTATTTGCCTTCAAAATAAGACTTAAGCTTAAATCTACGTTACGTGACTAGAGAGGTGGTTGTTGTTGTAATTTACGTCCTCCAACGTTAGGCCATATCGGACGATGAATGAAATGGGGGAAATGATGCTCAAGTGCGTCCAGGGTCCATGGAGCTTAGAGCTACCCGACATTCGTCTGTAAGGATAAGGAAAATCCCTGAAAAAAGACCTTATCCAGGTAACTCATCCTGACCGAGACTCGATCTCGGGACCTCTTGAACGTGAGGCAGACATGCTCTCATCTAGGCTACCGAGGCGGGTGACTAGACAGGTGCATAAGGGAAGAACGGGGTATAAGTCGAATACACCTCCATAGATTGGCAATCATTGTTGGAATCCAATAAAGCAACATTATGGCGATATACTCGTATCTCGAAAGCCAGACACTTTCTCCAAGAAATTTCTGAATTAGGCTTTCATCAAGCAATAACACGTTCTGAATATCTGCAGAAGCCGTATAATTTTAGAGAAAAGTTCAAAACCTACTTAATGTATAGAAAGGATTCTAATAATCGTTCCAAAATGAAAGCTTTTTAAAATAGTCCTCGAGCTGCATTCCTTTGAATACAATGTCATCATTAAATCTGACCTATAGGACAGCATGATGGCAATGAGCTTTTCTACGTAACAATCTGTGCTATCCCACCCAACAGACCGAGCCATCAGCTCTCCATTTCTAGCCTTAGCTGCTACCTCCGTAATCTAAAACCGAGGCCTGATAATCATATAAAACCAAAGGTGAAAGGGCGTGCGCTGTTATATTTATAGAAGTAGCCAAGATTGAACCTATGAAGGAGAGTAAGATGGAATGTGGACCCCAATTTATTTGCAATCCACGCTGAAAGCACGCGTGTCTGTACGGAGAAAGTACACGAGAATTTCATTGGAATTTCATCACCTTGAGAGAGGACTGGTGGCCCGCCGTACAAATCCTGCTGGAACCATTTCCCAGCTTTTCCTAAGTCTTCAAAATTAGTTGTCCATAATTTGAAACAGAAAGGTTTATTTCCTGATACTTCCTCAATACATTTTAATTCTATGTCTCATCGGTCTGCACCGTCTGTCCACCTGCATGCCGTACGTAGTAAGAAGGTCAGCAAAATACTTCTATTACGAGGTTATATGCGTATCGAATTCACTAATATTACTATTGTTAATGGGTACTCTTCTTCTAAATTAGACAGCTTCTAAGTTAATGTCCGTCATCTGAATGGTCTTTATGATTTATTTCTTAGGTTCTAAGAAACGAATTCACAGATTAGAGTAAGGTAGATAAGGCTAAGGGGGTGTTTAACGCTCACTTTTACTATATACGGCACCGCAAGCGGTGACACTGATGATACATGAAATGAAAATGGAGCCCAAGTTCCGTGCAGTTCACCACAAATCTCACATGCGGTCACCTGGGATCGAAACCGTGCCGTCTTTTTGAGAGGCAAGCGGTCTAACCGCTCGGCCACGGTACAGCTTTGCTAAGGGGAAAGCGAAATTTATATTGGGATATATATATGGTTATAGCGAATAAAACCTCCCTTTTGGACCCTTCTATAATTCTCGCCAAAAGCTCCAGAAATGGTGTCACGTCACACGTCTGTTATGCTTCACCATGCAAATTTTTCAAATATTAGTTATACATTTATTCCTTCTATTCATTGATTTATAGACGTTAATTTGGTTTTTTTCAGGCATAAAAATGTCTTATCCTTATTTTGAGTGATAATTTAAATTATGGTTTTAACCCTGATTGCTTCTTGTGTTTCTTCTCTAACACTATACAACTTTGTGTGGTAATAGAGATCCAATCCCTATGCGTCTATAAGTCCCATCTTTCCTCTTTGATGAATATCACGCCAGGTAACTGATAATTTGCTCCAACAAACACCTATTTGTTTTTGGAATATCTGAAATATAACATTGTTTCAGTATATATTATTTCGTTTTATTTCTTATCAGCCCAAAGCCTTTTAGAGCTATAATTTTTAACGCCCCCCTAAATGAGTAGTATTCAAAACATAGTTGTGCTTATATATTGCCAATTGAAAGTCATTCTGAGATTGTTGAATATCTTGCTGCTGTTGTGTTTTCGTAAGAAATTATTCAGAATCACTGTATTATTGTTTTTTAATTCAGGAAATATGTCTTCTATGAGAATACAAGAAGTTTAACATAGTTGGCAATAGATTGCAGCTCTGTTTCACCTTTTTCTTTATACTAGAGCTTAGGAGTATCTTATTTCCGTTTCTATAAATATTCCTGTTTTAAAATCATGCTGGAACAAAACCTCTTTGTCTCTCTTTATTGTGAAATTCTTTCTCATAATATTTTATGACTCGGTATGTGTCTAAACTGTATTAGTTTATTTTCTGTGAAACTTAATTTCGACTGAAGGCACCGTCTGAACGTTAAGGAATCCAAAATCTTGTTCTATGACAAATGCAAACGAATTATTTTCACACTCTACAATAATTATTTATTATATTATTTACTTTACCCGCTTATACAATTGATTTCATTTCCATTTTTTTTAAATTTTATTTTGTTCCTACCTGAACTTTATCCTTCAATACAGCAAAGATTCACATAAGGGCAACAACGAGGGGTGAGTAGGTATAAGTTTAGACTGGTGCAGAGCTGCTTTAGGATCTGTAATTATCTTATACATCAAGCAGTGTATACCAAAGCCCAGCAAAACAGCCTAACAACAAATTCACCGCTAAAGATAACAGACAGTAACATTTCTCTGTATTTTGCTTGCTCTCAAGCTACGACCTCCCCTGTTACCGTTCTACATTCAAACAATTATGAAAGTGACATCAACAAAACGAGGAAAGTAGGTTACAGCTGTCTCACACTGCCCTAACTTTACAGAACTGTCTTCAGTGTTAATCCGTTTTACTTGCTAATATTTTAATGGCAAATCCTTGCCAATGGAGGAGCCCCCTCCCTCTTTAAACTCCAGGCTCTGTAAACTAATTACTCCTTAACTTTAAACACATTTCAGAGCACAGAAATCACTTCTCCTTCTCCTTATTGTACGCTGCACATCTACCGAAACGAAGAGCGTGTTTTGTAGCTATATATATCTGAGACATACTTAATAATATCAAAACAGGCAGATGTTGATATTCAGCAGGTGTACCTGTCTACTCGAATAAGTACGCATAAGCTGCTGACTGAGAATAATTCGTTAATGCGATTGAGTTAACATATACCTACCTTATGTTCGATATTACATATGTATCTATCCGAATTCTTATTCCGTGCCCCTCTTTATTTTTTTTTTTTTTTTAACATGGCACATAAATTTTTGTATTCAATCTTGTATCCATCTAATTTTGTGTTCATCCATTTCAAAAAAATTGTTTTTGACGTTTACTAGATCTGCCATTTCATTAATCTATACGGATAGACCTTTTCTCATTTTCCTTTTGTCAGTAGTTTCCAAAATTTCATATGCTGTTTTCCAAATTACTTCTGTAGCGGTTCCCCTCCTTGTGGGTTGGATTTATATCACACGATGCGGTGACATATCTGAAGTTGGATTCGCCCCTTCATGACGTCTACGCCCCACACGCGCAAAAGTTTCGCGCTCCCTCGGTGTGGTGACGCATGTAGAAGCCAAATCTTGCCTTCGTGTAGAAGCGATGAACCTTTCGTCTAAAAGCCGTGAAGATGATCTAGAAGATTTCTATAAATCCTCTCTCCGGCAGCTGCGGCGAGCGATGAGATATGAAACTTCTCAGGCGTGGTATCGATGCAAAAAGGTATTTCACTTTTGGGCAACTATGGAATAAAATAATTAATACCATTTCACTTTCCTTGGAATTATATTTCTCGACAACATTTTCTTCTTTACACGCGACTTTTTCCACTGATGTATATATATTTTTACTATATTTTAATTTTCTCCTTATATTCATAAATGATGCAACGGTTTTTTGCTAAAATTATCATCATAGCGTCGCGTATTCAATGTATATTTTAAACGATTATTAAACTTCATAAATGATGAACTCCAATAACTTCTCGCAGTTTCAAGAAGTCTTTACCGAAAACGCGTCTACACTCTTCGAGAGTTAAAGCCAGAAGAAACAATTTAAGAATAAAATCATTGGATCTTTTTTCTGTTTTTGTTGCTAAGTTACCGAAATACTTAATTATGATTGTTCCTACGTTACAATTTGGGATTTCAATAAACGTAAGCATTTACTGCATCATCTATATGGCCTGCTTGGTTATTAATTTAAGTTGAATTACAGATGGTCATGTTTACTTAATATGTCCATGTATGCAATATCAGCTTCACTTCTCTTAGATGATTCCATGCCATTTCTACATCTAAGCTTAGTGCGTTATTAATGAAATTATAGTTTAGTTCTTCGCCATATAATCTTTATATACTGTCGCGGCGACGGGGATAAAAGCTTCGGCGCAAATAAATAACAGACGGATAGTGTTTCACCGAGATAAAGATCTTGCATAAGCAGAGATACATAGCGTCGGAGATAAAGGACTTGCCGGCACAGATTAAGTTACGCTTATGGAAGGTGATAGAACAGTCCATTTCTTGTTTTTTTTTCAGAAACCTCTGGAATTTATCAATGAGGTATTTCAAAAGGTGACAACTCTCCAAGAGTCAGTCTCAAACAGAGAAGCAGTAGTAAACAGCTGTGTTGTAATGAGAGCTGATGTAAATAGGTGTAATCAGAATGCTGTTTGTGTGGTCATCGACCTGTAGATTGTGTTGTGCATGTGACGTAATGTTGTTGCATGATAATTGAATATTGTATTTCTACGGAAATGAACATTTGGAATATCTGCAACTCGGACTTTTAATTCTACGAAACCACAAAATAACAATACTTTCATATTGTAGTAATAATTACCCTTGTTCTAGTTATATCCTTTGCCAATTTGTTTAACATATTTATTTTATAAGCTAGCGTATAATGATCAGAGTTTGCTTTCGGGCCTTGAAATACTCTGTTATATTTTACTTCTGGTGTTAATTTTCTGTTTGCTATTATATAATTTATAATGGATCTCGTTTCTCCGGCTGCCCATGTATATTATTTTGTGAGTATCTTATGTCTAAGAAGTTTCTGAGATTGTTCACAATCGGAGAGTTCAGCAACGACTTTGCAGTTTCATTCTTTGTTTGCTCTCCATTATTTCCAAAACTTCATTATTAGGTTCATTTCCAACTCGGATATTGAGATCTAATTCAGTTATTATATAATCATTTTGATTTATAGTATCCAAATGTTGCTGCATTCCTTTACAAAAGTATTTGATTACTTCTTTTCTTTCGTTTTCTGAAGCATAAAAACTTATTTTCCAAATATCCTCTCCGAATTTCCAGCCCTACATTTATAATTATATCTGATGACCAATTATAGCTATTTTTCTCTTAAATGTATTATGTAGCACGGAGTTATGCTTTAAGTTGTTCTAAAATACATAAAAGAGGACAATTTTTATGGTTGTATATTACAATAAGTTTACGTAGCGAGACCAAAGGAGTCCTACTTTTTGTGAACACTTATAATCTGTACTCGGTAGAAAAGGTTATGTGAATGTTGCAACAAATTATAAAACTATAAAAATTAAAATAATTAAAATTCATAATATAAATATATTTACAAAGCCTTTATAGAATGAGTGTAACACGAATATTATATCATCTGCCAATCTATGGTAGATAAGTATTTTTATTCAAATTACATAAATTTAAATTATCACCACATCCCCAGCATTTGTCTGCTTTCATCAGCTACGTAAACATAAATGTAACCCATGGCGTAACAGCCCCAAGTGGACCTGAGCCTACCAACCCGACTGCCGCCTCACGCCCACTTATACACGGTAGACGTGAGCGATCATCCAACCGATACGGGAAGGAGATGTGGTCAGCATCTCGGCATCCCCCAGTCGGAACGTTGGTTTTCGCTTGCCTAGCGTAAGTTCCTCACTTTCCTCACGATGCTGAGTGGGCACCAGTCCTATACCCGGGACCTCAATTCCCCACCACATGGATGGGATCAAACCCGGGCTGATTTCCACGGCCAGGTACCAAGGCATACTGCCTTAGCCCGCTACGCCACGGCCAGGACTTTTATCAGCTACACATTAGTCAATTTCTTTGCTGCAGTGATTTGTTTTCTACTGTTTCTCAGTTAGTTTCACAAAAACCTACAACAAACAAAAAGAGGAATAAAAACATTATGTGGATGCAGTATAATCAACTACTTCAGTTAGTTAATTTTTTTTTTTTTTTTTTTTTTTTTTTTTGTATTTTTCCTCCGATACTCATTATTTATTTTAAACACACAGGAGTAAATTAAATTCCAGTCGAGTTTCGACTTCTTATAAATAAATTAACAGATGTTGGAAGATTTCTGTTTATAATTAAGCTAAATCAAATCTCTAGTAAACTTCCTGGTACTCTCAATATACCATTTTTGGTGCAACAGACAAAATAGAGAGCTAAGTTCATATTAACCAGCATTTTAATATTCACTGATACAGTCTGATAATGAAGCTGAACACCTTATGGTAGGAAATAGTGTATTAACATCGGAAAGTGTAACACGTTAGACGTCAGCGTTAACTTGATTTATTATCAAAGTTAATGAAGGCATGAGTATAACCATGACATTACCACGCTAAGCGTCAGCATGTCAAAAGGTGCGATGTGCTGGAGAACATGCAAATGGTGCCGATCACTGCCTCCCTAATGGAAATGCTCTGTACAGCAACGCGGGCGTAACGAGGTTATGATGGTAGCCATTTTGTTCTGCTTTTAGGTAGCAAGCACCCTTCTAGATCTTTGACTGGATTACGTGAAAAAGGAAAAACAATGAATGTCAGTTGCTGTTAGGAAGAAAATATGGGTGAAGAGGAGTGAAAGAAGGCTTGAGATATAAGGAAATATGTCGCTTGATACGTAAATGAGTAAAGACAAGGAAAGTGTAGGTAAAATTCTTCTTTTAAGGCAACAGATTAAAATTAAGTTACATATACACAATGAAGTTGTAAGGAAAGTCAGATGACTGCGCTTTTAGGACTTTTTCTTCTCTTTACCGAAAAACTATTCTTATAAACACTTACTACTCTATCTGTTTAATGCTAAACGAAGTGAATATTGGTAGAAATGGTTTTATTACACATTTTCTTCTGTTTAATAGGTTTAGACGATAGTAAAAACTGATTCATTCGCAGTAAAAATCATTGATTACCAATATTGATTGGTAAACCCACGATTAGTTTTCTTTAACAAAAAGCTGCACTGACGATACTCCAAATTTTCCGGAAGCAAAGAAGGTGCAAAGAAACTTTATTTTCAGAATAAAATCTATCTTGTGATTATTACTAGATACATAGGTGGTCTGAAAATTTTCCGACCTAACACAGATACGAGATATTTTTTCAGATTTTTTTTTCTTTCAATTTTTCAACGCAGTCTCCTTGTAAGTCTACACAGTTCTCCCCGCGATGCTCCCATCTCTGTAACCCATCCAAATAGCAATCGGGTTTTTCTCTGCAAAACAATTATTCATGAAGAGGGTTGCCTTTTCATTTGACGAGAATCTCTGTTCTCCGAGTGCAATTTTCAGTTGAGGTAACAAAAATAAGTCGCTTGGGGGCTAAATATGATGTAGGGCGGATGGTCCAGCACTTAAAACCGTAATTCCTGGATTTTCGCTATTGCAACCGCTGAGATGTGAGACGATGCGTTGTCTTGGTGAAACAGGATTTTCTTTTTCAGCAAATGCGGCCGTTTTCCCGCAAGTTCTGCCTTCAGTTTGTCAAGTAATGATGCGTAGTAGGCTCCTTTAATGGTTTTTCCTTTTTGAAGATAATCGCCATCTCTTTACCAACCGAAAAAATCTGCAAATAAATTGTTCACGAAGGGGACTGCCTCTTCATTTGACGAACGCAGTTCGTCCGAGCGCAGTTTTCAGATGAGAGAACAAAAAGAAGTCGCTTGTGGCTAGATCTGGTGAGTAAGGCGGATGTTCAAGCAGTTCAAATCGTAATTCGTTCATTTTCGCCATTGCAACCGCTTATATGTGAGACGGTGCGTTGTCTTGGTGAAACAGCATTTCCTTTTTATGCATTTGTGGGCATTTTTTCGCACGTTCTGCCTTCAGCTTGCCAAATAATGATACGTAGTATGCTCCTTTAATAGTTTTTCCTCTTTGAAGATAGTCGCCATCACTTTCCCAGCCGAAAAAGCAGTTTTTGCTCCTTTTGGAGTGGATTCCGCCTTCATAGTCCACTGTATGGACTGTATTTCTGTTTCAGGCCTATCATGGTGTATCCAATTCCCATCTTCAGTAATTAATCGGTGCCAAAACTCAGATTTATTGTGCCTAAACTGCGCCAACTGAGCGTTGGAGATGTTAATTTCAACACGTTTTAGGTCTTACGTGAGTAAACGCGGCACCCAACGCGTGGACCGCTTTCCCGTGTCTAAATGTTGATTTAATATGTGACAAACACGCACTTTTGACACATCCATAGCCTCTGCTATGTCTCTCACTTTAATTCGCCGGTCGTCTAGCACCATTTGATGAGCTTTGGCCATGTTTTCGTCGGTAGTTGCAGTTTTTGGGCATCCCAAACGTTCATCGTCTCCCAAGCTCTTACGGCCAGGTTTGAATTCAACTAACAAAAACTTCACTGTGGTAAATGATGAAGTAGAATACCCATACACAGAATCCAACTCATCTTACATTTGCGCAGGCGTATTGCCTTTCAAAACAAATATTTAATGACAGCTCCATACTCGATTTTGTCCATTTTCATTACAACACTTACATCAACTCAAACGACTGTCACATAACAACTGAGCCTCCAAAATGGCTGAAACTTTGGTGAGTAACTGTCAACAGATGAACAATGAAATTTACTAGCTTTTACTTAAGAGTGCTGGCATCTTAATGTTGAGGTCGGAAACTTTTCAGACCACCCCCGTATTACAAGTGTCAGTGGTGGCACGTCAAGCTAGTTTTGAAAAACAAGGCGCTAGAAGAAATGTTTCAACCAGTTACGATTGCTTATCGCACTCTTTCATCACGTTCCTAGCATTTTCTAGTTTATCGCCTCCCTGTCATCTGTTTATTTGTTTCCGATCGTTATTTGCTTTAAGTTAGCTTCACCAAAGCCGCTTGATATCAAGCACTATATGGGCATAGTCTTTTATTAATTAATTGAAGAAGCTAATTAATAATTTATTGTATTTCTTCTTGTAATCTTAAAATTCGTTTAAATATTGAAATGTCGATTAATTCTCCCACATTTTGCTTTAAATAAATAAAAAGAACTCCAGCAAGATTACTTTGGCAACAAGTCATACGTAACGGAACCGAGTAGGAAGGCTCAGTCGGCTTCGTTTGTGGCCCGCATTCTGGAGATCCGGGTTCAATTCCCGTGGCCGACCTACCTGACCCATGGGCTTTTTCGGAGGGTTTTCCCAGGTCGCTAAGCGAATGCTGGGTAGGTTAGTTACATCCCCTGATTTCATCTCTATCATTTCACATCATCTCTCATGTGGTGGTCTCTTTCAGGGTAGAAGTGTCAGCGGGTGTCTCGGCGGTGCAGGGCGGTATGATATACTCTGAGAGAAACTACTTCCTCCTCCGTAAGGTCGGTTGCCGGTCTTCGCTTCTCTGCTGAGACCATTTCGGGAACGCCAGCCAGGGACCTTTGGAGCTCGGATCGCCTGCCTTGGTATAGTCGCGCTGGTGAAACGGTTACCATGGATTTATCTTTAACAGAAACCTCTCAGATAAGGCACTGATTATTTCTGTAAGAGTGAGAGGGGTACCGACGGGCCTCCAAGTCGTGTGCTAAGCACCAATGAGCGCATCATTTCAAACAATGGAATTCGCAGAAATCACAAATGACAGATGGATGTTTGCTTCACGTAGAGTAATCAGTGTGTTATCTGAGAGGTATCTATTACCAAAGATAAATCATTGGTAACCGTTTGAACAGCGCGTTGTTCTGGCCTGTCGGTGAAGTTTCTATCCAAGTAAACTCTAGGGATGCTGCCCTCTGTACTGTCGTAGCTACTTGGGTCGGCCACCCTCTGTCTCCTTCACCTCATCCTTCCTCCCGGGGGTGTCCCCACTTGGGGGTAAAGGAACAGTGGGCCCAGTATGTTGGCTTACGTACTGTCACCCAATTATCGGAAGGCACGTCCCACTGGAGCTGGGTAGGGGACAGAAGGCATTTAGACCACGCCCACCCATTTATCTTGTAGCGCTAACATAGGGGATGGTTAGGAAAGTGTCACTAGGCACTGTACCGTCTCTTTCCCCTTCCCCTGACGTCTGGAACAATCAGGATATTTCATCTAACCCGGAACCTTCTACATTGGTCAGTTGGTCCTATATAAGCGACAAGTCGGGCTGGAGGAGGGTTCAGTTCTTGGTGAGCAGGTGTTAAGAGCGCAGCGCTAGCGAGCGAACTGGAAGACTGCGTACGTGTATCAGAGGAGTTGTACGTAATTGTGAGTGTGGAGTGGACCTGTGACAGACGTACTGGTGGATTGTAATTGTGTACGCTACGTAATTCTATGTAATCGGCAAGTGTTCCAACTGTAATTCGGTGGAAATAAAGAACATTTTGAGATTGTGCAACTGGACTTTTAATTTCACGAACCCACAAAGTCACAGTACCGAATCCCCTACGTAATGAATTCCCAATTCCATACTTAACGGAGGGAATATTATACTAGGATAAAATTTAGTATACGGGACTCTGTATGGACAATGAAGTTGAATACAGAATGAAAGTACCTTTATAATATTCAATTGGCTATATAAGAAGAGTAAATTATTTTAAAATTTAAATTTCGTTCTTATTTTCAACCCGAAAGGTTAACATATTAGAGTACTTTAGTGCATTTGAAGAAACTTGCGCTCTTATACGAAATATTGGACGCAGTGTAAATACGAGTATATGTAGTTAACTTATAGGTAATTCTCAAAAGCAACCCTTGTAATATTCAATCCCTAATGGAGAAATCTGAACGTCTTTCAGTTAAACCCTGTGCCTTTAACGTCTTCATCCACGTACTGTTTCTATGTTTATGCTCGATTATGCCAAATTGTATTATTTATACGACTGGTAGCAGTACTTTAATGAACCTCATTAAAGGACACCTGTTCATTAAAGTATTGGTATTCGACCAATCAGAAGTGGGCACGTAACATTGTGAAAGCCAAAATGCCTGACACTAGTAACAGTGACATTGAACTTACACCCCCAGAAATTACGCAAAAGCACTCAATGTTGCCAATAACTTGTTGCTACAAAAATCAAAAAGTTGTACGACTTATTTTATTCACAATTAATGGATTGGAAAATATCAAAAGGCATACATTCGTTCTGGGAAAGTGTATTCCTAGCGTATGTCGAAGAATTGTCTCAAAATATGAAGTCATCGACCTTATGGACTCACTATTCTATTTTGAAATCATCACTCAACATTTATTTATTCGATTTGTTCCAGTTTGTCTATACTTTCTTTAAGTTAAATTGTGTAACACGCTAACAGCTGTAGGGAATTAATCAATATTTTCTGTGCCTGCGTACTACGCACTACGTCTAACGATTGTAACATATCATTCAAACCAGAAATAAATACTTTTAAATGAAAACTAGGTACATTATCGAGCCTAACGTCTTATGAAATTTGACGATAATGGTAATTAAAACGCTTCGCTTCACTCACTTGATTAATAATGATATTCGTGTTTTAACTATTACCATTATATTCTTGTTGCATAATATACCAATATTCCATCTGAAAGTTAAATACAGTATATGCGCATAAAATAAGGGATTTACAAGTAGTAAGGTTAAATATATCTTATTCATTTCAAGATTATAAAGGCAAAAGCCTGCCTGTTCCTCCTTCAAATATATTTCAGCCACCTTTTCATCGGTCTACTTACTGATTTTCTCCCACTAACTGTATACTCCAATATTTCTTTAGCCAATCTTCTGCCATCCTTTCTAAATGTACTTTCCACTGCTGTTTATCGTCTTTTGATCTATCACACAGATATAATATTTTAATTTCCCTCGTATTACTTCACTTTTATGTGATCCACTTTGCTGTATAATTTAATGCCTCACATAGATTTAATTTCTGAGGGCTATATCTTACTTTTTTGGTTTTTATTTATTGTCCACGTTTCAGTTCTATAAAATGTAACAGGTGAAGCATAACTTAACAAAATATTAGTTTCGTTTCCCCTCTATTTTTGTGTTTAAAAGTTGGGTTAATTATTCCACATTTTATTTTTTTTTATCATAATCTCTACCATATCCATAAATATAATTAAAATGTCTCTTTTGCTATAATTTGGTTTATTATATTTGTTAAAATCGATTTTGGACTCAAAATGCCATCACTTCTGTTTCTGTAATGGATATTTTCATTTTGTATTGTTAATAGGTCTAAAGTAGTTAGAAATCGACTATTAGCAAACTAGTTTTCTATTTTAAATAATAGCTAAGCTATCAGCAAATAGAAGTGTATGCATGTATCTATCTTATGTTATTTTTAAACCAGGACGCACCAGTTGTTTCCAGTTCTTCAATAGTTCGTCCATATAGATATTAGAGAGAGTAAAATCCATCTCACGGAGAACCACGAGCGTTTGAAGTGCTTCCTTCAGAGACAGTACCAATTGCACCGCCACATCTATGGCATCACTGTGTAATCACGTTAAGGTCGTGCACCTAGCTTGCGCTTGGACTTCATCATAGCACTTCTCTTTCTTTTATACTGAAGAATATAAACTAAAATGTAATTTTTAAACATCTTATACGGTTAATTTTGTGGCAGTGCTCGTGTCTCAAATTGGCGCTCTCATCTGTCGATATTTTGTTTTACTCTCCAACTCACATATTTGTCATCAGACATAGATAGTACTGCTTCTCAAAATAATCAACATATTAAATATAAAAAATAAATAAGATTTTGTTAGTTCTGTCAGGTTATATGCTTCAGCTGCAAAGTATACATAGCTGAAATGAAGAACAGGAAAGAAGTATGTGAGGAGTTTAAACTAATATGGCATGGCTACAGCACATAGAGGGTATGGTATACCGACAAGTTTTGATGTGAGTCTTAGCTTTCTTGGCCTCATAGTTCCGACGCAAAATTTGAAGTACAAAAAACTATGTCTACGTATCATAGTAAGCTATAGTCACATAGAGACCCATCTTGCAGTATACACTGCCCTTAAGTGCAGAAATTATTTATTATAATTATATTTTTATCTCCATATCCTGTCCTTATAATATACAAACTTTCTTTTCAGTAATAAAGGTATGATCTTTTTTTCTTTCTTCTTTTCGTTCTTTCTTTCATTTTTGATCAATTTAATGTCGGATGATGAATGAAATGGCTAAAGTGAGTCCAGAGTCCATAGAGCTTAGAGTTATCAGACATTCATCTTTGCAAGAAGGGAAAACCAGGGAGAAAAAGGCTCCCAGATAACTCACCCTAACCGAGATCTGAACCTGAACCTCTTGAACGTGAGGTACTTACGCTGCTATTTACACTAATTAGGTGGGAAATATGATCTGACAAAATACACTTCCTTTTGAAGAAAGCATTTAGAATACCACATAAGCTGTATTCAAAAGTTGAGGTAATAAGTGATAGATATCCAAGTTCATAGTAATTTATCCATTCAATTTTGAAGGAAGCGTCACATTCTGGGTCTCGCCATATTACACAGATAAGAGTTTCCGTGCTTTAATTAACAAAACTTTCTTGCAGCACCTCGTTAAATGAGTTCTTTTCGATGACTTGTTTTAAATCAACTAGAACAGTTATAAGAGTCCATAACATACCAAAAAAGATATATTTATTTTCAAAGTGTATTTATTCGAATTGCCTCAAAGAACGTCACTGTTACAACTTTCATGTCCAAATAAATGTAATACATTACTTGCCTGATATATTAGATCAAATATGGATACCTAATGCTTTTTTAAAGAACATCAAATGCATGTCGCGTGTAGGCACTTGCCTAAATGTTGTTAGAGGAAAAAACAGTATTAAAATATTAAAATAAAATACAACATGATATAAAATTAAAACAATATTAAAATGTGAAACATGATATTAATTTTAACCAAGAATACGGTTGAAAATTACAAATCATTAAAGTTCACCCAAGAAATTCGAACCACTTTTAGTGTTTAACGTCAAATACGAGGTATGTAAGTTATAAGTTATAACACCTCCTATTTTTCGGTACTGGGACCAGATAGGAACTTCAGTTTTTTAAGTGCACTTGGACTCTTTGTAATGAGTGACAGAGATGGCAGCACTCTACAGTGCATAGAACGTTAGTAGCAGCGACGAGAGTTAGGATTGTTTTGATGCTTAAAGTGGCGACGTTTTCATTGCAAGAAGAGCGTTCCTGGGTGAGACAATTCAATGGAGGCTTAACATTGTGTGACAACAAACCAAGCTCGCACCAACCGGTCTGACGACATGATCCCTCCAATGAAGAACGTTATTTAGGAGGATCACCGATTGAGCATTGCAGACATCGTCTTCAAAATATGCATTTCCGTGGTATCTGTGCATACAATCCTGCATGAAGAATTGAAAATACGAAAAGTGGCTTTCAGGTGGGTGCCAAGAATGCTGACGGATGATCACAAAGGCCACTACAGTGACAGCTGCACCCTACCAAAATGTTTTCAAGAATAAACTCCTCCCTGCATAGCGTAAAAACGGTCGGAAATATTTGACATGAGGTCTTTCATCAAGACAACGCACCAGCGCATCGGGCCAACCCGACGCAGGAGTTTCTTCGTGACAACTTTGAAGTGATTGCTCATGTTCCCTATTCACCTGACCTAGCGACATTTGGCTGTTTGCCACAATGAAAGACACTCTTCGTGGTCCTAGATTCATTACAGTCTGCTTTTTAAAAGAAGATACGTGAAGGTAATCAAGCAAGGGTCGCGAAGGGTAAGAGGGGAAGGTCGTTGCTATGGTAACGTAAACAAAGGTTGCCAGATGGGTTACTTATTTTTCATTTACGTCCGCCCCAACGTTAAGTTATATCGGACGGTGAATGAATTGGTTGAAATGGTGCTCAAATGACTCCAGGGTCCATTGAGCTTAGAGTTACCCGACATTCGTCTTGAAGGATAAGGGAAACCCCGGAAAAACTTATCTAGGTAACTCACCCTGACCGAGATTCGAACTCGGGACCTCTTGAACGTGAGGCAGACGTGCTACCATCTACGCTGCCGAGACGGGCGCCAGATGGGTTACTAGTGAATCACATACTCTGATAGCTCGAACCGTTGTTTATGTTTCAAGAGTTGAGAGCACAAAGAAAGGGGATATCTGGATAACTTCCTGACTACTGTTGGGCAACATTGCGGAACCTCACGTGGAGAAACAGATGGCCTTCACGTATCTTCTTTTAAAAATCAGATTCTAGTCTGCCGCTATTATCTCCGCGATTTTCCAGTGGTCAAACACACTACTAAAGAAGCATTCGCAGCGGCCATGGAATCATGGCGTCGGTGTTGTGAAAAATCTGTACGGCTAGATTTATATTGTTGAGAAATGACACTAGTTTCACATTTTTCTTGTGATTACTTTGTAAGAAAAAAATAGGTGTTGTAACTTGAATGTACCTCTTACTTCTGAGTTTTCTAGAAGTATGAGTGTTTGCGAATGAAGTTACCATAATATGAAGTGTGTGGTTGTCAGAATATACGTTTTAAGTTTGAAACTGTTTCATTGTCGTCGGTTTTATATGACATACTCCACGGCTAAGTGTAAAACCAGGTACATCCACGTAACAGACTTTCCTTATATATCATGAGTCATGTGATTTAATACCAGAGTATAAATTGCGCATCGCATAAAACTAGAACCGGTAGGGGCGGCTGACTCACCTGTTACTTTTGTTTCAGGTTTATTTGATATTATATTTCAAATCATCAAATTTTCTTCACCATATTATTAAAATAAGTGTATAATAATATAAAATGTTCAGTGCCAAGTTCATCCGCTCTATCGACAGTTTAATCCAAGGGGTACACCTATTCTTACTATTATGTGTTTCAAATGGGAAGGTGTTTGTCCTTGAGCGCTACTAGGTGATCAACCAATCGAAGTCCTGCTGTGTTGTCGTATTGCATTCCCGCTAAGTTGTGTGTGACGAGCGCCAAACTAATCAATCTGTATGAAATACTATTCGCGCTAAGACAAAAATTCAGATTTTGCCGAAGCTGATCCATGTGGAAGGTAGAGAGTAGTGTATCTAACATGACCACAAAAACCCCATATTTTAGCTCATAGTTTTCTAATACAAATAAATAAACCACTATTGTCTGTATTATAACAATAAACCGTGACGTAAGCACTGTATGAATATCGTTTTTGGATGGTATGTATGCGTGTACGTATATTTGTAATTACTCAGAATTGCAACGTAAATATTTGACATGACGTGATAAAAGAATTACTTTGAATAAGCCAATTCTAGCGAGAGGAAACACTGAATTTCCTGCTGCACTGGCAGAACGTGCCTGGTCACATTATATCTTTTGTTTATGAATGGTTCATAATCTCTATATACTCTAGAGAGATCAAAGTGGTTGGTGTGTATGTATGAACATATTACACTTTTAATTACTCACAACTGAAATTTAAACTATTGACATGGCGTGATAAAAGAATTACTGTGATAAGTCAAGGTGTTAAATTCAAAAAAGAGCAAAACTTCATTTCCTGTTAAACTGTGGAATGTTTTATGCTTATGTTTATGAATGAATGCTGGATAAGAAATGTTTATTTACTGTGGAGAGTTCAGATTAAAAACATTCAGTTGTTCTTTACACAACAGCAGAGTAAGTGTTAGGTAGTGCAATGGCTCCTTGTGGTGAATTTAGTGGCAAGTCGAAAGGGCAGGTATTGTGAAGTCAGGCTCGAAGTATTATTTTTAAGGTGTACACGTTCTTCAAAAACTTTTTGGAAACAGAGACTAAAAATGAGTTATTGCAAAGAGCGCTTCCGTTTAAAAACATGGAAAAAGTGTATCAGCTGGATCAACTTGCAATTGAAACGGACACGAAGTAATACGCCTCCCACCTTACCACTGCCAATATAATCCAATTGAGTTGGTGTGGCTCGTGGGGTTGCAAACAGAAATACTATTTTTAAACTGACGTATGTTGAACGACTTGTTCACGAAGATAATACAACAGGATTGGGGAAACTGCGTAAGGCATGCAGAAAACCTTCAATAATACGATTTTTAGAAATAAATAGCACGTGACGAGATTCTGGAACCTGTAATCATAAATTTGCAAGACTCGGACGATGAAGACAGTGACAATGACAAATTGTCTCTTAACGAAAGTGACATTGACAGCGATATGGATGAGCCACTGACAGTTCCATTGGATTAGAAAAACAGGTAATTCATAAACTATTATTATAGTTATAGTATTTAAAAATATACATAATTTGCGAAAATGCTTTTTCCGATTTTGATTTTGGCAACTGCATCATTGTAAAAGTTTGTAAAATATAATTTTCTTACCCTTACGTCTGCACCAGGAAGACCTGCATGTTGTATGAGTGTGCGAGAGAAAGGGGAATATAAAAGGAGTGGGGTAACAAGCTGGCAACGGTGTGTGTGATACATCTGATTAGCTGGACTCCAGAACTCTTCCCATTTGAAACACATAATAGTTCCTATGCTCTTTGTAGCGTGCCTACAATATTTCAGTTCTCGAATTGTCTGTTTGCTTAGTAACTTTATAAAGTAGATACGCAATAAAAGGTACAATGGTTATTTGTGTCTTAGTGCCGTTATTATATAAGTCCATTAAGTTTAACACACTATTGTAAATTTTAAAAAGACTTGTCAAGTTCTTAAGAGTGAGTTATGTTTTATATAAGTATGAGTAGCTGGCTCGCTTAATTTGTAAGATTACTCACTCAGACTATTTCTTCCAAAAGCGCTGTTGGAGCAGCACCCACTGAAGATTGTCTGAAGCAAAGACCGAAAAGCGCTTTTGGAGGAAATGGTAAGTTACAAGTGTGGAGAACTGAGATAGAGCAAGAAACAAAACCTCAAATATGTCTCGCCTTTAAATTATAGCGCTAGTCCTAAGAATACTAAACGTTGCAACTGCTCCTGCGACTGTCTGTACTTCACTGAAAATACGCTGTTTTTGGCTCTGAACAACATAAAGCGTTTTTTCCCCTTCCTTTCTTAACTTATGTATTTCAAATTTATATCATACCGGACAATGAATGAAATGGGTGAAATAATGCTCAAATTTTCCCAGGGCCAATACAGCTTAGAGTTACCGACAGTCATCTATTAGGATACGGGAAAACCCCGGACAAAACTTTATACAAGTAATTCAGCCTGACCGAGATTCACACTCGGGAACTCTTAAATGTGAGGCAGATACGATACGGAAGCAGGCGTAAAGGTAGTTTTAAAATTCTCTATATAAGTGTGCAAATTAGTCAGTGAACAACTTAAGTCAAAAACAACTTCTTCCTTGGTTAGAAATGAAGCTTTTCAAGAACACTCCCTACTCCAAACTACCCTTACGTAGAAAAATTGATATTTTGCATTTTCTGAAAAACAGCTCATACACTGAAGGTGTATTAAGTCATATGCATAACAATTGAAACCTATAGGCATTTTGAATGTACTTTGAGTTTAATGCTTTTTTTAAACTAGTACACTGTAAGAGAACCAAAAATATTGCTCTTGTTAAACTATACAGCTCACGGCAAATAACTTTTGTGAGATCAATTATTTTTTAAAATTCTTAATAGGCACTCTTAAACATTTAAATAATTATAATTTTTGTACTTGGAATTTTTTTTCTCATGATCCAAGAAGGACGAAGGAATTTTATGTTGGCCAATTTTTAATGATGTCTAATACGTAAACGAAGGTGCGATTGTATTTGAAAGTTCACCTTTGCTAACCAGAAATAAATGGAGGAGTATAGGGGTTCCGGGTTCGATTCCCGGCGGTGGGGCTGGGGATTTTTCTCCGACCAAGATAATTCCCCATCTTCCCCAGAGTCTGGAAGTATGAATGAAAGTGTGAATGTGTGCGTGATATAATGATTAAAAATCAAAGATAACGAGTTAACACCTTCAGTATGTTCCAAAGGAGAACGGCCGCCGATATGACCATAGTAGTTAAATGGAACAAGGGAAAAAAAGTGGAGGAGTAAGCTTTAAAGTAATACACTGCGTAAAGAACCCATGTTTATGCTAACAGCTGATTTCTTTTACTTCTGTTATCCTTTAAGATAAGAATTTTTATTTTCGCACAGTCAATTGGAGAATTTAATGTCATATCGGCACGTTGGCCATAGTATCTCAATGGTAGAGCGGTTTGCCGGAAACCAGAAGATCCGTGGTTCAAATCCCGGCTATGGCATTGAATTTTTCAGTCTGACTCTACGTTTCCACAATTTAGCCTAGACACGGCCAGTGTGAAAGACCAATTAATTTCCAACAGTGCTTAAGTTTGCAGTACTAATAAGGCGAATATCGAAAGGAATTGACGTTTTAATCTATTTGGATTCAGTGGATATCAGTAAACAAATCTTTGCGTATAAATTTTCCGTTTCAGCATTTGTAATTTACTCGAGGAGAGCAAAGGTAGATAGTGACCTTTGCCCTAACAACAGCTGACCTCACTAATCCTAGTGGAAATTTCCGCGGAACAAATCGCTTGAATGGCAGTATGTTCTCCGTTTCACAGGAAGGTTAAAAATTAATGCCAAAGTAGAAAAGTCAGAAGCTACAAATACCCGCTGGCTACACCATATGTCGAATAATTAATAACCCTTATTTTTTTCCTCTTGGTAGGTCTGGTTATTCATTACGCTGATTAGTTTATCACAGCAGAGCTTAACCATATAATATAAGAAGAAGCAAATGACTGGAAAATAAGAAGTATATCCAAATTACTTCTGAAAGGAAGAAAAACACAGAGAGCTATATTCACAGAAGACCCTATAGTGACTAGCTACTTTAAATATTTTAAATATTTAGTAATACAGCTTCAAGTGAGGAATATCTCGGATACATGCGGAATAAATCATTATACTAGCCATAAGAGCCACAGACGATAATTATGGTTATAACGAAATGAAAAAATTTGGTTTAGGAAATGAACGATTATCAAAGATATAATTAAAAATTGTTTAAAACAAGGATGTAGTTTATCTCCGCTTTTGTTTAATATTCATATGCACGATATTCTCAGAAAGTTAAAAGAGGAAATACCGTTAGGAACAAAAAATAAACAAAAATAATCAGTTAAGTATGCTACTCTTTGCGGATGATATTATGTTAATACAAGCCAGAGAGGATAAGCTGCAAATAAGTATGTACAAACTACAAAAATTGACTCAAGATTGTGGTTTAAGTATATCCGTAGAAAACTCAAAGCTTATGACACTTATAGGGAAACAAATAAGAAGAATAAGATAGTGTTAAATAATAAAGTCTTAGAACAGATGGGAACATATAATTACTGGGCTGTAATGTAATCTATAAAGCGAACAATGAAGAAATAAGCAGTAAATTAAGTAAGTTTCAATACAATAGTGGAGTAATAGCTCGTACCTTGAAAAGAAAAACCCAAAAGGGTACAAACCTAAAATTTTAATGGCTGTTCCAGTTTTACTATATGGTTTGGAGACATGGACACTTAAAAAGAAAGATTGGAGCCAAATACAATCGGCAGAAGTGAAGTATCTCCGAGCAGAAAAAAGAATTCACCAGACAAGACCGTATTAGAAACGAAGACATAAGGCAAGAATTAGATACATTCTAATTGCTAGAAAAAATACAAACAAATAGAGAAAAATGGAAAAGCCATTTATAGAGAATGGATAACTTTCGCATTTCATTACAGTCTTACAAATATAATGCTTTGGATTGTATAAAAACAGGAAGACCACTAAAACGATGGGAAGAAGTATGGGGTCGGAACAGGAGAGCTCTCCTAAACCATGAAGTGGTGGTGGTGGCGGTGGTGGTGGTGGTGGCGGCGGTGGCGGCGGCGGTGGCGGCGGCGGTGGCGGCAGCGGTGGCGGCGGCGGCGGCGGTGGTGGCGGCGGTGGTGGCGGTGGCGGCGGCAGTGGCGGTGGCGGTGGCGGTGGCGGTGCATAGCTTTAACAGTGTGAGGTGTACCCAATTATGTATAACCTAAGAACGGGAGACAATATTGTAAGGCCCTAACTATCTGTATCTCAATGTGAACTTCTCCTAGGGAAAGAGGAATCCTAAATAGAGAAACTAAAGGACTGTCCATGTTATATGGATATGTTGTGACAAATATCTTTATCACAAGACACCCAATAGTCTCATGCATTCCTTGTCTAACAAACTGCAAATAATTTACTACGTTTCGTAGAATTTCGCGCTCCAGATATAGCTACTATTTTTGTAGCATCTCTCATTAAAGGATACATTCCTACAAGAAGTAACCTAAATGTTATAAAATGAAGCTTCGAGGAAGTAAATGTCTGGGCTTTCTACAATGCTTTTAGTTTCAGTTTAATGCTCTAAATAGGAAAATTACCAATTATTACATAATACGACGGCTGTTCAATAAAGAATGATCACAACTTTGCTTTTCACAACGTACCTTTACTCATCCTCATAATTTTGATGGTACTTTTCAAAATAGTCTCCCCTGAATGCGATGCACTTGTCCCAGCGTTTCTGCCTGTCTTCAAAGACATGCTGGAAACCATTTTTGAGAGATCCTTCAAAATCGCCTCCGCAGCATTCACCATGCTTCTGAGGATGGATAATGCCTCCCATCAAGGTGTTTCCTCAAGTTAGGTAATATAAAAGAGTCACATGGGGCTAAATCCGGACTATAGGGAGGATGAGGGATGCACTTCATGTTGTTTTTTGAAAGATATTCAGCATCAACATTGGCAGTATTCAGCCGCGCATTTTCGTGGAGCAGCATCCAGCCTGCTTCATGGAAATGTGTCTTTTGCGCCTGATATGGACCTGCAATGCTTTCAGGATATCCCTGTAGTATTGTCCAGTTACTGATGTGTGTTCAGGTACATGTTGATAAACCATTTCATGAATATCAGACCATGTAATGACAATAACATTCCCAGCAGAAGCAACCACTTTTGCTTTTTCGGGTGTGTTGATGAAGGAGATTTCCACACCGAGCTTTGCTGTTTGCTCTCTGGATCAAAATAATGTAGCCAAGTTTAATCAACAGTGATTACGATTGAAAGTAACTCCGGATCTTCCTCTAACATCAACTTTAACTGCGTGTTACCTCCATGGCAGCGGTAGGCGGTACTGAACATGTCTGAACTTGTTTGGTTCTTACAGGCGGGAACCAGGAGTACCAACAATGAAACTACTACGGCGTGTTTGTTTCACGTTAAGCTAACATAGTATAATAAGATTGAATTTTAGTGCGAAAAGTTATGACCGTAAAAAATTATGATCATTCCTTATTAAACAGCCCTCGTAATATAGAAGAGCATATGAAATACTGTCCAGCAACGCAAAGAAGGTCCCTGAAGGGAATGTGCTCCCTTACTCAATGGGACAAGGACAGCGAATGTGTGTGGAAGGGAAAGCATGGTACACAAGGAGCAGAACCGTTAAAAAAAAACATACGCCCTATTCACTCTGTACACTAAAACCGAGAAGATTCACTCACGAAGGTAGAAGCCGTCAGAATGTTTTTGAATGGTCTGTAACTGTACTGACATGGGGTGTCATAAACATGTCCAGGGAGCGTGTGGGAACCTTCGAGAACCCCCCTGTGTCTCAGGCCTCGGAGAGTTTCGCTCCTGTGGAGGACAGTAGAATTTATGAAAATCGAGCTATCAGATTTTATAAAATAAAATTTGGAGTGACCTAATCTAAGAAAAATCCCTATACAAATTCTTATTTTAAAGCGTACATAAAATGTTTATAATAAGTTTGTAGTCTTGCAATCGTCAGCGTTTATAACAGAGGTATTAAAATATTTATATATGCATGTAACGTTTCCTTCAAAACTGAATGAATAAAATATGAAACTACTCATATAACACCTGTTAGCTCCAATTTTCAGTACAGAAATATGTCGTATTGTAAATATTCTATTCAAAAGGAAGGTCATAATAGAACCATTGTCAGTAAAGCGTAATTATTTTATAAGGATATAATCCGGAAACAAATAGATAAATGTAGCAAATAATTTCTGCATTAATGAATGCATGCAGTAGGATGGTTTCTTTGTATCTGTAGGTTACTTTGTTACATAGGCACAGTTTTTTGTATTCGGAGCTTCGTCCCGGAATCATGAGGTAAGGAAAGCTAAAAGTTGCGTAAGAAATTTCCCCGATATACCTTCCCATTTATATGCTGGAGCCAGAGGCTGCAAGTCCATATTACTTCACACTCTGCACATATTTCTTTCCTGTTTTCCTGTCTTTCACTTGAACTCTTGGAAGCTTTGCCTGTTGTAGCATAGGGTCTGACGGAATCGACCAAACCAGATATTTATTGTTGCTAATTTTGTGAAGCATTAAGATCATTCTATAATGGTAAATATTACGTGAGATATAACAATATAATGGATATATCGGCATGTGAGGGGACCAATTTGTGACATTGTAAGATCATTGTATAATGGTAAATATTGCGTGAGATATGAGAATATAACCGATATATCGGCATGTGAGTGGACCAATTTGTGACACGCAGATACTGTGTAACCCCATCAGACGTTGCTGGGAAGTTATACTTTTGTTTCTGTTTTGCAGTACCTATGAAGGGAAGAGAAGACGAATTATGAGGACAAGCATGCATGTCCCTAATGTAATTACAGAGCATATCCTAAATGTAGCGGTGGAACTGGTGCTAATAGAAAAGCTGTTTCTAAAGGAAGTGTCTCGAAGGTGCGTGATTCGCTTTTAGCTGATTTATATATAACCATTTAAAAGGTATTAGACATCCATAAAAATTTCTGTTAACCAAAATAATAAGCGAGGGTATAGTTTATCACCTACTCTTTCTATATTGACGAACTATATCATTTATAGTAATCAACTATATCAAACATATTCCATATCATCTATATTGTATAAATATAAACATCTGGTGAGTCCTGGTTTTAAAATAGCACAAGACAGGTTCTTTCATATACTACAATTTGACTTTGAAGATAAAAAATCCAATTTGTAAATTTTGTTTTTAAATTAAATCTGATCTGTGAGCAAAACAATATGAAATGATCCACTACAAAAGCAAAAGTGGTGGAATTTAGATTGCAAATTTTAATAACCAAATTATAGGAAAATTGAACCATTTTAATTATTTAGCATGTGATAATGTATGATAAGGTATGATAATATATGATAAATGTATGATAAATGTATGATATTAAATCTAACAGAACAAGTGAAGAAAACAGAAATTGAAGTCAATGTTTTAACATGTATCACTTTAGAGACAATCAACAGTGTACCCTAAAAGCGAATTTATAGTGACGTCTCAAAGATGGAAAATAATGACCAAGGGGTGCTGGATCGTACTGGAAGCTCTTTTATTCTATAAGTCAGCTGGGAAAACGAAAAAAAATTTTGGTGGAAAAATAGGGGTAATATATATTGCACCTTTTCAACTATGTTTCAGAACAGATTCACTTAAACAAGGACTTTTAATTTGTTATTCAAGTTCAGCAATTCAAGCAATTTAAAACACTAAATATGCAATAAATTCCAAATTAATTGAAATTAGGAGTCTCCTTGGGAAGCTAAAGCGTTTGGGTAGTCACATAGGCTTCCAATGGATCCACTCCCATATTGGGGTAATGGGGACTGAAGAAGCAGATTACTGCACAAAAAGGTTCCAAAATCATAAAATGCAAGAAAAGACCCTTATCTTTCCATTCACCAAAGCTCAAAATTAAATATTAGTTCAAAGCGGAAAGACAACATTACATTATATAACATTGTACATGAAAAACAGTGGATGGATCTGCTCCCAAATAGAAGAGCAATACCACGGAGTGAAAGTATAGCCACATTCCGGAGGATAACGTGACACCATTGTCTGGAAGAGCATCTCCATCGAATGAAGATTTTTCCTACACCCAACTGCATGCTGTGTAGTGAGAATGTGATCATGGACTGGGAGCACTTTGGGATATGCACTGCACCCAAAAATAACAGGAATAAACCATGTGGACAATTATATTAGGAGGCTAGAAGACGAATGGAAATGTTTCCAATTGTATAATGCATTAGAACATATGTATACATAAGTAAAATAAATAATTTGGACAAATAAACAAACAAATAAAAAGTAAATAAATGAATTAATACATAAATAAATACATAATATATATATAAACAAATAATAAATAAGTAAATAAATAAAGAAGTAAATAATTAAAGAAGTGAATAAATAAAGAAGTAAAGAAGTAAAATAAATAATAAAGGTATAAAGAAATAAAATGAATGAATGAATGAATGGATGGATGAATGAATGAATGAATGAATGAATGAATGAATGAATGAATGGATGAATGAATGAATGAATGAATGAAATGTACGTTAAGGGTTGTAAAGTTTCTGAGGACAAGAAAGAGATTGCAGAAATATTACTCAAGGAAATCTGCATTAGAGTGCTAGAGAGCTGTAGCCAGTGTTTCCTTAAAAAAAAAGACAGGCTTAAGATTTTTTATAAATACTTCTTTACTACATTTACTGTAGAACTAAATTTTGCTTTTGAACAAGATTTCCACTTTTTATGAATCTGTGGAAAGTAAAACTTTAAAACTTTTGCCACATATTTATGGTGTTACTGTGATATTCTAAGTGGATCTATTATGGTGTAGCCAGAATAAAATTAGACAACTTAAAAATACAACGTTTGGAAAAAAATTAACAATATATAAATACACATAGGTATTATGCTCTCTTTGAATATAACGTTTTATTATCTAACCTACTTTTAGTTTCTGAGTTATGCTTTTCACACCCTGAGAGGGCACATAATTAACAAAATACCTTTCTGAGTTATAGCTTATAAGTGCTGATAAATGTCCTTGGCCTCCGTGGTATTTCCTCTGAGAAAAACCATTTTATAAACATATCGTGTAATACTCTGAGATACAAGATAAATAATTATGCTGTATATAGCACATACTAATTGTGCAAACAGCATTTAATTAAAAGAACAGAGCAGACGGTGTTACTTTTGTAGCGGGTTGTAATTTATCTTCATTTTAATTACAAAAATGCTGCATAGTCTGATATCACAGTAAGTATAACGTTTCCTTTTATTTATTTTTTTATCTGGAGATCGACTTTTCCCAGATATTTTTCATGTGGGTCTGAATGTTAGAATACCATCATTTGCAAAGGAAATATCATTATTTGCTCACTTTCTAAGTCTAGTGTTTTCCTTTTTCCATTGTATTGAAAAGTTATGAGTATTAAAAGAATTTTACAACATTTTACTCTTGATTAACATGAAGTAG
The DNA here is from genome assembly GCA_030765055.1 of Mantis religiosa. Lineage (NCBI taxonomy): Eukaryota > Metazoa > Arthropoda > Insecta > Mantodea > Mantidae > Mantis > Mantis religiosa. The sequence continues at coordinate 76,689,690 of CM060949.1, read as the reverse complement.
AAAAATAATTATTTTAAGAATATTTTGCTGAAGAATATGTATAGCAAAACAAACGAGATTTGTTTACATTATATATATTTCCTTGATTTTTTATAAGGTAGCTACAAAATAGGAGTTAACATAAGGCGGAGCTAGGCTGCCTATTCTATCGCCACTAGAAATTGTGGTGCGTGCAACGTTGTACAGTTAAGTAAGCATACTGGCTCGCTTTCCGAAGCATGCAGCTAATTTGTTTGGGCGTTCTAAAGATACCGATTAAATGATTATTTTGTTTCTCCCAAGTTAGAGAGCTATTTTTCCTGAGGATTACTGTCCAAGCCCCATATTTATAGCACATCTGGTTTCGGAGAAATAGTAAGATAAGGTGCCTCACAAGAAAGAAAATTAACTATCAGTGAAGAAAAGCACACACGTGCCATGCTGCAGTTGCATTTTTTACATTGCATTCAGTAAAGTGGTGATCTTAAGAGCGCACACATGCTTTTCAAAGTTAGTAAATAAACCGCTTAGCAATCCTGGTACTGGTGCGCCTAGTATTACTGCGAAACAACTCATAAGATGTTACATAAATGAGCTACAGATATTCTTGTTAATGTGTCTTCCTTTTTCAAACAGATGTCAATTAAGTACCAATTTCACTCACAGTCGAGAATTAATGTTACAAGCTTGTCACGTGAAAGCTCCTTCTGTGACGAACATTGTCAAAGAAAGCAGTTTACCAAATTAGCAGAAGTTTATATATATATACAGGGGAAAACAATTTGATTTATATGACAAGGGTGGATATCCAACTTCCAAAAGGCTGACCAGTTTAATGAGGGGGGGGGGGGGAATAGAATATACGGTTTCTGTATCTTCTATGCATAATATTCTGAAATATCTTGTGTTCAAATATAGGAGAATCAGTGATGGTCGCAAATTTCTGCTTAAAAGAAGCGATATTGTTGCTGCAAGACTAAAATTTCTGCCTACAATGCATAACATTAGTACATGAGATTCATAGTGTAAAAATGCTTCATAAATATACATTCATATCATCCGTATTTATTAAGTACTTTAATGAAACAACATTGGTTTATAGTCCATTACAGACAATATACAAATATAGCATCGTCAAAACAGAAACTATATTCTCATATCGTTGAAATGTCACTATTTTGTTTCACTGTTGCAAACACCTTATTTCCTAGAACGCATATGTATAATTTGTATCATTTTGTTTTGTATGCATATGAGCGACAGCTATGTAAGCGAACTGTTCTCCAGTTCAAGGTTTTGAGGTTCAGATTTTGCGATAATCATTGTGTATGTTCTCACACACTTGCTGAAATATTAAGCAAACTTCTCTGTCAGTATTGTATCACTGCATATACATCTCAGCATCTGTATGATACCTGTTACATTGAGACAAAGACAGATATATCTTCCATCTCTGTCGCCCACTTACCGTGGAACTAGCAACATCGAGGATAACCGTATTGGCTGAACCCATGTTCATCCTTATTTTGTAGATACTCTAGTTAATATATTATCTATAATTTTCTTTTACTTTTTTTTTAAATTAAAGGTATCCTGAGACAACTAACGTTGTGCTGTGTTGTGATTTTGATTATATGACAGTTTACTACAGAATTTTACCGAGTGCCATGGCTGAGGTGGTTTCGATTTCGGCGCATTCGTAAGATCCGTGTTCGATTCCCGTGGCCAATCTACCTGACGCATGAGTTCGTTCGGGAGTGGGGTTTCCGAGTCGCCAGGCGAATACTGGGTAGCTTAATTATATCCTCCGAATTTTCTGAAATTCGATTTCATCCCCATTATCGTGTAATATCGTCTCTCTTGTTGGTGATCTCTTTTAGGGTAGAAATGTCGGCGGATGTCTCAGTGGTGCATGGCAGGATGATATTGTGACTTTGTGGGTTCGTAGAATTAAAAGGCCGAGTTGCAGAAATTAAAAATGTCCTTTATTTCCGTAGAGATACAATTCAATTCTCACGTAACAACATTAAATCACACAATAACTGAATCTTCCAAGGTCGATGACAATAACAAACCGTGACAGCTGATTACATTAGCCCTCGTTACAACACTCTTTATACAACTAAAACTCTGCTTACTCACGCTGTTTACAACTGTCCTGCTGTCGTGTCACAATCCCTTTTATATCTCACTCATAACACGAGAAACTTCTGGAGCAAACCAGAAAAATAACCACTCTCCGTCAATCGAGATATCTCTGGAAACTTCCAGACATGAAATCCTATCTGTGCCGGCGAGTCCTTTATCTGAGGTGACACTGTTTTCCGGCTTTGTGAACACTCGCCACGCAATCGTTAACTGCTTATGCAAGCTTGTGAAACATTATCCGCCGTATATTATCTATTTGTGCCGAAACGTTTATGCCCAGTGCCGCGACAATATCCTCTAGGTGAACTACTTCCTTCTCCGGTAGGTCGGTTGCTGGTCTCCGAACAGGCTGCGGGGACCGCTTCCGAACCACAGTAGGGGGAAAGTCTGGCCTACCTGAGAAAGCTCTGATCTAAGTAAAATGCAGCGATCCTGCCCTCTGCATTGTCGTGGCTCCTTGGGACGGCCACCCTGTCTCCTCTCTCCTCATCCTTTCTCCCGAGTATACTCCCCTTGTGGTCATAGGTACAATAGATTAAGACTGGTAGCAAATCCGTAGTGATCCAAATGGTAACCCTATTGCGAGGGTCGGCTAATAAGTCCTGGACCTCACAATAAGAAAAACGTTTAAGTTTTTTCTTTATTTGTCAACATAATCTCCAGAAAGGCTAATAAATTTGCCGGTGATCTAATTTAATTAAACCATCTCTGTAGTGCGATTTATGATGGTCCTAAAAATAGCTTTTTACCTTCGTCATCCAAGAAACTTTTGAGGTTCGGGAAGAGGTGCTAGTCACTAGGTGCTCGATTTGGTGAATAGTGTGGATGTTCAAGCAATTCCAAATTTAATCCCAACATGTCTCCTATAGCAATTACTGAACGATGGGCCGGAGCATTGCCATGAAGAAACAAGACCTGTTTCTTTGCCCAATGAGATCCCTTTCTTTACACCTCATCACTCATACGTTACAATAAGCTTGCGTAGTAGTCACCAGTGATACTTTTACCCTTTTCCAAGTAATCAATAAAAATATTTCCCTGTATATCCGTGAAAACACTCACCATAAACTTGTTAGCTGACAAAATGGACTTTGCCGTTTTTAGAGTTGGTTCACCAGGCGCAATCCACTATTTTGAGTGTGGTTCACTTTCTGGAGTGTAGTGATGTATCCAAGTTTCATCTATGGTAATCCTCCGATTCAAAAATTCATTCCAACTTTTACGGTAGAACTCCAAATTCTTAACAGAAAGAGTTTTTCTTTGCAACCTTTTGTAGGTGTCAACAAACTCAGCCCCCATCGTGCACAAACCCTGTGAAAGCCCAAAACATTACTTAAAATACTACCTGCACGTTTTTATATGTTCACAGCCACTACTGTATCAGAAAATTTAATCTGCGGTCTTACAGTAATAAATTATGATTTTTTCAATGATCTCTGGAGTTGTGACTTCCACAGGGCGTCCAGAGCGAGGCTCAATACTGGTGCTTGTAGGTCCCATTTTAAACACTGCAACCCACCTTTTAACCATTGTATATGAAGGGGCAGAGTCTTTCAATGTACTGTCCAGTTCCTCCTTGATTTCTTTAGGCGTTAAGCTTCAAATGGAAGTATTTAATCACTGTTTGTTTTTCCAAATCCTCCACTTTCGTGAAGCCTCCACACTTATCTTGTTTAAAATGCTATCATTGAGAACCTAAACAAGCTATTGTCCTATAATTGTGTATACAAGCTAGTCTAAAATTAAACTATAAGATGTTATCCACCAGACTGGTCCGGTGGCCGCACCTCTATGTAAGGCGCGGGACTTATTAGCCGACCATCGTATAAAATTGTAACCTTCAATACCTAGCTTCATTTCAGTCGTACTCGATATGAACACTATAGGACTGCTTAGTCGAGGCTCTCATATCACCCTACCTAGGTAGCTCCAGCAACGGGAGGCCGCGCCGTGGCTGAGTGGTTAGACCGCTTGACTCTCACCAGAGCGGTCCGGGTTTGAACCCAGGCGACCGCAAAGTGAGATTGGTGTTGGACAACATGGCGCTGGGGCGGGTTTTCTCCGGGACCCCCGGTTTCCCCCGCCATCTCATTCCACCGTTGCTCCCATCTTCATCTCATGTACCATCAGTGTCACCGCCTGCTGTGTCGTATGTAGTAAAAGCGGGCGCTAAACACTACACATTTCATTTCATTTCCAGCAACGGGAGGGCTGGAACCTGAAACTACTAGGATCTCCTGGGTATCTCTGTGACGTGTCTGCCTGGGGCCTCTGGTTTGTTCACTTAATCCCTTTCTTTTAGAGATGGCATTCAACATAGTTCTGTATACGAGTAGAAACGTCCAACCAACCGCTCCATTATATTTTAAACAATCATTAATTTATACTTGCTGTTTTGCCCTATATTTATTGTTTTAGGAATCCTAGTTAATAAGGAACATCCAGAGAAAGAAAAGAGAAGTTTTAGTTGACGATGTTTTCAGCAAGTACAGTAGATGTGCACCGGCCAGGTCCCAAGAGAATGCTTTGTTAAGGGGTAAATAGGCAACCCGCTCGTTACACAGCTGTATAGCATAATCCCCATCGTCAGCCGCCTTGCTAATGTTACCGCCGTAGTGCTGCTGTTCCTCCTGTTAAAATAAACCAATAGCCACTTCCACACCTGCAAATATTCAACGGTGAATTGATTTTACTACCCTGGGATAATGCACGGAAATAGGCCACCAGCCTTTCCTTCACGGTTATAGTAACAAGGAAACAATGAATAGACTGGTGCTCTCAATTTTAGCGTTATATATTGTGACAATGCAAATGCCGCCACCATGATAAGGTGTTTTATTCCCGCTTTTGTTGTTTAGGTAGGCAGTAGACGAAACAGTGAGATCGCGCTTCGAGGCCCCCTAAAATGCTGTTTTATCATTTGCCAGTGGAAAGCACTTTAATAAAATGCTCTAAGTTAGACGTTTAATTTATTTTTATGCGCCAAAAATTTGGATTTAATTATTTTTTTAATTTTAATGTGATAGTTCTGCATTACATAATGCAACTTTAAATCGAGTTTTCACTTTTCATTTTGTATTACATTTTATTGTTGCAGCTGTTCTAATAGTTCATTTATTATTTTTACACCAAGCAGGTTCACGTTAGTTTCGCTTTTGTTTGTATAGAACGATGATCAGTTTTAAAATTTTTGATGTAAATGATTTGCAGCTATCGAATTTACTTTGTCACAATTTATATCAATCGATGCGCGAAATGCTTATCTCAAAATCGTGTCTCAAATTAATACGTTCTTTTAGAATTATTTTACTAAAATTATGATGAAAATTATTTACCATAGATAACAACTTACTTTAACAATTATTATACATTGTTACAGAAAATATTTTTATGCAACTCCCCTCCACTTTCACTCAAGAGACTGTCTTCCTTCCTAAGCGCCTATTTCTTCCCATAGCCCACTATGTATTTTATTTATGTTTCACTCGCTGAATATGTACTCCCATTTTCACAAAACAAGCATATTAACACTTTTTAACATTTAAAATCTTCAACGACAATATCAAATATTATAAACAATATCACAAAACTACAAACAAAAGCAACTGTTTCAGTGCATAAAGTATTGAATTCGAACCAAAATTTTGATATGGTGAATTACTATAAAATGGCTTTTATGGAATAAAACATAGCACATTAACCAGCCAGTAGTCTGTCTTGCATTCAAGTGGTCTCGAGTTGGTATACCAGTTCGGGTGTTACCCAGATATGTTTCTTTCTGGGTTTCCCTTATCCAAAATAACTGAATGTTGGCTAACTGGGTAGTTTTAAGCTACATAGACTCGTGTGTAAATTGAAAAATATTTCAAATATATGTCCTTCTTAATAGAGAAAGTGTTTTATCTTGTCAATAAAGCTCCACGATGACCTCGCAACCAAAATACGTATTTCTAGATTTGCCATTAATAAAATACATTTGCAGCGTAATCAATCTTAATTATATTTGATAAAGCACAGATATCTAATTCTTTATTGTATTTATAAAATAAGCTCAAATATAATTGTAAAGAATTACTAAAACTTAAAGGTGCTTGATATATGCAACAATAGATCTGTTTAGCTCATTTTGCGAAGTCTATCACCCTTTATTATGACAGCAGCTCAAGCAGCGGACGCTGATAACACGTGGAATGAAACATATAACTACAATAAGAAATTTGGGAAGAAAACGTTATCAGCCTAACCATACAATACCATTACAGTTGTCAGTTTATAGGACTAAGGGAAACGGAAAAAGAAAGTCAGTCAAGGAAGATGGTTCCGGAGGAATTTTAACCGTAATCTCTATGTACATGTGTGTGTGTGTGTGCGTGTGCGTGTGCGTGTGTCACACACTTAACCGTATGTGTATAATTATAATCTTTATGTATATTTGTTTTTAATACTTGTTCCGTCATTACAGAACTTTCCAATATTTCTTTCTTCCAAAAGTTTAGAATTGCAGAATTGGTCCGGAGCCATGTTTATATCCATTCAATTCTATTCATTCTACTAAAATAGGAACGTTACTTATTTTTGGCGCTCTTGGCGATATAAAGGTCATATCATTTCATGACCGCAACACAACAACCAACTGTTAAATTACGAGGTGCGTTCAAGTTGTACTACCTCCAATTTTTTTCAGGACAGGGACCAGATAAGAACTTATGGTTTATTTTAAAATACACTCTAGTGGCAGCGACGAGAGTTAGGACTGTTTTTGATACTTAAAATGGCTACGTTTTCATTGCAATAACAGCGTGTAATCATTCGTTTTCTCCATTTTCGTGGTGTGACACCTATCGAAGTTCATCGCCAGTTGAGTGAGGCAGAACATCGTGTGACAACAAACCAAGACAGTCACGGGCTCGCACCAGCCGGTCTGACGACATGATCCAGTGAGTGGAGAACGCTGTTTTGGAGGATCGCCGATTGAGCATTTTAAGATATTCATGCGGGATTGTGTGCATAGATACCACGGAGATGCCAATTTTGGAGGCGATGTCTGCAACAGCCTTGGTTTGTTGTCACAAGATGTTCTGCTTTCAATGAACTGTTGCACCCAGAAACGCACACTAGATATATCCATGGTGCAATCACCACATGCCTCACTCAACTGGCGATGAATTTAAATAGGTGTCACACCGAGAAAATGGAGAAAACGAATGATTACATACTGTTCTTGCAATGAAAACGTCGCCATTTTAAGTATCAAAAACAGTCCTAACTCTCGTCGCTGCCGCTACAGTTCTGTGCACTGTACAGTGCTTCCATCTCTGTCACGCATTCACAAAGAGTCCACGTGCATTTTTAAAAGAACAGAAGTTCCTATCTGGTCCCAGTCCTGAAAAAAAGAATATGAGGTGCTATAACTTGATCGCACCTTGTATCTGTTTAACGCTTAAAGCCTACTCTATTCTCACCTTCCCTTTCAACGTACAAGAAAATTAGCACTGTTACAACCTCTACAAGTGCTGATCTGTATTAATTTAAGGAACTTTATGATCCATTATCGCTTACTTAAATACTTTTCTGTATTGTAAAATATATTAGCAACAATATCATTTTCTACTTGCATTACAGAAATACACTTACGTCGTCATGTATCAGTTACCATAATGGCAGTGCAGTATCTCAGATAATTGCTTTTCTCAGGTACAACGTCAGAACATAATAGCATAATTACATATTATTGGCTGAAAACGTTTAGATTTTCCCTCTGTTGGAAACTAAAAGCAGGAACGTTTCCAAGATTTGGCATCGTTGACATCCTACACTTGCAACTGTCGTATTGTACGTTCTGCAATTAGAGCATTAAGGTTACAGCTACTCCATATCTCTCATTTTGTCGAATATTATGTTTTGAATGTTGTAAGTATACTTCATATTTTGAAAAGTTAGGCTATTTTTTCCGGTAAATATCTAAAGTACTTCTGCTACTTATATATTTCTCATACAAATACACCAGTGACAGAACTTTTGGTTCAGCCTGTACGAACTTTTAAAGCAATGCATTTCTATATAAGGCAAAACAAATTGTATTTTTTTTGGGGGGGGGGTGTTCTTATAACACCTAATGCTTTTACTTTCATACTACATTACTGACTTCTTAGTATCGGAAAATTTAAAACCATAAATAGCTATTTCATATGTACTATACCATTTACGTAAAGCACTGTACACAACGTTAAACTATATTTTTCATTCCTATTTTTCAGCACCTTTCATTATCCAAAGTGCTGTTTGGACCAAAGATTATAGCTTATTACCGTGAAATGTTCAGGAGAGCTTAAGCAATTATGGATTTCAAATTCTTTTTGTTGGTTGAATGTATGAAACAGTTCTGTAAAAGTGAATTATTTTCATAAGTAGTTCAAATTAACAAATACCTCTGCAAGAGTTATCTTGTAGGTGTAGAATAAGCTCAAAGTAACATTTTGGAGTAAATCTTGGGTACAAGGAGCATGTTATTTCATTATACTAAAAAGGATGTAAATTATGTACAAAATTTTAAATTCCTAGTCCGTTTTGATATAGCTCAATGACAGCTTGGCTGCACTAATATATACCTTACCATCTGGTTATATGGTAGATAAGGCATGTTGAAGCATTAGGAAAAACCTACGCAGCTTTCGACTTTTGCTGATAGGGTAGAGCGGGGCTATTCCGCTCATTTCAAGTTTATGGTGTTATAAAACAAATAAAAAACATTTTTTATGTTAAACATAGAGCATAAGTCTTTATTAATCCCTTAAAGCGTACAGATGTTATAAACCGCCATATTTTACTTGCTATAGTTGTGTTCACATAAAACAGCGAATGTTCAGGTGGCTACTCCACCCGGCACTGGGGCTATTACCGCTCAGAGTACTTCTGCATTTTTATTAAATGGATTTTCCACAAAAGAAGTTCTTCTTACCAACAGCACCAATGCAAATTTCATGAAACACATAGCCCACATTTCTGGCATTTGATCCAAAGCCTCTTGCTGCCAAGTATTTTAACCTCAAAGCTAAATCTTTCTCCTCCTCCAAACTGAACACTGTAGGATGACCAACTGTTTTGCGCAATCCTTGTAATGCTTCTTGACGTTGATGTGCATGAACACGATTCTTGAGTGTAGAGTAAGGCAGTCTGAAAAGGCCCGCTGCTGCTCTCATACTTACATAGCCGTTTAATACGCTCGTAACAGCACGAGCAATGCCATCCTCGTCCAGTTTCGTTCCAGCTTCCTTTGTTTATATGTGTGTACTATCTGAAGTAATCAAATGAAATGTAGTAATAGTTCTATTAGAAATAATTGTGTTCAAAGAGTACAAAAATACCTATATTATAACTGGGAGAGAATAACCCCTCTTTGCTTGGGCAGGATAGCCCCAAATGTTGAACTTCGAAATTGCGCACCATGTGAGAGCTATGATAAAAGAAATGCGCCATCTGCTATGCATGGACGTAACCAAAATTATAACCTACACTGACAATTATTTTCAATAAAAAGGAATCGGTTCTTTCTAATATGAGACGCGGCGATTTTTTCTAATTCCTTCAAACTTTTTGATGTTTTTATATACAACAATGATTTTAATATCATTTCTTCACCTTATGGTGCAATTTTGTGTTGTAGGGCATTATTTTAACGCTATTTATTGTTTTATTATTTGCTTACTGCTTAATGTCACCACATTGAAGAATTCGGTGCAGCCAAACTATGCTAGTTTCTCCACAGAACACAATGCTGCCAACAGTTTTAGTTCTCTCGAAATTACACTGTATAGCAGATGAACGTAGTACACAAATCTAAACACTAATTTACCCGAACAACCTAACTAATTACACTAAACATAATTTTCACAAACTAGCTAACTAATTGCGCTAAACATCATTACACTACAGGGCAGACGTGCCTAATGTCTTCAATTAATTCTTGAAAGGGATCTGCTGACCGGTTTTTGCAGTCATTGTGTCAGTATCGCCATTTACGTTTCTGCAGCAAAACTCGGGATACTTGCGGTCCCGTCTCTTGATGAGATGCAAGGTGGCATTGCTTTCGGAACACAGCATCCGTGTCCTCAGCAGACCCTCGTCAAATAATAAATGAAGGCAGGCCTCCTCATTATTAAAATAAATGGACGAGTTCATTTTACTGATTCGTCGGGCCATTTAACGATTTTCAGCAACGTACTGAACAGATCTTAAATATTCCAAGAACGCACGAACATACAGCCTTCACTTCTAAAAGTAAAATAGATACTTCTGCTGTACAGCAAGCCTACTTTTTTAAAGCAATAAAGCAATAAAATCTGAGAGGAAACATGGTCAGTATTTTGCAAAACTGACCTGCGCTAATTGCATCCAGATGTGCTTTCTGCACTTCTTTAGGACAGATGTCTGGTGCATTTTTGCAGAGGTTGGCTACAAGTGTTACATATCTCTCTAATGTTGGCTGCAGCACCGAAACCAGCTACTCGTCTGCTTACGCATGCGCATACGCGCACCTTTTTACTTGAAAAATATTCTCGCGTAGCACGAAAGACTTTTTTTTTTTTTTTGAAAAACTTTATCCGCACATACTAGACCCTAAGTTACAAACGGAATTTCTTATTCATGGCAAAAGAACGCAACATGAGTTAATGACATTGTAAACTTCTGTTAATACTATTTAAAGAGCAGCCTACAAACTAAAGTAAATTCATAGAAACGTGGCACAAACACCAAGCTTGACAGCGAACTGGCAAGGAAGTCATCGCTGCCCATGATTGTTGGGCAGTAAACCAATCTGCTTATTTCGGATGGAAGAGTCCTGTGAGTGGAATAGCCTCGCCCTACACTATATTGCCTTAAATTAGCTCTTTATGGAGGAATGTTATTATGTAGGCATATAATCTACTATTATTATATAATAAAAGAAAATATGTTGCGTGGTAACCAATTTTAGGATGATAGAATATTTGAAACTTCAAGTTCATGCACTGTCCTACGATTGTACGCTCTGCACTCATATATGAGAACTAAAGGACTAAAGTTTGGGCTGTCTCATAACTAAATTTTTTTTTTTTTTTGGGCGTTTTGGAAAATGTATTGGGTTTCTTTGGTTGACAGTGCTATTTAAAGGATGCCATAGCTAGTGTTGCGTACATGTATCAGTCCTCATCTTTTAATAAATAATCACAACATGGATATAAACTTTTAGAATGGCACTAAATTCAGACACTACTGGTAACAAGTTTATAAAGCCGCTACCTCAGTTCCAAGTATACCTGAAGTGGAAGGAGAAGTTGTGGTTAGTGAGCGTGTGGCACAACGCTGGTTCCAGTTTTCAACAATGGAGATGAAAACACTAAAGAATTGCCACATTTTGGAAGAGCTAAGGTATGGATTATTGGGGATACATGCTGAAATCAGCAAAAAGTACCCTAGACTTCCAGAAGAACTTACTGCATCAAAAGATACCATATTTTGCCACATTAAGGTACTTGGAAAATCATACAAAAGCTGTAGATCTGTACCTAATGATCTGACACCTCAACAGGATAAACGTAGGGTGAATATATGTCGTCGGCTTATCGGTAATCCCATGGATGATAGAGTTGTCAGGGGAATTGTCATTTGTGATGAAAAATGGCTACACTACCGAAACCCTAATGCCTTGAAACAGTGGCTTGATCCCGGCCAACCTGCCAAAGAATCAGTTCCATCCCAAAATAATGTTTTGTGTCTGGTGGAATTTTCAAGTTGTGATCACTGGGAAATGTTTCCAATTGGTGGGGGGCAATTGATGTGGATATTTACTTTCAACACCTGGCACGAGCTTATAAAATTTTAACACGGAGATACCCAACATTATTTAACCTAAATAGTTAAATTGCAACAGGACAATGCAACACTCCATACTGCCCGAATAACCATGGAAAAATTCACGAATTGGGAGGATTTGATCTGTACCACACGCAGCGTACAGCCATAGTCTCGAAGCATAAGATTTTCATCTTTTTCGATCAATGGCCCATTTTCTACGTTTGAAGCAGTGCAAGGGGGTGTCGCCGAATCGTTCGCATCAAAACAAGAGACTGGTACCATAGTGGCATAATAAACATCCTGAACGATGACTCAAGACCATAGAATCTAATGGCATATACTTTAAATGTGTTAATTGCTTGTAAGAAAACATTTTTTTAAACACGACATTAGATATGAGACAGTGTCTATACTTTAATCAATATTCAAAATTGTAGTTCGGTAAGTAAAGAGATTATGATGTGCTTATATCCTACAGGAACGGCAGATATGAACTGCTGGGGGTTAAATTTTAGAATTAATTAATCATGTCGTGTGAATTTACAGTCGTGGGCTCTGCTTAACATAATAGTCACGCCCGGAGATAATTCTGCTTCATCCCAGAGATTACTTCTCTTATATAAATTCTTTCTGTACTGCGTACAACTCCATAATATATTCTGTGGCCCGCGTTCCTATCTTCATCCACTCGCTTAATGCTAGTTAACGCAATTTCACATGTAAATGTGTTTCATTAATGTCTCTGCCGCTTGGATTTAACTTCGTTTTTCAGTGTACTTATCTCACCACAGCGGACAATTTATATATTAACTCGGTGTCTTTTGAAACGGCAATAGTCTATGTAATTAATTGATACAAAATGGAATATTATTTTAAAATATGCATCTGAAAATATAAGTGTGGAGTTAAATTAAGCTTTCTGTATGAATGCCCTTTTAATACCCTGATTCTCTGCGTCTGATTCCGTATTGGGCGTGAAGAAAGCTTTAATATTTAATACCGAAATTAAGGGATGCAATGGCACGAACATGTGCCGTTGGTTGAGTTGTGTAACGAAAGACACGGGTGAAATGGGGTTTTCTTAGCAAAAATTCTAAATAGGTGACACTTGACTCCGTTTGAAGAGGTATTCTCCGGACCCTTAATGGCATGACCGAGACTAATAATCACAATAGACAAATTAGTCACAAAGAAGTTTTGGGTGAATAAAGAGGGCTTTCGAGAGGTGAAAGTGACATACACGCACGCAGCTGTGCCCAGTGAGCACACACAGTCCTGGCGGGCAGGCCATTAAGACGGTCATCTGCTTCTGTCTTGAGCGAAGGCAGACCAGAAGCGACAAGAAGAGATATCTGTGGGTTCATACGTGAATAAAGAATTAAGTATTATCGTGTACTAAGCATTCTACATACGGTCATTCTAAACAGTGAAATATTGGTAACCTTCATCGGCAACTTCCAGTTTGACGTGATGATAAAAGGAAGCAACCATTAAACCAGTTTGAAACGCGCATTCCAGTGTCATTAGAAGCATCCTTACTCACATACATATCCACGCATACCCTGAGAGTACCTTTTGCTCCATCCACTAATTCGCTTCATATTGCTCAGAGGCCTGTATATCAGCTTTCAAATTTGTTGTGTGTAGTAAACTTAAAAAAAATTGACTATCGCTTTTAAGGTGAGAAGGTACTGCCTATTTCTACAATGATATTTACATGCGTTTTGGGCGCACATTACTAAGTCATTATTGATATGTACGTGAAGATTTTCAGGCTTGTTCTTAAAACTTTTAGCTTTAATTATACCAATTATTATTTGAAAAATTTGTACTTATAACACTGGGTAACAATGAAAGTGTTTCGGGCTTACTAATAGTGAATTTACATGTATTTTCATCTGCTGAATTAAAAAATCACCATAAAAATGATAGATTATTTCTTGTTTTGAAGATAAAACGATATATCATTCTTTAGAGTGAAGATTTTAAACTTGGGGGAATGTTTTTGGGAGTTGGCACACCTGTCAAATAACAAAACACAAACAGAGATAAATTTTGGAAATTAAGTGATGCAAAAGTTAAGGAAGGCATTTTTGTCGGACCACAAATAACAGAACTTGTAAAGGATCCTGCATTTGACCAAATTTTAGAGGAGAACGGAAAGGAAGCTTGGGAAGCCTTCAAGGGTGTTGTTCATGGATTTTTCGGCAATGAAAGAGATGACAACTACAAGCATTTGGTGACAGTGCTCCTGCAAAAATACCGTAACCTTGGAAGTGACAGGTCCCTTAAGATTCATTTTCTCCACTCCCACCTAGACTTTTTCCCTCCTATTATGGAGCTGTTAGTGATGAACATGAGGTGAGATTCCATCAGAACATTTCTGTTATGGAAGAAAGATATCAGGGCCTTTGGAATAAAGTAATGCTTGCGGATTACTGTTGGTCTTTGTGGAACTCCATCAAGCTAAAAGACGACGAAGTCAATAGGCCACCACATGATCCTCTTCGGACACGACTATCTGCGAAGTATTTTTCCAGCAATTTAGAACTCTTAGCACGAAATTACCAGTTTAAAAACTCAAATACACTTTCATTGTTGTTAGCATGTATGTAATTATAATGTATCCCGTTCCTCAATCCGTCAATATGTAATACTTCCACCTTGTGTATATCATAGAAACTAGAGCTAATAAAGTTTTTTCATTGTCATATTTGTTTTTATCAACTCAAAAGTAGTAAGAATTGCCTCAGGAAGTGCTCGAAACATTTAAAACTTTTTGTTGCCCAGTATTATTTGTTATAATTTTTTAGTTTTTGTAAAAAGAGAGCACTGAAATTTCAGATAATTTTATTTTTTGAACAAGTATTATGAATCTCAGAGAAATATCCCTTATTATTATTCTTATGATTCTGCTTAATACACACAAGAAATAATATATTTTGGTACATTAGTTTTTTTTAATAAAGTGTACCGTAACCTGAAAAAATATGAAACTGAGAAAAACAGCTTCATACTTTTGTATATTGACGTCTCACATGAGTCAGAACATTCCTGCTGCATAGTCTTGACCCTCTGTATTCCCACTTGTTCTTTTCAAGTTCCTCTTCATTTTTCTTGCCGACTTGGCCAGTTCTTCGACCATTTTATCTGCTTTTAGGACTCGCAGCTCATCAATTTCTGTATTTACTACTATCATGATTAGCATATGTATTTTTTAACTCGGCCAATTAACCACAATATTACACGCGGTCTCACTGTCTATTCTATTTATATCGACTGTAAACTTTTCCTTTCCAAATGTTTTGGCCTACCCATATCATATATTCACCAATAACTAGTACAGAATACAGGGTATCTCTAAAGTCACTATCAATTTCAATGAAGGAAGACAGTGATTGAAAAATAAATATTAATTTGAACTGTTATACACATTCTAGTGCCCTTCTACATGATCTCCATCTAGCTCAAAACACATACGCCATCTTTCAATAGTGGAACGAAATGTGGACTGTAACACATCTACATCTACCTGCTGCTTCCCTGATACGATTCCGTAACTCAGACAGACCATTCACTTTGCTAGTGTACATTTTAGATTTGATGTAGACCTATGCAAAAAAAAGTCTAAAGGAGCAAGGTCCGGTGAACGGGAAGCCCATAGCCGAGATGAACCTATACCTATCCTTCTCCCTGGAAAGGTTCTGTTAAGGTAATCACGGACGATGTTTGCAAAATGTGGAGGCGCAACATCTTGCTGAAACACAACTGTATCCAGTATGCCATCTTCTTGAAGCTGCGGTTCAAGGAACAGTTCTAGCATGTTGAGGTAGATGTTACCTGTTATTGACCTTTCGGCAAAGAAAATTAGGCCATACAGTTTTGCGTTTATCATATCCAACCACACATTGACTTTCAGTGCATCACGTTCCCACTCCGATACCTTATGTGGTTCTTCATATTCCCATATTTGGCTGTTGTGTCTCTGCACTTTCCCACAAACATGGAAAGTGAATAAAATGTTGTCCATTAAATTCTTATTCTCTACACATTCCAGGAGGTCATAAGACATTGCCCGACGACAGGCGAAATGTTTGTCTTCAAGATGGTGCAGACTTGAATGTGATACGGACGTTTACGTAGAGTGAAACGTAGATTTTTCCACACTGTGTTGCGAGGGACGTTCAATTCCCTACTGAGGCGTCGAATTGATGTCTTCGGACAATTTGAACCTGCTGCACTGTTTCCACCAAGACGTGTGGTCGTCCAGGACGTGTCTCATCGCACACACTGCCGGTATGCTTAAATTTGTTCACAAGCAGGCGAAGGTGTGCCCTTGATGGGGCTGGTTTGTGGAATTTACGGGTAAATTCCGCTCTGACGTCTTCATATGACAATCCGCGTACCAGTGCACAAACAATGGCAACCTGAACCTGAACCTATGCTAAACATCTTGCACTAAGATACCAGTATCTGAAAAGAAAAGAAATAAAATATTGCGTTTTCATTGAAATGGAGGGTCAATTTGGAGACACTCTGTATTATTCAGAACAAATACGCTGGAAAATACAAAGGAAAAAATAGTATGATTGGAGTTACAGTGGTACCAACAGAAAGCTTGAAAGCTGCCTTACAAAACAAGACTTAGTTCAGAAATACCTGTTCAGTATTATAGAAGTTTTGATCGTTTTTCTGAAAGCCTACAAAGAGAGGTGCGGCAGAAACTTAACACCCACTATTATAATTAGGAAATTAGGTATAAAATATTGTGGCAATGAGCTTTTTATCTATACATTTGTAATCTAGAGGGATGGCATTATAATAAAATATAAAAATAAAAAATTTAATTTTAACCCCAAGTGAAATACCTTCTAACTTTAGCCATCCTCAGACTTTTTGATACTGGAGATTTTTCTTAAATAAAATTCAAAGAATTTGCAGTTCTATAGTGTTAAAACATTACGCTTGGCTCCTGATATGTAGACACAAATAAGAAACATGAATGCCGAGACAATATTTTGAAGTAAACTTTTTAATATACCGGTTGCGTCAATAAGCGTATTTAAGTACTTGTGATTCATGTGCTATAGGATGGTATGTAAAAGGAGTACGGTTTAAAATAATTTTAAATAATAAGTTTGTTTTCATAAAACTAGGGCAGGGCTCATAAGAAGGTCGGTTGAAGTAAGTTACACAGGACTCTTACAAACTTTCGTATCTTACAAACAATTCCAAGAAAGGAAGAGAAAACGAGCTGTAATTAGTGAAAGTATTATTTTGCTGGCATATAGTAGCACCGAGCAAACTTTTGTGACACGTAACAATGCTGGATTTCCCAGAAATTTCACCATTTACCAACAGTAAATGCATGGAGTTTATGAGTCACTGGTTCTCTGCAAATTTAACTGTTGATTCATTTACACTTTCATTATATGCTGCTTTGCATTCTCCGCTGGAATATCTGCTGGCCTTGTTCATTAGCTAATTAATCAAAATGTATTTATTACTTGTCTACTGTACACTCTTTTATACGCATTATTTTAGCCTTTTGCAGGGATAGTTATTTTTATTGTGTTTGTGAAATGAATTTTGTTGTTTTCTTTCTGGTTAATAGTCTGGTTTAATGCGCCAAAATGCCACAGATCAGGTTTGATTGACCTGCTCTACCATTTCACTAACAAGCAAATTAATTACTCACCAATGTAATTAACAAGCAAACATTATGATGGATCAGATAAAATTAAACTGATTTTTTGTGACAACCCACCATAACAACGTGGTTTGAGCTGCTAGCCACACTGAGCTTGTTTAAGCAGATTCTGTTATACGATAGTTTGGCAAGGAAATCCACTACACCTACGTACTATAGTAGGTCACCAGATCATATCAGGCAGATCCGACAGGCCTACACACATAAGATCCCTGGTTCCATTCCTAGTGAGCGCTCTCTATGGCGATGGTACCTGGTGTACAAGATGAATGCTGGAGTGTTGCCTTACATCAGAGTTCTCCTCTCTCCCATTTTCTTTTGTTTCGTCTCCCTCTTTTGTGATGTAGAATCACAACACTACGACTCTAGCTACATATCGGTTGGCAGTGGGCAAATGTTAGAGACCTGCTTTTGGAACTTCTTTTCTATTCCGCCAGAGGGTGGCCAAATGAGCCTCCACTTCCGAGTTAAGCTTTGTCTGGTTCCCGGAAGCCTCCGATTTCCCTCTCCGGAGGCTAGGGTAGATCGTAGACCCGAGCGCCTCCCAACCGTACGGACAGTGCAGTAACTGTTAGCAAATTTTGCGTGTCTCTGCTACTTGCGCAGTCCATTCCTGTAGATTATACGTCTCCTCCCTGTAATCCAAAGTAGTAATCAATCATTGCAAATTGAAAACCCTTCTAGGACTCTCTCCCATGCATCATTTATTAATAAGTGGAAGCTGGGCGTACTACTCAGCGCTAAGAGCAAAAAAGAAACTGGAGTGCAGGAACTACAGCGGGGTGTAGTCTTGTCAAGCAGGTCATAGAGAGGCACTGAAGTCTCAAATATTTGAAGAATCGAAGAGCCGTCCCACTACTGCAGCCATCTAAAGAGGGTGATGGACGATCTGTCCACCTAGTGTGTAAAGAGTGTAGGTAGTCTTTAAGCACGCATATGCGCCATGTATGCAGCTTCCCTATATGCTACGAAACCAAGAAGCACACCTGAAAGGTGAGAAGGAAAGTAAATGAAAGGAAATTTTGGAGGAAAAAAAATCGTGGTACATGAGGAACTACCATAGCATTTGCCTATCGGTCAAGAAATCCAAGAAAAACATACAAGCTGAGTGGACAGCCGGCGGAATCTAACACCGGAACTCCGAAATTGAAACCATCTCGGTCCGCTTTATCGACCTAACCACTCCCTTTTTAGTGTAGAAAGGGCTTGTCCGTCAGCCTTTTCGTTTAGTCTGCGTAGTAAGCTCCCGTTAGGATATGCTTGTTTCTTGGCAAAGCAGCTTATACATTATGTAACAGTAATGCAGTAACAAATTAAATTGTGTTTCTGCCGCCGCAGTTTAATTCACATATACTCGCCTGCCACATTCCCGGCCTTTACCTACATTTGTGTGATGAATGCTGCGTGTTAGTGTATTCATACAAATAACATCAGTGAAAATTTCTACATTTTTAAAAATCACAGTCATGGGATACAAAGGTTCATTTATATTCAGTTACATTTATTATAAAACGGTTCAACTTATGAGTTTGTGAAAAAGGATAAGCTTCTAAACCTTCTTGAAGAATGTTTAATCACATAAATACATATTAATTTACTATTATAATTTTAGTATATACATTTGACTAGCAATTTTCAGATTAAATACGTTGGTACAATATCCAATCCTATTTTAAATTCAGGTATATTTACGAGGTTGGTCTGAAAAGTTTCCGACCTTAACATGAAAATGGCAGAACTTGTAAATGAAAGCTAGTGAATTTCGTTGTTCATCTGTTGACAGTTACTCACCAAGGTTTCAGCCATTTTGGACGCTTAGTTGTTATGTAACAGTCGTTTGAGTGAGTTGATGTGAGCTTTTTATATGAAAATGGACAAAATCGAGTATCGAGATGTCATTAAATTATCTGTTTTTGAAAGGCAACACGCCTACGCAGATCAAAGATGAGTTGGATTCTGTGTATGAGGACTCTGCACCATCATTCATCACAGTGAAATTTTGGGCAGCTGAATTTAAACGTGGCCGTAAGAGCTTGGGAGGCGACGGCCACATGTGCAGAAAAAGGAAATCCTGTTTCACCAAGACAACGCACCGTCTCACACCTCAGCGGTTGCAATGGCGAAAATCCGCAAATTACGGTTTCAACTGCTTGACCATCCACCTTACTTATCAGATCTTGCCACAAGCGACTTCCTTTTGTTCCCTCATCTGTAAACTGCGCTCGGAGGACAGAGATTTTCGTCAAAGGAAGAGGCAATCCTCTTCGTGAACAATTGTTTGACAGAGAAAATCGCCGAGTACTATTTGGACGGGTTACAGAGATGGGAGGATCGCTGGGAGAAGTGTGTAGAGTTACAAGGTAACTTTGTTGAAAAATAAAAGAAATTTCTGAAAAAAAAAGGTCTTGTATCTTTATTAGGTCGGAAATTCTCCGATCACGTATTTATATATGAGGATCAAATTCCATTTACTTTAGACGCTGTATTAAATCGTCATAAATATATTTAGCATTGTTATTCGTCTGGGAAATGGTGTTAAAAATTTTAGTTAAAATATTGCTTACTCGAAACCTCAGTTTATATATAAAATGTAATTCTTGAATTCTTGCCCGTGAATATTATGTGGAACATGTTTTACTTCTTAGACGAAAGAGCCAATAAGGACGGGTAGAAACCTGCTGAAAGAATCATTTAAAGCACATTGAAATGTACCTATATGTAAGATAATGTTGTAAACTACATTTTACAAATGTAATGATGTGATTCTTTTTCTCCACGTACATAGATTATATCGAAGCCTCAGTTTGGAAAGCCATTTAAAGAAATGTTTTCCTAATTTTATGTTTTGGGGTGAAATAATTTCATAAAGTTCCCCGTTGCTGCTACAGCCGATGAATAAAGATGATATTTCTCAGGCGTGATTTCGGAAGGAGGTCTTTAAGTACCTCAATTTCTGCCTATAACTTAAAGGAGATATCTTAACATTACTAGTGAATGGAGAAGTATTAAGTCAGAAGATCATTTAATGAAAACTTCCTCTTTAATTTATTTCTGTTTAATAATTAAAATATGTCAGTAACATCCTTTGAATGAAGACAACATTAATTTCCTGTTTTTCCTTAATACCGAATAGTAGCCGTATTACCGTAGGATATTCTGTGTTCCAAATGTATTAAATAGTAAATTTATATCCTATACAAAATACAATTAGCTCATATAATTTTGGAATCAATATAATTAAAATTTAAATTGGGTCTTATTTAATTTAAAATTTAAAATTCTTATGTATATATAAAGATTAAACCTATACAGGAATTAATAGTAAATTTACTATGAAAATCTTTTCTAAGAGTTCCAAAATTTATAGAACTAATCAGAAAAAAGCTGCTGACATTCTTAACAGCTAACTATCCAGTCTGGAAGCCCTTCAGATAATATTATAACAACTGATAAAATACAATTAATTTATTCGGAAAAGAAAAATGTTTAATCAATGAAAAGTGCAAAGATTAATTATTTTTTTTTTAATTTTACGTCCTCCAACGAAAAATTCAGCGTCATATCGGACGCTGAATGGAATGGGTGAAATGATGTTCAAATGAGCCCAGGGTCCATAGAGCTTAGAGTTACCCGACATTCGTCTTTCAGGATAAAAGAAAACCCCGGAAAACCCGTATCCAGGTAACTCACCTTGTCCGAGATTCGAACTTGGGACCTCTTGAACGTGAGGCAGACATGCTACCACCACGCTACCAAGGCGGGCGACATTTTGTACATTCAGTCATGTCATACTTTAGAGTTAATGCTGGAAGAATGGAGAGATCATTAATATCCAGGACCTTTTTTCCAAATGCTTTGATAGATGACTAAAAACTACAAACGGCAGAGTCCCCAACAGACCATCCCCTGGTAATACCCATTTGGAGCTGGCTATGAAGATAATTTTCCCAAGGCTCTATTGGAGAACAATACTTTCCAGGCTTTAAGAAAGAAGACTGTAATTAGCAAAATTAAATGAATGAAACGAAAAGCCTCTAAATTTCTGCCACGGGGAGAATACATTTGGGAAGCTCATTAACGTCGCAACTCCTAAGGGCTTTGTGCAGTTGCTGTACTCCAACAACGGCGTGCTTTCGTATCCATAGTACTTCCATTGTTTACTTTACACACTTAACACATATACCATTGTTGTAAAGACTATGACACTTTTAGTTTATGCACCTGGAAAGCTAGGTACATCTTCCATTGTCCACTATGTAACTAACTGTGTTGTTAGCTTGTGTTGACCACTGTGTCCCTGCTTCTTTCTGAAGCTATCTTTGGTCTCTCTACCATTCCTGACAATTTTATTCCTTAAATTATTGTTTAAATGTACACATTTGAGAGATAAATTAAGATTAGCCTTTTTTGAAAAGACCATTTACAACAAATTCAGCTAAAAAAAACTTTAGGAACCGAGTGTGAGATATGTTTAGATTTTTATCGCTTTTCATAGTTACGGAAGCATTGTATTTCCACCCAATATTTGCATATTGAGATTTCACCAGACATTGAGACACCTTGAGAAGAAATAGCATTTTTATAAAAAGGTTGGTATCTATGTTCGTCAGTCTGCGGTCAGGGTGAGTTACCTGGATAAGGTTTTTCCGGGGTTTTCCCTTATCCAGAAAGACGAATGTCGGGTAACTCTAAGTTCCTTGGACCCCGGACGCATTGAGCATCATTTCACCCATTTCATTCATCGTCCGATATGACTAAATGTTGGAGGACGTATATTACAAAAACAAACAATTCGTCAGCCTGTTTGTAAAAAGCATTAGGTCTATAAAGCGAGGTCCTTAAACAAGTCCGCTTCCAAGGATAAGACCCGAAGACTTTAAGTAAAATCCTGTATCCCAAACTACCCTTTACATAGTTTCCCTTTCTGAAATGTGTCTCTTAACGAGAAAGGTAGCACATATTTAAAGGCAATAACTGATTTTTTGGGAATATCCCTTAACTCCTCTTCCTTCTAAATGCCTTTTATAATCGACAAACAGTAGGTTTCTACCAACCTACTGCACACAATTTATATCAAATAAAATATTTTGTGGCCTTAACTATTTCCAGCACTGTCCTTGTTATTAGTTTGAAGCTTCAAATCCTGGTTTCACATGATATGTTGCTATTTGTTTTTAAGTGCAAAGATAAAGATAGATAAAGGAATGCACTTTTGCGAAAAAGGAAAAGAACTTTTTGGAAAAACCAAGTGTATTCGATAAATTACAGTTTTTTCAAATAGAAAAATATAGATCTACATAAGGTTTTGTGGATAAAAAGTGTGTTGGAATAAATCCCAAGAAATATGTAGAGCCCCTGAAAGATACATTCATGAGGGAAAATTAATATTTACCAAAAGACACCCATTAACATGAAAAATACTTTATAATGTTATAATATATTTCCGGAAATGAACGTGCAGATGAGCTAGCAGAAAGAGCTGCGATTTTAGATCTTCCAGTAATTTACACTTTATTTCCTATTTCTTTTATGAGGCAAACATTGAAGAAGATTACCATCCACGGCTGGAATGAATACTGATTAAAAAGTGATTGTAGTGCTTTGACTAAAAATTTATATTTCCCAACGGTTTCTGATAGACATAAATCTAAATTCGTTAATGCTATGTTCTCACTCAATTCTTAACTGGACATGGCAAGTTTTCAGCTCACTTATTTCGATTCAAAATCAAATCCACATGTGATTGTATTTGTGGAAATCTTCAAGTTGTTTCTCACATTTTATTTGATTGCCCCTATTTCTGTTTTGAGAGATACGAAGTTGAATTGTTGCTTCAGTCTTTAGGTTACTCTTCTTCTACACTACTTACATATATTTTCATGAATTACAACACTTGACAATATTGCATGGCTTTCCTGAACAAAATATTTTTTAAGCTAAAGGATTTATCTTGACGTTTACTGTTTGTCAACTTGATATTGTATTTGGTTATGTTTTGTAATTTTATTATATTTAATTTATAATTTGTGAACTACATTCCAAATATACCTTTGGGTAAAATAGAAATCACAAAATTGGATATTAAGTAAATAAATAATGTTATAACTTTTTCTAAAAATAAGATAATAAAACAGAAAAGAGAAATAGATCTATTTCTTTATTCAAAATCACTGGGAAAATAAATTGTGTCCGCAGGCACCCACTGAGCTGCACAATGTGTATCGAACGCCTTTGAATTTTAGTCCCAGTACTGCATTTCTGGTTTACAATCGCCCAATCTGTTGCATTAAAGAAAACAAGCTGTGAATTCATTGCCCGTACATCACAGCGGCCGTTCTGTTACATAATGCAAACGATGAACACCAGAACAAAATGCAATTGGGTCCTGCTTCATTTGCAGTACAAAACACAATGGAACGGAATTTTAAATGTGATGGTTACCATGGCTGTGTATCATTTTATTTGAAACAATGATTTTTCGCCAATATTTGATGTTGATGTCCTCGCCTCGTTAACATGTGTTATTATTTTTTCCTGTTGTTTTTATCCAGAGTAAAATTATCTGATATTCAACTATTATGCTACAAATATTACATTTCAGAAAAAAACTTAGAGAGGTAAAGGTTTTCTATACCACAGAGACATTTATTTATGATAGGCAATTAACAACATAGAGCACATTACTGTGCCTGGATTGATACGTTGTCCTCCGGTTCCCGTCCATGATAAGTGCATTATTTAAAACCTACCCTTGTAGTTTGGAGAATGTTAGCCCAACTCTCCCTCCGTTATCTACTAAGTATCTTGATGCATTTAAAGAACAATAAGTATTTTCAGTAGTTCACGAAAGTCGTTCTTTCTGGGGAACCTATGGTGCTGACCATATCCTCTCCCCGTATCTATTCAGTGATAGTCTATCTTGCGCGGCCTAAATGACCTTGTTGTCGACGGGCCCTAAAACACCATACACTCACTCACTCACTCACTCACTCACTCTATCTTGCGCATATTGGGCGAGATGGGCAGACGGGCTATTTGTGGCATAGGTTGAATTTTGTCTTTATTTCACAGTACGAGACAATCAACTAATAAAATCAGTTTTTATGACCTAGAAAAAAAATTGGGTACTTATTAGCGAACTGTGAAACCTTTTTAAATTCCCATAATACGAAGGCTGTTCAATAAAGAATGATCATAATTTTTACGGTCATAATTTTTCGCACTAAAATTCAATCTTATTACATTCTGTTAGCTTAATGTGAAACAAACACGCCATAGTAGTTCCATTGTTGGTACTCCTGGTTCCCGCCTGTGAGAGCCAGGCAAGTTCAGACATGTTCAGTATCACCTACCGCTGCAAAGGAGGTAACACGCGAGGAACAATACGCGGCTTTGAAATTCTGCTTTCGTCTCAACAAATCTTCAGTTGAGGCTTATACAATTTTACATGAGGCCTATGGAGAGTCTGTTATTCCCTACAGCACAGCTCGAAGGTGGTTTAAAATGTTCAGAGAGGGGAGACAATCAATTTCTAAGGAAGGTGGATCCGGTGCTCCAGTTACTGCTCTTACGGAAGAAAAGATCAACATTGCTGATTCCATTGTGAGATAGGATCAACGAATTACCTTAAGATCACTTTCTGAAATACTGAACATGTCATTGGGTGCCACATTTCCGTGAAGAGGGCTGGATGCTGCACCACGATAATGCGCGGCCGCATATTGCCAATGTTGTTGCTGAATATCTTGCAAAAATCAACATGAAGTGTATCTCTCGCCCTCCCTATAGTCCGTATTTAGCCCCATGTGACTTTTTTATTCCTTAACTTGAAGAAACGCCTTCGTGGGAGGCATTATCCATCATCAGTAGCAGTGGTGAAGGCTGCGGAGGCGATTTTGAAGGATCTCTCAAAAATGGTTTCCAGCATGTCTTTGAAGACTGGCAGAAACGGTGGGACAAGTGCATCGCATTCACGGGAGACTATTTTGAGAAGGACCATCAAAATTATAAGGATGAGGAAAGGTACGTTGTCAATAAAAATTATGATCTTTCTTTATTGAACAGCCCTCGTATAAAATACACTTTCAATTATAAAATAAAATCATATTCACACCAAATTTCAAAATGTTATACCAGAACGCTTTAGTTTATAACTTCTGAGAGAACATCGTAATTCCTGTGTTCTCAGTTCTAAAATTATTAAATTTGATTCGCCATTCCTATAAAAATATTCATTTTAATACTATGGTTTTCCTATTCTTAAAATACCTCTGAATTGTGACGCAGATTATGAGGAGATCAACGCAAGGTAATTGGTGAGGTAAACTCGAATAACTTTCAACATGGCAAAGTATGGAAACGTATGGAAGTTATGCGAATACGGATTGTTTACGAGAAACTACCATACATGCACGGTGAGTTAGAATGTGTATACTCTGTTCCGATGCAATCAAGTCTTCTGGACAGCAATGTCTCATACATGTGACGTACAGTGAGGACTGCTAATGTGGGAGTTTGCTGCTTTAGACTAATATATGCAAGTAGGGATAGACAGCGAATGGTCTGTGGCTAAACATAACGCAAAACCTAATTGCCATCAAATGCTGATTAGTTCGTATTTGTTGGGCGAAATTACTGGATGGGGATGCCTATAAAACTGTTTCCTGAGTATATAAATATCGATTCTTAGTTGCTCGTTATTGTCCTTATCAAGATTTAATGCCTCAAAGATCTCTCAAACCTCAAACTAATCACCTGCCAATGCGACCCTAAACAGAGATTAATTTCCTTTTTGCACCATGTTGACTGCTCTTTGGTGTTTATGCAATTGCTTTGGTACCCCAATCCGTAATACGAAAACTCGTGTTCCAAAGGTCATTGGTTCGGACCCTCTCATAACACAATCCTTTCTTCGTCTTTTTAATAAGTAAATTCTAATAGGAAGAAGTGGTGTAATTCTTAACTAAGAACGTGAATCTCACTGGTCAGATTGGAACTTTATTGTTCGACATATTTGGATCTCCCAGCTCGCGAAATCTGTATATTTGTATCCCTAACACCCTGTATATCTATTAGATATTATCTAATAAAGGTTCTAATTTAAAACATCTCAGCGTATTAGTAAACCAATAGTTTAAATAATTTTAAAAAATGATATTTTTAAGGTTCTATATTAAATTATAAATACGATTATGAACTGTTTCCTTGACAACAGAAAAATACCCCTTTTTAATTCTTTGCAGTTAAAGTACACTCTTCAATGTGTTTTATCTTATATTTTGAGAAAATGTTATAATCGGAAATGTTCAATTACACTACTACGGTTTGTAGATCTTTATATATAATATTTAACCAAATTTCAAGATTAAAAACTAATACCATAGAACTATAAAAGACGTGATACCATCATTTGTAGGAAAATACACACGCCAGTATTCACAAGGGTAGCAATTCTAATTAAAACTGTATTGAAGGAATATATTGAATTATATAGAGTAAATAACAGGCACAAAATGAGAAAGTGACAAATGAAAACAGCTGGAGGAAATATAATTATAGCCAATTATTAACAACGGATTATTACACAATGAACGTCGAGCTTCAGCAATGTTCGGAATACACTTACACCAAAAGTGTGTTCCAAAGATAATTTTAAACAGAAATTATCACATTCGGTAAAGAAAAGTAAAAGAAATACTTAATGCAAGTTTTAAGTTTAGGAATTGTTAAGCAGAGACAAATGTGGATCCTAATAAAAGCAATACTAATAAAAGCAATTATCTAAACAAGATTATATGGTCAATGCAGATCTGAGTGCACCGAATAGAAATAATAACTGATCGAATTGGTAATGCCTAATTATTAGACTATATGAGCAATGACGTTCCCAAAATAATTAAGCAATTATAATGAGAGAGTCCGAGCTGTCAAACTTATGAGCGAAATTTAAATATTCAGTCAATAAATTAAATAGGAGTGGGCCGAGAGAATCTTTCGTGTTATTTTTGACTGAAGTTAAAACATTTTGTGATAAGCACAAATCCTTTCAAATCCTTGTCTAAGTTAAAATCAACTAAGAAATAAACGAAAATTGGGCTAATGATTGATCTATCACCCAAATAAAAGAAAGGGAAATGTAAATTTGAATAACAAATATTTACAAAACAATCTATTTGGACGGTCATTATGGGTAGGTTTAGAATAACTAAATTTGACAGTGCAGAGGGCAGGGTCCTTATATCTTATTTAGATGAAAGCCTCCCGCGGTAGGCCAGAACAACATACATTCCCCCATTCTGTGGTCCGGAAGCGGTTCCAGCAGTCGCTTTGCAGACCGGCAAGCGACCTACCGGAGGAACAAGTGGTTCACTGAGAGCGTATCATTGTACAATCTTTGAGTATTGCTGCGTTCAAATTTCTTTAGTAACAAACATCGTATTAACACGTTTTCAGCTCTCCCTCTCACTCTCTTTCACTAAACACACTCCTCGCGCGCACATACACATACAAATGCATAAAGCAGGTCACATGTAACCTTTCTTTCTTCCTTCCTTCCTTCCTTCCTTCCTTCCTTCCTTCCTTTCTTTCTTTCTTTCTTTCTTTCTTTCTTTCTTTCTTTCTTTCTTTCTTTCTTTCTTTCTTTCTTTTCTTCCTTCTTTCATTGTTTTTTCCTTCATTCTTTCCTTCAATCTTTCCGTCAATCTTTCCTTCGTTCTTTTCTTCTTTCTTTCTTTCCTTCATTCTTTCCTTCATTCTTTCCTTCATTCTTTCCTTCACTCTCTCCTTCACTCTCTCCTTCACTCTCTCCTGCATTCTTTCCTTCATTCTTTCCTTCATTCTCTCCTTCTTTCTTTCCTTCCTTCATTCTTTCCTTCATTCTCTCCTTCTTTCTTTCCTTCCTTCTTTCTTTCTTTCCTTCCTTCTTTCTTTCCTTCTTTCTTTCCTTCCTTCTTTCTTTCCTTCCTTCCTTCTTTCTTTCCTTCCTTTTTTCTTTCCTTCCTTCTTTCGTTCCTTCTTTCCTTCTTTGTTTCCATCATTCTTTCCTTCATTCTTTGCTTCTTTTCTTCTTTCCTTCATTCTTTCCTTCACGTTCTCCTTCACTCTCTCCATTCTTTCCTTCATTCTTTCCTTCATTCTCTCCTTCTTTCTTTCTTTCCTTCCTTCTTTCTTTCCTTCCTTCTTTCTTTCCTTCCTTCTTTCTTTCCTTCCTTCTTTCTTTCCTTCCTTCTTTCTTTCCTTCCTTCTTTCTTTCCTTCTTTCCTTCTTTGTTTCCATCATTTTTTGCTTCATTCTTTGCTTCTTTTCTTCTTTCCTTCTTTCTTTCCTGCCTTTCCTTCCTTCTTTCCTTCTTTCTTTCCTTCTTTCTTTCCTGCCTTTCCTGCCTTCTTTCCTTCTTTCTTTCCTTCTTTCTTTCCTTCTTTCTTTCCTTCTTTCTTTCCTTCTTTCTTTCCTTCTTTCTTTCCTTCTTTCTTTCCTTATTTCTTTCTTTATTTCTTTCCTTATTTCTTTCCTTATTTCTTTCCTTATTTCTTTCCTTATTTCTTTCCTTATTTCTTTCCATATTTCTTTCCTTATTTCTTTCCTTCCTTCATTTTCTCCTTCATTCTTTCTTTCCTTCTTGCTTTCTTGCTTTCTTTCTGTCTCTCTTTCTTTCTTTCAGAGGACTTCAAAGGTGCATAAGTTAAAAAGCAGGATGTGTCTACTGTTTCCAGGACCCGTACGCGCTTATGTGTCTAATTGGGAATATTGCGTACTAAAATTAAACTCGCGGAAGAATAACTTCTACACCAAGCTACACTGTTCTTCTCATGCCAGTTTCTTGGAAGAAGATGAAAATAAACTAAAACTTGTGTTTAATTGAAATCGTGAGGAATTAAAGCGGTTTGGAAACTTCTGAGTAATTTGCCGTAGAACAAAGTAACTAAGACTTTCGGTTTCATTGCATTATCTTTTCTCTGGCGTTCTCCTTCGTTCTTCTTTGTGTAACTCAGTTCTTTGCAGTCATCCTTTCATATTCTGGACCCATACAAAATGTTTTTTGATAATATAGTCACCAATATTGCTGGAAATAGTTTATATTTCGTTCACTTAACTTGATACAATATTCTTTGCTTAAATTCGTAGCAATTCTATGTTCAGGGTATACTTTCCATTTTATTCTATTGTGAAATAATGTTTGTCTTATCAATATTCCTATGAAGGTTTTCAAAAATAATATACAATTAGGGCATGACTATTATTATTTTAACGTTTAGTTCATATTTGAAAATTTCAGAGTTATTTTAGTGAAGGAATGCAACAGCATTCTAACTCGATGTGTTCAAAGAAACCAAGCTGATGAAAGAATTGTTCCATAAAATGCGTTTTATTCTGTCAAGGTATTTTCAAAACTTCCTCATTTGCATAAAATGACACAGTAATTATACAACTCTATAGAAAATAAACAAACAATGAATATAATTATAAATTTAACTATGAAAAATTACTTCGATATGCTTATGACGAAATGATTGTTGCGTATACCGCAGAAGTGACTTAAACTAAGAATTCATAATGATTACTGCAAAACTCATGAATTCTGTGTTCACCCTATGGTTGTGTACAGAGGCCGACAGAAATATTCGAATAATATAACACGCAACATTGCACGTACTATAAATACTGTAATATTTATTTGGAAGCGTTGAATTGTTGAACATGTAAACATTAACATATTGCGTCTCGGAAACAATATTTAAAATATCACTTTGCATGTATTTATTACACTATCTGTACTGTATTTATTCTACTGTCCGTCTTTTTGGAGGAGATAAGTATTCGAAGGTACTTAATGGAACAGGTGGTTGGACGTACCCTACACGTACCTATCACATAGCAGTTGTGTTTATCCTATGCCTTGAGAGAGTGCGCTCTAAGTTATTCAGCTGATTGTGAACTCACAGGTAATATGCGACGTAAATGTAAGGAGACAACGGAGAGAAATATAGTGATAAATATGTACAAGCAAAACAAATATATTTCTGAAATTGCAAAAACCATTAACAGTAGCAAAACTGCAGTGTACTGCATAATTCAACGCTCAAAACAGACAAATACTGCTGTAAATAAACCTAGAAATGGCGCTCCTTCTTTACTCACCACCAGAGATAAGAGGCAAATAATAAAAGTGGTGAAGCAGAATCCGAGAATCCTTGCATCTGAGATTAGAGAATGCCTTGAGTAATATTCTGGTACTGTGGTTCACACCAGAACAGTTGAACGGGTTTGAAATAGTGCTGGGTACAAGGCTCGAGTTCCTAGAAATAAACGATATGTTTATACGGTGAATGAGAAAAAGCGTATACAATTTTCAAAACAGTATGTGGTGAAACCAACAGAATTTTGGGATAAGGTTCTCTGATCGGACGAGAGCAAATTCTGTTCATACAAGAATGATGGACGTCTTAAAGTGTGGAGACTGCCAAATACAGAATGGGAAACTAAGAACATAGTAGCTACAGTGAAACATGGTGGCAGTAGTGTGATGGTATGGAGCTGTAAAGCTTCATCTGGCTTTGGGGAACTGGTGTTCATAGATGACATCATGGACAAATGTGAATCCAAGAGGATTCTTGAAAACAATCCTAAAATGAGTGCAGAGAGCAAGGACCATCTGAAATAACTTCTTCAGAGTGAAGAAATACAGTCTTTGCAGTCACTAAGCAACACACATAGACAATGCTCAAACGATTATCAGCAGTAATTCAACGAAAGGGAATGATAACTAAATAGTAGTTGATCTCTATTCGAATACTTATGTCCAGATGCAAAGTAACCGTTTTATTTCTCCTTGTAGTGCAAATTAGTCTCAGTTGTTACTTATGAGTTTATATTTTTAATGGAAGACTCAAGTTTATTTTGTACAAGTTGTATTTACGCATGCTTACTCTGCGCAGCTTTAAAATAATATAAGTAATAAATGTGTTTAAATTCGAATACTTATGTCGGCCTCTGCAGCTGATCGAGTTTTCTGCAAAAATAGCTCTGAGTTTCCCTCCAAGTGATGTGTGAAACATATTTCTGACTTTCAGGGATTTATTAAAATAAGGTGAAATAAATAATTCTTTCTTAAATGCCTTGTACTATTATTAATACCGGGGAGTAAAAAGTATAGAATAAAGTCTGCGAAGTGATATATAACTTAGAAAATCTGTAAGATAACATGCCCTC
Organism: Mantis religiosa; assembly: GCA_030765055.1. Classification (NCBI taxonomy): domain Eukaryota; kingdom Metazoa; phylum Arthropoda; class Insecta; order Mantodea; family Mantidae; genus Mantis; species Mantis religiosa. The sequence goes on along the minus strand of CM060949.1, from coordinate 76,657,811 downwards.
ACAGTACTATGATTACAAGCAAATGGCTTGAGTCATTTCTTTTATTAAATGGCAAAATTTCTCTTTTCTGCCCTCCTTCAGTTCTGGAGGCTCAAAACGTACAAATATCCTTTCAAACCGCAATTTAAATTTATTAGGATCTGAACAAGTGAAAACTCACAATTTCTTCAAATTGAGTTTGTTTGGAATTAAACAATACAGTAGGCTACTTCAGTATGTGGCTTTGAATTGAACAAAATTACAGACAGAAGCTAAACAAGTACGGAAAATGCTTACTTCATTGTATAATCTTCCTGAAGGTAAATTAGTCATGGCACAACTTATAGAAAGACAACGGATTGAAATACTAATTATGATCGAATATGGTGACAGAGGTTTGTGTCCAGATGATCCAGAACGAAGGATCTATTGTAAGCAAGTTTTTGAAAAAAAATTCATTACAACTCGAAGTGTTAAAAGTAAGGCAAAAAGTAAGGTATGGAAGGCTAAAACGACTTACAGAGGCGATAAAGTTCTTGATGTTTTAGTATCAAGGAAGAAAACCCAATCTACTTCCCAATAAATATTGGAAGTCAGGTGGTAAATTACCTTAATCATGAATTTCTATAAAGATGAATTGGTAGAACAGAAAGTACTGAATGGCCGCCAGGATCTTCTGATCTGTACTCTTAGACTTATTCTCCTGGGGATATTTGAAGTAAAGGGTTTTCAAGCACTGATCAGGTGTTCAAGAGTTAAAGTGAAGAACTTTTTGCTGGAAACATTAAATAATGTCAATGACGGACTTTGGTATTGTATGGAGTAAATGGAGGCCATTTAGAGTATTTTTTGAAGTAAATTCATCATGTATTACAACACAGCACCACTAATTGTGTTATGAATGTGTTTTCTTTATTTAAATTTCATATGTGGTAATGCGTCCAATAAATTTAAATTACAGTTCAAAAAAGCATATATCTGTATGTTCCGAGACCTGAGGATCAAAATATAAAAACGGAATGTTGCCATTAAAAAACGTCACGCCACATTCCAATTAGTGTTACATACAGTGCTGTAAGGGTCTAAAAGGAAGGGTTTTACTTACAATCCTATATAGCAAATGGCAGGTCCAGGATGCTAGGTATTGCATCCTGTCCTTTAAACCCGAAGATACAAAATTTTAACCTCACAAGAATCTTCAGTCTCAAAACCCACATCACATCCTACAAAATCCCGAAATGAAATACCTTACCTGCGGTAAAACCCTTAACGGGTGGGCACGCAGCAAAAACCTTCTGGCTTAATACAGCCAGCCAGCACTTCGGTCGGTCGGTAGCAACTGGCAGCGGGACCTAGGAAACAAGGGAAGGTAGAGTTACTTAAAAAGAGGGATAGAAGAAACATCTAAATTCAAACCTAACATTAATAAATGTATTCTAAAATGAATAGCAGCTCTACAGGGCACTCCCTGGATCTTAAAGAGATCAGGAGCGCCTTAGAAATATTTAAATGTATAGTGATATAGTGTAACTATACCTTTAGTGATATGTTGGTTATATGGCTGAACCCTGTCCGACTGGCAAGAGGTGTCTGGACCAGTGCACCCCGCTGACATTCAACTTCGAGAAGCACATTTAAAATAAACTCTTGTGCAAGTTCACGGAGCAATCTCCCAAGTTCATCCAACATAGAGCCCAGCATAAAGTCCACTCTAAGATTCACACACGCGCTAACTCAACCAAGCTTAAATAGGGGTCCTACCCAAAAGCCAAATAAGCAGTTCCCAGGCCAGCCATTATTTTCCTCCCAAATTTTGCACCATCTTGTGCAATCATTGTTTATATCATTGAGAACATATTGAGGCCTGTTACTGGCCACCTGTACATTATTTCCTTTGATCAGCAGGGTGTGTGATTCACCAGTCCAAGGTACGTTTTACCAGTCAACAAAATTTAAGCTTAACCATCAACAAACAGCTTTGCCCAAACTCAAGCACAAGAAATTAATTTTAAATAACAATGATTACAGTAATTTCCATATCTTTCTCATATACGCAACAATAGTGATATGAAAACATGTTGATGTCTTACAGCTTTTCTAAAAAAAAATATCACTTCACAAAGCAAAAACAACAAAGTTACAAGCATTATTCCATACCTTTACTCAACCCGTATAATAATAAGCAAATAACTTTCAGTAACTAACTTAAAATAAACAAGACCTATTTAATTGAATCTTCAATTCTGTTTCATAATCAGCAGTTAGCAATGTTTAAATGTGTAAATAAACAACAAACTTACAAACAAATTCATAAATAGTTAACATTTTTTATTGAAGAATACTTAAAGAAATGCTGAAACAAGAAGTGGTCTATAGTAATGTCACTAGTTGTATATTTGGTGATTGTTGCTGGTATTAGGTTCACGTATTATCATCGCATATGTCGCCAGGGAAATTCACATCCATTCCCATGTGGGCTGTTCATTGCATTCTGCCTCTCGTTCTACCTTTGCATAACAGCATCTGCAACAACATGTCTCTTGGAGACTCCTGAATCGATTCTTATGTATACTACTTTTCCCTGATCAAAATGTTATAGAATGTTTGCATAATAGTTGCCACTTCCAACAGATGCTTGCAAAAACACGTTAGCCACTGTTGTCTGTTTCCCTTCCTGCCGCATAATTCGAAATAATTTTAGATTACTTACTTCATCTTCGTAGAGATGATATTGTTATGAGGATTTTTAAACTGTTCAAAACTAAACTATGCGGCAGGTATGTCATTACAATATTTAAATGAGAGAAATATTCCTATTCTAAGCAGTGTCATCGAGTATATACCTAATGGAAACACGTATTTTATTTACCAGCAAATCTAATGTCATTTTTTAACGTTTAAAAATATTTAAATATTTGGATTACATTTATAAATTATAAGTATTATTACTGTAATTTGATCTGTTTGAATGAAAAACGTACCTACGGTATAATGTTATACAGTAAATATTATACAAATTTTAAACTTCTGTGTTTGGAACGACTACGATATCATGATTACATCAGTCAAAAATAATCAACAGTAACATGTTTATTGTGAAAGGTATATTGTGCATGCCAGGAGGTAGATCAGAATAGAACTATAAACAAACTCGCCAACACAGACACAGAGCAGAGTGTTTATAAGTGAATAAATAATGGCAGTCACTAATGCGTACGTTTCTAAAGCTTTAAATTATATGTTAGAATATTCTCTAAGTGTGATAAAAGGTAATGATATTTACACTTGTAATACAGTCAGCTGTAATTTGTTCGACGTAGCCAAGTGCAGATTGTCCAAGACAATAAATAAATATCCCATCATTGTAGTAAAGATGCGAAAAGCGAGCGGGAAGGCTGAGGCGGTTTCATCTGTGGCCGCATTTGGGAGACCTGGGTTCGATTTTCTACCAAAGTACCTGAACCATGGGTTTCTTTCGGGGATTTTCCCCGGACGCTAGGCGAATTCAAGTAGGTTAATTACGTATCCGAATTTCCTTTCCTCCAGTTCATCTCCTTATTTCATATCATCTCTCATTTGTTCTTTTCTTTCAGCGTAGAAGTATCGGTGGGAGTCTCGGCGTAGTGCGCCGATTTAGAAACACGGCTGGAGAGATGCTAGTTGTGCAAGCTTGCCTGAATTTTTCGTTGCTCTGGAACGGGCCTCTTGACTGTTTCGGAGCCATGGTAGGTGGGATGATGAATGTCCTCAACCCACCTCCGGGGAGTTTCTACCTAGTAAAGTATAGGGACGCTGACCTCTGTAACTCTTTGGAGTTGGACGCACTCTGTCTCCACTCATCTCATTTTCTCGACCGGGGGTACCCCACTTGGGACAGAGGTATAAAAGACTAATCTCGTCGAGATGCCCAACAATCTAATCCAATCCAAAGATAACGAATTAAATAATCTCGTCTTAATTATTCAGAAGAGAACGCCACTTATTGGATCATGTCAAATATTTAACAAATATTTCATTTTAATGGTACTAACAGTATTAAGCATTACAATAATTTTAATTATTATATGGTGTTAGATATTCCGTAAAAACAATTATCTTATTGATATTACAGTAACCTAATAACCTACTCCGAACAAATTCCTACAAGTCTTACCGATCGGGATGGCTCAGGTGGTTTTGTCTGTGGCCAGCATTCGGGTTGGATTCTCTTGGCTGACGTACTTGACCATGGGTTTTTTCAGGGGTATTCCCGGATCGCTAGGCGAATCCTGGGTAGGTTAATTACGTCCCTCGAATTTGCTGTTGCTCCATTTCATCTCTATTATCATTTCATATCATCTCTCATCTGGTGGTCTCTTTCAGGTTAGAAGTGTCGGCGGGTGTCTGGCCGGTGCATGGCAGGATGATATGCTCTGAGGAAAAGCTAACTCCTTCTCCGGTAGGTCGTTTGCCGGTCTCCACTCCTCTACTGGGACCATTTCGAGACCGCCAGTCAGGGACTTTTGGGGCTCGGATAGCCTGCCTGGGACCTTCAGGGCTAGGCTGTTTGGCTCGTTGCCATCCCGCTGTAGGAGAGCGAGTTAGTTGTCCTGGCTTAAGGGAGAAGTTTCTATCCAAGTAAACTGTAGGGCCCTGCCTTCTACAATGTCGTGGCTCCTTGGATCTTCCGCCCTCTGTCTCCTTCGCCTCAACTTTCCTCCCTGGGGTGCCCCCAGTTGGGGGCATAGGAACAGTGGGCCCAGCATGGTGGCTTATGTACCGAACCCCCTCCATAATGAAATCCTAATCCTACAAGTCTTCAGAGACCTTTGTGTTTAGATAATTACTCCATATACACGGGAGTATAGTGTTTTGCTTGTCTAAATGACATCTAGTTCTTGTTTCGTAAAAATCCTGATTTCAGCTGAATGCTCGTGTCAGTGATGTTCTTGTAGTTTATATCAGGTTTACGAAGCCCCTCGTTATTTTAGGAAGTTTGAAGTTCGATGCGCCATTAGAACTAGGAGAATAATCCTGCAGAAGTTTTGGAGTACACAGAGAAAGACCAAAATAAAATGACTTGACAGACGAAGAGAGCTCTTCTGGATTATTTTATCATTGTTTGACAAAAGCTCATGCATTAGAGGAAATCATTTAGAAATCTTCGTATTGATTGGTGCTGATTTGCAGACCTTCTCCGTTGCCCAAATTTGACAAACTTCATTTACTTGTTTACTTATAGCAAGTGTAATATGTATTGTAAGGCTTCTAAAAGTTCGATACCGATATGTTAACAAAACTACAACTTCAGAGGTTACTTCATCCAGAGAAACTCAAAAACGAAAATTTGTTAAATAGCAAATTTGTGATTAAGTCCAGATCTTCCAAGGGCACGCAAAGTTTTCTAACAGAATATCTTCTCCAAACTGCTGGAGAGGTGTCAGTCTTAAAATGCTACGTTTTAAAAAACGGCATTCACAAATATTAAGTACGCATGAATTGACTTTGGTGTGAATATACTATCAGTCTCTTCATTCTCAGTGAATAGTATTGAATATGTAAGGTCTACAAAATACATCGTACACGAAATGTTTTCCCGGGTGGTTGTAAGAAATTTGGAGCAATGTAGAGTAGCTGTGTGCCTCACCAGAATGAATATTCTATCTCATGTAAATATAGTGTAGTTTTGTAACTCTGTGATTGGGACATTTCATATGCACAACGTTCAGAGCAACAGTGGTTCCCATTATTTGGCACATACTTTGCCCGCCTTACCAAAGCAAAAGTACTTGTAGTCAACTAAATGCTAATTTCATTATGTTAAACCTAATTGAAGATGTCTCAAGAATGTAGTGTGTAAACGTTATTCATTATGGATAACGCTATAAATAGCAGTGGACCTTAAATTCTTAGAGCACCCAAAACTTGCAGAGTGCATTTTGAATCTTCATATATACAGTAATTTTTTGCCTCTTCTAACACCGGACACCTAAGTTTAGTTAAAATGAGCTTTTAAAATTTATGCAAACATTTATATCTACTTATACAAAAACTAGCTCTAAGATTACTAGAGGAACAAAAACTTTTAAGACTTTTAAAATATTTTGAAATCAATTTTATGGTACCAGATTGGCTAATAAAACTGCTTTATCCCTTTATTTCCAAAAAATATGGGAATTTTTTATTATTTCAAGCGATATCCAGTAGGTATCGTTGTAAAATTGACTTTAAATATTTTTTCTTAGGGGCTAAAATTCTTCAGGTTTAATTTGTGTAAAAGTAGTATCCAAAACCAGGTCTTTACCTTGTATTACATATATTACCCAAATTTAACAATACTTCACACATAAACACACACACACAACTGCAATATAAAATAAACAAAGTAGCTCAAATAATCTAGCAGAATAACTTGCAATCTTAAAGATAATATGGGAATAACACAAACTGACTTGAAAACAGCAGCAATATATACGGACAGCAAAATGACTGCAGTCATTACCCAATACTAAAAATTATGTCCAGCTGATAGAAGCTGTAAGAGAAAAACTACAACAATTCAATAAAAGAGAATGGATGTTGTAACAGTATTTTTTTAGTAATGTTCGAAGGAATAATAAATATATAAAAATGTATGTAGTTGTGTGATTGGCCGAAGTAGTAGTGGTATCACGTGGTGTGATGGCGTGTCAGTGAATCGGCCAATCACAAAATAAAGTGGGAATCACTATGGGGACAAGAAAATCAATAATCTAGAAAAGTGTTAGAATCTTGTGTCTTGCTGGAGAACGAGGAAGTTGACTTAAGATGTTACGATCATTATAATTGTAAAGAAAAATTAATAAGATTCGAAAAGTGTTATTCAATATTTATAATATAAAAGAGAATCGTAGTTTATATTATATAATTAAATAATATATAACAAAATTGGACTCATCTAAATTTTATTTTCACCAAAAATCCGCGTCCACACCTTAGAAAGATCTCATGACTCTTATTAGATTAAAACTTGACTTGGATATTACAAAGAAGTTGGCGTGATTCTTATTGGAAGAAGGAGAACGAAAATCAAATCCCGTTACAAATGGCGCAGCAACGTGTGGGGCTCGAATAGGATAAAGAAGAGGAGATTAAAGCATCGTGCAGTTCCGTGAGAATTTAAAAGGAAAGAAGAAAGAAGAGAGAAGAAAGAAGAAAACGAGAACTGGTTTAAGTGAGTGAAAAAAAAAATAGTAGTAGTAGTAGATTTATGTTGTTAAGAAATCAGAAAATAGTTAAAAAGATGGCGAGTAGAAAAGAAATAATAGTGGAAGGAGAAGTTACTGATAGTGTAGGAATGAATAGGGAGGATGCAAGATTAAGTATAGATAACGAGTCAATGTTGGAAAGAATAACAAGAATGTTAAGTAATTTAGATTCTAAAATAGAACAAAATGCAAATGATTTAAAATCAGAAATAGGAGATGTTAAATCTGAAATGAGTAATTTAGATTCTAAAATAGAACAAAATGCAAATGATTTAAAATCAGAAATAGGAGATGTTAAATCTGAAATGAGTAATTTAGATTCTAAAATAGAACAAAATGCAAATGATTTAAAATCAGAAATAGGAGATGTTAAATCTGAAATGAGTAATTTAGATTCTAAAATAGAACAAAATGTAAACGATTTAACTAAGAAAATGAATTATTTAGATGTAGGAGTAAGACAGGAACTAGCACAAAATGTGAGTAACTTAGAAATTAATTTATTACAGAAGCTAAAACAGGAATTAAAATCTGAAATTTCACAGGAGATTAGAGAAGGGAGAAAAGAGTGTAGGGATAATATGGAAAGGCTCATGCAGATTATAGAGATTAATAAGGATGAGAATAGAAAGGAAGTCAATGAGTTGAGAGAGATAATTCAGGAAACTAGGTTAGGTCAGGACATTGTGAAACAAGAAATAAGAATGGAATTAAACAAAGAGTTAGAAACATTTAGGATACAACAGGCAGAAATAACACAAAAACAAAGAGAAGAATTAGGAGATAAAGTAGAACAAAGAATCAATGTAATTTGTTCTGAAATGCAATTACAACATGATGAAAGTAAGATACACCAAGAGGAAATAAAGTTACAAATTGATGAGATAAGTAAAGTAAAAGAAGAAGTAATTTTGCAAATTAAAGAGGTAAAAGAACATTTTGAAAAAGAAAAGGATAACTTAGGAAAATTGACACAAGTTGTAATTGCATTACAGGCTAGAAAAGTAAATAACGGGAAAGAAATGTCTAGAATTACAAATATAAACGATTGTGACTTACCAGGTGAATTAAGCAATCATCAGAAGTCTAGTGATGTAGTAAGTGAATGTAGTGATTTTGTGAGTCCAGATAATGATATTAATTATCACAGAAACACACAGAACATGTCCTCACACACACAACTCCACAGTCTAGGTCAAAATGAATGTGTACATTATTCACTAAATGATATTAGTCCACCAAGTTTTGATGAGGAATCAGGTGATAATCCAAAAGTATTTCTTAGGGAATTGGAAGAATATTTCCGTATTAAGAGAATTCCCAATGAATTTCGGATGGTAATAGTAAAACGCTGTTTGAAGAAAAATGCTCTTGAGTGGTTAAGGTTAACTTTGGCTTCACATGAAACATACAGTACTTTCAGAAATCTGTTTATAAATAGATTTTGGGGACCTGAGAGACAAAGAAGAATAAAAGTTGAGTTAGCAACGGGTAGGTTTGAGTTTAAAAAAGGGATTTCTATGACTGAATATTTCTTAAAATTAGCAAACAAAAGTAAGTTGATTAATCCCGAAATTTCTGAGACAGAAATTGTCAACATGCTAATACGTCATTATCCACCACATATCAGAAATCATTTAATTGTGGCTAAGCCTATCGATTTCTCTGATATGATTGAATTATTATCCGAATTTGAAGCACATAACCTCATTAATGATACTACATCCTGTGATGGTAACTATAATAACGTCCATATTGAGCGAGGAAGAAATCGACAGGAATCACAACCTACAAATAATAGGAATAATAGGACGAGTTTAAATTGGGGCGGGGCACCCGTGAGAAATCAAAGATTTGAAGGAAGTGGTTATGATCCTAGACGAACTTATGAATCTGTAATTCCCGGAACAGGAAGTGGAGTTCAAAATAATGTGCAAAGGAATTATAACAATCAGTCGACGAGAATTGGAAGAAATGATCAAATAAACCATGTAAGATTTTATCGAGGAAATAATCAGCGAATAAGTAATTTTAATAGGGGTAGAGGTACTAGTTTATTTAGTGCAAATCAAAGAGATTTTAGGGGTGTGAGATTTGAAAGAAGTAATCAAAATGAAAGAGTCGAAAATACACAAAGCACAGAGAATGATGTGAATATAAACGATAGCACCAACCTAACCAACAATGAAAGTAATAATCAGAGGGAGACGGAAAACTAAAAACCAAATCATTTTGTGCTCTGGAAAGTGGTTCGGTGAGGATGACACAGGGCGAATTGAAAGTTGAAGATAACGGAAATAAGCTCACTCTCTTGCAGAAAAATAAGGAATTAGTTAACCCACCTCAGATAATTATTTACCTATGGGATAAAGAATATACAGCCTTAATTGATACTGGAGCCAGTTCTACTGTGATAAGTGAGGAATTGTTTAAAAATCTGTTAGCTAACTATAAAGTGGAATATTTAAATGTGTGTAACGTTTACTGCAGTACTGCAATTGGGAAGAAAAAGGATAGGATTAAATATCAAGTATTAATTAAGGGGCGAATAGGTGAATGGAATTTCAATTTCATTGCGTTGGTAATTCCACATTTGGCAAGAGATGTAATTGTGGGTAATGATTTATTATATGAATGGCAAAGTGTATTGAATTTCGAAATGCATGAAATGAAGGTTAAGACAGAAAATGATTTATTAGTAATAAAATTATTGGAAGAAGATGGAAGAAAAGAAGAGAATACGGATAATATAAATAATGAAAGGTTTTTTGTGGAAGATATACTTTTGCAAGAAAATGGTAATATTGAATACGAGGAAAATGAAAATTGTGGGAAGAGTTTAATTATTGATGGATTGCAAAATAATGTAACTGACCTTGAAAAGCATTGTTGCCAATTATATACAATACAAGATAAGAACGGCGGAAGCCAAGTGGAGGAAGAAATAGAATTCCAGAGAATATTACAAGTAAAGTTAGAAAACACATACAATTTAGACCAAGCGAGAAAAGAACAGTTGAAATTGTGTATATTAAAGAATAGAAAAGCCTTTAGTTCAAAACCTGGACTGTGTAACAAATACACACACACATTTAAAGTGAATGATACTGCTCCCTATAGACATAAAAGCCGACCTTTACCCATAGCTATTAGACAGCAAGCATCAGAGGTGATAAATAAAATGTTAGAAAATGGAATAATAGAAATTTCTAACTCACCTTACTTACATCCTCTATGTTGGGTTCATAAATCAGATGGCTCATTGCGTATGACAATTGATGCAAGAAAAATTAATTCATTAACCCAACCAGACCATTTTAGGCCTCTTGGAGTGGATGAAGTGCTATCTAAGTTAGAGCGTGGAAAATATTTTTCGAAATTAGATTTGGTGTCCTCATATTGGCAGATTCCCTTGGATGAATCAGTTAGAAAATATACTGCGTTTAATTTTGGAGGGAGAATTTACCAGTTCAAAACATGCGGTTTTGGATTGTCAACAAGTGGAAGTGCATTACTTCGAGCCTTATATAATATTTTTGGAGATACAATTGAGAATTTTGCTATTCAATATATAGACGATTTTCTTATCTTTGATCAAGATTTCGACGAACATATATCTCATCTGAATTACATATTTACAAAATTTTCTGAAAGTGGTATGACTATAAATTTGGATAAATCAAGTTTTATTGCCAAAGAAATTGAATTTTTAGGGTACATAATATCCGAAAAAGGTATGGCACCAAATCCAGATAGAATAAAATCCATTGAATCTATTCCACCACCAAAGAATATTAAACAACTAAGAAGATTTATTGGCATACTACAGTATGAAAGTAAGTTTGTGGTAAATTATGCCAAGGAGCTTAGTCCTTTGAGAGAACTTTTGAAGAAGAATTCAGTCTGGAAGTGGACAGAAAAACACCAACAGTCTTTTCAAAACATTAAAGAGTTATTTAAAAACGCCATTCTTTTGGAAAGACCTATTAGAAACCAACCCTTTAACATCTATTCAGATGCTAGTATCCATGCTTATGCAGCAGTATTAACTCAAACTGATTTGGATGGGAATAATCATGTAATTGCCACTGCTTCAAGAGTTTTGAACCAAAATGAATCTAACACTTGTATTACGGAGTTAGAAATAGGAGCTATATATTTTGCTTTGCAAAAATTTAGGCAATATGTGTACAATACTAAAGTCATTGTATATACTGACCATATTAGTCTATCATTTATAAAAAAATGTAAACTAACTAGCTCTAAAATATCTCGTTACATACATGAAATTACTTCCTATGATATTGAGGTTCGGCACATCTCAGGAAAGAATAATATATTTAGTGATTTGTTGTCGAGACAGAAAATGCATGGAGAAATTCCAGAGACATTGTCACAATCTCAACATGAGATAAAACTTTTCGAGTTAAATTTTACATGCGATAGAAATCTTACTCTAAAATTTAAAAATATCTCGGAAATTCAACAAAATGATTCGAAATTATCTGCATTGTTGCGACAGGCTCCAGCAGTTGAAGATGCTGTGAATTGCACCATAGCCAAGAAAAATGGTGTACTTTATAAATTACATGGAGATGTGATAAAAAAATGGAAGGTTATAGTTCCCAGTAGTTTAGAAGAAAGTGTAATCACTTCATTTCATCACCACCTAGCTCATTCTGGATGCGAGAAAACTTCCATGACCATCAAAGAACAGCTATATATAAAGCACATTGATAGGAAAGTACGGAAATTAATTTCAACGTGTGAACTGTGCCAAAGAGCTAAACCTATAAACATCAAATATGATTTTGAACCTCAGACCATCATCAGAGATAAAAAGAATGAATTAGTTGCGATCGATGCACACGGGGAGATGCCGGCTAGTCAATATAATTGTAAATACATTTTTGTGATGTTTGACATTTTTACTAAATTTGTGAAAATTTACCCCGTTCAAAATATTAAGAGTAAAACATGTGTCAATAAAATTTTAAAGGGGTGGATACCAGAATATGGGCAAATAAAAGCCATACTTTCAGACAACGCCACAGTTCATCGAAGTAAATTGTTTACATCCGAGATGAAGAAAAACAATATCAAAATTTATAATTCTTCGGTTTATTATCCACAAGGAAATCCTTGTGAGAGAGTGATGCGAGACTTAACTTTTTATTTTCGAATACTGTGTCATTCAAATCACCGGTGTTGGTATAAATATTGTACTGTCATAGAAAAGATAATAAATAACACCCCAAACGCTACTACAAGATTCGCTCCAATAGAGCTAATGACTGGAAAACCCCCTGAACCTCTTATAGTAAATGTGCCAACGACTTTTGAGGAGAAAACAAATGTGCTAAATGAGGAAGAGAAATGCGCCGAAGCATTTAAAAGAATACTAGAAAAATCCGAAAAAAGATTAAAGAAAGTACAAAGAAGAAAGGCCAAATGGGATCCTGAAATAAATGATATGGTTTTAGTGAAGACATTTAACATCTCAGATGCTCGACGAAAAGTGTATTGGAGAATGAACTTAATTTATAAAGGTCCGTATATAGTAGTAACCAAATTTGGAGATCACACTTATGAATTGCAAGATTCGAATAATAAGATTGTGGGAAGATATCATAAGACATTAATGAAACCTTTCAAAAGCCTTGACAGTAATTGAAACAATATTGAATATATACTATGTGTGTGTTAAATAATAATAAAAAAAAAAAACATTGTTAAACATCAATATATTGTTGTATTTTAATTAATGTTAATTTATTGTTGTGTTTTATGTTTGTGTAATAATAATGTGAAATTGTTGTTAAATGTTCATTTATTATATTTCATCTAATGTATGTATATTATTATATTTTATGTATGTTGTATTGGTGTTGTGTAATATTGGTGTAAACGAAATTGTTAATTGGGGCTGTTCTTCGAAATATATGGAAACAGATTGTTAATTCCTTTGTTTGGTTATTTTCCATATATTTCGAAGAGGGGCATTTGTAACAGTATTTTTTTAGTAATGTTCGAAGGAATAATAAATATATAAAAATGTATGTAGTTGTGTGATTGGCCGAAGTAGTAGTGGTATCACGTGGTGTGATGACGTGTCAGTGAATCGGCCAATCACAAAATAAAGTGGGAATCACTATGGGGACAAGAAAATCAATAATCTAGAAAAGTGTTAGAATCTTGTGTCTTGCTGGAGAACGAGGAAGTTGACTTAAGATGTTACGATCATTATAATTGTAAAGAAAAATTAATAAGATTCGAAAAGTGTTATTCAATATTTATAATATAAAAGAGAATCGTAGTTTATATTATATAATTAAATAATATATAACAAAATTGGACTCATCTAAATTTTATTTTCACCAAAAATCCGCGTCCACACCTTAGAAAGATCTCATGACTCTTATTAGATTAAAACTTGACTTGGATATTACAAAGAAGTTGGCGTGATTCTTATTGGAAGAAGGAGAACGAAAATAAAATCCCGTTACAATGTTAAGAATAGGATGTGTAAAAGTCCACACAGGAATAGGAGGAAATAAAATTGCAGATAAACTTGCAAAATGAGCAACAGCAAATGATAGCATGGAAAGCTACAGTGCCAAACAGTGCCATCAGGAAACAATGCGAGAAGAAACACTCAAAAAATGAGAAACAGAATGGCAAAACATATCAAAAGGACAAGATACAAATTAATGATTTTCCACAGTAGCAAAACGATTAGAACGAAGCATTAACATATCAACAAACCTCACTAGCATTTTAACAGGATATGGAAGGCTGAAAGCCCATTACAAGAGGTTCAACATAACTGATGATGCTGCATGCACCGGTAACAGAGGAGACGAAACCACATCCTGTATGACTGCATCAAATGGAAAGACCAAAGGAAAAAACTAAGGATGCAAATAAACAACAAAGGAAGGAAGTGGCCAGTATATAAACCAGCACTTTTGGGACAATATGTAAGGGGCTTTAGTGAATATGTCAACACAATGGATCTAGAAAGTGCTGAATAACTAAATAAGTAAATTAATTCTTAAAAACTACAGTGACTGTGTGAACACAATCTGAAAACACAATAATTTCAATACTTCAGTTAATATGAACGATCAATCTGGAAGAAAAGTAAACCAGAAAATGTAATACTACAAATGTAATCGAACATGTGGTTAAATAAAGGATTATAAAAAACACACACACACACGCACGCACGCACGCACACACACACACACATATTTGGCATGCGCGCGTGTGTGTACAAGATACATTACAAGCCCCTGATAATAAGTATCCCTCGATGCATTCAGACAAATGAGTTATCCGCACCAGCAAATGCATGTCCTAATTGCAAATTCAAACTTACAGTCATTGTATTTTTTGGATATATCTATTTGTTTAAGCTACAAAACTACAGAGAACGAGATTTTAATTTTTGATAAAATTACGTATGAATGGTTTTCGTTTCTCTGAAAAATTTATTTTTATTAAATTCTTAATAAATAGTTTATGTCTATATAGGAAATAAATTTAACTGGCCTAACTCTTAACATTAAGAATAATCTATTTCAGCAGCTCAGTCTTAATCTAAATACTTGGTAATCTAGAGCAAATCTATTTTGAGGTATCAGTATGGAGCATCAAGCTAGAAATATAACTAGATAATGATCCTACCTTAACAGCTCCAATGGCTTCTGTTGAATATATGAATAAAATATTGTCCATTCCCTTAATCACATAAATCAATCCCCCATTTCTACATTTTCGATTCTTTGTCGCTGTTTCGAATTCGAACAAGATTGTTGTCATTGCATTCGTTTGCATTTAGTGCATAGATTTCCTGCTTGGAATTTTTCCCTGTTAATTTCAATGACTGTTAGTCATTACAGTTCATATGGAAACTAGTGTCATATATTTAACTTCGTTGAGATTAACCATTATCCATTTACTTTTCCTATGCATATACATGGTAAGCTTAGAGATAGACTTCTGTTCAAAAATTCGAAATTTGAGTTTTACCGAAAATCACCATATGAGGACCATTAACCTCCCAAAGCTCTTTTAGAAATAGATGCGTTCATCCTTGTGTGTAGGGGAGGGAGAAAAGGAGAGGTCGCCACTATTAAAAGAGAAAATTTGATTGATATTCCTATAATTTCGTGTAGAAGTCCATCGTCATTCAGCGCGAATAGATTCACAAAATTTCTCCGTCTCAAATTGTTCTCTACATCGAAAAATTCATTTTGTTAGCCTTATATGACTCTTGTAATATTGATTAAAATGTATTTATGATACTATGTACTTCTCATGCGTTTTATATGATTAATAATTTAATTTAACATAATTTCAACGGAAAATGTGGCATGCATGACAACATGATTGCAATATTACGTATTTTAACTGACATTTGCATGTGCGTTTATAAAGATCATTAAAATGTGACGTCATTTGTGAATTATTTTTCATCGCAATCAATCAAACTACGGTTACCTTATTATTTTTATTTGTAGCACCATGTTATTAGTTAAATGTTTTGTTTTATTTAGTTTATTTTAGTAGTGACCTTTGCATCGGTGGTTTTTGTGTAAGCAGTTATCTTTGTTTTGATACCGAATTTAAGGATTGAAATAAGTAAAGAATCATTATGGATTTCAAAGGAAAGCTGTTTCTTTGTTACAACACGTGCAGGGGCAGTTGAGTCGAACAGCAGTTGGGGTGAATAGTTGTTTTAACAAAAGGAACGTAAGAAACAGTGTCCTTAGCAGAGTTCTAAAGGGTAGCACTTCACTTTCTTTGAACAGGGTATTCTTCAGACCCTTAATAATGGCATGACAAAATAGTCACAAAGGGAATCTTTGGTTGAATAAAGGGCTTTGAGAAAGTGAAAGTCACACACACCCACACGCTGCTGTGGAGATTCAGTTCTCGTCGTGAAGCCGATTAGGGCAGTCTTCTTCTTCTGTCTTGGATGAGGACAGACCAGAAGTGATGAGAGAAGATATTTGTCGATTCATATATACGTGAAGAACGAATTAAGTTTTATCGAGTAATAAGCATTTCACATATAGTAACTCGTAACAGTGATATTGGTAACCCTTGGTCGGCAACTTCGAGTTTAATGTAATAATAAAAGAAGCAGTCATTAAACCAGTTTGAAACGGCCATTAACGTGTCATTAAAAACATCCTTCTCATATATACCCACGCATACCCTGAGAGAAATCTCATTGCTCAACCCTGAGCTACCTATTTTATTGTATCAAACGGTAGCGGAAAGTGGAACTGTGCGCCACCATAACCCTGCTGCTTCAGTTTGTTCATCTCACAAAGTGAAAGATTAGCCCTTGTACCCTTAACTACTTCAAGAATAAATGAGTAATTAAATCACTCGACAAATTTTCTTTTGTGTGCGAGATAAACTGTCCTGGTTTCCAATTAGCCACAGGTGGAATCGTCGTATTGGAGCTTCTAAACCGATAGCATATTGTCACTATTCAGCTTCAGCGTACTAAATAAACCAAAGCGTCAGGCCAAATGTCACACTCACTCGAACTCGCACTTACACACTGCACTAATGGAAACAGTCGCAGTCCAGCCTACACAACCTTTAGTGAGACACTGGAATGACATACGCAGAATTAGAGAATAAGGATGTTGCTATTGTTAATTCACATCAGGTGCTGTGAAAGGAGAGATAGAAATACGCAAGTATTGTGCCTGGTGTTGTCAGCCATGTAAATTACATAAAAAGGGCATTCATACAGCTATGTTATCCACAGGAAGCTCGAGCATGGTTCGTTATTTTGAACAGTGTGCGTCATTTGTTTATTAGCGCGGTAGAACGCTGCTTACAAAAACAGTTTACGTAACAATTGGCTTTATTTACTCAGATGAGAGAATGACGAGCTGCTGTTTGCTTCAGTTTTGCATGCAGTTCACGTTTAAATAAACAAAAATGTATTTTATAGGAAACGTTATTATTGGACCTTATTTGATTACGTCATTCCT
This sequence comes from Mantis religiosa, assembly GCA_030765055.1. Lineage (NCBI taxonomy): Eukaryota > Metazoa > Arthropoda > Insecta > Mantodea > Mantidae > Mantis > Mantis religiosa. The sequence continues at coordinate 76,640,584 of CM060949.1, read as the reverse complement.
GGACTGTATGATGAATTGATTTTGCCACTAAGACATTAAACTGGATTACGGTAAGTTTTCAGAAGCCAGTGAAGTCCATGTTTTTTCGAAGCGTAGTTCTTCCACAGACGACTAATTGATTTAAATTTTTGTCTAAATCGACAGAATTCCATACCCAGACAGCTCGATGATCTATAATATTCGGCATTGAGGGCATTCCAAAGCCAGCATATGACTTTTAATACATTTGGATGAGTAGAGCCAGACTGAAAAATTCAATGCCATCGCCGGGATTTGAACCACGGATCTCCCGCTCTCCGTGCGGTTACTCTAAACAACTGAGCTACTATGGCCAACATGCCGACATGGCATTAAATTCTCCATCTGACACGTATGTTTCCTGATAGAGCACTAGGGATTCTCATATGCTATGAGACACTCGCCTTTTGTGGCGACTTACTATGCTGCAAGTACGTAAGTCTCAGGCTTCATAGTTAAACGAGTATGTTTCAGTTTAGGTAAATTGATGGAAATAATCATTTCTTTCACCTTAGCCATGTGTAGGCTAAGGTTTAGATGAGTAGAGCCAGCCTGAAAAATTCAATGCCATAGCCGTGATTCAGTGGCTTCAGGGATTTGTCATTATATCACGTGTTTTCCATTTTCTTTGATATTCTGGAATGCTCAGTAGAGACAGCTTAGCTTCAAGAGGACAGTTGTAAATTATTTCTTTACAGCGTCTAACAACATAAAAATTTGGGAGATAAGATGTATAACTAGATGTCACGTTTCGAACCGTAGACCCTCATGCCACTGGTCACAACCTGCGTTTTAGCACTAAGCTACGAGAGCAGTTGACGGATTGTGCCTTATATACTTTACAGATATTGGTTCGGTTAATTCCAAGAGTTTTCGGTTTTGTTGCATGGTATCCAACGCCATGTAGTTAATAGCTCAGATACAAGAGAAGCGATACTTGATTTGTGATATTTACACTTTCTTATTCTTCTTTTTCTTCTACCTCACGGCTTTGGATTGCTTAAACCGTTCTGCCCATCTTTTCTTCGGTCTTCCCTGGTTTCTTCTTCCTATAGGTTTATTGTTTAAGGCTATTTTTGGTATTCTGTTGTTATTCATCCTCTGAACATATTGTTTCCATTAATTTCTATTTCTTTCAATAGTATGGTTTATTTCTTCTACTTTTATTTCTGTCCTAATACCCTGACTACGCTTTTTATCAGTTTTGGTATATCCAGCTATTGCTCTTATGAATTTCATTTCTGATGACTGTATTCTCGTACTATCTCTTTTTGTTAGTGTCTGTTTCTGATCCATAGATCAGAAATGTTATTGCCATTGGTTTGTATAGTTTTATTATAGATTCCTTTCTTGCTTTATTTTCTAATGTTATTTTACTGTGCCTGTTATATAGTTAAATTTATTTATTTTCTCTATTATATCAGCTTCCCCTTGGTAGGAGACACTACATCCTAAATACTTAAAGTGTGATTTCTGCTCAATTGTTATGTTATCTAACACTATTTTTGATCTTACTGGATTAGTTCCTTTAAATTCCATGGTTTTGGATTTATTTGCTGATATTTTCATTCCATATTCTGTAGCAATTTTATCTAGATTATACAGCATGTTCTGCAGGCCATCTTCATTTGTGGCCATTATTATTTGATCATCTGCATACAACATAGTTTTCAATTTAGCTCCTGATACATTAATGCCTCCATTGACTTTATTCGACCAAATCCTTACTATTTCGTCGACATACAAATTAAAAAGTGCGGTTGATAAAGGACAACCTTGTCTTATGCCACCATTAACTATTACTGGTTCTCTTTTATTTATTTTTATCTTTGTGTCTATGTACATACTTTTTATAACTTCAATTAGTTGTAAAGGTATGCCTCTATTATTGAAAATTTTCCACAGTATCATTCGTGATACTTTGTCAAAGGCTTTATAATAGTCAATAGTAAGTGCGTCTCTAAATTTTGTTCTCGTCGTTTTTCTATTATTTGTTGAAGAGTAAAAACATTGTCAATGGTGCTTCTACCTTTTCTCAAACCAGTTTGTAGACTTTCTTTCGTCATTTTGGGTTAATATAGCCTTATCAATATTCGAAGTAAGTAAAAGATAAAATAGCTACCACGACAGTAAACATCTATGGACTTGGCTGATTTAGTTTTTGTATCCCCTGGTAACGAAACGCCTGAATGTTACTGACACACTCAAAGTGTACATTTACTTTCTTAATAGTACCCTGTATCCTGCAGCAAACGTCTTAATGATATTTTGGGTGACTACTCCAGTCATGCTCTTATGTCAACAAGAACCGTGGGAAGCCTGTATGAACGATGCTTGCCTTTTTCACTCACCAGAGTTCCAGTTATTTCCAATTAGTTTACCAGTCCTAGAAGTATGTTTCTTTTGGGAGGATTGCGAACACCAAATTCTCTCTGGTATGCCCTTTGAGTAGCTGTAATTGAATTCGTAATCCAGTATTGCTTCACAAGGAAGAGTCATTGATTTAATGTGCACTGTCTGTTCACGTTGACTAGAAAAAAATATCGAAAACAGCTGCCAACTATAGCAATAATGAATAAATCATAAATATCTGCGAATCAAGTGATAGGGAATTGAAACTGCAGAACATTCTGCTTAATTTGGGTTATTGAATGCATTACCAATGGAATAATTAAAATAAGAAATGTGTCAGTTCTGTATAAATAACTCTGTATATACAACTTAATAAAAAAAAGGACAATAAATTTATATTTTCCCTTTCCTTAACTACCAAATCTTTTCCAAGTTCTTTTTAAGAACCTGAGCAAGAAGGATTTTACTTTCTCTCAAGGTCCTTATAATAAATTCAATTGGCTTATATCTCACTATTCAAAACACGGTCACAGAATTTGTACTTAAACGCAGGATCACGCATTGTATTGAAAGAAACGCATTTGATCATAACGAAAACATTCAGAACAAAATTCAAAGTACTGTCGCGAAACCATTGCAGCTATAGCGCGGCTTTACAGAAAGGAACTCATAGTGTGGAGATAAAGACCTTGCCTAAGCAAATAAACATAGCGCGGAGATAAAAGGCATGCCAAAACAGATAAGTGAGGTAAACGGAACATTCTAGTGACATCGTGATTGTCTTACAGAACATTCTATTTCTTATTTGTTCCAGAAATATCTAGTAATATGAGTCGTGTGTATTTAAGGAAGCTGCTATTCGCCAGGGGACAGTAGTAAATAGTTGCAAGGACAGTTGTAAACAGAGGTGGAATGACAATTGTAATTGAAACTGGTGTGTTTGGAAAGTGAGCAGATTGTAATTCTATATGTGACGTAATTCTGGTACGTTAGGATTGAACAGTGTATTTCTATGGAAATAAAGGACATTTGGAATTTTTTCAACTTGGACTTTTAATTCTACGAACCCACAAAGTCACAATCTAGTTCACTGTTTAAGGATACAAATTTATTGTAAAATTAAATTTATAGAAAGTATGTTTTACTCAAACTGTACATTAGCTGTGATATTCCAAAGATATTTTACGAAACCTTTCTCTAATTACTCATCACGAATAGTAACTGCGTTTATTTGTATTCTGTTCAGCAAGAGATAAGATAAGGATGAACATTTTTGAGTATCCAAATTTACAATTCAGTCACTTTTAAATCACATGTAAACATGCATTTTAAAGTGTTGGTCAACTTATTGTGACCTTAAGAACTGAAATTTACATGCCAATGGAATATTTTCGTTATTTTACATTTTTTGAAAATGCCTCTAATGATCTTGACTAAAATACAACATATCAAAGATCTTGTACTACTAATAAATTGCATATTTTGAATTCTGCATAAGCTGCTCATTAGCTCCTATATATTTTGCTTATGTTTGTTTCTAAGTATTATAGAAATAAATCTAATTAATGAAAAGTGAAATATTCATTGAAACGCAGCATTTATATCAAATTTATTTGTTGCAATACTAATCTTGATTAAATATCCCTTGTAAAATATTGTTTTCCCAGCTTCAACTGTCATAGGCATTTATAAAATGTCTAAGAATAAACTTTGTCGTATGTTTCATTGAAAAGTAAAGGTTCTTTTAAAATGGATGAATAGTTGTATTTTGTTTTGTGTATTATGTAGCCAACTACACTGAGCTTAATTTGATGATCTTATTTATAGAATTGATGTGAGTACATAAACATGGATATAACAAAGTTTTCTACTCAATCACTCCAAACCGATCCTTTTTAAAATATATAAAATAAGAAAATTACAAACTGTGAGATTTTGCTGTGTATTGTTAAATAATTTGCTCATGGTTTCTAGGGTAATGGAAGTTTATGTCCAAATTAAGCACCAGTTAAGTTTTTAAAGCTGAGATCACGAACCTACTCGGGTCTGATTTATAAACACTGTAAAGTGTATATATATGCATGTATGCACACAAAAATATGGTAAATATGTTCTAAAACTTTATAAAATGAATACGTATAATATGAAGCTATTAACAGTGAAGCAAGCAATTATATACAAATATAATAATTTGTAGCTTGAAACTTCACTTATCTTATATGAAATTGTGAAAGTTTTCTTATAAATTGATCAGGATCGCGATTTCGTTAAAAAATCTCTCACATCATCAGCCAACATATGTTGTCAAGGTCACGTTCACTAAAGATTTCTGTTTTCACCAGTACTACCAAAATCTTCTTCTTCCTAAGAGGTATTCTACAGCAGTTGTATTAACTATCAATGTTATGTTTCCAAGCCCATTAACCTATACAGGATGTTCCACCTAACTGCGACCTAAAATATCTCGGAAATGAAACAAAAGTATAAAAATTCCAATTGGACAGGAATGTACCTCTGTCAGGGGCTCACACAATAAGAATGTATGCACAATCCATAAAGGTAAACAAATAACGCTTCCAAAACCAAGATGCTTATTTTTAAATGGAACATATATGTATATTCCATCAAAATGAAAATACCAGCTACAATTAATTATAACACACTTGGTCCCGCTTTTCTAAACACATTTACTAGTGGCCTATAACCCTCAGAAACTTGTATTATATCCGGCATGAAAAATGCATCCTCATATCACCAGCTTAAAAACCTCGCATACACAACGTCTCTGGAAACTTGTACATAATGTGCGGGACATCCATCATACTCGAACCACACTGATAGACGCGCTTTCAATCCCACATCCTCCATGAGAAGAAGTAAACTGTGTTGCTGAAATGATACATATCACTGTCCGTTTAATGTTCCCTGATAAAAATATGGACCTAAAATTCGGTATCAATGATTTTCAAATAGGTGGATAGGACGAGGAGGTCCTGTGCGATGGCCAGCTCAGTCACCAGACTTGACCCCATGAGACTTCTTTCTCTGGGACACAGTGAATGATAGACTGTGTTAAGAACCGCCAACGACATTACGGGATATGCAACACCATATTACTGCGACGTGTGCGGCTATATCTGTAGAAACACTGCAATCCGTACAACACTCTCATGTTACCAAATTCCAAAAGTCTATTGACGCAAACGGGGGGCACTTCGAACATCTGTTGAAGTGACAGGATTCCATCGAGCAAGACTCTACAGGTAATTTGTAGGTGCATTTTCCATGCCGGATATAATGCACCACAATGAAGTGTCTGAGGTCTACTAGTTAATTTGATTAGAAAAGCAGAACCAAGTGTGTTATCACTAATTGTAGCTGTGGTTGTCATTTTAGTAGAATAAACATACACATTCCATTTAAAAAAATAAAAAACAACAACTTGGTGTTGGGAGTGTTATTTGGTTACCTTTATGGATTGTGCATACCTTCTCATTGTGTGAGCCCCTGACATAGGTACATTCATGACCAATTGAAGTTTTCATATTTTCTTTCATTTCGGAGATATCTGAAGTCGCAAAGTTAGCTGGAACACCCTGTATAGGTAACATACAAGGGATTATGTGAAGCTGCAATTGGTAGAGAAATCGTGAGTGTGACATGTCTATACTATTTAGCTGTGGTTAAGAAGGCAATTGATGTTACACATTAACCTCATTTTTAAGTGAACTCGAAGAAAAAAGTACCGTTTGTCTCAGCTCTCTCTCCTATTGTCATGAAAAATTATTTAAAAATCATAATTTTTTACAAATAATGTATAATACATGATGTAGGTATATCAGTGTTGGTAAAGTATTAAATTTGAGAAATTACAAGAAGTGCTCAAGAACGTATTTACGGTCGATTTTATTGTCGTTTCGTGCAATCTTGGTATTACTTCATTTTAATACGATCTTGCGCGCAGAAAATTGTGACCTAGGTGAGAGAAATTTTATTACCCTGTGGCAGACAGCTGATCGTTAAGAGTAAGACAGACTAAAGCAGTTGTTAACTTACGATGTTGTAACTTACTGTTCCGGGGAAGAGACTCCATGGAATAGGGTCCTCAGGCACAGCATTTTTTGTTTTCAAGGTATTTTCACTGTAAAACTCTCAGCTCAGTTGACGACTTCACTTGATGAAGACACCTCGTCAGGTCATCCGCCGCTCTTGTGCATCTTTGTGGGCTGAAACCCAAGATGAGGGTGATAGGTTTCTTCGGGTGTAAGAGCCCTAAACTGGCTTTTTCGTAATTAAGTAGGGCTCTTTACAGCAGATTTATCACAGGTAAATGAACCCCAAAGCTGATAAATGAGGCCCCTGAGCAAAATTTATTTTATATTTACAAGAATATAGAAGCATAGTACACAAAGGGAATACAAAAAAAAAATATATTTATTTGTGTCCTAGCAAGCCTATGAACTTGTTACTGCTTTATTAAATTGCAGTTTTATGCAGCCAATTTTAGTAAAGGTGTTTAGATTTTGTTGAGGTATCTAAAGGGAGGATTTATTTGAAATATACCCATGTCTCGAGATAGTTTAGCAATACACCAGCAGTACTTTAATAAGCACGAGAGAGGGAGGGGGAAATGGAGCATATATTTGTGTTGCGGGTTAGTATAAGCCTGCCGTAGGAAGTGATATACAGCCGTGCAGTAATATCGTTAGAACTGCGTCAATATTAGGACTAGACTTGTGCTTCAAGTTTCAAACTTGCAGCAAACGTTCCTTGCTTTATTTTACTGGGCTACAGTCTAACAAGGCACCAAAAATTAGGTGAGCTCGTGTGTTATCGAACATCCTGTGTCACAGCGCTAAACTGTGTTACAGGTCCATGCCGAAGCATAGCAGGCTAACTTTACATTAAATTTGAGAGGATTTAATGTTTAACTCTGCAGTGGTTAGGTAACATATATATTGGACTGTTATTTTTTGGACTCTAGTAATGCTGCACTACAGCTTTTAGTGTAGAGGTGGGGAAAAAGTGTCGCTAATACAGTCACATGTACCAATATTTCCAATACCAATATTATACAAGCTTGTAATGTAAACTAAGCGTGAACGTGGTAGACATTTACTAATTTGACTTTTATTTGCTTATGAATGTTCTGGTAGAATCCGTAATTCAGAATCCGCATTACAGTAATTGTGGAGATTCTTCCCTGACTCTGTTCTGTTGGTCCCTGTTATCTATTCCTCTTTATTGCTCTTCCTTTTCCTAAAATCTCTCTTGTGTGATATTGCACAAATGAAGTAGGTTTGGGGTCCTTAATACAAATGAAGTATAATACGTAATTAAAAGCTTCCAATGGTCTAAAGCTGCATGCCTATTGCTTGTTTTGTGTTGCTGGGTCTTTGTCTCCTGGTAACCAGATTATGACAATGAATAATAGTAATGAGAAGTTCTTTTAAAAATGTGTGTACACAAATGTAAGAATAAACTTATTACAAAACATATTTGTACTTTTTGTTACTTATCACCATCATTATCATCTTCACTCGTGTTTTGGACCATAGTATCTGTCCATCCCTATCAATGAATATCTCTTCATCTCTTCCTCGGTCTTCCTAAGCTTCCTTATCAATGGGAACGTAGACGTCACCGTGTTAGGGAATCTGCGCTTGTTCATCGTCTGTTCAAGTAGTCTCCAGTTTGCTTTATTCTGTTTAATCCTTCTAAGCTAAATATGTTCACTTTTTGTCTTTTTTCTTTATTTGTTTTATGACCTAATAGTTTAACTCTTTTCTGTTGATTAAAATGTTCTTTTCTGTTTTCTGTTTAATGCCCATGCTTCCTTTGAATACAGCAATACAAGGACTGACATTGTCTTATAGAAATTAATTTGCCTATCACTTTTACTTTTCTTTCTGATGTTTCTCATTAATGTGCCGCATATAAGGCTAAGTTTATTTACTCGTAGCTTCTTTATTTTAACTTATTTATTAAAGTCGCTTCGACAGTGAAGTCACTCCCACTAAAAATTTATATAAACATTAAAACATAGCTACATTGTTTTCAGTCACTGAGGTACATAAAGTTTACTTTGTATTTAAACGATAATTTTGCATGCTTTGACAAATGTGACAATTTTCCCGTGGTATTGTTGATAACCAAAACAAACTGAAGGTTTTCATGGAATCCATTCTGAAGTCACAGGTCAGTGTATCTTGGGCAAACAGTGGGCAGATGATCAACGGTGAGAGTAGAATCACACAAAATACATGTAGGTGGAAGTTTACGGGACCAATGCACAGTAGGGTTAACAATAGCTGGTCTCCGCGGGTTAGTACACTAATGGTTGTAGACCGGCTAGGTACTGGACGGACATCATACACTTTGTTGTTGTATATAGTTGTCCAATCTGTCATCCATGGGTGTAGGATAGTTCGTTTGAAATGTAAATAGTCTTTATGTGGAAGCTTAAGCTCTGATAAGTTTGAGGGGCGCTTGGTATTTTCTTTTGCAGCAGTGTCAGCAAGATTATTTTCTGGTATCCTACAATGAGATGGTATCCATGCCAAAATCACTTGTTTGCCTGATGAAATATGGCCATTGTAAAATTCACGAATCTCCCTTACCAAGATGTAGCACGGAGATCGTTGTTGTACAACCATTAAGGCACACGGGAATTCTGTGTATATAATGAATAATTTTAAGTCTCCATTCTTTGATATACAAACCATGGTGAAACGGATAGCAAGAAGTTCACTGAATAAAATGGTGAAAATGTGTGGTAGACTATACCTCATGGTATGGTCAGAAGCAAGCACCGCATAGCCTTTATTGCTTACATACCAGGAACCATCGGTCCAAGTTGGCCAAAAATTGGGATATGTGTCATACAGTTCTCTGAAAAGCGTGATAAGAAGAGACTTTTGGGTATCAACATTCGCATATTTTTTCAGTGGTGCTGAAGTCAGGTTATTTGAGTCTCCATAATATAACATTCATATTGAAGGCACGGGAAATTAGAGAGGGGATAGTTAGAATAAATACTTCAAGTAATATAACGATTCTTTAGGAGAAAGTTATGATAGGAAACTTTTGGGGTGAGCATTATCCTGGTGTGATAGAATTTGGTCTGGAGAAAAGCCTTGGTAATACCAAGGGGGTGTCGTAAAATTTTAATTATCACCCTTTAAAAATGTTATATAGAGTGTATGTATATATGTGCTTTTAGTTCTTCCCTAAGTATTCACCATTCAGATTAACACATTTTTCGCATCGTTTCTTGACGTTCCGAATACCTTCATTGTAGAAGTCCGCAGAATTCGCTTTAAACCACTCTTCCGCTTCATTAATGACGTCATTTGTGTTGTCAGATCGGCGACCACTCAACGGATTCTTCATTTCCGGGAACAAGAAAAGGTCACTTGGTGCGAGATCGGGCGAATAAGACGGATGCTATAAGGTCTCAAACCAACATTCCCTTGTTTTGTCAACTAAAACTTGATATGAATGAGCTGCTGCATTGTCAGTCAGAACACGAACCCTTTGGCGAGCACACCGCGTCGTTTATTAATCAGAGTGCTCGTAATTTGTCCAGAAGATTGCAGGCAAGATAATCTGTAAGGACAACTCTACGACAGTTCCAGAAAACTGAAAGCATGACCTTCCCAGCTGATTTTTTGTAGCTTTGCCTTTTTGGGAGGGGGGAATCGGCATATTTATATTCATTGCACGTGGGTTTTGTTTGTGGATCATACTGATAGATCCAGGTTTCATCCATGGCTACCAGGTGATCAAAAAGATCATCTCCATCCTGTTCCAAGAGCAGGCCGTGGAAAGCGGTAGCAAACGTGCAATCCGTTAAGCAGACTCCTTAGACATGTGCTGCTCGTCATGAATAACTTTCCGCACAGTACCGTAAACAAGATGTGTCTCATTATGATCATTTGGATCGTCTGTCTTCCAGGATTAAACATTCCATTTTCTTCACTGTCACAGCATCGACTGCCATTAACGATCTAATAGCTCTTGGCTCATCTGTCAGGTACATGAGGCCAGTTAATTCCTTTTGCACCTCACAATAGTGTCATACGATGGGCAATCATTACCATCAACAGCCGTCAATTCATCATGGATTTCCCGGGTAGATTTGCTCTTCAAATGCAGGAACTCGATATCACTAACAGCCACAATTTTCTCCATCTTACACCTAAGTAATTTCTGGCACTCACTGTAAAAATACAAAAGGACTCAATCACTGAAACTCCAACATTGTGTCCTGAGGGATCAATGATGACACTGAAAAATTTTCATCACTGTAGCATTATAACTACCGGGTGATAATTCAAACTTTGCGACAATTTCTCGTATAATTATTAATATATAACATTTTACGTCGGATAAGAGGGTGGTGCTTCATGTGCTGCTACTTTTAGCCCCTCTGTAGAACTAGTATGGAATGCCCCAAGTGCAGTCCTTAGGGCCGAGGTTTCAGCAGCGACGAGCATTTTTAACACTTGATAGTTTGGCGGAGTTATAAAAAATAGAACTGTAATCTAACTTGGAGAGGATGGTCTTTCTGTAGGTGCGAAGTAGAAAACTGAGATCAGCTCCCCATTCTTTGGCAGATAAAGCTATTAAAGGATTGAGCCTCCGAAAACAATTAGCTTTAAGAAGCTTAAGACCGTGTCGTGTTACCAAGTCAACTTGCAATCAAAGTGCATGCACAGTATACGAACGGCATTTACCACTGCGAGTGGGTTGTTGTTAAAGCACCGTATAAGGTTTTGGCTAGAAATTTTCGATCTATAGAAAACAACAGTTTGACATTTTAGGAGTAAAAGTAAGACCACTGTTTTGTCTCTAATTTTGAAGGTGTTTTGACGTTTTAGTAGCTTCTATGTAGTAGCAGTATATGCTCAAGTCATCAGTAAACAGCAGTGCTTTAGCTGGAGATTAAGAACATGACAATACTGTGTTACTAGCTACTAAAGGTAGCGTTAGGCTTAATACTGAGCCCTGTGGTATATCATTGTCGAGGACAACACTTTGTGACAAAATACCATTGGTTCTCACACGCATCCTTCATCTTGAAGGAGTTAGCAATAAATCCTTGAATTTATTGTTAACTTCCTTACTAACAAAAAATATATATTAACAGTAACATATTAAATTTAAAGAAGAGTTTACTTTAACCTTAAAATGAAATTAATATGAGAAATAATGGTACTATTCACATTCAACTTACTATATTATTAAATAATCCAATTTCCATTGACAAATTTAAAGACGGAAGTGCTGCTATATTTCGATTGAGATTGGAAACATCTGATATTTTTTATTTTTTCCAAAATGCATACGTTGAGGTTAAAATTCCAGATATTTAATGTACAAGTCAATACCATGTAATAATTGAATTTTCTGCGAAGCCTGTGAAGTTCTCTTAATTCCGAAGAAGCTGGTATATTTTCGCATAACAGGTAGACAAGCCATTAGAGGCCCGCCTCGGTGGCGTGGGGGTAGCATGTCTGCCTCACGTTCAAGAGGTCCCGAGTTCGAATCACGGCAAGGGTGAGTTATCTGGATAAGGTTTTTTCCGGGGTTTTCCCTTATCCTGAAAGACGAATGTCGGGTAACTCTAAGCTCTATGGACCCCGGGCTCATTTGAGCATCATTTCACCCATTTCATTCATCGTCCGATATGACTTAACGTTGTAAGACGTAAATTACACAAAAAAGCATTAGAGACAAACACATCACATTAAAGGGTTTAAATCTGTTTAGATTAAAACCTTCATTTTAAATAAAATGCTCTCTGACTATCCGCTATTGTTGATTTAAATGTTGTGTACCTATTCATTTACTTTAATGTTGATTTTTCAATTCTTTTTGTGATGTCCTGTAAAGAATATGGAATTTTCAGGCCTGAATAATACTGTTGCAGCTGACTATTGATTCTTGTACCTTATTCATTTAGCACCTGTGTTGAAATGTATGATGAAACTGTTTTTGCAAATGCATGTTTCGATTAAAATGCAATTGTAAAAGTGAACTTTTGTAAGACTAATTTCTAGCAGCTACATTACATAAGTAAACCACAGTGGATAAACAAAGGCGTATGAATCTAATATTATAATTGTTATAAATCCAGGTGATATACGGAAACTATTAACATTTATTTCAAATCTATACAGAACTCCCTATGCGACATCCTGTCACAGTCTTCACGTTATCAACATTTAAGTAACTAAATATTATCAGTACAATGGTCTGCTGCCTGAAGTATAACTAGACAAATGCAGAGAGTCTAAATGCAGAGTAAGTTAAAATAAAACCTAAAATTATATCAAAACATAGGCGATCTGCCTCTCCTTAAAACTGGTTAGTTCAACCAGTTGAAATTTGTGTATAGTAATGATAATGATAATGATAATACCATATGTATTAGTCACCAAAGAGAAATGCAAAATAAACTATCAAGAAATTCATAACAGTTCAACGCCTATTCTATGGTAGTCATTGATGTCCGTTTCCTCCACTAGAAGCCGCCATACAAACCTAGGTCAGGAACTGATTCAATTAGAGTGACTCCACACGTGAAATTCGATAACCACCAATACATCCAGCGACGAACTTAGTGAAAAAGACGTCATGGAAGCTGGGAAAGCTTCCGGGTCGCATTCATGACCGGCAGTGTGGTTCGATTCCATTACTCTTGAAACCTGACCACAAAAATCATAAAACGAACCGATCCAGGCGGTGCAGAAAGATAACGCGGGTTCCATCCTCGTTCTGTCTTGAGTATTTCATGGTTTCCCCGTGTAACTTGTAATGCTGGGTTACTTGTTGCCATAGCACTTCCTTTTCACCCCTGTCCTACTCCTTCAGGTGGTCATGTTATATCGCTGTTAGAGTATATTATGCAGGAGAATATAATGGTAATTAATGACTTGAAGCTTTCCCGGCGTTGATTATTGATGATAGTTTCTCGGGCTAACAGCCAGGTCAGATTAGGGTAACTACCCAAGCTTTCAGCGACTAACTCTGCCGCCATCCTCAGGGGAACTGAATCTCGGCAGCAGCAGCAGCAGCAGCACAGAGGTGTCGTTGAAGGTGAACCCTGCTCCATGGAACAGGGGCCTTCGACTTATTGCCATCCCGGGACAGTGTCCCTTACTGGCATTTTAAGAAGGATGAATAACAGATGGTGGTTTGATGGCTGGTTTTTGTTCTGATGAATTGGGTTTTAAAGAGAAGGGATGAAATTCAATATGAGAGTGATAGGTTTATGATGTGCCTAGAGAGGTTCTGGGGTGTTTGTAGGTAGCCCCGGGGTCTATATCATATTCCCCGAGACCCCTGATGAGTTGATTGAAACTAGAAGGTAGGTCAGAGTAGAACTTATGTGAGAGTTTTTGGATGTAGGTGGTGAGCTTGGGAAATGAAAGATCTTGGTGTATGTTGTTATTTGGGATGTACCACTCAGCACCTGTAGCAATTCTTAAATATCGGTTTTGCAGGACCTGGAGTTTATATAAATTTGAGGGGGCTGCAGCACCCCATACCTGACATGCATAAGTTATCGCCGGCCTCAGTATTTGTTGGTAAATGAGGATCTTGTTCCTGAGACTCATTGGTGACTTTTTATTGTATAACTGAATCTGGGCTACTGGTGTTGCGATATTTATACCTGACGTGCGGCCGATAAGGACCGCCTACTTTTTTCCCATTGGCCGAGCTCCGGCCGATGGAGAAACGTGCGGAACCAATCAGGTGATTGCCGATGCTTCTTTGTACTGTGGAGGAGAGATATGCTGAATGACTGATGTCCATGCTTTGCTGATTTGAAGGCCTTCTTCCCTGTTGAAGTTGTTTTTATTCGCTTTAATGTATAGGGCTTCTTTCACCACTCTATCGTAGTACCTAGACGACTTTTCAAGTATTTTTGTAGAGTCGAATTTGATTTTATGATTTGTATTATATCTGTGCTCAGCCACTGGGATACCCAGAAAAATCTGCAGTGGCTGAGCACAGATATAATACAAATCATAAAATCAAATTCGACTCTACAAAAATACTTGAAAAGTCGTCTAGGTACTACGATAGAGTGGTGAAAGAAGCCCTATACATTAAAGCGAATAAAAACAACTTCAACAGGGAAGAAGGCCTTCAAATCAGCAAAGCATGGACATCAGTCATTCAGCATATCTCTCCTCCACAGTACAAAGAAGCATCGGCAATCACCTGATTGGTTCCGCACGTTTCTCCATCGGCCGGAGCTCGGCCAATGGGAAAAAAGTAGGCGGTCCTTATCGGCCGCACGTCAGGTATAAATATCGCAACACCAGTAGCCCAATTTTCTACCACGAGACACCCGCACACGCAGGACGCCGCCGCCATCAGACCTGCAACGCCGCCTCCCTTCCCGGCCATGAGCTGTTGACGGCCATGGCCCTTCTGTATCACCTCAATGCAGTTCCCACGGGGACTCAACGATTTCTACAGCCAAGTATACAACGATCACCACTGTCCACAGGTCGTAGTCAGGGTCTCCTGGATCATGGCTGCTACCTGACCACCACAAGCGGGTTTTCCGCACAAGATAGTATCTGCCCACGAACAGCCGGGTTGCTTAGGCGGTACCGGCCAACAAAGTCACCTCAACAGTCCCAAATAAATTAGCACCACAGGTCCCAATAAATAGAAACACCGCAGAACAACACCCCTCCCACGCCCCATCCTTCTTCCTACCCAAATACCCAATCTACCCTGTTGTTGGTTTTTATCCTATACCTTTATTCCCGTTTTCCCAAAAAAAAAAAAAAAAAAAAGCCCAGATTCAGTTCCCCTGAGGATGGCGGCAGAGTTAGTCGCTGAAAGCTTGGGTAGTTACCCTAATCTGACCTGGCTGTTAGCCCGAGAAACTATCATCAATATAATGGTAGCTTGTTTTTTAATTTACGTCTTCCAATATTCAGTCATATCGGATGGTTAATAAAATGCGTGGAATGATACTCAAATGAGACCAGGGTCCAAGGAGCGTAGTGCTATCCGACATTTTTATTTTAAGGATAAGGGAAAACCCTGGGAGAAACCCTACCCAGATAACTCACCCTGACCGAGATTCGAACTCGGGACCTCTTGAACGTGGGGCAGACACGCTACCATCTACGCTAGCGAGGCAAGCGCTGTAATGTCAATTTATTTTAATTTTGGTCATGCAAATGGAATGGAATGTTAAAGGCATCGCATAGCGATATGATGTTTAGAAATCGAACCATTGTTTTATTACCTATAACATTCATATGCCTGATATGAAATATATAAATCTTTAAGGAAAGTTTATTTCGATTAACAAAAAGTGGCGAGAAGATTAATTTCTTAAGATAAGTTTGTAGATGAATGAGTACACTATGGCAGGAAAAGCAACCGATCATGGTTTTACATAATCACTGAAGATGTGAGAACTGAATGGATGAAATGGAAATTTGAGGTGTTAATGAGGTGTTGAGGTGTTAACGAAATTAATTTTGTTATTAAATGCTTCTAAAATAAGTATAAGGACCACCAGTAAAATTTAAAATTCAGTATCACTGAAAAAAAACGTAAATTAAAACTCATGAAAATCATATAAGCACATCAGCTGTAATAATTACATTTTTCTAAACATAAAGAAAGTTTCCTGCTGATTAATTTAGCTGTCGCTCAAAATCTCATTGGTAATGATAGCGGGAAGTGCATTACAAGTTGGGAGATTGGAAACTTCTAGGTGCTTTTCTTGGGGCTAGTCAGCATGAAAGTACTCCGTTCCTGTAGGGTGTGGGTGCGTCTCATGTAACATAAGTTCCAAAGAGAAATAAACACCGCGACTATCCAATTACTAATTTATTCACTGTTATAATGTTTGATATTCATTCCTATAATGTTTGATGTCACCGATCGCCTTTTTATGTTGAAACCGCCACCAGCCAGTGCCGAGCGCGTGCGCAGGAAAGAAAGAGACAGAGTGGTGTACGGGGAGGAAAGAACGATACAGTGACTCTCAGAGCTAGACGCTCGCCGAGAGAGAGAAAGAGACAGAGAAGTCTGGATAGCCCCGTCTTTCTGTCGCTGCGTCGCGATTGTTTTCGAACGATCGACTGCATTCTAGAGCAATGACTTTACGTATAGAAACCGGCAAAATGATAGAGCGGGGTCAATTGTCAGTTGTTAATTGCAGCTGAGTTGTGTGAATTTTGCGAGGGTTATTGAAATGTACTGCAGATATTTCTTTTGTTTACGTGTATTGAAGCAACGAAACGACCTTGGAGAGTGCTGTTTGTGAACGTTACGTCATTTTACTGCTGCCAGGCTTGTACAAAGTTACTGTTCACTGCAATAAAGAGAATTTTAAATTTTTACAAACAAGACTTTTAATTCTACCACCCCACGAGGTTACAACATTAAGAACGGATAATACTTTTAGGTTCTGGCTGAAAGGGTCGGTTTCATCTTAAAATCTTTGTCAAATTTCCTTCATTTCAGCTTTGAGCAATATATTCTTAACTGAGTAAGACTAATCATGTAACTTTCCACAATCGACCATATATTAAGTTAATAGCAAATAACTCATCTATGGATATAACAAAAACATTTTGTAATTCATATTCAGTGTTTCCATTATATGCATTTGTTGGATTAAAACTCTGTACTAGTATAGCTACGATGCTCAATCAATAATTTGATTATGATATTATACTGTAATAACTCAGATTAATTAAATTATCACATTATGTTATGCGTACAAGCCTCACAGGGCCATTATATTTTTATCAACGGTAATTTAGTAGATCGAACATAACAAAATAAGAATCATTACTTATGTTTTCGCGCTCCCACAAAATAATGCAACATCGAGTTTATATAATATTCCTTGAATTCCTGTGACATTGATCATAGAATAACAACACAATCAAATATAAGGTTTCTTTATGAGTTTCTTGTGCTTCCTTAGTATTGTCCAGTAACGCAAATAAGGTCCCTGAAAGGAATGTGCTCCCTTACAAAGTGGGACAAGGACAGCGAACGTGTGTGACACTCTGTACACTAAAACCGATAAGATTCATTCACAAAAGTAGAAGCCGTCAAAAGATTTTTGAATGGTCTGTAACTGTACTGACATGGAGTGTCATAAACCTATCCAGGGAGGGTGTGCGAACCTTCTACAATCCCCCTGCGTCTCAAGTCTCGGACACTTTCTCTCCTGTGGAGGACAGTAGTTTTGCTTGCGTGGCTTACTGAGAGTAAAAAAAAATTATATTGACGTATTTCTTCCCAATTATGTTTAATCCATAAACAATAACGGAGTACTCCAACTAGCGACAAAGTGATGTCATTAACTGCATTAAGGAATAATGATGGTTCAAACCTCGATATCTGTGCCTGTTAACAGTGATTTTAGATATTTCCTCGGCATTATAATTAAACGTTATATAAATGTTTTAGGCGTGCAAAGAAATGCTGGACGTTGAACAAGTACAGTATAAGAATTAAAATTGTATAGAATGCTAAGTAAAACAAATGTTAATATTTTTAAGGAGACTGAAATGCCATAGGGAAAATTAGTAAAGCAAAATAAGGCGCTATAAATTCTGGTTAAAGAACCACATTGAATGAATGGTAGCTGTAGTTAGTTGACTATAACATTTTTTCTACACAATGTTACGTCAAATTTCCCCCTGTGCTATTTATAGCTTGAACAGTGGTTTTGCACAGTGCTTTTTGGATATGTTTATTTATTTTGATTATTTTTCGTTTATTTTTTGTTTATTTATGTTATGTCCTAAAAGTAGTAGTTGATCATTTGTCTGTGGCATAAGTAGTGTTGTCTAAATATCTTCAAAATAAGAAAACAAAATATTATAGGGTAAGTGCGACTTAAGTTTATAAGTTATAGAGGTAGATCTTCAAATTAGACAACGCAAAGTACCTCCCTAGTTTATCAAAAAATATAAATTCCCCTGGAACCCCAAGATAAAAGCTTAGATATAAATAGTAATGTTATAAACAGATTTGGAAGAGACATATTTTATTCTCTCTCTTTCTCACAGTCATGTTTTCGGAACTAATGAAACCAATCAACTCGTGACCTTTTCACACACGTTTACTTTTTGTATACAGGACCATGTTGTAACTTGATGGTGAATAATTCATGCTTGGCTAGCTTTCCCCTTCCCACTTACACAACTTTTTCAGCACATCAGTTGATGTTGTGATGGAAATTGCTAACGTAACAATTGCCACGCCGATTTTTGAAATACACCATCTGTTCATAAACAACATTTGTGTACATCGTTTTCCTGTTACAATGGACGATATAGGTGCTTTTAATTTGCATACATTTGGTAACAAATGTCCATAGCGCGCTTTGAAGTTTATTTACATGAACAAAAATGATCCCGGAGGTGAAATGACGATGCTTTTGTAGCTGTAGATCAACTTCGGCTGCCAGGTGTATAATATTTAATATGAAAATATAGAAATCTTTACTTCAAAGCTCTTTACATGGTGGGTATGACATTCTGTAATATTTCTTCTACAATAATTAACCAGTCTAATTCTACTTCCTGTAGGTACGGCCTAACTTTGATGGCACTTTTACATATTAGCTTAAATGTAATAGAAAAATACATTAAGCTAAAAAGCAATATAGTTTTTAAAACTCGAATTAGGTGCAGTGGCTATGAAATTCCATGCTTCTTGCAGAACTGTGATTGAACCGAATAGCTTTTTATTAATTTTAGTCTTTGGAATTTCTATTTGAATTTTAAAACCAATAATATATAATAGTTCGGATGCAGTTAATGCCAACAAAATTGTACTTTACTTATACTGTGCACTTTAACGATATCAACAAATTTGTGTAGTAGGATTACATCTAATTTCTTAAACTTCTTACATCCACGGATTAGGCTAAAAGACTAAAAGATAGTCCTTCCTTTCGTAGGGCATCCAGTGCCCCTCTTTTCTCTAGGATTCAACGAGGGCTGCTCAATAATGGAATGATCACAATTTTTTTGACAACGTACCTTTACTCATCCTCATAATTTTGATGGACCTTCTCAAAATGGTCTCCCCTGAATGCGATGCACTTCTCCCAGCGTTTCTGCCAGTCTTCAAAGACATGCTGGAAACCATTTTTGAGAGATCTTTCAAAATCGCCTCCGCAGCCTTCACCGGTGCTTCTGATGATGGATAATACTTCCCACGAAGGCGTTTCTTCAAGTTAGGGAATAGAAAAAAGTCACATGTGGGCTAAATCCAGACTAAAGGGAGGGTGTGGGATGCACTTGACGTTGATTTTTGCAAGATATTCAGCAACATTGACAATATGCGGACGGGCACTATCGTGGTGCAGCAGCCAGCCTGTTTCATGGAATTGTGGTCTTTTGCGCCTGGTATCGACTTGCAATGTTTTCAGGACATCTCTGTAGTATTGTCCAGCTACTGGTTTGTGTGTGCAGGTACAAATGCTGATAAACCATTCCATGAATATCAAAGAACGAGATGACCATAACTTTTCCAGAAGAACCAACCACTTTTGCATTTTTGGGGGTTGGTGATGGAGATTTCCACACTGAGCTTTGCTGTTTGCTCTCTGGATCAAAATGATATAGCCAAGTTTCATCAGCAGTAATTACGTATGAAATAAACTCCGGATCTTCCTCTAACATCAACTATAACTGCATGATACCTCCGTTGCAGCGGTAGGTGATACTGAGCATGTCTGAATTTGCCTGGTTCTCACAGGCGGGAACAAGGTGTACCAACAATGAAACCACTACGGCGTGTTTGTTTCACATTAAGCTAAAAGAATATAATAAGTTTGAATTTTAGTGCGCAAAATTATGTCCGTAAAAAATTATGATCATTCTTTATTGAACGGCCCTCGTAATTAAGAAGAAGAAAAATGTGAGACTAGTGTCACTTCTCAATAATCTCCCTCTAGCCGTAAATATTTTTCATAACGTCGACGCTATGATCCGATGACTGCATCGAACGTTTCTTTATGAGTGTGTTTTGAACACTGGAAAATCGCTGAGGACGACAGGTGTATCTGCCACCACGGAGAGTGTCTTTCATAGTAGGAAGGAGCCAAAAGTCGCTAGGAGCCAGTTCAAGTGAGTAGGAAGCGTGAGTAATCACTCAAATTTTTTGTCACGAAGAAACTCCTGTGTCGCAGAGCACAAGTCCAACCTTTCCCGCCCGTTTTTCGCGCAATGCTGGGAGGAGATTATTTTGCAAAACATCTTGGTGTGATGCAGCTGTCACAGTAGTGCCCTTTGGAATGCAATGAGTAAAGATTACACCACTGCTGTCCCAGAAGATGGCCACCATCATTTTTGCAGCACTGGCTCTCACCCGAAATTTGTTGGTGGCGCTGACTGGCGCTTTGTTTCAGGATTGAAAAGGGGCACTCTCGTCACATCCATTGCCACAATAGATTGAAAGAAAGTTCCAATCATGCCATCATCACGCGTCAACATCAGCTGACAATTTGCCACGCGCGCAGCCTTGTGATCATCCGTCAGCATTCGTGGCACCCACCTGGAAGACACTTTCCACATTTTTAGATCTTCATGCACGATTGTGTGAACAGATCCCACGAAAATGTCATTTTTGGAGGTGATGTATGTAATCAATCGGCGATCCTCCAAAACAGCGTTCTCCACTCGCTGGATTATGTCGTCAGACCGGCTGGTGCGAGGCCGTGGCTGTCTTGGTTTGTTGTCATACGATGTTCTGCCTTCATTAAACTGACGCAGCCAGGAGCGCACATTAGACAAATCCATGGTACCATCACCCCATGCCTCTCAACTGGCGATGAATTTCAATAATTGTTACACCATGAAAATGCAGAAAACGAATGATTTGCACTCTCTTCTTGCAATGGAAAACCTCGCCGTTTTAAGCACCAAAAACAGTCCTAACTCTCGTCACTACCACTAGAGGTCTACGCACTGTACAGTGCTGCCATCTGTCACGCATTCGCAAAGTGTCCATGTGTATTTTTAAAAAAGCCAGAAGTTTCTATCTGGTCCCAGTCCTGAGAAAAATAGGTGTTATAACTTGAACGCACTCCTATATACGATTTGTGGTGATTCCATTTTCCATTCCGCCGATATGTTCTTTTCAATTTTGTTTAATTTGTTAAACTTTACCAATTATACAAGAGGCGCCATATTTGAAGAAGTCTTCAGAGGCTTCAAAACATGGATTGTGTTTGTTTTACAAATAGATTTCGTACTTTAAACTAATTTCTTAGTGTCATTTTATATGGGTCCATTCCTTTAAATTCTGGGAGCCTCAATATTTGCAACTCCTATTAAATCTGGATGACAACCCTTTGCCCGGAATGCAATACTTCCTCTGTTTACTGTAGATAAATATAAGCAGAGAAAGAACCATTTATGAGAACCTAATATTCACAAAATGTATCAAAACCATTCTCAAAAACTGAAATGATTAAAATCCGCGCTAACAGACGCAAGGAGGTATTTGTAACCATAGTGGCAAAGTAATAAACGTCACAATAACTTCAGTTAAGAGAGAACGCTGCCTACATCGTTGCACCTTCTCTCCTTTAGTTGAACATTACATACCAAAGAGTTATAAGTTTATAACTAAGTGGTATATTAATGGACAGATGCAGTAAACAAATTGAAAAGGCGCAACAGAAGTATCATGTTGTGTTGATAAGTTCTAGCAGTGGAGTTATTGCTGAAAATGGAATATTCTTACAATAACGTTCAGTCTACTGTACCTCGACACCAACAATGAAGAATGACGTAAATGATGAGCTCTACATTTTCTACATAATGTCGCTAATTGTTTATTTGAAAGTGTGTGTTTGCTAAGAAATTTTAGTACTGTTCTCTTATACAATTGCAATGTAAGTATCGTTTCAGCCTTGCGGAACCACCCTTTTTGAAACAGCTCTGTTAACAAACAAATGATAAGAAAGAAAAGTTCTTATTAAATGTTGGTCTAGGGTTAATATGCTCATCAGTGAACCAGAGGTCGTGGGTGGAAAGTCATCTGTCTATGGAATTTTTAGGGCATAAAGGTACTCAGCATGGCTTCCTTCGGAAGGGAAGTACAGCCGGTGGTCTAGCGTAGAGATTTACGGCACGTTAAAAAAAACCTGAAACCTGATAAAGGGGTAACCGAGCGGGACCTTACGCACCCAATATATAAGTAAATGGGGCACTGAGAACCAAAACAGTTAAAGAGCATTCATGAATAATAATAAAATTTACTGCATTATTTGCGAATTCCTCGATGAATATTATTCAAATAAATATGAAGGTGAGTATCGGAAGATCAAACCTTAAAGGAGTAATTACGTTAATTAATTAAAAGAAATTATATTGACATATATCTCCGTAATTATTACAGATAGCAATAAACGTGAGTGCCATAAACTGAATGACGTCAGACGCCTGGCCACTCCCAGTTGGTTAGCTTCAGGTCACGTTTGCGACTGTCTAGTCGTTTTATTAGTGTCAATTTGTCATTACCTACCTGTAGCACATAAAGTTGTATTTCACCTAAAAGGATAATATCAAGAGTTTACCGCAAATAGAGATTACCATGAGCAGCGTAATTAAAATCTAAATATGAAATAAATATCAAACTTTTTGTTTCAAGGTGAGAAATGAACATTTTCATGAAATTCATCTCCATTGGAAGTACCTACTTGTTAGCTATATTTTCTTTAATTAAAGGTAGTCACAACATTTTTATTAAAATTACTAAAATAACTTGAGGTTTACAGAACTTAAAACGTACACTTCTTGATATGTATTGTCCTATGTTCTGAATGAGTTTATATGATTTTATTCAGCTGTTAAAGCTGGGGGCGAATGCTTAAAGCGGATAATTTGTTCCTTCTTACAGCACTAATTATTTCCGAGGTATTTGATGCCCTTGGTTGTTTGCTGTTGGTATCAAATTCTTAGTGAGTAATGCTCCTCTGGTCCTTCCGGGTCCCATCAGATCACAACAGATCTCAAGTAACAAGGAAGCTTCAATTCATCTTTCAGTCTTTGTAACCCCGTAATCTTTTTTATGGTAGACCCAAGCAAATAAATGGTATTATTGTGCTGCTTGAGTAGTTATAGTCCCGCTGCTGGAATGGTTACCATGTTTTTACTTTAACAGGAACCTCTCAGATAACGCTCTGATTATTCTTGAAAGAGTGAGAGGGGTACTGACGCGCCCCTCGTTCGTGTGCTAAGCACCAATGAACGCATCACTTCAGCCAAGGGAGTTCGCAGGAATCGCAAATGACAGATATATAATTATTTAGAGCCAAATGAAAAATTCAATGCTATGGCCGGGATTTGAACCACGGATCTACTGGCTTCCGTCCAGTTGCTCTACCCCTTGAGCTACAATGGTCAACGTGTCTTCCTGACATTAAATTCTCCAATTGACTCATAATATTTCCCGGTAGACCGCTTAGGGTTCTCATATTTGAGACAACCACTTGTGGCGATTTACTATTGTGAGTACTTAATTACCAGGATTTTTATTGCTGATTATTTTAATGTAATTTTACATTGAGGAATTAATCCTTAAAGAATTAATCCATTTAAATACATTACTCCGGTACATGGGTGATTTTTAATTAATTAGAGCCAACTGAAAAATTCAAAGCCATGGCCGGGATTTGAACCACGGATCTACTGGTTTCCGTCCAGTTCGTCTACCCCTTGAGCTACCATGGTCAACGTGCCTTCCTGATATTAAATTCTCCATTTGGTGTAGTCCCGCTGCTTGAACGGTTACCATGGATTAATCTTCGATAATATATACCTCTCAGATAGCGCATTGATTACTCCACGTGGAGTGAACATCTATCTGTCACTTGTGATTTCTGCGAATATCATAGTCTGAAGTGATGCGTTCATTGTTGCTTAGCAAACGAACGGGAGGCGCGTCAGTACCCCTCTCACACTTACAGGAATAATCAGTGCGTTATCTGAGAGGTTTCTGTTAACAAAGATAAATCCATGGTAACCGTTCTAGCAGCAAGACTATAACCGTTCCAGCAGCGGGACTATACCATAAATTTATCTTTGGGAATAAATACCTCTCAGATAACGCACTGATTATGCACATGTACAAAGCATCCCGTTGTGATTCCTACGCATTCCATTGGCTAAGTGATGCGTTCGTTGGTGCTAAGCACAGATCTGAGAACTGCGGCAGTTCTCATCTCGCTCTTACAAGAATAATCAGTGCGTTATCTGATAGGTTTCTATTAACTATGATAAGCCATGGTAACGCCTTTAGAAGCAGGATAATAGGTTGGAGACCTGCGTCATTCTTACTTACGGAAGCCAGGCACTGACAAAGGGACAAACGAACAAAATACAATTGTGCCAATGTAAAATGGAGTGTTGGGCATCAAAATTAGTGATAAGGTAAGGACAGTTGTTTGAAAGGAAGAGCGGAATAGAAGTGTCGGCAAGCAGAATAAAACAAACCAGATGTTGCTGGGGAGAACACGTAGCAAGGATGAACCAGATCAGATAGGCCTACGCCGCAACAATGTCGGAGCCGCGGATCAGAAAAGGGAGCAGAGGACGCCCGAGGCTGAAGCAGTTCCTATGAGATAGGAACAAATAATGATGATGATGATGATGATGATGATAAACCCACACGGACAGTTAAGCTATAGGTAAGAATCATATTTATATATAAATAATACACCAATGTTTGTCTTACACAAATGTCTTTCTCAATCCATTGTTTTTTAACATTCTTGGATATCCAGTTTCACACACTTTAACTTGACCGGAAAATTCACCCATTGTTTGACTTAGTCTGAGGCAATCTAAGGATCCGGACCATCGACACCGAGTTCTTTCATAGAACTTGTGTACGTGATTGTAACAGAAGACTGCAGGATTTGGCCAGCACCTTTGGAAACCTGAGTGAGCATAATCTATCTTAACCATGGAGAAAGGGAAAGCAACATGGAATTAGGACCAAAATTCGAAAAGTTGAACATTTATCGTAAGTGGGGATAAGAACCAGACAATGTAAAATTAATATTTGATCACGTGATTTTTCAAACTTCAAAAAAGATACCTAGAGCGGGGGTGGGGAGAATTCAAGCGATGGATGAATGTAGGTTTTTCTTGTAAGTACACTCCGGTCCTGTCATCTATACGAGACGGACGCATATTTGGTGTCGTCTAACGAATCCGCGTCCTCGCCATGAACCAAGAAAAGTATAATATTTAACAGTCGTGCCTACGAGAATTAGTGACTTTATGTATGTATGTATGTATGTATGTATGTATGTATGTATGTATGTATGTATGTATGTATGTATGTATGTATGTATGTATGTATGTATGTATGTATGTATGTATGTATGTATGTATGTATGTATGTATGTATGTATGTATGTATGTATGTATGTATGTATGTATGTATGTATGTATGTATGTATGTATGTATGTATGTATGTATGTATGTATGTATGTATGTATGTATGTATGTATGTATGTATGTATGTATGTATGTATGTATGTATGTATGTATGTATGTATGTATGTATGTATGTATGTATGTATGTATGTATGTATGTATGTATGTATGTATGTATGTATGTATGTATGTATGTATGTATGTATGTATGTATGTATGTATGTATGTATGTATGTATGTATGTATGTATGTATGTATGTATGTATGTATGTATGTATGTATGTATGTATATATATATATATAATTCGAGGTGTGTTCTTCACTGAACCCACAAGAGTCAGGACACACCCACTCCCTGAAGCTCAGATGAGAGTACTCATGCACGAGCTACATCATAGGTTACCTCAAACCTGTTCCAATCTCCGTATTCTTAATCTCCGCTCGCCACCAATCCTTAATTGTGAGGCGTTGAGCAGAAGGGAGAGTCTGACGTAGTTTGCTACGGGCCGGACCAGTTCATGGCACAATATTTCTGAAGGTAATAGGTTTCCATTGGACAAGGAACACAAGAGACAGAAAAATGGAAATACATGTCACCAGAGGCAGACTGAAGGTGTATTCAGACAAGGGGTAGTAGTTTCTAACTTCAAAGTGAGTGGAAAGTACAAAGACTAGAACATAGTGCAAAAGTTGATGTGGATAATATTGATAAGTTTAGATAAATTAAAATAGACTATAATCTAAGAAAAACGTTATATAATAAGGAATAGACATTAATATAATCATACTGCACAGAAACAAGCTTACAGGGATTAGCTCATCCTATAAACAGCGCCGAACTCAACCTACAGGCAGGTAGGAGGACCTTGGCCCTCAAAGGGAAACTAGAGCTCTTTTTATCTTTTCTTTTATGTAATGCCAGGCTCTACTATAAACATAATTTCGTTATATTTTATTTTATTGTAATTGTGTAAAGATGGAGGTGTGTTCTTTCCTTAATACTAAAAGCTTATAGTTCTATTTTTGTCTTTCCTATCTCTGTAGTTTCAGCTAAGAAAATCTATCTGTTCCTTTAAAAATGAGCAATATTTCTTTTAATTATATTATTTTAGAAATTTATCTCCTACCTCTAGAGTTTAAACTGCAAGTACCTTTTACACCTGAGGGTTTATATTTCGAGACTGCATAAAAGGCAGCTTCGTCTCCTCTATTGCTACTTACACATGGGGCTTGTTACAAAATTCACATTGTCTGTAGTTGTTTCCTAAATCTCAAAATTCCGGGTAAAGTCCAGTTATTTGTTTATTTCCTATCCACTGAGTTTCAGCACCTATGTCTTCAGGAAGCAAGCACGATATTTTCTGTTCTTCATTCCTTTGAGTATTTGCGTGTTTTATTTAAACCATTTCCTTTTAATGGGAATGACTAATCCACTCAGGGAATTTCTTTCAACTGTAGTAAAGGATTCCATTAATTACTCAGCAGATTCTTTTTTTGTATGGTACCTGTTATTTCTCTGACCTTATAGTGCCTTATATTGAGGCAACCTTAAAGAGTAATCTTGTATAACTTTGCTAGTCAATCCAAGTCCAAATTGTATGTTATTTACCTGGTAGTTTACAGTTATTTCAAGTCTTTTTATCAGAGAAAATATTTTTGCCATTTTTTGACTTCGGCTTGGAATACTGTGTTATTGTAACCAAAAACATGTATTTTGATAACCTCTCCTGGATTCCGCTATATCAATGCTCCATTTTAAATCCATTTGATCACCAGATTTTGCACATAACAGGACAGTGATATTTGTAGCTCCATTCTAACACAATCTAAATGGTTTGTCCAGCATAATTTGTGTAAAAGTCTTTAGTTTGATATAGTCGACATGAAAAATGCAATGCCATGGCCGGGATTTGAACCACGGATCTACTGGTTTCCGTCCAGTCGATCTTACGCATTGAGCAACCATGGCCAATTTGCCGTCATGACATTATATTCTCAATTAACCTAAATAATAAGAGTTAAATGATGAAGCCTGGGTCCCAAGTACTTAAAATAGTAAGTCGCCACAAACGGTGTATCTCGGATGCGGGAGCCCCTAGGGGTTTACCGGGGAAGTATACGAGTCAATTGGCCATTATAGCTCACTGGGTAAGCGACTGCACGGAAGCCAGTAGCTCCGTGGTTCAAATCCCGGCCTGGCATTACATTTTTCATGTCGACTCTATCAATCCAAAATCTTAGCCTATATATGGCTAGTGTGAAGAAATGATTAATTTCCATCAAATAACTTAAATAATAAGAGTTAAATAATGAAGCCTGCATTTCAAGTACTTACAATAGTAAGTCGCCACAAATGGTGTATATCGGATGCTAGAGCCCCTAGTGGTTTACCGGGGAAATAAATGAATAAATTGGAGAACTTAATGTCATGACGGCAAATTGGTCATTGTAGCTCAATGGGTAAGAGCAACTGGACGAAAACCAGTAGATCCGTAGTTCAAATCCTGGCCGTGGCATTGAATTTTTCATGTCGACTTTATCAATCCAAAATTTTAGCCTGTATATGGCTAGTGTGAAGAAATGACTAGTTTTCATCAATTAACTTAAAAGTCATTAATGCTTTCATAATGAATATTTGAATAGCCTTTATCTCAATTGTAGTATTTGATTTCTCATACTGAATAAGAACAGCTCAAGAAATGCAACTTCCTAAGCTAGAGTACTCAGAAAAACATTCAGCCGCTTCTTTGGTATCTGGCATTAGGCATGATGAGCTATTATATCTTTGGATAATTTTGAATTCGTATATTAAACAGCCAACAATACTAGTTTTTTCTCCTTCTTTTACTGTACAGGAGCTACAAGTAAATGTTATTATTAATCCCTCGATGTAGGTAAGCAAAACCTGGTGCAAATGGAACACAACCACCTGCAGTCAAAATTAAGATGTAATTATACAGAGTTTTAGACCACAAGGAAGTTATTAAATAGGCAGTTAATTCAAAGTGCACTTCAGCGTTATAAGCGAGGCCGCAGAGTTTATTACAAACTGCTTGAGCTAACCTCGCGGTATCACTACCCACTCCATGCCACATCTCCATTCTGCTTTTGTACTGTTCATATGGCATACGAGAGTTGATTAGCAAAAGAGAAACTTTTGGTTGTATGAAGATCGGATGAACAAAGCATATATTTTGCAGGTAATTTAAGTATATTGTTTAAAACTCATTTCACAGGTACCAAATAGCATCAACCCACTAAACAACTCATTTTGCTTATTAGTAAAAGTTTGGAGAAAATTTAAAAGCCACTGAGGGAATTAACAATCAATTAACTTTAACTCACATACCATTTTCTTTAATATCATTCTATTCTACTGCGGACCTGTATTGATCAAATATAGCGTGAAAAGCTGTAGTGTGCAGAAAATACAAGATCAGCAAGGTCTATTACAGGTACAGGAATTTATGGATGATTGTTGAAGTGTCCTGTG
This sequence comes from Mantis religiosa, assembly GCA_030765055.1. Taxonomy (NCBI): domain Eukaryota; kingdom Metazoa; phylum Arthropoda; class Insecta; order Mantodea; family Mantidae; genus Mantis; species Mantis religiosa. The sequence continues at coordinate 76,611,246 of CM060949.1, read as the reverse complement.
CAATAAAAGGAATGTAATATATCACTGTATTTGGATTAATGTATTGTTATCTCTATAAACGAATGATTGTAATATATTCTTGGAGTAGTAATTGCATAAATATAATGTGAAGTAGTAATAAAGTGCGATTCATATTGTAACGGGGAGCGCTGAAACACCCTGTGAGCAGCTGGCAACGGAAGACAGGGGAGGCTCGGTTAGCCACGCCTTTCCCTCGTTTGTCTTATAGTGGTGACAGCCAGCGGTCGGAAAGAAACATAACTGTGCGTCTGTTTTCCTTCCACCTGGTTCTCGATCCTTCTGTTACCAGAACAATCGTGTAAACACCAGAAACCGGCGATATTCCTATAAAGAGGGTTACAGACAGACAGTGTGAGTCAGTTGTTGAGTTGGTTTTGGTGTAGTCAGTCAGTTGTTGGTTTGAGTTGGTCAATCAGTTGGTTAGTGAATGAGGACAGTTCTTGGTGTAAGAAGAGTTAGTCAGTGACGTGTTAATGAACGAAAGGATTGTGAATGAGAAGACTGTGCGTGCATCGGAGTTTATGTAATCGCGAGTACAAGTGAAGTTGTAACGGACGAACTGGTAAATTGTAACTGTGTGCAGCAAGTAATTTTGTGTAATTGGCAAGTGTTAAACTGTAAGTCGGTAGAAATAAAGAACAGTTTTGAGTGGTGAAATTGGACTTTTCATTTCACGAACCCACAAAGTCACAATATAAACCTGAACCATTTCAACACACCATAATATTTGAACCATTTTTTGGAAAATATAAAAAAAAAAAATAGGAGATTGCGTTACACTATTCACATCTCAGAGAAAATGTTGGAAGTGTCCTCCACCAGCATCTGTAGATTTTTGCGCTCGTCGCGCCATGTTCTCTGAAGTTTTACGGAGATGATATCGAATTGAGGGAACGTTATTTTGCAGCAAGATGGGGAAACGTACCATACATTTAATGACACCGTGAAACTGGTAACCAGTTTCTCTGATAATCGAATAACCTCAAAAGGTCTGTGGTGCCCCAGATCCCCTGACCTAACCTCACCGGATTTCTTCTTGTGGGAGCATCTAAAAAATAGTGTACAGTAATAGGCCACGGACAATTGATGTTCTCAAGCAATCCATTGGCACGGAGTACAAACATGTATAGATGCTGATGGAGGACTCTTCCAACATTTTCTCTAAGATGTAAATAGTGTAATGTAATTTCCCAATTGTGTATTATATTCTCCTAAAGTTGCACGTGTGTCCATTGGTTCAAAAGTTATGGCCTACTGAAATGGTTCAGGTTTATATGGATCATACTGTATTGGTTCAATAATACATTTTATATACCAACGGAAGTGGCACCGCAGTAGTGCATGGGCTCGCATTTGATATGTTCCGGGTTCGATTCCCGTCAGTCGTCATTCTCACCTTGGGTTTATCATAGTTTACCCTGGCCAGTGAGCGAATACATTGGTGAATTCTGATCTGTCATTACTCCTTTTCCATTATTTCCCTTGCTTTCTGTTTCCTTCTTACTTTTCATGCGTGTTTCTAGATTCGCGGTTTATGCCGGTGCAGGCTAGAATGATATGAATGCTTGCTTAGTGAAAAATTTATCCTCCATGGACTAAGAGGGCTGCTCGATAAATAGGTTGATCGTTGTTCTCTCTAGGTAGCTCCAGAATTACGAATTTATTTGAGCCTGCATCTGTTCTGGAATTACGCGTGTCTTTGTAGTCTGTTACCTCCTGTAGTCTAATTGCCTGACTTTTACTTAAGCTTAACTTTATTCTAATTTAAAGACATCAGAAACATTCTTGTCATTAGTAGCAAAAAGGGAACAAGAAAAGAAAACAATCAACAAATTTAGCGTATATATTTTAAAGTCTTTTCTTGTAAAAATAAAAAACTCTCTGTAAGAAGGAAAGGTCGGAATGATGGAGTTCAGTTTTAGATAGGTTTTACTGTATTTTTATTAGACAATGGGAAAGTTCATTTCAGGATATCAAATGGAACTGAATAATGCATGATCTGTGAATAAGGGATGAAGGTTAGAGAACGTGTGAAGCTCAGACTCTGCTCTGCATAGTAAATTTTAATATTGTAGCAATTATGGTCGTCATGTTCCAGTATCAAAATATGTGCCCTCCACTGATTTGCGAGGCATGCAGTCACCATCCGAGTTTGACCTCACCTTCCAGAAAATACGTGCAGTGTGATCCATATAAACCTGAACCATTTCAATAGGCAATAACTTTTGAACCAATAAAAGGATACACATACAACTTTGGCAGAGTATAACAAACAATTGGGAGATTGCATTACACTGTTCACATCTCAAAGAAAGTGTTGGAAGTGTCCTCCACCAGCATCTATACATGTTTGCACTCGTCTCACCATATTCTCGGAAGTTTTACGGAGAGTATCCTCGCCACTTATTTCGGTTCGAATGGATTCCTTGAGAACATCAATTGTTCGTAGCATATTCTTGTACACTCTATTTTTAGATACTCCTACAAGAAAAATCCGGTGAGGTTAGTTCAGGGGATCTAGGGAGCCACGGACCATTTGAGATTATTCGTTTATCAAAGAAACTGGTTACAAGTTCCATGGTGTCATTAGATGTATGGCACGTTGTTCCATCTTGCTGGTAGTAAGCTTCTCTCAAATCGATATCATCCAACTGTTCCGCAAATGTATTGAAGATACCAATACAACTTCAGTGTCTACAGTCGTATCAAAGAAAATGGGATCAACGATCCTGGAAGCTGACACCGCGCACAATACTCCAACCTTTTCATCATGCAATGGGGTTTCGTGGATCACTTGAGGGTTTACAGCAGCCCAATATCTGGTGTTTTCTGTGTTTATGCATCCTGACAGCTGAAACCTTGCCTCATATGTCAACCACGTTAAGGAGACAATATCTGGACTTGGAATAAGAAGCCATCGGCAGTAACTATTTCGTTAATTACAATCTGCTTCTTTCAGTTGCACCATATGCACCTTGTTAGGTCGTAATCCCGATTTCTTCGCAGCTCTTTGACATGTTCCATATGTATACCCTGATTCCTGGCTCAATCCGCGCAACGATTTGTTTGGAGAATTTAATAGCCTTCTACGAACATCTATAACAGTATCTACATTCAATGGCGGTCTATGTTTGCCACTCTCACTAATGAGTACCTAACCAGTTGTTTATGAGCGATAAAATTGTTGCCTTTGTCGGAACATCGCGTATAGATGTATTTTTTATTTTGAAAAGTGCAGAGCGATGCGCAGTGGTATCTGGACGAGTCCACCTCAGAACGGTTGCAACTGGAGGGGAGGGCAAGTCAGTTGCGTACCAGTTGCGAGCAACTAAACACGTGCAAAGCTACTCGGTAACACTACAGCTTGTTTCAAAATGTGCTTGTCTCCTGGTTCCAAGAGAGCATTTATAAATGACGCCTCCTAGCAGCACATTAGGAAATAAAGTGCTACATTTAAAAACACGAGAAGTAATAACCAATATCCATAGATTTATAAAAAAGGAACAATGGTCTGGTTCAGCTATAAAAATCTGGGGAAGGGTATCTGAGGCAACAGTTGTGTCTGAAAGCAGTTTAGGTGAGTTATTAAGGAAAGAAAAGCCATTGGTGCTAGTGCAACAACGTCCTTCTCTATGCTCAATAAACAAAGATCAAGAACATGCACAAAATCTAATTTGGATGTTTTAATTCAGAAGTAGTTAGGCGAACTGTGAAAAATTTTTAAAGCATAGAAAAACAAAGATCAACTTTGAAGAAAGTGCTTATGAAGCTAAAAATTTGACTGATTTCCAAGGCAGTTTTTGAACATTAAGAAGAGTTCTTTTGAAGCTAGGATTGTTTGAAGAAAAAAAAGACACTAAGCGTGACAGACAAATTTTAATCTAACATCGCACTATACTTGCAAAAAGGCTTAAGTATTTACGAAATATTCGTAGATATCGAAGTGAAGTTTATATAGTTTATATGGATGAAACGTATAAATACAGCGCATACTGGAACATATGCCTGGAGTGACTCTGGGACTCTGCAGCGATATTGAAAGGCCGAGAGTTGTTTATCATGCCTGCTGGAGGAGAACAGGGTTTTGTTACAAATGCCTACGTACTATTTAAGATCCAGCAAAAGCGTGGAGATTCCTACCAAAGTAAGAATTACAACATAGTTTATAACAGCTGCAAAACTGGCTCCGAGAATGAAATTTGTTTTTAGACACCTTATGCACCGCCCTCCCCTCTCGTAATCTTACGCGTGGGACGCATTGCGGCGATAGGTGCACTATCCCCACCACAGTTGCTACTCATCCCTACCGCGCAGGATTCCTGTCAAGATAAAATAATACATCTATACATTAGATTCTCTTCGAGATTCTCGTTGTGCTGTTACTAAGGAATTTGTCTTCCAATATGTTTTCAAAATGTAAACACGCTGAGTAGTACATGTTGCTGTTATGATTCCACCTTTAAGACTGTCAGCTGTCAATAATTGTTAGTGTTGTAAATTCTCCCGGAGTCACGGACATCATTAAAACAAATTTGTACATTGTACGAGTTTGAAACTGAAATTATGGCCTATTGAAGTAGTTCAAGATTTTATGGAACGTACTGTGCTAAGCGATAACCTTTCAAGCCTGTTGGGAACAAAAATGCTGGTCCAATCTAGTTGTATTTTAGTCTATAAATTAGATATTTTTATAGGCGACTTGAACAAGTATTTTAAGAAAATGTAAATGCTGGTTTTGAATTTGCTCATATATTACTGCATATAGAACTGGATGAAACCTTCAAACTGTCTCTTTAACATCAGTGAGTTAAATACCTGGCCCTTTGTCTCATATAATACTTTCAAAGATAAAATGCATTGAGCAAGTCCTCAAACAAAAACAAGTTTTATCCATTTGGAAATAACTCCCCTTTGCTCACAGAGATTTTTCAACAAAGACGTTTTCATAAAGTCTCTTAGGTGCTGTTTTACTTTGTTCTGGAATAAGTGGTGTGCAAAACGTAAGTGTCAGGGCAGTGTCAGTGAATAAAGAAAAATACTGCCGCAAGCAGCCCTTGGCTTTGTGAAAACAAAGGAAGTCTCTAACAAAGACAGATAGTAATTAACAACGCAGTTCCTCAGCTGGAATACAAAATATTCCAGAAGAATATATATAATACATGCTACTTGCCAGCTTCATGCATTTTTCCAGTTTTTATACCTTTTGTTTACGTGCGAAAAAGAGGATAGAGTAGCATTCATTTACCTTTGAACTTGGGGCCTTCTGTTTTTCTTTCTCTTCATGCATTACTAAGCTTCAATGTCAGAGGTCAAAACCCTGACATTGATGTTATGCACCCTTGCTAACCTTGATTAGCTAGTCTTCTTATCTAAAACATAGATAATCTTAACTGTGTGTGTGGTGTTTAACGCCCGTTTTTATTACATACGGCACCGCAGGCGGTGACACAGATGATACATGAAATGAAGATGGAGCACCGGCATGATGAAGTGCTGAATGTGAGGATCTACTCCCATTAGTCCTGGACCCGTAGGACCAGAACCCGGGCCTCTCGGGTTCGTTTTACCGTAGGACAGTACCTATTTTATAAACTGCCCCCCCCCCCGCTGCTCACGGCAGACGGGACGGAAGTAGATACGTCTCTTACGCGCCGGTTCTTAATGAACCAGCTACCAAGACACCTTGGTAGGGCCGCCGGTGATCTAGCACACCAACTACTAGCTATGCAGGCTAGCACCCGGGACTTATGAGGCAACCCTCTACCCCCTCCGGGCGGCCGGAGCCTAGCCGGAGGTACCCAATTTCCCGTGGGCGGGAACACACTGCACCCTCGAGTCCAACCCAATCCAAACAGCTCCCAAAGGGAGGGGCTCGAATGTTCGGCCCGAGGTTCCTCTAGTAACGTCAGAGGCACCAAGAGTGCTAAGGGTCCGCAGCGCCCGCACCTTGGCAGCTGAAAGGGACGAATCCCTTCCCCTACATGAGGGAAATAGTAGACCCCGCAAAAACCCGTCATAGTACTATCTTCTCCACCAAAAATCTCACATGACGTCACCCAGGATCGGACCCAAACTGCCTTGGTGCAAGACAAGGGGTCGAACCGCTCGGCCACGGCGCGGCCGATAATCTTAGCGTGTTTTAAATAAGTAATAAATGAATTCTATTGAGATTTCTTACAAGCACGTAATACAATTTAGTTCAGATCAGTTCAAGCATTTAGTTATATTGGAATTAAAATCATCCAAATGCTTACCCGTTAAATCTCGTTAAACCTTCAAATGACACATCCACTATTTCAAAAATTATTTAAGATGTCATACTGAAATGTTAGATGATGATGATGATGATGATGATGATGATGATGATGATGATATAAGGGCGCTCAACTACGGCGATCATCAGCACCGTTTAGAAAATTAGTCATGGCAAAAGACAGGTATAAAACCTATTAAAAATACACGTACATAAAAAAATCTATCAAAACCTACTAAAAATTTCGTTCACCTATTGCCCCTTTTTTCACCTTTCCACCAACACGAGTCTCCACGCACGGCCTACACGTGGGTGGGCCTGTTGACCGTCTCCCTCAACCACGAAGAGGAGCCCACACAAGGGATACTGTTGGCTCGGGATCCCGGGTGCGCCAAACCCGTACCTACCAAAGTAGGCCCCTGGGGGGGGGGGTGAAATGTTAGAGAATTATATATGTGTGTGTATATATAAGGATATTTGCCCGCCTCGGTATCGTAGATGGTAGCATGTCTGCCTCACGTTCAAGAGGTCCCAAGTTCGAATCTCGGTCAGCGTGAGTTACCTAGATAAGGATTTTTTCGGGGTTTACCCTTATCCTTAAAGACGAATGTCAGGTAGCTCTAAGCTCCACGGACCCCGGATTCATTTGAGCATCATATAACCAATTTCATTCATCGTTCGTCATGACTTAGCGTTGGGGGACGTAAATTACAAAAAAAAAAAAAAAAAAAAAAAATGGAAAAAATGGATACCTTCTAATTTAAATGGTCCACATTTTTTATTATAAAGGCTAGAGGACTACTTTCTTAATTACATCAATTTTTATTAAAGTGTATACAAAATTAATTTAAATAAACAGCAAACAACGCTATTTATTCTTAACTATATCACAATAAAATATATTGGTTAGTTTATCATACTATAATTTAATTTGTCTCTCTCCAATAGCATAATTTGTGACAGAAAAAGTGAATCATAGAAACATTTTCCAAGCAAAAATACCGAACCTTAAGTGCTATTAAAGCGTTTATATATATACATACATATATATATATATGGTATCCACTCATTTCAAGTTTATGGTGTTATAAAACAAATAAAAACATATTTTTATGTTAAACATAGAGCAGAACAATCTTTATTAATCCCTTAAGACGTATAGATATTATAAACATACATATTTTACTTGCTATAGCTATGATCAAATAAAACAGCGAATGTGCACAGAAAGGAAATATCAGGATTAACGGGGCTATTAAGCCCGGCCCTGGGGCTATTACCGCTCACAGTACTTTTGCATTTTAATTAAATGCATTCAATAAAGGCATACATTTATCATCAGCATTGTCATCCTTATTAGTACTTTAATGTAAACCAGCTGCCCCAAAAATTCTTCATTTCCAAATGCAAAATTTTCAAAATCATCGATTGTCATGTAAAGTGACAAGTGTAAAGATTGTCATTGATGTTATGCACCCTTGCTAACCTTGATTAGCTAGTCTTCTTATCTAAAACATAGATAATCTTAACTGTGTGTGTGGTGTTTAACGCCCGTTTTTATTACATAGCGCACCGCAGGCGGTGACACAGATGATACATGAAATGAAGATGGAGCACCGGCATGATGAAGTGCTGAATGTGAGGATCTACTCCCATTAGTCCTGGACCCGTAGGACCAGAACCCGGGCCTCTCGGGTTCGTTTTACCGTAGGACAGTACCTATTTTATAAACTGCCCCCCCCCCCCGCTGCTCACGGCAGACGGGACGGAAGTAGATACGTCTCTTACGCGCCGGTTCTTAATGAACCAGCTACCAAGACACCTTGGTAGGGCCGCCGGTGATCTAGCACACCAACTACTAGCTATGCAGGCTAGCACCCGGGACTTATGAGGCAACCCTCTACCCCCTCCGGGCGGCCGGAGCCTAGCCGGAGGTACCCAATTTCCCGTGGGCGGGAACACACTGCACCCTCGAGTCCAACCCAATCCAAACAGCTCCCAAAGGGAGGGGCTCGAATGTTCGGCCCGAGGTTCCTCTAGTAACGTCAGAGGCACCAAGAGTGCTAAGGGTCCGCAGCGCCCGCACCTTGGCAGCTGAAAGGGACGAATCCCTTCCCCTACATGAGGGAAATAGTAGACCCCGCAAAAACCCGTCATAGTACTATCTTCTCCACCAAAAATCTCACATGACGTCACCCAGGATCGGACCCAAACTGCCTTGGTGCAAGACAAGGGGTCGAACCGCTCGGCCACGGCGCGGCCGATAATCTTAGCGTGTTTTAAATAAGTAATAAATGAATTCTATTGAGATTTCTTACAAGCACGTAATACAATTTAGTTCAGATCAGTTCAAGCATTTAGTTATATTGGAATTAAAATCATCCAAATGCTTACCCGTTAAATCTCGTTAAACCTTCAAATGACACATCCACTATTTCAAAAATTATTTAAGATGTCATACTGAAATGTTAGATGATGATGATGATGATGATGATATATAAGGGCGCTCAACTACGGCGATCATCAGCACCGTTTAGAAAATTATTCATGGCAAAAGACAGGTATAAAACCTATTAAAAATACACGTACATAAAAAAATCTATCAAAACCTACTAAAAATTTCGTTCACCTATTGCCCCTTTTTTCACCTTTCCACCAACACGAGTCTCCACGCACGGCCTACACGTGGGTGGGCCTGTTGACCGTCTCCCTCAACCATGAAGAGGAGCCCACACAAGGGATACTGTTGGCTCGGGATCCCGGGTGCGCCAAACCCGTACCTACCAAAGTAGGCCCCTGGGGGGGGGGGGTGAAATGTTAGAAAATTATATATGTGTGTGTATATATAAGGATATTTGCCCGCCTCGGTATCGTAGATGGTAGCATGTCTGCCTCACGTTCAAGAGGTCCCAAGTTCGAATCTCGGTCAGCGTGAGTTACCTAGATAAGGATTTTTTCGGGGTTTACCCTTATCCTTAAAGACGAATGTCAGGTAGCTCTAAGCTCCACGGACCCCGGATTCATTTGAGCATCATATAACCAATTTCATTCATCGTTCGTCATGACTTAGCGTTGGGGGACGTAAATTACAAAAAAAAAAAAAAAAAAAAAAAAAAAAATGGAAAAAATGGATACCTTCTAATTTAAATGGTCCACATTTTTTATTATAAAGGCTAGAGGACTACTTTCTTAATTACATCAATTTTTATTAAAGTGTATGCAAAATTAATTTAAATAAACAGCAAACAACGCTATTTATTCTTAACTATATCACAATAAAATATATTGGTTAGTTTATCATACTATAATTTAATTTGTCTCTCTCCAATAGCATAATTTGTGACAGAAAAAGTGAATCATAGAAACATTTTCCAAGCAAAAATACCGAACCTTAAGTGCTATTAAAGCGTTTATATATATACATACATATATATATACATACATATATATATATGGTATCCACTCATTTCAAGTTTATGGTGTTATAAAACAAATAAAAACATATTTTTATGTTAAACATAGAGCAGAACAATCTTTATTAATCCCTTAAGACGTATAGATATTATAAACATACATATTTTACTTGCTATAGCTATGATCAAATAAAACAGCGAATGTGCACAGAAAGGAAATATCAGGATTAACGGGGCTATTAAGCCCGGCCCTGGGGCTATTACCGCTCACAGTACTTTTGCATTTTAATTAAATGCATTCAATAAAGGCATACATTTATCATCAGCATTATCATCCTTATTAGTACTTTAATGTAAACCAGCTGCCCCAAAAATTCTTCATTTCCAAATGCAAAATTTTCAAAATCATCGATTGTCATGTAAAGTGCATATATAAAATCCCAGAGGGTTCCGGAGGACATATTTTTGACGCGGCTGTTATTCGCTTAGAATGAGTTCTTATTATTATTATTATTTATTTTTTTTTTTTTTCAATTTACGTCCTCCAACGTTAAATCATTTCGGATGGTGGATGAAACGGGTGAAATGATGCACAAATGAGTCCAAATTCGATATAGCTTAGAGTTACCAACATTCGTCTTTTAGGATAAGGGAAAACCGCGGGAAAAAAACCTTATCTTGGTAACTCACCCTAACCGAGTTTCGAACTCAGGACCTCACGAACCTGAGGCAGACACGCTACCATCTAGGCTACTGAGGCGGGCGTTCTTATTTTACCCCGCATTGTCAGTTTGATCCACAGCTCTAAAAGTATTGCATTTATGTTTTAAAGGTTTTATTCCAATACATGTTTACGTCAGAGATAGCATACTTTTATTACACGTGCTAAAAGCTGTGGCAGGATCTCAGTTAAGCAGCAAAATCAAATAGCATTATTCTCTTTAAAGAAAGTATTACTTTTAAAATTTACATATAAATTAATGTACTTTACGGTGAAGTACTTATATTTTGAGATGTATTTTTTGTGGTATAATATACGTCACCTACAATGCATACAACAGAAGATAACTGCTTGAAGTTTTCAAGACTTTGAAACCTCGAATCTGAGATTATACTTAGTTGCAATTTCGAAGGTCCTTAACTAAACCAACACACTCCATATGAGCTCATCTCCTATTTTACCTGTAATGTGTACTCTGCATGCAATTTCTAACCACATCTATACCAACACGACGTTTTTTATCTCCAACAATTGCTGTATATTTCATTTTTACAAATAATATATCCTTAATAATCTACCACAAACTATAAAAAGCTATATTGAAATTATGCTGCTTTGTGTAGGATAGTGTTTATTTGGCTTCTGGAGCTAAACATCCTTGGTAAAAAATTTCTTTCTAGGTGCTTGCTTGAATTCCATACGGGATATATTTTCAGCGAGAGCACTAAGCCAGGCGCCTCTCCCCCAGGAACTGCGGCTGATGTTCCCGTTATTGCTCGGGGTCCCTGAATAATAGATGAAGTAACTTGAAGAGTGGATGAGGTGCAGGGGATGTTACTGCGCACAGTTTGGCGCAGCCTAGCGAGAGAATATTACCCGCAATTAGCTGCTAGTTCCCATTAAGAACCACGTGACCGGCTAACTAGGCGGGAAAGATACGAGCTACCTGCGTTCTTTGCGCGATGTTCCTAACAGGCTTATCGCAATCTGTTATACATAGTTCTCGATATGTCTCCATGCTCACAATTCAGGATATGGAAGTGATCGGCATATAGCTTGCGGTTTTGAATATAAATGACATTATAAAGTGTCCAATGCTATAAAATACACTTGAGGGATTTCAATATGTAAGAAAACCCACCAAATTTATTTTTACATGTGTTTTGTAAGATTGTGGCTTTTCCTTCAAATGACAAGACTGAATTTTAAATACAGATCTTCATACTGAAAACCTTATTTGTTATCTAATTCTGCAGCTAGCAGCTATGACTAATAAAATCTAAGTGACTTTTTTGATATGGCTCATTTTTAGCTCAATAATTTCGACAAAAAACATCAATTTTGTTGTTCAATTTCCTGGAGATAGATTTTAAACTTAAAAATTGAAAAGTGAATATAAAATATATAAGGTTTGAAACTTGAAATTTAGCCTACAATTTTCTCAAGTGCTAATGTAAAATATCCATTTTTTTCCAAAGAGGTGATACGTAAAATAGGCCTCTAAGTGCTGGAAAATATAGTGGCAGTAACCTTTGGAAATTTTAACTTTTGAATGTCTTACTTATGCATAAACATGGAACTTTTAGTCCATAAGGGACATATGTTACGTATGTGCATGTAAATGGTTGAAAATATTGAAAGAGTTAAACTTTGGAAGTTACATGGTAACAAAATCAAAGGTAAATTATTTTGGTTTTGTGGGTTCGTAGAATTAAAAATCCAATTTTCAGAGATTAAAAATCCTTCTTTGTTTCCGTAGAAATACACTGATCATCTCATGTAACGGCATTACGTCACATACACACCACAATCTACCAAGGTCGATGACAATAACCAACAACGTTCTGATCAGCTCTAGTTAAAACAAAACCCTTGTTATACCTTTACAACTACAACTGTCTGTCTGGCGCGTCAAAATCTCTTTATATATATATAATCATTCATAAATTCGAGAGACTTCTCGGAGAGTAAGGAAAACAACTTTTTCTCTGTCAATCAAGATATCACTAGAAACTTCCAAACGTGAAATCTTATCCGGGCCGGCGAATCCTTTGTGTCTGTAATACACTATCCGGCTCTTGTTTATCGGTCATATTGAATGCTAGCCGCCTATCAATTCCTTTGTGAAACAAGCCGCGCGATCGTAGATACGAGTTCGCGACATTATATAATATGAATCTGAGATATCTGTAGCAATTAAGGTTTGAAAGTACCTGTTTTAAAACCAGCAAGAGTGCCATGCCATCGGGCATGTGTCATCGCTTTAATAATGGACCAAACGTAGTCTGGCCCGCCTGGGTAGCGTGTGGTAGCATATCTGCCTCCCGTCCCGAGTTCGAATCTCGGTCAGGGTGAGTTAGCTGGATAATTCTTTTACCGAGGTTTTCCCTTATCCTGAAAGACGAATGTCGGGTAACTCTAAGCTCTATGGACTCCGGGCTCATTTGAACCTCATTTCACCCATTCCATTCATCGTCCAATATGACAACGTTGGAGGTAAATTACAACAAGGAAAAAGTAGTTTCTGATAGCTAACATTCACCTAGCGCTCTCTATGTATATCAACATATCAAATTTCTAAATCGAACAGAAAGAATAGTCGTTATCCAGTAGATTTCGTCTCATATTGATGTTAAAGAAATTTTAGAACCTATCTGACAAAGACAGCAATGCTAATAATAAGCACCAAAGGAACATAGCTATTCCTTCACTCTAGCAAACAGAAAATTACACCTAACTTTATGTTAAACAAGACAAATTCCGGAATCAAATAGTTAGGTACAAAATATGGGATAGTTCATGGAAGTGAAGAACAAATAGTATGCTCTAGTCACCATGAAGTCGTGAATATCCAACTGTAAATGGGAAAAGAACTGAAATGGCGGTACAACAAATATCTGGACATTGAGTAAATACTTTCCCATATACTGAGAAAGCGGAGAAGTAGTGGGACATTATATGGATGACACGAACGCTTTAAATACTTGGAAATATTCGTAGCCTATAACTACTGGAAGTAAAAGTGCTTTGCAATAGTGAAAAAATGTCCAAATCAATAGTAGGCTCCAAGTCAACTAATTCTCTCTAATCAAACCAGTTATTATCAATCTTCGGTAACAATGGCTAGCTAGTCTCTCGGGTAAAATTAGATGAGCATAGGTGCCTATGAACTGCTCTGTAATGCATATTTTAATAAAGCCGTAATGGAACCCGGAGTAAAGTATAACATCACTCCATTAGATGTCATTACACTCTGTTTGTAGTCGAACTATGTTACTAGCATGCAGATCTTTGGTATTCCTGTTGTAAGGTGTTGCTTTACTCATTCGTAAATATTTTGGGAATACCACGATAATAACTGAAGAAACAATTTTTCTGTGAGAAAAGTTCTGATAGCCAATAATTTAAAAATCGCCAGACATGATTAATTTTAAGATAGTAACCGTTCCTCTTGCTTCTTCGGGTGCTGTTGGTGGAAACGTTTGTTTTGTGTAAACTAAGATGTACAACATAGAAATACTGATGTTAGAGTAAACTGAATGCTTGATAGGAAAGACTTTATTGGTGTTAAGTGGCTTAATTATTTTTTTAATTTCGAAAAGAATATATACTCTGTGCTAGCAGATATTGGATAACGTTGAACCTAACATTCTACATTATACCTGTACGTGTTTTAACTTTTGACAAAAGATATTTGACATTTGCTGAAATTGCTATTAAAGTCACTGCAGTTATTAAGATTCCTTCAGTGGAAACTCATCTGAAGCACTTTATATAGCTAAAATTCATTTAATAACTCGTAAATGCACATGGCTGAAGACAGAAAATATCAGTGCTTGAACTTAAATGTTGCTAAACTCGGATCAATCTGAAAAATAGTGAAGGTAGTACAACTGTAACAAATTTAGAATTATTCTTTTAAAATAAACCCATTTTACACTCAGAACTATATCCTAACATTTCAATCGGTATTTGCAAAAAATAAACACTTTGGAAACACATTACGGTATATTGAAGATATTCAACAACAACAACAGCAAGCCAAGATACTCTCGGGGAACAAGAGTTTCGGGAGCGTACATCGGGCTATTTCTAAGAAATGTTATAACACAAATATCAACAAAGACAAAAAGACTGCAGTAAATTAAATGCCAGGTCAGGAGTTTTCATGTGAGTGTGTGTGTGTGTGTGTGTGTGTGTGTGTGTGTGTGTGTGTGTGTGTGTGTGTGTGTGTGTGTGTGTGTGTGTAATTTACGTCCTCCAACGTTGTCATATCGGACGGTGAATGAATTGGGTACATAATTAATTTTCATAAGAGTCCAGGGTCCACGGAGCGTAGAATTACCGGACATTCGTCTTGAAGGCTAAGGGAAAATCCTGGAAAAACTTATCCCAGTAAGTCACCCTGACCGGGATTCAAACTCCGGACCTCTTGAACATGAGGCAGACATGCTACCATCTACGCTACCGAGGCGGGCATTTTGTTGTCGTGAGTGTGGAAACTAATTAGGTCAGAGAATCGTATGCATTTAATTTGGTGATCAAGCTGTATGACCTGATGATCTGTGCTTCTTAAGCCGACTGATTTCCATTTTAAGAGCTGTTTCTAAGAGAAACTGAATTGACATTCAGCATTACGATTAGGCGCGCTCCTCTCGAAAGAAATAACCAAAGATTCCTTAACTCTGCGCACCCAGTAACTGCTGCTTTTTGCCAAGATGTTCGTCTCCCGAAAGTTGGCTCTATGGTTGTTGTCAAAGCAATGCTCTGCCAGCTCAGACTTCTCAGTTTGCATTAAAGAAATGCTGCGTTCAAGTTCGTTTATTCAGGTAGCGATGGTCCTGCCGGTTTTTCCGATATATTGTAACGGGACCGCTGGAACACCCTGTGAAAGCAGCTGGCAGCGGAAGGTAGGGGAGGTTCGGTTAGCCACACCTCCTCCTCGTTTGTCTTGTGGTGGTGACAGACTGTGGTCAGGGAAAAAACATGACTGTGTCGCCTGTTTTCTCTACACCTGTTTCTCGATCTTTCTGTTACTAGAACAATCCTGTAAACACGAGAAACCGGCGATATTCCTATATAAAGAGAGTTACAGACAGACAGAGGGAGTTAGTTAGTGAGTTGAGTTGGTTTTGGTTTAGTCAGTCAGTGAGTTGGTTTTGTCACTGAGTGAGGAGACAGTCGCAGTTCTTGGTGTAAGAGTTAGTCAGTGACGTGTTAATGAACGAAAGGGTTGTGCAACGGAAGACTGTACGTAACTTTGAATGTGTACCGGAGCTTACGTAACCGCGAGTACAGTGAAATTGTAACGGACGGACTGGTGAATTGTAACTGTGTGCAGCAAGTAATTCTGTGTAATTGGCAAGTGTTAAACTGTAAGTCGGTGGAAATAAAGAACATTGTTGAGTGGTGTAATTGGACTTTTTTATTCCACGAACCCACAAAGTCACAATATGGTGTCTCACATTTACAAGGTATGCGGTATACTCCCAGAAATTGGAAGTCCAGTTTGTCTTTTACCGGTCTGAACAGATGTTTAATCTTCGAAGGTGGTTTGCGGATGGTTCTGATGTATTGGGTGAGAATTCTACTGATTCTGTTGGATAGGTTGCTTGTAAACAGGATGCAAGTTGCAGCGGTAGGCTTATCTGACGCTTGCTTCCTGAGCTCTGGTGTTCAAGGCTTCAACGTCAAGACAAAAATACTTCTAGAAGGAACTTCAGAATTAAGATCCGAAATTATCTGTTTCTACAAATCAAATTCTTTGTATTTTCAGTTCAGCTGTATTAAAACACTTTTCTTAATACTCTAGTCCTTGTGGAAAAATATGTATATTTGCAGCAAGAATACATTGAGAAAATTATACCTCTCTTGTGCTCTATTATTCTGACAAGAGACATTCCGATAAAATTCCTGTGACAAATAAGTTAGCAAATCATCCTCCATCATCTGCTACAATCCAGGGAAACTTTTCTCAATTTTATTTTAAACCACATAATTGTGTCTCATAGAACAATATCTTCAATCTCGCCTAAATCTTGCAACTGCATTTATTGAGTATGACATGGAAGAATAAATTTTCATTACGAATTTTAGCACCGATGTCTCATTGTCTTATGTATTACTTTAAAAAGGCACGCTTATAGATATCTGACAAGCAGTGTTGTTGGCTGCCCAATGGGATGAAGTCTCAGTGACAGGGACTTCCGCGCGACTTTTGCCTCATTCGGTTCCCTCACTTTACTTCAATAGATTATTATGGGTTTCAAATGGGAAGCTATTTGTCCTTGAGCGCTACTAGGTGAGCAGCCAATCGGAGTCCTGCGGTGTTGTCGTATTGCATTCCAGCTAAGTGGTGTGTGAGGAGTGCCAACCTAATCAATTTTTATGAAATACTATTCGCGCTGAGACAAAAATTCAGATTTTGCTGAAACTGATCCATGTGGAAGGTAGAGAATAATGTATCTAACATAACCATGACAACCTCATACTTTTAGCTCAAATAGTTTTTCTAATACAAACAAATAAACGACTATGCCATGTATTATAACAATAAAGCGCGACGTAAGCACTGTGTGAATATAATTATTGGTTGGCATGTATGTGTAAACGTATTTTTAAAATTACTCAGAACCGAAACGTAAATGTTTTACATGACGTGATAAATGAATTAATTTCAATAATCCAATCCGAGCGAGAGGAAACAATAAATTTCCTGCTGACTTGACAGAACGTGTCTGGTCACATATCTTTGTTTATGAATGGTTCGTAATCTCTTTTTACTCTAGAGAGTTCAAAGTGGTTGGTGTGTATCTACATATACCTTTAATTACTCAGAACTGAAATTTAAACTACTGACATGACGGCTAAAAGAATTACTGTGAATAACTGAAGGTGCTAAATTCGAGAAAGAGCAAGCACTTCATTTCCTGTTAGCATAAGGAATGCTCTATGGTTATTTTTATGAATGAATGCTGGATAAGAAGTGTTTATTTACTCTGGAGATTTAAGATCAATATCATTCAGTTGTTCTTTACACAACAGTAGAATAAGAGTTAAACAGTGTAATGGCTTCTTGCGGTGCATTTAGTGGCGAGTCAAAATGGCAGGTATTGCGAAGTCAGGCTCGAAGTATTGTTTCTAAGCTGTACACTTTCTTCAAAAAAATTTCGAAAACAGAAACTAAAAATGAGTTTCTGCAAAGAGTACTTCCAATTAAAAACACGGAAAAAGTGTATCAGCTGGATAAACTTGCAATTGAAATGGAACACGAGGTAATACGCCTCCCACCTTACCACTGCCAATATAATCCAACTGAGTTGGTGTGGGATCAAACAAAAGGGGGAGTTGCAAACACAAATAATACCTTTTAAACTGACGGGCGTTGAACAACTTGTTCACGAAGAAATTGACATGGTAACACAACAGGACTGGGAAAACTGCATAAGACATGTAGAAAACCTTCAGGAAGACGATTTTAAGAAAGAAATAACACGTGACGAGATTTTGGAACCTATAATCATAAATTTGCAAGTGTCAAGACGATGAAGACAGCGACAATGACGAATTCTCTTAACGAAAGTGACATTGACAGCGATATGAATGAGCCACTGGCAGTTCCATTGGATTAGAAAAACAGGTAATTCTTAAACAATAATTACAGTATTGTATTTTAAAATACACATAATTTGTGAAAATGCTTTTTCCAATTTTGAGTTTGGCAACTGCATCATTGTGAAATTTTGTAAAATGTTGTAAAATATAATTTGCTTACCCTTACGTCTGTGCAAAGCAGACGTGCATGTTGTATGAGTGTGCGAGAGAGAGGGAAATATAAAACGAGTGGGGTAACAAGCTGGCAACACTGGGTGTGATACGACATCTCATTAGCTGGACTCCAGAACTCTTCCCATTTGAAACGCATAATAGTATTATTACGTCATATTGTTAGGTGCCACACTTGTAGTTTATTCTTTACTCTTATCGATAATTGATTCGTAATTTTGGATTGCTGTTCAGAAGTGAACATATACTGGCCAAGTGACAACAGTTTAGTTACCTGAAAGTGGAAGCCTTGCTAAGGAAGAGTACCATTTCGATCTAAAGCGGACACTTTTTCCCCGACAGTGCATATGATGTACCGTGTTAATAGTTTTGTGTTATAACACCGTGTTTTAAGCATTTTGAAACGTATGTACCACATTACTCATTAATGACTTTTCGTACAACAGCCTCTACTACAAAAAGGTACAAATATCTGTGGCGGAATAAATTAGAGTATGCCAACTAGCTGGTAGTTAAAGGATGGATGGGTATTTGTATGTAAATACCAAAGTGAAACGAGTGATATTGTTTTTGAGCTTGGTTGAACCCCCAGCAACATTACAGCCACTAATGAGTGGGCCCCCAGTAGCGGAGCCAGCCAATGCAAATTGTGTAATAATAGATCGGAAATGAAACCGGTCATTTATTTACCAGGAGATTTACAAAGGTTGAAAACACCTACGTGGCTAAATAATGCACGCTTTCAAATGTTAATGCCCATTCGCTTGTGATTTACTGTACGGATTATAACTTTCCTAAGTCATAAGTTATCTGTATACATACCATTTATGAATACATGAGAAAATGTATGGCTAATGATTTTAAAGTACTTGCATAGTTGGCAGTACATAGATATGATCATAGGACCGTTATTTTTACTATTTTAAAAAGAAATATATGCTTAAATATTCAGATGGAACTTTCATGTGCATCTCTCCTTAACTGAGAATCAAAGACATACCTGTTTCAAACGTGATAGTTATTTATAATACCGTAGACCATATGATACTTAACATTCATAATACCGTTAGGTAAAATGAAATATTTGATGTTTCTGAATGCCGATTTCTGCGTGTTCTAACGACAATATAGATCCGGCTGTATATTATTACACCCCAACTGAATATTTAATACACCCACTCAGTGTGGCCGCGAAACAAAACGGGTTAAGAGGGATCAGGTGAAGGAATTACCGCTGCTAATTGGACACCAACAGAATGATGCGCGCGCAGGCACACCTCATAAATTTACCGGTCGCTAGTAACTGGGGCGATGTGTACCTACAACGAACTTGCTGATTACGCCGTTAATAACGAATTGCTTACTGTATGGCTTTGTAACTTGGAGACGTGAGCTCGATGTATTTACCCCAGTTCACCCAAGTACATTACCTAAATTCATATTTTATTGAAACATTGTGTTGCCTCAGGTATCTGCGTTCTTTGCATGGAGCTACATCTGTAAACACAAAGTGTTTAAATTCATGGAAATTAATTGCTCATTCACACTGGCCCTGTGTAGGCTAAAGTATGGAAATATAGAGCCAGACTGAAAAATGCAATGCCATAGCCGGGATTTGAACCACGGAAATTCTGGTTGCAGTACAGATGCTCTAACCCTTGAGCTACTATGACCAACGTGCCGACATGACATTAAATTCTCCATATGACTCGTGTTTTTCCCAGTAAACCACTTAGGAGTTCTCATAAACACATGAGACAACTACCTTAATGGCGACTTACAACATGTAAGTACTTTAAGGCCCGGGCTTTATAGTTAACCACTATTAGGTCAATTAATTTCCATTAATTGATTATTCAAAACATTGAACAGGAAATTTGAATGTGCTACAATATACAGTTGACAGCCATCTGAACTGGTCATTGTAATAGCTGCGATTGGACATAAAAAGAGAGTTTCGTGTTGTCATTAGACAGCCCTTAGCAATCTCGTAGCTACTTGAAACGGCCACCCTCTGTCTCCTCTCTCGTCATCCTTCCTCCCGGGAATGGCCCACTTGGGGGCATAGGTACATTAGATCAAAATTGGTCGCAGTGCCGAATCCCCTCCGTAGTAATCATAAACGTTTTCATTTGAAGGGTTGGGCTGCCGCACAAGTAATAACTGAATTGGATGAAATTCACGTGGACTCTACACCAACATGGAAGACCATCTACTTTTGGATTAGTTAATTTAAACTGATCGTGGAAGCACCGAAGATGAATCGCTCTCCGTTTGCCCAATTGACGTCACCACACAGGACATCATTGAAAAACTCCACGATCCGGTTACGCAAGACCGCGAAATCAAAATTCGTGAGATTGCTGAGACTGTAGACATATCAACTGAGCGAGTATACAGTATCCTCCATGAAAAATCGGCAATGAAAAAGCTGTGTGCAAGATAGGTGCCGCTATTGTTCACAGTCGACCAAAAGCACATCCCGATAAACAGTTCTTCTGAGTTTCTGAAGATTTTTAATCGCAATTCGCAAGATTTTACGCCGATTTGTAAACCTGGATGAAACTTTGATCCATCGTTAAACACCAGAGCCAAAACTGCAGTCAAAACAATGCCATAGTTTGGTGAAACTGTACTAAGGATGCAAGGACCATTTTGTCAGCTAGTGAGGTGATGGCCGGTTTTTTGGAATTCTCAAGAAATATCCTCATGGACTACTTGGGAAAAGGCAGAACCATAACATGGAGCCTATTATGCTTCATCGTTGGATTGTTAGCAACATGATGCGACTGTAAAGATACAGAGATTGAAACACAAAACGTGCTTATCCACCAGGATAATGCACATCGCACACACCAGCAATAGAAATCGAAAATGGCGAAAGTGCACGATTTGGGCTTTGAGTTCGTTCCTCATCCACCTTATACACCGGAGCTATCCCCAAGAGACTTCTCCCTGTTCCCAAAATTTAAAATTTGGCTTGGTGGTAAGAAGTGATTTTTCCGACCGTATTAAAACGCTGGAACAAATGTACAGCCATCAATGAGACTATGTGGACAAATAATGTGAAATATTCATGAAAAAAACAAAGAATTATTCTTGATATTTTACCAGACTTATCAAACGACCTAAGTGTTTGTGTATATAGGAGAAAAAACCAAAATGCTAACAATTTTTACCTAGTTTTAAAAATGCATTGCCTACCAGAGAAACAAAATACCAGTTTAGCAGGTCTATTATAAAAGTGAAAAATTAACATATTTCATAGAATTTTTTTTCTAATTGGAAATCAGTGTTTTTAAGAGCTTTTATGAGCTGTTTTTTTTTTAATGCTAGGTGTGGCTCTTAATCTCAAGCTTGGGTCTCTTGCTATGTTGTCCATACTCGCTTCCAAATCTACTCCTCCCTTAAAAAGTAAATATTTAGGACCAAAAGATTTCCATAATACATTTCAAAATATGCTTGGTTAAATACCCGATTCAAAGTTTTAATATCAGGTTCACTTGTTTCAAATATAATTAGCGTAATCGTGTGCTTCCCTTAATTTTGCAAGAACCCTTTTGCAAACAGATGTTTGCTGCTGGACAACTGATGTTGCAAGATTTTTACATATAGAGTCGGAAATGTTGTTTACAGAAATAACATATCTATGTCAATATTTGTGAGAGAAGACATATTTTTTATCCGCACCCTCTTCCTTGTTGTTGATTAGGGTATCCCATCACCTTTAAGACGTCCCGATTTACATGGGTGATTCAAAGATTAGTGGCAACAATGAATGCATTTGGCGCTATCAGCGGTAAATCGTGTAAACTGATAACAATTAAAAATAAGAGCATCTAATGTTTTTTAGCTGTGAGTTTGAAGACAATTTTATTTAATGAGACATTTTTAGAATGTTTAATTGTAGTCTGTTATCCTTAGTGCTCTAGATATGCTTAGTAAATATGAAAAAAGATAATTCATCAAAATTCAGGTTCCAAGAGGTATCAATGTTTGACAATGTCACACAGAATTATTAGCAGCTTGTGGTAGACAGACTTTACCATATTGTACTGTGGCTAGGTGAACGAATACATTCCGTAGAGGAAGGGAAGGCGTTCATCAGAAATATTGAGCTGACAGACCCTTATCTGCAAGTGATGATGTGCATCTGAATGCTGTTGGAACATCCTTGTTGGGCAGATATAAGCTGATGTGATGTCGACCTTTCTGCGAAAATGAAATTACCACTTAGAGCAGATCGCTTTATAACCAGACAGGCAATTATAGTGTTCGAATATTAGGACAACAAGGCGCTGTGGATAGTATCCGTGGGCTCCCTGGTGCGTGGAAGTTCTTCATGTTGGGGAGATTACTTCTAAGCTCTGCAATAATGTGACTGCTCTAAAAGTATTTTAGTTGCTATTAATTGAAATGCTGCCACTAACTTTTTAATGACGTGGTACAGTTTGTTTCGAAACAACACCGAACGATTATAGCCGCTTCGTAGTTTTTAACTTAACTAGTCCGAATTTCGGTGTCCCAGCTTCGAAATTCTCTTAGACGTGATTTTATGCAGCGTTAAGTATTACATTATTTTATGATTAGGCAGCGCAGGAACCACTGGTGTGCAGGCTTCAAAAGTTGTTATTGCGACGCAACGGCCACGAAAACAAAAGCATTGCTCCTTGCCCATTATCAGTGACACTAGCCTCGCTTACAGGTAATGGGGCAAAGAGTAGTTCCTTGTGACTCTGATAGTGACTCTGACAATTCTAAGGTTGCTTATTTTACTATGATCTTAATTGCACAGTGCTTTCAACCAGTTATTGTAAAATCAACAGCTTCCTTTTCTGTTACAAATGTTTTATTTAGTGTTATTAAATACAGTGAAACAAAATATTTATAATTAAAGTTTCTGAAAAATTAGTTTTTAGCATTTTTCCATCATCATGAAATGTTTAATGTAAATAGGGATACTATAACTTTTAAACTCACTCAATGTAAAACAATCTTTAAAAAGTATCGAATGGTGCATTTTCGTGTGATTTATGAATTTACATAAGAAAAATAACACTTAAATTGTCAATCCAAAATTTAGAAATAGTGTATTAGAAACATTAATTTTATTTTACGTAACAATTTGCAGAAATTTCAAGGCGATATCTTGCATGCTGTATATTTTCCTAACTTTACCTTTAGGCAAAGTTCATACTAGTGCAGTGTTATCAGATATAGTATTTCGAATATGCATTGTTCTTTTAATCTAATAAACTTATTCGTTTAAAGGTATAGCTGTACACCTTCTACTCTGTGCTGTAACCTAACATCGAATGCAGGAATGGTGTATAAACGTTATAAAAATACTCGAATATATGTATATATATATATATAATATTTACGTGCTATAAATATAGCACCGGTGTTAAATATTATTTTAAAAATTAACATGGAGGTGTTAATTTATTAAGAATGGAGAAATTATGCTAATGTTCACCCTAAAATATTTAGGGTGATTTTTAATAAGCACGTCATAACTGTAGTAAAATACTGTAGTAAAATGTTATCTAGATACAAAGCATATGTAGAATTTTCCAAATAATGAGTTGAAAGACATTCTAAGTTACGGTTTTAAAACGTGTTTTCTATAAATGATTCTTTTTGGTGTAGCACAAAAAGTAAATATACCTTTGAAATTACACAAAGTTTACGGTCCTAATTTATTTACTTATATTTAAAATTGTTAGTGAACATTCATTTAATTTCTCTGTGCGGATTCTCTTTTTATCATTTTTACACAGCTGTTTATTTTATTGATATAACAAAAAATAACCATGACAATTTCGATTCATGAACTGAGAATATCAAATTCACACTCACCTCTGTAAAGTGTTGGAAGCTATGTCTGCCTGACAGTCAACAGAACTGAGTCCGAATTTCGGTTTTGGTTATTGTTTTTTTTTTTTTCAGTGATTTTCCTTATCCTGAATAATGTAGATCAAATTACTCTAAACCCTCTGGCTCCTGGGCTATTCCGAGCATCATTTCGCCCGTTTCACTGTCGTCCCATACATCTTACTTCGGAGGACATTAAAAATAATAAGAAATCAACATTTGAGCAATAAATTGAAAGTTATAACTCGTATAAACCTTTCTATGTGATGAAAGTCGTTTTAAAAGGTTAGCGACATGCACAAAGTAAACTTCAGCCTCGAAACCCCTGACTGAAACAACAGGGAATTTCTTAGAGTTACAAATATCCATAATTGGCGCATTATATTTGTCCTAAGTTGCCATGAATCCGCCATGATTTCTTATCTATGCAAAATTCAATGAGTATGAAGAATAATTTACATAATATTCAATATTAGCCTCAGAACAGGAAATTTCGATCAAAAGTGTGACAGGAAAATTGGAAAGAATATTGTTTCCATAAAGGGAATTTAATGAAAATTGTGTAATTAAATAAGAAGTATCTATTTTTTCCAGGTTTCCAGTTAAGTATTTCTGATACGTACAAATCTACACTCCTTTTGACATAACAGTATAACAAATTTGGGGAATATAATGATTCCTAAACCGTAGGTGAGGGCTGGGAAAGAGAACATATTTCAGATTTTGACTAAATTTAATCGCAAAATAGCTTGCACAGGATACTGCTGGCGTACATACAATTGAACGCACAGCATTAGAAACTGTAGCAAATTGTGAAAGCGAGAGACGGGTGAGGCAAGCTTTGTATAACTCAAACATTAGGAGACAAGCTGACAGGCACTCTATTATTGTACATATCGCTTCCAATTCGAATAGCGACTGAAAAATTTATGCAAATTTACCACAAAGCCGGTTATTCCACCTTAGTACGCAAAACCAAATTTACCTTCAACATTTTGTGTAATTTGATAAAGTTCCCCTTCGCATGAGCAGTCATTTTTCCACGCTCCACACAAACGGGAAGCGCTGTTATCGATGACGGTGCTTTGTTTGTACAAAAAACATATCCCGCCGCGCAAACACGGGCGAGTGTAATTTTGTTTAACTGTTTATTGTGTTAGCACCTCAACTTATGGAACGAAGTAAAACTTTGTAGCACACTTTCTTCACATAGCCTACCTACCACAACAAAATATATTCCATACTGAAACATTTTTCCTGTACATGCCTATTATCGCAAAATAACTCGTTACTGAAAGATTTTTCCTGTGGAACTGTACTGAACAATTCAGCATGCATACCTAAGCGTATCGTACCACCATAACGTCCATAACCAGAACATGTTGAACGTAATAACTAATATCTTGCACTTGCTAGCGAAAAAGCAGGTCATGGATATGTAAAGCGGAACAACAACGTGTCAACAATTAGTAATAATACCCCCCCCCCCAAAACCTTTCATTGGAAAAATGGGGAAAAATAACTTGTGGAATAAACTGCATATACTATGAAATAAACATGTCTAGCTTGCAGATCATATAGCTGAATATGTATCTACTATAAGAAACCACTATTTACACTAATTTTAAATTCCAAAGTATATTTCTACTTAGGAATTTAGTATTAATAAGCATTGTGATTAATATCACAATGTGTCTTTTAAGTTAGATATAAGGTATTACGTCCTTATGATATTTAGTAGCCACCCTAAAAGATGAAATAATATACTTAAAATTCATCGAGAAATTGAATATAAACTGAGTGAAATCAGTTTTAATATTTCAAATTGCTTATTCAGCCGAGGAATATATTAGGTGCCAGAAAAACTGAGTTCATACAGTTCTATCCGATGGAAAAGTATGTTTTTCTTACCAAAGGAATAAATTAAAATGTTCTTCAAAACAATAATAAATACAGGAACTGCTTCTTTTTAATTAGGGTCAACCACCTGTTTAAAAGAAGGCATCCAGATAAGCATGTTAAACCTCAGTGCAGCATGCTCTCAACAAAATAAGAATTTAAAATTAAATTACAACATCCAAATCAATGACACCCTTATATAAACACTTTTTCATTAAATATATGCAAAAATGAAATATTATTCTGCCAAATGACAATATAAATATAAGAGAGTTAGATGAATCTTGTGAACGAATAGGAAACTAAGCTTTGGACTCCCCTCCTTGGCTGTACATGTCACATACTACTTCAAAATGCTCATGATGGCATTTGTTTCTACTATTTAATTGTTCACGCCTCTGAAACAACTTTTATATGAGAAGAATTAATTTTCTATCAGTTTGAGTATGGAAAGTCGTGTAGTAGATAAAACAGAGCAGCAAGCTAGTCTGAGAATGTGCCATACTGGATCTATAGGATTATTAATACAGAATAACTTAGATCATCGGTTACTCGGTGGTTGAAGTTTCGATACTGAATTCCTGTCCGAAAACATACAATTTCGGTAGCACAGAGTTTACAAAACCAATCTTTCGCTTCACGGTAACTCACTTTGCAGTCTTCATTGATGGAGGACGACGCACCTCATGTAATTTATGCTGCTTCTAACGGTCTCCGTTTAAAAAACTGATATGCTTCGATTTTCCATAGAATTCAGTTGCTGTAGACCTCATCTGTTTCCAATCATTTCTGCCTCGAGATTCACGTCACTTGCTTTTCAGTCCTTGCAGAAGACCATGCACTGTGGATATACGTCTGCCGAGAACACCATGTTAATTCAAGGTGATGATCGGCGTATTGGTATAGCTGCGCAAGTCTCTATAATGCTTTTTTCGTCCCGTCGCTCCATCACATAGCATTTCCGCACAATTAGAGCATCGGAAACAAGAAATAGGTGCCTTTAAAGTTGAAATTAGACCAACAGCTATTATGCATGAAGATGCCATCCCTCGATGAGTTTTCGAGGAAGTGAAGAGAACCAATCGATTTGAACTCGCATTCCGGCCCATTACATGAATTTGTGGAGAAAGCTTTGCGAAATTATTCTTAGTATGTAGTCTCATTTGTACCACTTCCAGAAGGACAGGATCTGAGGATTTTCTACTGTGTGTCAAATAATGAGCCTGGATTTTACATAATTGTATGGAACACCCGAGTTCCCTCGGATTATTGTTTTATGGATGAAGTACATTACACAAAAGAGAAGACTTTTCAACAATCAAAGGAAAATATCGTGGTGTATGCTATTGTGGATTTTAGCTAAGGTTAGGCATCAATGTATGATACCATGGACAGTGTCTGATTGGGCCATACCTTGTTCCTAATTGCTTAATGCGTTGGAGGTTTTCGGTCTTTGTGCTAGAAGAATTGAGGCATTATTGGACAATATGTTTCTGCACATCGTCATCGCATGTAGTTAAAACATAAGGACATACTAGCATTTTTACACATGACCACTGAAAAAATGTAAGTAAAACATATCGGGATAACAGACAGGCTACGATGTACTAGTTTTGGTCAACGTAGTCATCGGATCTAGCTCCTCTTGACTTTTCCATACGACTCCACATGATACCATACTTCGAAAACTCCTGCACAATTATCATTCTTTGAAAATTAACTGTTGACATATTATGATGACACAGTGAAGTGGACAGTTTCAATTTTGGTATTTGATTCTTGTGATCTATGTATTATTGTAACATTGTGTTTATGATCATTAAGCTTCTCATGTTATGTTGATATATGTTGTACGCTTTACTAACTCTAGAAATTTATCAAAAGAAGATAGAGCTGGCAGAGTAGAGAAAATGTTTTCCTTTCACTGGTCTTTATGAAGCTTACCAGTAGCAACACTCTATTCTCCATATTTCTGTTAAGGCATTATTTTGCCCCCGTTACCCTGTATTGCATCACTCTGGAATTCATGCCTGCGTATAAACTGTATATGATAATGAAGTAAGCATGTTTGAAACAATATGAGAAAAAGCTGGGTGCCTCATTATCTATTTAGTTTATAGTTTGATTTGCTCTTTCAGCAAAATTTTAACAAGATTCTAACAAGATCTATCTCAGAGCAACAGAAGTACCGTTTTCGCTTACGTCTATGTCAAGCATTTTTCTTGGGATCAAGTACAATGTGATCCATATACATAAACCTGAACCATTTCAATAGGCCATAACTTTTGAGCCAATAATAGGACATACGTGCAACTTTGGAAGAATACAACACGCAATTGGGAGATTACATTACACTACTTACATCTCAGAAAAAGTGTTGAAAGTGTCCTCCACCAGCATCTACACATGTTTGCACTCGTCTCACCACATTCTCTGAAGTTTTACGGAGAGTATCCTCGCCAATGTTACTTATTTCTATTCGCATGGATTCCTTGAGAACGTCAATTGTCTATGGCCTATACTTGTACGCTCTATTTTTAGATACCCCACAAGAAAAATCGGGTCAGGTAAGGTCTGCGGACCAGGGGGGGCCACAGACCTTTTGAAATTAATCGATTATCAAAGTAACTGGTTACAAGTTCCATGGTGTCATTAGATGTATAGCACGTTGGTCTACATTGCTGGAACTAAACCTATCTCAATTCGATATCATCTCCATGAAAATGAATAGAATATATTAAAATTTTAAGATGGGTTTATTTCAAGTAGAAAAAAGAAACAGAAAGTAACATTTGGATGCCGGTGTACTTTGAGATTTTTACCGCATAAAGCTCTTGGTTCTACTCATGGGGAGCAAATGAGTACAGAAATGACTCTGCAGAAAGCAAATCGCGTCGTTTTCCGTAGTTTCCAATACATTCAACGCCGCGAACCGGCTCCGGAATCACCCCCAAGGGGGTTCTCCAAGTTGGATTGGACGGCGATTGCATATTCATACCGCGACGCCGAACCCAGTGGCACACAGGGGAGCGTACCCCTTCCTACACCAGTCTTGCAGGCAGAGTGCTGGAAATGTGGACCGGGGTTTAAAACCGACTTTCCCAAATTTATGCGTATCCACCATCATTCCCTGCAACTCAGGTGCAACCCTTTAGTTTTACTGTTAGTTGCTCCCTGTTGTGCATTGTATTCAGCTCGATAGAATGAAAGCCAAATATCACAACCGTGTTTAGCTGCCTTCATTCTCCGTCCTCTCGTGCACAGAAGTGCCCATTTAAAACATATTTTGTGTTTCATGAAAAATAATTTGCAGCCTTTGAACGACAAAGAACTGTGAGCTCATATCATTAATGGGTCATTTCATTGTGACCAATGATAATACTGCTGTTAAACTGTTTGAAATTTACAATCTGTGAAATTCAAGACCATCTAAAGCTAAAGTACTGAAATTTTATATTGTAACTATGTGGGTTCGTAGAATTAAAAGGCCGAGTTGCAGAAATCAAAAATCTCCTTTATTTTCGTAGAAATACTCTTATAGATTTCAGCAGCATTATTTGCATACACCATCAGTCTACCAAGGTCGATGACAATAACAAACAGTGACAGCAGATTACATCATTAGCTCTCGTTACAACAACACAGCTGGCTGTCTCATTTCACAACAGTTTCACAACTACTCGAATCACTAGCTATGGCTTCTTTTTATGCACAAATTCATGAACCGAGAACCTTCTGGAGCAAACAAGAAAAACAATCATTCTCCGTTAATCGAGATATCTCTGGAACATTCCAACACTGAAACCCTATCTGAGCGGCAAGTCCTTTACCTCAGTTATCTTACTTGCCCGCGATATCTGTTTTACACTACGCGATATCGTTAACTGCTTAGCAAGGCTCATTGTTACCATGAAACTTTATCGGCCGATTGTTTCCTTATTTGTGCCGAAACTTTTATGCCTGTTGCCGTGACAATATCGACTATAGATTTTATATGGTATAAGGCATATTTGCAAAATACGATCAAAGATGTCTAATATTCAGGTTGTATACATATACATCAAAGACCTGTTGTGGTAGAGGTTCATCAAGCAATAGCATTACCAGCCTATGAGAGCATACCACATGGGGAGAGAATCCATAAAGGAAAATGATGCTGGCAGAAGAGTCTCCAGACTACATTAAATGTATGGAAATGTGATTATTTTAAGAAAGTCAACTCACGTGCAATTAACAAATATCTACAATTTGTATTTGCACTTTTTTAAATTCTTTAGAAGCTTATGAATGGTTAAGCATAAAGGGGAAGTAAATCATTCTTAAAATCCATGTACATGCCACATAGATAAGACAGATAAATGGTCTTGCAACAGTAGCATCCTGTCTTTAGCATGTGATACCTGTCGTTTTATTTAGTTTTCTTTTTTAATTTTACGTCCTCCAACGTAATATCAGACGGTGAATGAGATGGGTGAAATGATGCTTATATGTGACGAGGGTCCATGAAGCTTAGAGCTACCCGACATTCGTCTGTAAGGATAAGGGAAAATCCCGGAAAACCCTTATCCAGGTAACTCACCCTGTCCGAGATTCGAACTCGGGACCTCTTGAGCGTGAGGCAGACATGCTACCATTTACGCTACCGAGGCGGGCTTTATTGAGTTACAGCAGTCATATCTTTCATGTGGTTACAATAGCTATTGACAAATAGCCATGAATGTTACAGCATTCAGCAACGCGTAGAAATTCTGAAAATTTATTTTAAAATTCACTATCTGTTCGCCAAACCTTCCGTGTATTGCGTGAAGTTTACGGTGTGATAACGTCCCTACCTGAGAATTATTCAGCATTTGATCGATAAATTTGAAATATGAGGTTTTGTGAACGATCAAAGGGCGCCTGTACGTAATCGACATTAGCGCTCCAACGAAAACAGGTGCCATTTGTAGGAGTGACGCGAGAACGGAAACAAACCAATTGCTCGTCGACCGCAAGTATTGAGGCTTTCGCCGACTACTACTTGGCGAACTATGAATCTGGACTAAAATTTGCACGCTTACAAAATGGTGTTAACTCAATAACGATCATAGGTTGCGCCGTATATCCACTTACTGGACTATTGAGTAATTGAAAGCCAACCCGGATTTTTGTAAATAAATCATCTTCAGCAACGAAGTCCACTATTGGATCGATAGTTTTGTTAAGAAACAAAATTGCTGCTAATGGAGCAATCACAATCCAATGCAGATTCAAGAACGACTACTTTATCCTCAAAATGTTTGTGTGGTGTGGATTTCGGTATGGTGGAAATATTGGTTCATAATTTTGCAAGACGAACCTGGAGAAGCCTTAACTGTCAATGTAGAAAGATACAGGGTCCTTATAAGGTACTATTTTTGGCCTTCATGGAATGGTATGGATCTCAGAAGCTTATGGTTCCAGCAAGATGGTGCCTCATGTCATACTGCTCTCTAAACAATAATTCTTTTAAGGAGAAGTTCAGAGTTTTCATCATTTCCAGATGTGGTGATGTTAACTGGTCCCCGATATCATGTGATTAACGTCATTGGATTACTTCTTGTGAGGTTATGTTAAATCTCGATTTGTTGCATAAAAGCCAGAAACAGTAAATGATCTTATGAACAACATCAGGCGTATTATTCGTGAACTTGGACTTAGTTTACCTCCTTCTATAATTAGAAATTGAGCGTACCGTATTCGGGTAACCCAACGAATTCGCGGAGGTCGGTTAACTGATGTTCTCTTCCGCACGTATTCACATTAACTATGTTACAAATAAAAAAAAATAAACCTCTATCATTTATAGAACGTTTTTTACTTAAGTTCAAAGGCAGGACATTCTATTTGAAAGACCCTTAACTTATTGTTTCAGACTGCCAAATGGTTGCAGATAATGTTCCTGTAACACTAGTGGATGAACACGTTTTACTATACATAGCTAATTTTACAACAGAGCATTGATTTCAAGTTTTATTATACTCGTAATGTTATTGCATGACAGAACAATACGCACCAATAAAGTGAGAATTTATGCACAGAAAGGTACAAAGCATTGCCAAAAGTTTATAAAAATGGTATCTATATTTTCATATGATTCATTTTCTTGTGCGTTACTGTTAAGAAGCAAGGGACTAATATGATAGGTACCGGTACATTAACAAACAAAGCTTAACGTTAAAGGTCACGTCATTGGACTGGATTAGAAAATTAGTGACACAGTTATTACTGTTAAGGTTAAAATAAACACTTTTATGTATGGCATTCAATAAAAGTTCGCAGATTCTGACAAAAGATGCTTCAGATAATTTTACGAAGATGCTCAGTTTTTTTTCTTACTTCCTCCAACGTTAAGTAATATATCGGACGATGAACGAAGTGTGTGAAATGATTGTCTAATGATCCAGGGTCCATAGAGCTTGGAGGTACCCGACATTCGTCTTTCAGGCTAAGGGAAAACGCTGAAAAAAAGCCTTATCCAGGTAACTTTCTCCCAGGGTTTTCCCTTTGAAGATTCTTGTAGGGAAACTTTAGATGGAAGGAAGAAAACGTGTGGTGAACAAAACTTGTATTGTTTAAGAGAATAATGTAGTTGATCTGTAAGTAGACGTTTCAGTAAAAATTGACTAATGTAGAATGATATTAAAAAGGTCTCAAAAATTTAACTGAACATATGGAATACACCACTCCAAATTTTGAGGAGAGGATTTGTTATTCATAAAGTCAACTTACAATATGGTATTACATATATGGTTTGTCTGTTTCTCCTACAGGCCTTCCAAATGACATTAACACAAGAAATATTGATAAGTGTGTCATCTACTTTCTATGAAATAAATATAAGTGTTCCAATTAATCCTATATAGTATCACTTGCCCGTCCCCGAAGAAATAGCATCATACTCTGAAGCGCAGATATATCATCCTTATAAGGCGCCTTTACATGTTTCAGAAATCACTAAGGTAACGAATAAATAAGTTGAACATAGACAATTGCAATTAAGTAATCGTCACGAGTAAACTATGAAGCGGAATCTATGGCTTGAGGGATTTCGTAGGTAATTCTTGAACTTCGTAGGTTATCTCAAAGTTACAGTCGGTGCCTGAGAAGCTTTTATCTCGGGTTTTTATTCTCGGGTAGAATTCTGACGAAATAAATTCAACTCAAAAATGTAGAATATATTGAAGTCTTTTCAATTTTGGAGAAAACCTCAATTTCTTTTATTCCCTTTTATCCAAAGTTACAGGATATTTTACAACCTAGTTATATAATTACTTCTATCTGTATAATTGAAATATCACACCAAATTACGTTGAGTTCATTCGGAGTTAATACAAGTATCTTATTCAGTGGTTCAATACTAAACAGTCCTTATCTTCCAGCTCTTCGCCAGTTCATCAATTATTTTTCCGTTGCTAACACAATTTTACACTTTTTTCTTATTAATCCACTTTCTCTTTTCATTTTTTCTTTAATCTCGTTGACATTGTTACTATTGCTCATAACTAATTTTATAAAAATATAAAAATGTTAACAATGAATAGACAGAGTAAAACTGAAAAATTCAATGTCATGGCCGAGATTTGAACCACGGATCTGTTAGTTTTCATCCAATCGCTCTTACCCATTGAGCTATCATGACCAAAGAGCCGTCCTGACATGAAAATTTCCAATTGACTCATATACTTTCCTGGTAAACGACTAGGGGCTCTCGTATTCGAGATACATCGTTTGTGACGAGTTACTATTGTAAGTATTTGAGTCCCTGGCTTCTTCATTAAACTCTTATTATTTAAGTTAATTGATAGAAATTAATCGGTCCTTCACTCTAGTCGGTATCAAATCCAGAGGACAAGGATTCAGTCCGATTCCTTGCCAAGCACGTCAACACGCCAGATCAACACTTGCAGCCGTGAAATAGCTAACCAGCTTAAATGGTGAAGTGAAATGAGAAGAATGGGAGAACGGGAAATTTGGGAGCCTAATTACCTTGACAGTATACGCCTAGTGAACCCGGGAAGCCCCACAAAATGGTCAGAAACATCGGCCAGGGAAATCGAAACCATGGTTTCCCGAATGGGGGACATAGGCACTGCTTCCTGAGACATCACTCTTAGTTAGTTGATGTGTAACCTTGACTACAACCTGCTCTCAAAGCTACCGAACTGTTACCGAGCGGGATGGCATAGGCGGTTTCTTCTGTGGCCCACATTCGGAAGGCCCGGGTTCGATTCCCGTGGCCGACCTAACTGACCCATGAGCTTTTTTCGGGGGATTTCCCGGGTCGCTAGGTGAATGCTGGGTAGGTTTATTACATTCTCCGAATTTCCTTTCCTCCATGTATCATTTCACATCATCTCTCAACTGATGGTCTCTTTCAGGGTAGAAGTGTCGGCGAGTGTCTCCGGTGCATGGCAAGATGATATTCTTTGAGAAAAACTATTTTATCCTCCGGCAGGTCGGTTGCGAGTCTCCACTCCTTTGCTGGGACCATTTCCGGCAGCCAGGGACAATTGGGGGTTGGATCGCCTAACCTTTGGAACTCCGCTGCTGGGTTCGTTGCCCTCCCGCAATGAGGGAGCGTGTCCGTTGTCCTGGCCTGTCGGGGGAAGTCTCTATCCAAGTAAACTGTAGGGATCCTGCACTCTGTACTGTCGTGGCTCCTTGGGTCGGCCACTCTCTGTCTCCTTCACCTCAGCTTTCATCCCAGGGGTGCCCCACTTGGGGGCATAGGAAATAATGGGCCCAGCATGGGTCCGTAATGAAATTCTACTGAATTGTTCTTAAATTAAAAACAACTGAAGCAACGATTCTTAATTAGCAAGTAACTTAATAAGTTATTTTGGGGGAAACTGCATTTCTTGCAATATAAAAGTGATGTATTCAACGTATATTTATAGTTTTCTGTGGATTTCAACATTTAACCAAAATAAGTTTGGTCCAACAGGGTTAGCACTTTTTAGCCAAAACCTGCAGCAATTGATAGAGATATATTTATAGGAAACTGTGAAATGGACCCTTCCTTGTACCTGGCGGCCGCATTACTATTCTCCACAAGCCCAACCTTCTCCAGCTTCTCATAAAGCCATGCGATTGTGTAACAGTCACGTCAATGCAGCGGCGGCTCGTGTTTGAAGTATGATAACGACATTAGAAATTCGACTTGGCTGCACGGTACAAAGGAAGGCCCGCATGTAAACAGAGATCTGTCTGTGTGGTTATTATTCCCTGGTCGTGCTGCCTGCGGAGACATGAGCAGCATATCGGTATAACTACACACCTGAACTCCAGGGTACCATTTACTTGCGCCACGCGCCCAGAATTCCAGCGCTTGCTTTTTAAATATTTTACAGCCCTCTTCTTCTTCCTCTTCCTCTTCTTGCCCTTGGCAAAGACAGGGGTAGAAATATTTCACGTTCGTAGGACGGCGGCGAGTTGGAACCTTCTGTTTCTTTGCTCTGCATTGTATTTTTTATAATTTGCTTCACTTTGTAGTGTCAAATAATGGCAGGTGCTTTGGCTACTTAGAATGAGTAGCAAGTTAACACACATACATGGAATATAAGCATTAAGTACATTTTAAATAATTTAGACTAGTCCACAGTATAAAAGGAATGAGAACATTAATATCTAACAATGACACCAGTAACAATAGGGTTAGGGTATATTCTGCATTATTCTTTTTTTAGTTTTTTATTAACCAACAATGCTTAATTTATACTGCGCTATCAATATAAAGAGATTCTTACTGTAATCATTATGGTGGCTTTTTGAACTTAGAATAATTACGAACGTATTCATTTAGTATTATTCATTAAGGAATACATAAATTTTAATTATTCACCGTGTTGTGCTGATGTAACACTATATTGGATTATTTAATAGTATAACAGGTTGAATATGAATAGTAATAATATTACTCATATTTAATGCGGTTGTAAAACATGTATTCATTTATTCCTAGAAAATAAGTTCAGATAAGTGGCTTCTTGGCTATCTTCATACCAGCTAATATACATAGAATTTAACTCTAGCAATGACAAATCTTATTATTGTAACGGGAATTTGTTAGAAGAATCGCCGATTGAGCATTTTCATATATTCATGCAGGATTGTGTGCACAGATCCCACGGAAATGTTGGTTATTTTTGTACTGATTCGAACTTCAACTTAAAACGTTTTTGTTCTTGCAGCGGTATACATCACATTCGTCGTTACAACAAAAACATCTTTCTCTTTATAACAAGATTATTAACTTATCGTAATGTAACAAAACTGAAGTACATATCTGTCTCTTAAAGATTATTAATTTATCGTAATTAAACAAGGCTGAAGAACATATCACTCTCTTAAACATTATTATTGACTTCTCGTAATGTAACAAAACTGAAGAACATATCTGTCTCTTAAAGATTATGGACTTCTCGTAACTATCGTTACCTACTTCTTAATTTTGTGATTGGCCGATCCAATGGCACGTCACCACATTACGTCATATTACGTCATACCATTACTACTTCGGCCAATCACACAACTACATATATTTTTATACATTCATAATGCCTTCATAATTCCCCCTAACATAACCCAAAAATACTGTTACATTATATAACTTATACTTTATGTCAATCACTAGTAACAAAATATGTGAGCAATTTTTAAAAGAAGTTTATTTAAAATTGGGTACTATATCTTTGTGTTTATAAAAGTAATATTTTTTTTTTTTTTTTTACTATCTTGTATGAATCATATTAGATATTTAGAACGCAACAACAGTACGTTACCTAATATGACTTGTAGGCATAAAATGACTGCAAATAAATGATTGATACTTAAAGTGACATAATAATTTAGTTTTTAATGGTACATTCACTGAAGATGTCAGTGTTATAACTCTCAAAACTTTCTCCACAGTTTGAACAAATCGCTGTTTTCCAGCTGTGCTTTCGGCATATGAACTTGTAACAATTGCAGCGAATTATTGTTTTACTAATTTTATTGTTTTCTTCTTTCTTGGACCAGCACCCTCCAGTGCAAAGTCAGCAATGTCCCTTCAGCAGTCAGGGACACTGCTGGTTATGTACTGATTTTGTTTTTATCAAAAGTCTCCATCTTCCGCTCTGGATTTCCTATATATGAAGACATTCTTTTGTAGCTCTCTAATATCTCTGGCCTGTTCCTTAATAACTGGTTTTATCAGCAGAAATCCTACTTTTTGCATATATAGTAACATTTTGTTTCTTTTATTCTTAGTCCATTTAGAAAAAATCAAGAGAAATAAGATATAAGCATTTACAGTGTCTATATCAATGAGTCTGAAGATGATGGACAATGGCTATTTTCGGGTACCTTGTTTTACAGAATATTTTTCTACCATTTAGTCTATAGTACCTACGCCTCCTTCAGCTTGATTATAGTACAGTATGATAACAGCTTTCCTTTCGGATCATATTCTGTACCTATTCCATCATTATGTAGAGAGCATGAAAAGATATCTGTTAGGTCTTTCAAACAGATGTATGAAACAATTGTAATTGGAGTCTCTGCTGTGTTGGGATCACTGTAAGCAAACTTACTTGATTACAGTTCTCTTCCAGATGTAACTCTGAGCTCTTGAATAAAGTGCTTCCTGTTGGACTGCAGTGTTCGGATAACTGTAAGTTTGTAATTCTTCTACATATATTCAGCTAAATCAACAAAAGTATAGTATGGGTCTGTTGGTACATTGCGTCCAGAATTATACATAGAATGCACCAAGCGTTTTGCAATAGAACAGCTGCATTTCTTGCTAAGTGCCATGATACTTCTTTCTGGCATGTAATTCCATATAAAAATGTACCTTGTTTCTGAATCAGTGAGCATGCGATTTCCCTATTTCCAGACTTATCCTTCATAAACAACTTAATGAACACCTTCCACTGAATAATGTTAGTATTTCATGAACTACGGTATACATTCCAGTAGCTCCTTGCGAATGCTTCGTTCAGTTTCCTAAAAACCTAATATACAGATACACATTTATCTTGCTCCCTGTATCCATTTTCTATTATCAAATCTAGTTGTTTTAGTTAGTTGCCCAAATTTAGTCCGGCTCATACCTGCAGTGCATATGAATCTGCCAGAAAATTGGATCACAGTTCTGAAATACAGGTTTAGCTATATATAAACACAATATTTGTTTGTGATACATTTATTCATTGTTTCTTTATTGGTATGTTTTATGATGAAGTTTATAAGTTCTGAAGTAAATAATGTTTCAAAAGTTACTCTAACGGTTTTCACTGTAACTTCATTTTTAGTTCTCGTTTTTGTACATTGTTTTGTGCTGCACATCTTGTAGGCTGGAGAGGCTTATCCATTAAATCCTTCCATTAGTTGTAAAATACTTGGTTATGACGTCATTTTCATATGTACTGTTATTTACATCTTTTTCCTCTTCCCTCTCTTTATCATCCAAAGGTGATGAAAGAGCACTAAATATTTTGATCTTCTATTTCACTTAATTCCTCATTACTGTAATCAAAGGCAAAATCAGAAACTGCTGTATTTTATAATATATCCATTTTTTTGGTCATTAGAATTATGTAAAGACATTTTGAAATAATTTGTCAAACCACATGAGGTAATAGATGACGAAAAACGGTCAAACCAAACAAGTTTGACAATAATATAAATGAATTCCATTGTTGATACAAATAAAATAAAGGACATAAAAGCATTGCTGTAGCAGCAATGAAATAGGTACTAGGAATAGAAATACTAGATATGTTATGCACTACATTAACTAACCACTTTATTACCACCTTTAAATTTCATTGTTTTCCAAAAATATTAACCACGAAAACCTTGAAAAAATCCTGGAAATCTCCAATAAACAGGCAGAATTAAAAGACAGAATTTTAAAATTACAGGTAAACATAAAGTAAACCCCCCTAGGAATTGATAAGTTTAAAAAGAGAAGTCAACTTCTTATAAAATATGACAAGATCTTAAGTGTGTCACTTTTGGCTATTTAATTAGTTAATGATCTATCTCCACAACTTATAATATTAACAAGGATCCACTGCCATATGTATGTCATATTTTGCTGTATTCATCTGCTAATGAAAGTACATTGAATATAAAGTGCCAGTGTCAGAGCGTTATCTCCCATAGGTTTCCTATTGTATAGGAAAATGGATACTACATATTCAGCTGTAAAGGCTGAGTTTGGGATAACTTCTGTTCATTAATCAGCTGCCTGGTACAATGCCAGATACCTGCAGATAGTATTCACTTTGGAATCATGACTTGGCCCTCCTATTTTAAAAATAACAATTCCTCGTTTTCTGCAAATGTTAAGTCGCTTAAGTTTATCCACAAACACACCATTTCTTCCTATACAAGTTGAGAAGGAACTACTACTTTCGCATGGCGTCTACAGTAAAAGGATGACAAAAATATTTATATAGGGTAAACATACAAAATTTTTACTTCCCTATTGTAAATAGCTTTACATTTTAAAACATATGCATATTTCATTTTTATTTAATATTCATTAATAATAAAATGAAAATATATGGACCAATTGGACCAACTGATAAACAAACGAATACTTGTCAGTAATACATACATTATTCTCATTTTTATTTTTGCTATTACGATTGAAATTCTTAATAGTAGCATAGCGTGGGTTTGCGATATTTTTGCTATGGCTAAAGAGATGTTAATAACATGTAAAACAAATTGCAACACAGGAACTTAAAAATACAGTTTGAAACTAAATAAATGTATTATTAAACTAACAACTTATCTTAAAACTACCACATTACAACTGATAAAACTGCTTTATTTGCTTTATGGAAAATTTACCTTCAGGTTACCAAATATTGGATAACTGGATACATAGAGTCAACATGAAGAGTTCAATGTCATGGCCAGGATTTGAACCACCGATCTTCTGGTTTCCGTCCAGTCGCTCTAACCATTGTACTACTATGGCAAACTTGCCGTCATGACACTAAATTCTCCAATTGACTCATGTTTTCCCGGTAAACCACAAGGGGCTCTCGTATTCGAGATACGCCGCTTATGGCGACTTAATGTTGTAATCATCTAACTCTTATTTGCTTTAATTGAAGGAAATTAATCACTTCTTCACACTAGCCGTATATAGGCTAAGGTTTTGGATAGATGAAGTCAACATGAAAACTTCATTGAGATGGCCAGGATTTGAACCACCAATCTCCTGGTTTCCGTCCAGTCGCACTTACCCATTTTTACCCAACTTAAGTAATTGGATAACTGATTATCTAAACAGCTTTTGTAGGAGTACATCTATTCCCAATTAATGTTGACGGACAATTAACATAATCCATGCTGCGTTTAAGATTTGAAATAATGTGCAGGAAATATTTAAATCTCTTCGTCAGCGTATAAAGAGAACGGTAGGGAATACGAGAAACTAAACTTTGTCCCTCAGGAGTTTACAAAGACCACACTAAAGAAAACTTAAACCAAAATAACTTGCTGCCAATAAAAATTGATCGGATTTGAGTCTGTTTTTTCAGCCCCTCTCTTATTAGAAAAAAGTGAAGAGGTAAAAACTGCACTTACCTTTTTTAAGTTCTCTGGTAAAATCTTTTAAATGCCGATTTATGTCATATTAGGCAAATATTATTTATGAATAATTCCAAACTGTAAATTACTGGTTTTCTTTTCTTTATTTTCGTCTTTTTTTTCCTTTTAAATTTGAGTCTGCGGGAGAGGAAAGAGACACTCACAACAAAATGCACATTGAGGCAAAATAAAACGAAATGTACCTGTTTAAAATCACTGCAGGATTTCTATCCAAATACGGCCTTCCCATTATCTTCACCCCATCATCAATACACAAAGGCTTTATGCAACACTGAAACCCTTTTGCGTCTCAGGTTTACTCCCGTTAGGATGTAATCGCCGAGTTATATCTCTGCACACAAGGCTAAGTGCAAAGTTAACTTGCACTTCTCCTGTCATGTTGATATTGTCTCATTAAGGTAATG
This sequence comes from Mantis religiosa, assembly GCA_030765055.1. NCBI lineage: Eukaryota > Metazoa > Arthropoda > Insecta > Mantodea > Mantidae > Mantis > Mantis religiosa. Next base: position 76,570,236 of record CM060949.1, on the reverse strand, counting down.
AGTGGTGATCATCAAGGATGTCACAATCGATTCCACTAATATCACTTTATCCTAACTTAGTAGCTGCGACAGCTAATAATGCTGTTATTATTATTGTTGTTATTATCCTCCAAAATTACTTTAATCTAATTCAATACAGTCTTCATTCAGCATAAAATGACTGAAGTGAACGATAATCTTTATGACGACCGCCGAATTAAAGTGAGAGATAGCAGAGGTTATCAGCACGTCAAAAGAACGTATTGTTTTCACATATTAAATCAACATTTGGGCATGAGAAAGCTGTCCGCGCGTTGAGAGCCACGTTTGTTCACGTTAGACCAAAAACATGTTCGAATGAACATTTCCAACTCTTTATTGGTGCAGTTTAGGCACAATAAATCCGAATTTTGGCGCCGATTATTTACTGTAGGTGAAACTTGGATACACCATTATACACCTGAAACAAAAATACAGTAGACTGCAAAGGAGTAACCAGTTCCAAAATAAGCAAAACCTGTTTTTTTTGGCTGTAAATTGACGACTGTTTTATGCGATAGTCATGAAATTATTTTAATCTATTATCTTCAAAGACGAAAAACCATTACAGATGCATACTATGCATCATTGACAAGCTGAAGGCCAAACTGGCAAAAAACGGCCACATTTATAGAAAAAGAAAACCCTGTTTCACCAAGACAATGTACTGCCTCACACCTCAGCGGTTCCAATGACGAAAGTCCATGAATTATGGTTTGAAATGTTTGACCAACCGCCTTACTCAGCATATCTAGCCCCAAGCGATTTATTGTTGTTCCCTCATCTGAAAATTACGCTTGGAGGACAACGATTTTCGTCAAATGAAGAGGCAATCGCCTTCCTGGACAATTATTTCGCAGAGAAAAACGCCGAGTACTATTTGGACGGGTTACAGAGATGGGACCATCGCTGAGGGAAGTGCGTGGAGTTACAAGGAGACCTTGTTGTAAAATAAAATAAAAAATCTAAAAAAAAAATCTTATATCTCTATTAGGTCGGAAACCTTTCAGACCACCTATGTATATGAGATTCCTAGGTAACAAAGTGACGGGCACCTACATGATCCAGAATTAGGAGTTCGGCTTATTTCTGTTCTCCCAGGGCACAGCAGTATAATGGTCAAGGACCTATTTAATGGTGCCCAAGAGAAACATTAAAATCAAGGAGTCCTGGCCTAAAACTTGAATGACTCGGCCGCCAACAGAGAACAGAAAACTTACCAATTGACTAAATTTGAAATGCTTTCATGTAGAGGTAACCATTTCTCTATCCCTAACAAACCTATGTCTAATCTATAACAGAAATGTCTCAAGCCCAATCGGAAACTAAGTCGATAGCTAAAATACTGGAAAATCCATATATGTTTACTAATATAAATTAGAAACTAACTCTCGTATTATTTAATATGCTAAGATTGTGAAAAAAGAGAGCTTAACCTTTATAAAGTATGATTGTGGTTTTTAAGATTTAGAAATGATTCAGTTAAATAGCAACCTATGTTTACCAATTTGATGAACAGGGTATCACATATATTTAATTATTATATTACATATATTACTTTCTTTTTCGAATCTTATATAAAGCTTATTTGCAAAATACTTTGAAAATGTTAATTGAGATGTGTATTTTATCAAAATACTAAGAAAGAAGCCATTGCGTAGAACTTAGAATCGTTTGAATACGCGTGTATTTTTTAGTGTCCTGCATCATATTTGTTAAGGGTATCCGGCAATAGAAATGTTCAACAAAAGCAACAAACTTAACAAACATTATTTACAATAATACCTTTGGAATAGTATTTATCGTGAGGCACTACAGATTTTTTTGTAATTACGTAAAGGTGAAATGCAAACATAAGATGGCCGGCAAAAGATATTTATATGCTATCGGCATCTATTGTCTCGCCTTTTTCTCTGGTACACATTTTCAAAAGTTTAAGTATTCGTTGCTCAGCAGTTATTTTGGAATTATGATTAAAATGTTCATATTCGACCTGTACAAATATCTTCACAAATCTAGTAGCTATTCATTCATTTTATTGGAATAACTTATCAACAATGAAATGTAAAAAAGGAGAACTGCCTAGGTTTTCCTTGAAAAATTAAAAGATATATAATAATTACTTTTGTCACCGATCGCATTGTTGATTGGAGCCGCCGCAAAGCCGGAGCTATACGTGGGAAGAGATCGATAGTGGCGCGCATCGCCAAACGCCTGCCGAGAAAGAGAAAGAAACATACAGAAAGAGACAAAGGTAGCTCCGCCTTTCTCTCGCTGCGTCGTGATTGTTATCGAATGATCGACTACATTCTAGAACAGAGGTGTCATCACTGAAGGGAGTGTGACTCCCCTCCTTTTTCGCTTCTCCAACTTTCCCCTTAGGGTAACAACTGACTTTCATTGGCTATTGCGGTACGTCTACACATCTTTGAGTTTTAAAACAATCGCAAGTAAGAGGCGCACAGTCAACAGGTCCCGTTACAGAGCCCGACATCGATAAATTAATGGCTAAGAAGAATAAGAACCCCACTTAAATTATGAACTAATAATTATCATGTAGCTATAAAGGTATAATTCACAATGGTATTCAATACACACTATGCACATAACAATATGAATAAATAGTCGGACGATCTCATGATCTTCGCAGTAAGTAGAAACCCTAGGTACAGCATCCGGCAAATCCAAACCCAGTCTCGGGCTATTGGCGAATGGCAATTAACCCGGAGAAGAGCTCTGCGAAAACCACAGCCAACTGGTTACAGCAGAACTTCGTTTTACGGTACCGTAGAATCCCATGGGTGCAAACGGCGAGGTATCTCGGAGTGACGCTGTACCGTAAATTAACTTACGTTCCGCACGTCAAGGGCAAGGTCCAGCTAGGGCACGTCGCGCTCCGGAGCCTCTACCCCATATTCCGCTCAACCATGGCACTCCGTCTCAAACTCCAGCTGTATCGGGCGATCATTCCGCCTATGATTCTGTACGACTGTGAGATCTGGAAACAGTGGCTAATACCACTTTCGTCTGGCTCCAGACGCTACAGAACAGGGTACTTCGTATCATATACGACACAGCCTGGAGATTTCCTGCCCATATCCTTCATGAGCACTCCCAGATCCCGTACATTGTCGATGTCATCCGCGAGAGAGCACGATCAATGTACGACAAAATCCAAACCCATAACAACCCTTTGATGAACACCCTTGGCAGATATGACCAGAGGGAACAAAGACGCTTGCCATCGTACAAACTACCAAGAGATGTCTTGGGGCCCCATGTTTAACCCAAGAGAAACCCCAGATATCTCTAGGACCCATATTACGCCTTATGGCTCAAGCGACATGCAACCCGTAACAGAAACGGAGCAAAAACATCAAACCGTCTCTCCCAAAACGGGGGAACAACACAAAGCAGCTGCCTTCTGAGATTATTCAAGGGCATTCCAACCCAAATTCCCTAAAATTCACAACCTACCCCTAGCAGAACATACCATCACACTATACTCATTTCGCAGGTAAAGCCGCAAAGCGGCTAGGTACTGTGGTATAAGACACCCGGACAAGGAGAAGCCCCGCCCGACTAGGACTACTTCTGGACCTCTGGAGAGCGTAATCAGTTAATAATCGAGTTGCAGCTGTGCAGTAATTCTGAGTGTGTGGATAATTGAAACGTACCGCAGTGATTGCTTTCTTTTGTTGACGAGACGACCTTGAAGACTGCTGCTGTGTATGTCACGTCATGTTACTTGTTTCAAGGAGTATACAAAGTCACTGTCTACTGCAATAAAGAGCATTTAAAATTTCCACAAACAAATTTTTAATTCTACGAGACCACAAAAACAGAATATATAAATAAGAAAGTGATCCAGAATTCTGTTCCTGTCACTGGTTTCCCTGGTCTGCAGGCCAATGCTAGCCACAACTTTAATTTTTTTTTCAATCCGATTCTTCTAACCTTTCTGCTGTGATTCCAGACTTTGTGGAGTAGACAGTATAGGACAGATGGCGCCGAAGTTTTCTCAAAAGAAACAGAATTCATCGTCAAGAATAGAGGGAGGCTGCTTGGTCAATAAGTTGTTCAATGGCCTCTCTAGGCAGGTTTAGCAATGGAAAGAATATTCAAGCCTGAAATTCTTAGGAACTTCCAACCATTTCTGGTCCTGTTTGGATGTGGTATGAAGACCCCTGTGTTTCTTTCACTTCATCCCAACTTCTAAGATTGTGATTAACACACTATATCTGTGTAGGTTTCAGGGCACCAGATGCGTCTTTTGAACTTAAAAAGGAGTGATTTTACTTCAAAGTTTCTGTTACAAGGGATCTTCAATATTTAATTATTATTTCATGTAAGATGTTCATACAGTATTAGTCTTAGAAAGTTGTCGTATCAAAAAGGAATATTTTCATATAATTTATCTCTTACATAAGAACCGTACCCAAAGTTCTGACTTAATAAGGATGTTATAATGATTTATTAATTCGTTTTCTCCTAACATCTGAGCCGTCCGAAGATGATTTTCATGCACATGATTGATTTTTATGACACATTTGTATATTGCATTTAGTTATTACATAAGAACAGTTTTAAGGTATATTTACAGATAATCTAATAAACAAAAAAATATTAGTCAAAATTATTTTAATTAACAAAGCACGCAATTAAAATCACAGAAATCCAAAGATATGTAAACTGAAGCAGAAGTTTTAGCTGTTCCACCTTTACAAATGCTTTAAAACAGAACTCAAGCCAAGCTACATTTCAAAAAGTTGACATACAGTTTACGGAGGAACGCGGGGATGCTACTTTCACAAGGACATCAAAGAGAAAACGCAACAATAAAAGAGCAGAAAGAACAAAGGGTACAGATATTCAGGGATAGAAGATGGTAGGAAAAAATTACTAAAGCTGCATAATACAAAAGAGAAACAAAGAAAGCAAAAGAGACAGGAGGAAGAATCGGAGCAGAGCAAAGGACTAGGCAGGAAATGAGGATAGAAAGTAAAGAAGCTGTTAACCTCTCAAAGATGAATGAGCGAGAAGAGGTAGGCATGTGGACGAATTCAAGTGTTTAATGTGTAATAAGTTTATCGGTAATGCCTAGGTAGTACAACTTAGAAGACAAAATTAAAAGTAAAACAAAACGGGAGATTTAAATAAAATTTAGCTAGATTTTTTTCAGCAAATCTTGTGAGATAAACAATGTTCACATAATATTTCATTGAAGTACTAGGTAAGTTGGCATGGAATTCAGTTGATGAGCTCTGAGTGTTTATAGAGTGAATTGTACTCAGATTCGACTTTCAATTTTTTAAGTGATCTAATAAAAGAAGTTTTATAAGCATTTTGGTATGTTTATTCATAAATTAATAACTGTTATATGATTAACAAATACAAATGTTTAATGTCTGTTAAGAAATATACTCAGAAACTATATTGCTATTATTACGACAGTTAGTTAATTAGAAGCAAACAATACCTAATGAACCTGAAAAAGCTTCCTCCACTGGACACTAAAGGACACTAAATTTGCTTATGTTAAGCAAATTTGTCATATTAATTTCCTTTTATATTATATAATCCGATATAATATCTGTAGTTCGGATTATTCACTGCTGTATACTTTTACAGTAGTCATACCTATGTAATGAAGATGAGGAAGAGGATGAGGAGGATGAGGAGGATGAGGAGGATGAGGAGGATGAGGAGGATGAGGAGGATGAGGATGAGGATGAGGAGGGTGAGGAGGGTGAGGATGGGGATGGGGAGGAGCAGGAGGAGGAGAATGAGAAGGATAAGGAGGAGGAATTTGATTAATAAGGGCTTTCTACAATTCTGTAGGTTACAGCAACCAAACCAATAGCCAGCCAACTAAAAAACTGGTTCACAATATAAAATTTAAAGAGCAGTCCTTTTCCTCCATTTCTCCCTATCTAATGCATCTACATCAAGTATTTCTTTCTGTCTCATACACTTTTTCACTTTGTCCATCCACTGATCATTAGGTCCTCCCTTCCTAATTCTTGCTTCTGGCGTCAAACTGAGCACTTCTTTGGCAATATGCCATCATACATCCTTAATATGTATCCATACCATTGTAGTCATTTCTCATTGAAGACCTTGTAACATCTCTTTCCGCATTCAAAGCTCTCTTATTATTTCATTCCTTATCCTATCCCTTCTTGACTTATTGGAAGACCCTCTCCAGAGGTCCATTTCCGTTGCACTTAATTTATCCTCTTGTATTCTGCTGATTGTCCAAGTTTCTGAACATTACACTTTCCGCCAATGCTTTGTAAATTAATTTTTTGTTTTTGGCAAAAATATTACTACTCCATAAGATTGAATTTAGCATCCCAAATAGCTCTTTTTCCCAAATATATTCTTCTGTCTACTTCTAATTTCGATGATTCTTCTTGTAATAACGATCCCAAATAATGATGATGGTGATGGTCATGATAATTAAACCGTATTTATCTCTAAGACATTGCAAATCTACATAATGTGTTTATATTTATCTGTTTATGTTAATGTGTTTAATACATCTCTGCGCTGCTACAACTAATTTGTACAACAGTCACACTATATTCTTTAAACATTAACAATATTTTGAAGTTATTCATTCAAAAGTTTGTGTTTACGCTCTCCTTCTGTATATTAGAATAGATATTTTACATAAATATTTTAATATAGGGCAAACTTATGCTACTATTGGAACATTTTGTTGTGCACATGCAAGGAGCTGAAATGGTAGCTATTTAAACATCACCTCTGAATATAAAGTATCTTATTCTTTCTTCTTACAATTCACGAGAAAGAAAAGAAAGAACCACATATATGCTGCTTGAAATGCAGAATTCGAAAACAGCTGTGAACGTATCAGAAAGCATTCATTCCACAATGTTTATCTGTAATTTGCATATTAAAATGAGATCTGCACTTTTCTGCAGTAAGGTTTCTTGACTCTTGTGACCTGCACGTAATCGTTAGTATATATTCAGAAACGGGAGCTGTTCCACCACTGCAATGTGTGCATTTCTCTTTATACTGGTGAAATTTTGTGTAGTTCACAGAAATGGGGCCGTCACCAAGGCAGCCCGTGTTCGACCCCAGGCGACCGCAAAGTGAGATTTGTGGTGGAGAACATGAAACTGGGGCGGGTTTTCTTCAGTTCCTCCGGTTCCTCCCAGAATCATTCCAACGATTGCTCCATTATCATCTTTCCTATCACCTCATCTCTCTGCGTAACGTAGATGGCAGAGCGTCTGCCTCACGTTCAAGAGCTTCCGAGTTCGAATCTCGGTCAGCGTGAGTTACCTGGATAAGGTTTTTTCCGGTGGTTTCCCTTATCCTGAAAGACAAATTTCGCCTAACTCTAAGGACCCTGGGCTCATTTGAGCATCATTTCATCCATTCTATTTATCGTCCGATATGACTTAACGTTGGAGGACGTAAAATTACAACAAAAACTCATCTCCTTCGTACATTCACTACCGGCAATGGACTGATCACTCATCCGAGAATCTCTCTGATCAGGAAGCCCCTGATTTTCAATCCGTTACCTACGCGACTTGACGTTGCGTGGTTCAGAAACCCTGTGTTCCACTTAAGGAAATACAGGAATTCATTCATTAAAGAAATGGGAAAGAATTAGATGTGCAAAGGTCCTAATGTAGTGGTCGTTATAGCACAAAGTTTGTAGATTTTCTTCGTATTGTTAGATAGCTATTATATAACGCGTGTTTCTAAGAATGTTATTTGACGGATATGCTTAATTATTGGTAATTCTTTAGATTTTCCATCGTAAGAGAGAGTCCATTATTGCTGTTTCCAAATGATGTCAGAACCAAACTGTTATTACCTAATTTGAAATCACTCGCAGGTAAAACATATTTTCATGAAACAGCTGTGCAGACGGCGTCAGTGTAGAGCTGAACGTGCAAGTGTGGTATTGTGTTTCTCTGACTGTTGGCGGGTTACCTCTGCGAAATCGTTATGCCAACTTTAAAAGTTTCCTGCTTAAAAAAACTGCAACGGAGACACACCAAATGCTTCAAGAAGCTTTCCAGGAGGACGCTATGAGCCGCACACAGGTTTTCGAGCGGTTTGGGCGCTTTAAACATGGTGAGATGTGTGTTGAAGACCAAGTTCGTTCTAGACGCCCTTCAACATCGCGAAATGAGAGCATTGACAAGGTTTTCCAACAAATCAACGAGGATCGTCGCCAAACGATCGACCAAATTTCAGCAGCGACAGGAATCATTTGGGGCTCGTGCCAGCGGATTTTAAGGGAGGATTTGCACCTGAGACGTGTTGCTGCTAAATTTGTTCCCTGCCTTCTCACACAGGAGCACGAAACCATCCGCATGAATGTGTGTCAGGACTTGAAAACAGAGATTGCACGTATCCAAACTTTTTGAACAAAGTCATTACAGGGGATGAAAGTTGGTGTCCGGGTATGACCCAGAAACCAAGCAAGCGTCAAGCCAGCGGAGGACTGCCAATTCTCCCAGGGCACAAAAAAGCAAGGCAAGAGAGGTCAAATGTGAAGACGATGATCATTGTCTTTTTTGATGTTCGTGAAATTGTGCGTCAGGAATTTGTGCCCCCTGGCCATACTGTTAACCAGCACTTTTACATGGATGTTTTAAGGCGTCTGCGAGAGGATGTGAGGAGGAAACGCCTGGCACTTTGGCGCTCCGGTGACTGGTTTCTGCATCCGACAACGCTCCAGAACACATGGCATTACGAGTGACCCACTATTTGAGATCTCAGAGGTGGTTTGTCGTTCCCCACGATTCGTATTTGCCGGACCTAGCCCCGTGCGACTGCTTCCTATTTCCGCGAATGAAAATAAGGCTAAAAGGGGAGCGTTATGACCTTGTGCAGGCGATAAAAGTAGCTTCGCAAAGGGCACTGGACAATATCAAACTTGAAGATCTCCAAACATGCTTCCAATAGTAGGAAAAGAGACTTGACAAGTGCATTGCATGTAATGGAGAGTATTTTGAAGGTGACTGAAGTAATTTTGTAAAAAGGTTCATCAAAAAATTTTTATGACAACAATCCTGTTTCTTTTGGGTCCCCGCTCGTATTTAAAAAAAAATATGTTGAATGATAGGTATCGTTAACAAAAACGTAGCAGCGAATTAGAAAAAAAAATATTTTATGGAATTAATAAATAAAGCTGAGCAATGAAGTAAAGCTGGTATAAAAGCCAATACAAGTTCTGGATTAAAATACTGCGTAAAATTTAATTAAGCTAAAAATAAATCGCATTACCTTCATTCGTTAAATTAATATTATGGCTTCATTGGTTTTATTACTAGACGAGGTATGAAGAGAAACAAAGCGTGAGAAAATTTTCATTTACATAATGAAAAGCTTTGAGTGGCTGCGATTTTTAATTTTCTTTTACCAGATTAACAGAAGTAAAAGCAGTGTGTAATGACGTTACACAGAACTCTAGCTGTGACTCCCAGTAGCGACAACAGTCCTGGAAGTTAAACATTATTATTATTAGGCTACGGGAATAATTGCATTAGACTGCACCTAACAACCACATTAATTATTTGTACGGCGCATGCGCAGTAATACCCTGCGGTCAGTATCTCGATCCGTACTTGAATAAATAATGTCATTACACAGTGAACCTACAAAAGCTGGGAAACTCTCCACTTCGACATAAAGAGAACAACAAAGCGAGATAAGAACATAATTGCGTTATTTATAGGCAGAAATGGGAAGAATATGTAGCTGTGGAATGTTCTTTGAAATTTTTAGGAGGAAAATTGTTTATTTAAAACCTGCAATAATGAAACTAACACCCAAATAGGAGAAATACGTGTGTCTGTCTACCAAAGGATAAATGTTTTCTGCATGGCTTCACAAGAGCTATGGGTTTGCGGTAACGGAAGTTTCAATTCGGGAGGGCTAGGGTTTGATCCCTGATGACAATTCTCACCATGGTTTTTTTTCGTGATTTTCCATGCTCGGCAAGGCTAATGTTGGAGTGCTGTGCGTTCTACCAAAGCTCCCCTCTATTTCATTTTCCTCATTACTGTCACTCTTTTATTTTATAGGACCCCCCGGGACTTATGCCGATAGATGGCGCAGAGGCTTGCGATTTGGAACTTCTTCTCGGTCCCTTCACAGGGTACTTGTTTGAGCCTCCATCGCCGAGTTGAGCTTTCTTCGGAGACCTGCGAGACATCTATTCTTGTGCAGCTCGTCGACGAGCGCCTCCAAGCGGTCAAGCCAGGAACCATTAGGAAACGCGGCGCGTCTCTTCCGCTTACGTGAACCGTTCCTGTAGCACAAAAGGTCCACTTGCCGGTCCGGGTGCTAAATGTGGAATAAAAAGTGACAAAAACTTTTAAAATTATGAAAAAAAATTAACTGTGAACCATGGAAAAATTGTACATGACGCCATAACAACGTATAATAAAGCTATTTTCACTGCCATAGTAGGTTACGGCGTAAGCTGTTGGGGGAAAGTGTACTTTTAGAAAGTAACAGAAAGATATACGTATATCAGCAGCATTTTCAACTACCCTAACAGATGCTCTGATGCTGATACTGGGTGTTTTACCTTTAGATCTAGAAATAAGAAAGAGAGCTGCTCGTCACTGGCTATGGAAAGGTAATAGTAAGGGGCTTCACAGTTAGCTGGTTTCAGAATCGAGGAGGAAACAGATTTGATTGAAATGATAATAGATTCATGGGAAAACGAATTGGAGGCATGTCAGCAAGGTAGAAGGACATCTTCATTGTCAGATATCCATGAAAGACTAAAGTTGAAGGACATGCATCCATATCAGGGCCTCGTGAAATTCTTATCGGGACATGCTCTCTACTCCTAACATCTGTAGAGATTTGGCCAGAATTTAACCGATAAGTGTGAATGCAACCAAGTAGGTACACGGGAAAGTTTCATTTGGGAATGTCAGATTACTATGAATTAAGGTATAATAGTCAGAAATATTAACAAGATAAAAGTTTATATGAAATATTAAGACAAAAACAAAGTTATATCAATACTTGAATGTAGTGACTGAGAGATATTCAAAATACAAATATCAAGAGCTTTTTCATCAATAAAATTGGGTTATACAGGATGATTATTGAGTAATATCTCTATTACTTTTAGGCATTTAAATACTTTACATCACTTTAAAATTTCTCATGTTCAATTCTCAGGTTTAAGCAAATTCGACTCACTTAATAATTTTAATAACTTTTATTCAAATTAAGTATTGCACTGCTATATTACTTTTGTTCTCTCTTTTAGAAAGTTTTATAAATATAAAGTTTAATATCGTTAATAAGTATAAAATGTGTCAATGGCAATTATATAAAATCTGTTTGATATGTGAAACGTTAGTAATTCTATCTTTGTTAGGCATATAAAAAGCTTTTATATAGACATGTAAAATCTAAAACGTTATAACATGTGAAATAGGAGAGCACATAAGTCACATAATATAATGTCCTACATTATTATTACTATGAATATTATATATCATGTTCTATATTTTTAAATGTAAATAATTCTTCATGGGACTCGGCCATAAAGTGTTAGATGCCCAGTCAATTAGAAATATGAGCTCCCTATTCTGCGATTGCTCAGATTACGGGGCTATTTTTCTATAGTCCAGGTGTTAACTGTCCCCCCCGTTATCCAATCTACTGTCTGCCCACTACAAGAAGGCAAGCTAGAGGAATGTGTAACTTAATCACTTTTGCTGTTTCCACGGTGTTTATGCTCACCTTTCCAGTATGACAAGGATGCTAAATTCGTTTAAAATACGCAAATGTTGTCAAATAGCTCACCCAAGGATAATACCTCTCACAACAGTTACTGCAACAAAAGTTAGATCTGGCAGCATGGGTGGGGATTTAATTACGGAGGGGATCGGTATGTAGGACACCATGCTGGGCCCATTGTTCCTATGCCCCCAAGTAGAGGTAACCCCAGGAGGAAGGATGGAGCGAAGGAGACAGACGGTAGCCATCCCAAGGTGCCACGACAATACAGAGGGCAGGGTCCCTACAGTTTACTTGGATAGAGGCTTCCCCCGACAGGACAGGGCAATGAACTCGCTCCCCCACGGCCTCGCCGTGGCTCAGTGGTTAGACCGCTTGGCTCTCACCAAGGCGGCCCGGGTTCGATCCCAGGCGACCGCAAAGTGAGATTTGTGGTGGACAACACGGCGCTGGGGCGGGTTTTCTCCGGGACCTCCGGTTTCACCCGCCATCTCATTCCACCGGTGCTCCACCTTCATCTCATGTATCACCAGTGTCACCGCCTGCGGTGCCGTATGTAGTAAAAGCGGGCGTTAAACACTACACACACTCGCTCCCCCACAGAGGCACGGCAGCGAGCCCAGCGGCCGAGCCTTAATGGTCCCTGGCTGGCGGTCCAGAAATGGTACCAGCAGAGGAGCTGAGGCCGACAACCGACCTCCCGGAAGAGGAAGTAGTCTTCCTCAGAGCATATCATCCTGCCATGCCCGAATACGGGCCACAGACGAAACCGCCTGAGGCATCCCGCTCAGTGGCAGCATGGGTGACTCACATGCACTCTCACTCACTCACTTCCTGCTAAACAGATCCACTACCGGAGCAGATAAACGGTTCAATCCCCTCTCCCCTTCATTCCTTTGTCACCTTTTTGTGATGGTTAGACAGTACCTCTAACGGCTGCATTGCTAAACTGCCATTCAAATTGCATTTTGTGAGTTGTAAGTGATACATAAAGAAAACAAAACGTTCTTTCTTTATATATCTATTTAAATTTATTTCTTCTGCTACAGTACATTTATTTAACTGTCTTACAGATTTTACCACTCATATTGATACTGTAATATATTCTTGCGATGTAGTTGAAAATCAATGATATGTTTATCTACTTACGGTGTGAAAGTACGTCTCAAGTAACTTTTCCCAATATCTCATAACGTCAAGTGAATCATTCACCTGTAATTAGCTGCTGTAGTGAACAGGTTGCTTTGCGATAGAAATTAATTCCTTATTTGCATAGATTAGTATATTCAGTGCTGTGGTTGGAAAAAATGTTTCGGCGGTACTCAAGAAACTGAAAAAGTTCAGGTGGTTCTCAACACACTGGAAAAAAGTTTAGATGATACTCGTCAAAGCATCGCTTCACGAATTTAAACGGTACGCTTAAAACTGCTCAAATTTTAGGTGATATGGCGTACCGGCCCGTACCAGTCCAACTATAGCACTAGCATGTTGTACAATTTATATTATTATAGCGTATGAATAAAATATATTAGGCCACAGAGTTAATGCTTCTGAAATGCATGCAAATCTCATCAAAGAATAGCTATGAATCCATCACTTTTTATCTGTTCCCCAGAATGGAGAATTGATACATATCCAGCATTGTAGAGTTGCTCAAGGCTTGTTTATTATTCATAATAAAGGTTAACAAGAATGGAAATGGCTGGCCCCATATCTCAGTTGGTAGAGCACCTGTCTGCTGTGCTAGGGGTACCGGATACGATTCCCGGTGATGGGGGTAGGGATTTTTCTCCAACCAAGATGATTCCCCATCTTTCCCAGAGTCTTGATGTACGAATGAGAGTGTGGATGTGTGCGTGATCTAATGATACAACCTAACGATTACGAGTTAACACCATCGATATGTTCCAAAGGAGAACGGCCACCGATATGACCACTGCAGCTAAAGGCAGAAAAATAAAATGAATGGAAATAAGGTGTGGAAGAACTATGTCACCTGGGCAAGGAGATAGGAAACATGGTTCAATTATAATGAATAAAACAACCTTTTATCTACTTTTTTTACTTAAACTTCATATATTCTAGCTCGCTGTATTCTAGTCTCGACCTACTGACCGAACATCTCTGCTGTGTGTCGTCCACTACAGTATCAGCCAACTGAATGCTCTGTGACCTCACACAGTAAAGCTAATCTATTTCTAACCCTGAGGAAGAAACTGAATGAGAAGTTAAGGATAGGTGAGGTAATGGCTGCCTTTAAACTATTATCGTATTGATAGAAATTAATCAAGTACTGTAACTTCGTTTTCAATATGATACATAATAATTTAAAATACAAATAGCATTACCGTGAGCTTAAGCTGTAAATAGGATATCTGTACAGTAGATGAGGACTGTGTGCTTTTGTTTAAGTTGTCTGTTTTGTCTTGATAATTGTTACTACTGATATTGCTTTTGTCCAGTTTAAAAGTAGGCTTTTGCGTTTCCTTGCAGATGTGGTGATATGGATGACAATAGGTCAGAACGTACCTGACTTATTAATGTGATGTGTGCAATAAGACATCGATGGGAAGGAATGGTGGAGCCCCTGGGGTAATTCATGCCCCTAGAGGACCGAAGGCGAGGAGTGTGGGAAGCAGTTTACGGCAGTTCTTCGCAACTTGGAGCCAGCCGTCACCTTGATCAAACTTTCATTGTGCTGCAGTCCACAAGATGGCGTCCCCGAGGTGAAGTACTGGCCACCTGAGTACCTACACTGGTGTTGCAATCTGCCTCGCAAGGGACATCTTTCACATAACTGCTGCCTTCTATATAGTCTATTATTATGTATGTACCTGCTGATTTGCATTTCTGAAGGCTACTTTATAACATAACTTCCTGAAGTGCATTTATATACCTTTCTCATGAATAATGTCTGGAGGTTTAACCAAACAACAACAAAGTTTGTAGTACACAAATCAGGTGCTGTGTCTGACAATACAGACTTACGTAGTTATTTCGTAGTTCAGGAGAGTTCAGGTGAGTGTCTAAATGCTGTCCGGGACTTAAACAAGCTAACGGAACATTGCGCAAATATAACCAGAGATTTCCAGAAAATTTATAACCAAGAATAAGTCTATGGAAATAGTGCTATTGATGATATAACATGCTGATAAAACATTTCAAAATAAATAAGCATATATTAAAATAAATCTCAGTCCAACTCAAAAGCTTTCAATTACTGCTACTATGTTAATACAGAAATTTGATTACCTATACATGTCCTCAATTTTACAAGATGTTTGAGTTTTTGGAAATAAAACATTTTACCTTTGGGGGTAGAGCTTACATAATTTGACTCGTCTACCATAACCTTAAAGATTTTTCGACACAAATTGGAGAATATATGTTTGACTGTTTTGTGTAAAGCAGGGTTTGTCAAACTGTGGTCTGTAAACTGCTTTAGCATGGCCTATTAAGTTCAAAACGTATGAATAAAAAGAAAGGATGTGCCTTGTTTTATTCATTCACATTTTCTGACTTCAATCGAATCTGGTAATGACGACACAGAATACCATAATATTAATCTCATTTACTGTCAGAAAGTTTGTCAGAAATTTTATCTTAAAATATACAGTACATTTTATATCAGTTTATAAAACGGTCTATAGTTTACCAACTATGTAATATAAAAATAATGAAATATTGTATATAATTAGGCCCACTTTTCTTCCCTAGCGTAATGTACCCGTACAGGATAGCTACAAGGAAGTTAATTTGATTGGTTTTTACAACTATCAAAGCAACTGCTCCCAGGTATGAAAGGCTTTGCACGAAGTTGCAGTGTTCGGAACAATGTTTACGTCTAAAGGCTTTGAAGACAAACTATGTCAATTATAAATATAGGTTTGCTATAACCTTTGAGAATTTTGATGATAGACACCCCAAACTGGAGTTATAATTCATTAATGAAATTACTTTATATATTATTGGCTATTAAGTACATTGTGACACACTGTACATTAAAGACAGTTATATAATTTAAGTATTTATGTACACAATTATGTTAACATAGTTGTGACCAGTAAAATATTCAGTTTGAAAATACCGAACGGATGGCTCAACTGGTTTCATCTGCTGCCCGCATTCGAAAGGCCCGGATTCGATTCCCGTGACCCATAGGCATATTTTTGGGATATGGGGGTTCAAGGGCTTTCCCGGGTTACCAGGCGAATGCTGTATAGATTAATTACATTCCCCGAATTTCTTGTCTCCCCATTTCACGTCCATTATCATTTCATAATCATGTTTCATCTGGTGGTCTCTTTCAGTCTCAAAGTTAGTGTCGGCGGGTGCCTCGGCGGTGCAATGCAGGATGATGTGCTCTGTGTGTACCAATTTCTCCTCCGGTAGGACTGCTGCCGGTCTTAGAACCCAGGTCTTGTGGTGGAAGTGTTTCCGAACCCCAGTAGAGTGGGAATACGTTTGTCCTAGCCTACCGGGAGAAGTGGAGGGACCCAGCCCTCTGCACTGTAGTAACTCCTTGGGACGGCCATCCTCTGTCTCCTCTCGCCTCATCCTTCCTACATTAGGATGCCCCACTTGCGGGAATAGATACAATATAAATGCCCAGTCCCCTCGAATTAATCCAGTTATCCAGTTTGAAAATGATGTGATCTGCTGGTGCCACGTTCTTGTGATTTTAACTTTGTTATCTTAATATTATATGCCGCGTCTCTCAAAATTCATGTGTTTATGGTCCTCCGTTACGAAACATTTGGCAACCTATGATGTGGAGAGTAATACTGGATTGCTACTGAATGGAACGTGAAGTTTAAACAAACCCAGAGTAAGTACTAAATCGTCTTGCCACCTTCAGATAGAATCTGAATAGTTCCAAAATGTTCAGTAAAACGTTAAGTGTGTTCACATTTCTCTTATTAGTGATTATAGAGCGTATTGGGTGCATAAGTCCATGTGATTTTCATGATCGGTTGTAGATTTATTTCAGGGTGAATTATCAGAGGCTATTAAGGGTCAAATTGTCCTTTCTGCATCTCTTCGTTCATAAAATCATGTTTTCTGAAAAGCAGAGACGATTCATATTCGTGCTTAGGTGAAGTGCAGGCCATCTTTAAAATGTGTAAAACTACGCAAGGAAATTGCTGATAAACTTTTAGATTAAAGCACTTAAGTTCTGAACCATTCAGCACGAAATGCATGAAGCCGTCTTTAAGTAATTCGACTTCCGACTAATAGACATAATGTTAATGTACCTATTCCTTACCTTCGTTGAGCAAAAATTACCTTTTTTAATATAAATATGAGTAGCTAGCATGCTTAATTTATAAGATTATGGTCGATGTTCACCTTTCCTCCAAAAGTACTTTTCAATCCTGAATTCGGATCATCTTCAGTGAATTCTGCTCCAACTACTGCCTGAGGACGTTCGTCTGCCTCTCCAAGAAAATTAAGACTCCGTCTTCTGATTTCTGATGCCAACTTTTGGAACTGGAACATTGGTACTGGGCACAGCTGATTAGTTGTCACCTGTGATATTAACAGGTTGAAGTTGCATTGTCTCTGGATGTGACAAAGTTAAATTGTTGAATGTTTGTGGAAACGTAGAGTCAGACTGAAAAATTCAATGCCATAGCTGGGATTTGAAACACGGATCTTCTGGTTTCCGTCCAGCCGCACTACCATTGTGCTACTATGGCCAACGTTGGAGAATTTAATGTCATATCGGCACGTTGGCCATAGTAGCACAATGGTAGTGCGGCTGGACGGAAACCAGAAGATCCGTGGTTCAAATCCCAGCTATGGCATTGAATTTTTCAGTCTGACTCTACGTTTCCACAATTTAGCCTACACACGGCCAGTTTGAAAGAATAATTAATTTCCATTAATTAACCTAATAGTGGTTAACTATAAAGCCCGGGCCTTAAAGTACTTACATGTAGTAAGTCGCCATTAAGGTAGTTGTCTCATGTGGTTATGAGAACTGCTAAGTGGTTTACCGGGAAAATTCGAGTCAGTTGGAGAATTTAATGTCATATCGGCACGTTGGCCATAGTAGCACAATGGTAGTGCGGCTGGACGGAAACCAGAAGATCCGTGGTTTAAATCCCAGCTATGGCATTGAATTTTTCAGTCTGACTCTACGTTTCCACAATTTAGCCTACACACGGCCAGTGTGAAAGAATAATTAATTTCCATGTTGAATGTTTGTTGAGGCAAATGTACTTCCTCTTCTATCTCCGTTTCTGGAACAATACCCTCGTTACCAGTTGTCTTTTGAAGTACATGAACTTTCTCTTCCATCTGCTTCATGGGTGTCCTAGATTGGTTGAAATCTGAGTTAAATTTAACTTGATTGATAGTATATGTTTTCATAACAGTGGATTGAGCTATATCGGTGTTGAATTTATTGACTGGTTTAATAAACTGAACACTATTAAATGCTGGTATATCAAAATTCAAAATATTTTCTTTTTTCACTATTTAGAATATAAATGTTTTCCCAAATATCCAGTTCACTAACAGATTGTGCATGTTTTAATGGTTGTATACTTTGACCAATTTCATGGTTACATTTCCAGAAGTGATTTGCAACTGCTGATTTATATATTTGTTTAAGTGTTATATTTCTCAAGTGTTCCATTTGACGAGTTTTAAGACTTCTCTTAGTTCTTCCAATATAGTATGATTCACAGTTATAACAAGGTATTTTGCATACTCCTGATAATTTTAATTGTCGATGGTGTTGCTTAAAAGTCTCTTAAGTAAATTCTTGAGACTGGAATTATTTTGGGGGCTAATTTGATATTATAATTGTGAAAGATCCTTTTAAATTTATTAAAAGCCCAAGGATGATAAGTAAACTTCTCATATATAACTGCTATATAGGGTAACTCACCCTGACCCAGATTCAAACTCGGGACCTCTTGAACGTGGGGCAGACATGCTACCATCTACGCAACTGAGGTGGGCAAAAAGTACTAATTTGTCTTTCTCAAATTCCATAAAATGTACGAAACAAACCACCTAATGCAAACGAGCTATTTTATAGGATAACGTCCTAACTTACTGGGCTCTGAACTTATTAAAAGCTGGACATTTATAAATACTAATTATTTCGATTTCTCAGCTTACTGTGGCTTATTGGGTTCGTAGAATTTAAATCTTGTTTGATGAAATTTAAATTCTCTTTATTTCAGTAGAAATACTTTTGTACATCCCTTGCACTCTCTAAAAATGACGTGCCATACAAACAGTAGTCTCTCGTTGCTTCACCACATGTAAACAAACGAACTAAATGACTTGCGGTACACTTCAAAGTTCCACTACACAGCTGCATGACACTATCGCTGTCTGTTTCTGTCTCTGTTCTCTCTCTCTCTCTCTCTCTCTCTCTCTCTCTCTCTCTCTCTCTCTCTCTCTCTCTCTCTCTCTCTCTCTCTCTCTCTCTCTCTCTCTCTCTCTCTCTCGTGAAGCGTCCAGTGTGCCCAGCACTCCCTCTCCCCACGTATCAATGATATTGAGGCGCTGGAGCTGGCGGCGACACGTTTCTCCCAACAAATCCAACAGATTGTAAGAGCACATACCGTATCCCGACTAACAAGCTTAATCCTGTAATCATTCCCAACGAGATTCGGCAGCTGATAAAAGCCAAAGCTACCGTACGGAGGCTGTGGCAACGATTTCGCCATCCCAGGATAGGCGCAGTCTACCAGCGGTTAAAATCCCTGGTAAGAAGACTGCTTCGAGCTCATCGAGCCGCCACCTGGGAAAACACCATGCAGAACATCAACCTTCAGGAAAAGAAACCATGGCGAATAATCAAGTCCTTACGCAAGGACAAAACTCTGTACCAGCATCCATTGCATGGCACTCGTGGGAGGCTCGCCTTTGAACCACACGAGAAAGCCACAGCGTTCGCAGACTATCTGGAGTGTCAATTCGAACCTAGGGAGGACCCCCAAGACGAGGACTTTACTGAACACGTGGAGGCGGAGGTGGAGTTCCTCTATGAGGACCCACCACCGAGACACGCGGAGATCCATATTCCTATAGTCACCCCTAAAATGGTGGCTTCTGAAATCAAAAAACTCAAACCTAACAAATCTCCTGGACATGATGGCGTCACAGCGACCATGCTACAGCACCTTCCCAAGAGGGCTGTCATTCACTTGACGAGGATATTCAATGCATGCTTTCACCTACGCCACTTCCCGATATACTGGAAGGAGGCGCGGGTGGTGTGCTTCTTGAAACCCGCCAAGGATCCGGTCTTTCCTTGCAACTACCGATCAATCAGTATTCTCCCAGTTGTCTCAAAAATGTTTGAACGACTGCTCCTAACCCGCTTGACACCTCTTTTTGAGGACAGGCAACTCCTTCCGGATCACCAGTTTGGTTTTCGACGGGGGCACTCCACGACCATGCAGTTGCTTCGATTGGTTGAGAAGGTAACCCTGGGATTCCAGGAGAACTTCAAAACCATTGCGGTTCTGTTGGACGTGGAAAAGGCCTTTGCGACAACCTGGCACCAGGGTCTACTGTACAAGCTCAATGAAGTTAACATCCCTCCTCCCTATCTTGCTCTGATCAGCAGCTTCCTTCGGGATCGCTCATTCAGGGTGAGAGTGGAAGGAAAGCTTTCCAGTGTCAGACCCATAGCTGCGGGGGTCCCGGAGGGTAGTGTACTATCACCGTTGCTCTTCGCGGCCTACATGTCTGACTTCCCTACTGAGCCACAGACAGTTACGTGCCAGTATGCGGACGACGTTCTCATTATGGCGCGTAATAAAAATGTCAAGTTCTGCTTCCCGCCTCTGCAACGACAGCTCCGAGCGATCGGCCGCTGGAGTGAGAAGTGGAGGATGGCAATTAGTCCAGGGAAGAGCTCAGCTCTTCTGCTGGCTAAGGTCAGACGCTGGCGACCGACGGGAACGCTGAGGCTGAGGCAGA
This sequence comes from Mantis religiosa, assembly GCA_030765055.1. NCBI lineage: Eukaryota > Metazoa > Arthropoda > Insecta > Mantodea > Mantidae > Mantis > Mantis religiosa. The sequence goes on along the minus strand of CM060949.1, from coordinate 76,549,500 downwards.
GGCAAATCCCATGGGTTTCCTCGGCTAAATACCTGGGTGTCCTACTTGATCGCGGGCTAAACTTCACTCCCCATGTCAGGGCTAAGGCGGGACTAGGCCATGTTGCACTCAGGCAGTTGTACCCCATTTTCAGGTCCAACATGCCGGCACACCTCAAACTACGTCTATACCGTGCGATCATTCCACCCATGATTCTGTATGGGTGCGAGGTCTGGGGATTGGCGGCTCCGACCACAATCCGCAGACTGCAAATCGTGCAGAATCGGGCGTTAAGGATGATCTATGGTACTGGGCGTAGATTCCCTACGCACATCTTACATGAATATTCCCAAATCCCTTACATAGAGGACATGGTAAGAGAGAGATCTCGAACCCTCCATCAAAAACTTTCTACCCATTCCAACCAGCTGGTCAACACCCTGGGTCGGTATGACCACAGAGCTCCTCGCAGGAGGAGGAGGTACAAACTCCCCAAGGACGCCATGGGCTATTAGCCAGATGGGGTTCTCTCCATCACACAGAAAACACCAGAACCAGAAATGGGTTTAGATAATTTCCTCACATAGCTTCCTATCCCCTCTGATCGTGCTGTTTTCACTCCGACCTTCTGCAAGCAGAGAGTCGGGTGAGGACGGCCTTGGGAATATATACCCCAGGCGGCAGCCTGAGCGGCTTAACCCAACAGATCAGAGAAACCTACGCCCCAACATAAACGCTTGAGACAAAAGGCAAAAGACTACTACACCACCCAGATAAAGCCGCAGAAAGCGGCTAGGTGCTGGGCGAAACCATTCCGTCCAGGTAAACTTGGACGACTCGATTCTTCTGCTGGTCTGCTCGTCTGCTGCACTCCCTCTCTTCACTGTCCATGCGTAACCGGCACTGGCTTTCGGCCGTGGCACCAACCAACAATTCGATCGGCGACAATACATTATTTAACTCTTTCACAAACTGAGTCTATATTTGCGAAGCTCTTTACCTGCAGTTGTTCTCAGTCCCTTTCTAATTTGATCGTGAAAGACCACTTATTTTAATCAGAGGTACCTTATCAGGCAACGACAGGGAAGACGGGCTTTACTTTCCTTCCAAAGGAAGCCATGTTAAAGAGTTTTACATCCAAAAATGTCTATTGCCCTCCGACGGGTAACTTCCTTCCGAAATGTGTGGTTTGCAATAATAAAACACCTTTAAGGTTAGACAAAATTATTCTGATATACGGCAAATCAAAGTCAGTGCTTCCAGAGTTAATGCCTTAAGCTTTAAATAGGTCTGCAATTGATATTTATTGATTATATTTTAATGTTAATTCATGTTTAATATTTATATTCCCGCGCCTCATGGGCTTCTCCTCTGTGTGTCTTTACAACTAATGGGGTGAGTTATAACTGATATGCAGCCGTAATCTGCTGGGAAAAATATTTAGTCCTGATAATTTACATTTTCAATGTTCGAATCCTTTCGGTTAAGTACATTTACTGTCAACAAGCGAGGTCTAATTATTATACTAATTTTAAGGATATTTTGTCTGTATGTGTACTCTAAGCGTTAGGGTGGTAGCGTGTGTGAAATTTAAAGTTTGAGTGTAAATTCTCAATGTTACTAATCAAGGTAAAATTCATTTATCCTTAGCCCACCCTTTCTTTTTCCATTGAACTAGACTGAAAATTAATTTATGAAGCATTAGGAACTTTAAAAACCAATAGTTGGTTTCAATGTAACATTGTAACATAAGAGAAGCGAATACATTTGTAACTGCCATTTCAAAGTGTTGCATGCATTATTTTTGTTAAACATATACATGAGATTCTCTCTCTCAATAAGCTGTCGCTATCGACTCTTTCCTCGAATAGACTTTTATATATTCCTGTCACAACCTAAATTAAGAGCTTCAGCAGTTAAAGTTTATGTATGCTAGTATATGAGTGAATTTTTTCAAGACATAAAAGTACAGGTCGAGAAAACAATTTACATTGTAAAAATGTTCTCGGTAGGGTAAAGAGATACCTCTGTAATAACGTTCTGATTATTATGAATTAATGACATTCATGAAATGCGATAGTAATCGATAGAAAGGAAATTACGCGTGTCAAATATGAATCGACCCCTGTTCGCTAACTGCTAGGGGAGTAGCAATAAGGGGATAAAACCGAAGGGGAGAAATGCCTTTGGAATATTCCGTAGCAGAATTCTTTCCCCTACTGCAATTTCTTTCCTTTCCTTATAATCCAGAAAGACTTAAACAAAGGGCAGGCACTTTCCAGAGCGATAAAGGTTATTACAAACACTTCCAGGTTCCGCTTGAACTTTCGGTGTACACTTAGCATGAACATAAAGCAAATGTCTTACTTGAAATAACGATTCTTTCGAGGGGTTCGCTCACTTTCATTTCCTTAAGATTACACGGTGAACAAAAACGGAAAGACAAAAAGTTCAAGCCCCTAATGTTAGAGATATTTACTCACCAACGAAGTAACAATTAATGGAAGTGTAAGTTCATTCCTGCGAGCAACAAAATTCGAACGGGCGCGCGAACGCAAACACATACACATGTCCGCATACCGTTCAATTCACGGTGATATAAACAAAATACAGTCCTACCAGTTTTCATATTTTATTTTTACCTAAACCAAATTTGCGGCAGCTGTCTGTTATGAAATCTTTTAATGGGATGAAGGTGGATGCTGATGAATTTCTCACCTTTGGTGACGATCTTGAAGAGTGTGTGTGTGGTGTTTAAGGGCCCGTCGACAACAAGGTCATTTGGGCACGATCTTGAAGATATCTAGAAATTTCCCCTGTAACTCTGGATCGGTAAGCGTATCAGTAATTCCGGAGCGATGAGTTCTTTCTCCCAGGGTCGTGGTAACGGGGCTGAGAAAGTTAGTGTTACTGTTGCTGAAGAATGGACAAATAATTCTTTTTTTTTTCAAACATGAAGATTTAATTATTCCGAAATATTTTCAAATTGCGATGCAAATTTATATAATATAAATTTTATTCTTTAACAAACGATGTCTGGTGTATTGATTAGCTATTACTTTCTTACACATACTATTTGTGCATCTTAAAGGCACACTCAAAAATAATTCTGCACAACGTTGGAGAGGAAAAAATGTTATGTCGTTCTTCTACGACGTTCTTAAGCAGAAGAAGGATCGTTTAGACATATAACATTTACTCTTATATCAGGTTGTCATGGTTACACACTACCTACCTTACATTATTTCTCTATTTCATTACAAATTTCAATTTATTTAACTATTATTTTAAGAACATGAAATATCTGCTACAGTTATTTGTTTGTTTGTTTTTTTCTAAGTTTAGCGAGTGCCTCTCACATCAAATTCGGACTCGAAAGTAATATTTTCTCCGCTTTCTATGCGGGATATATAAACATTAATTCAACACAAGGTAGTATTGCTTTGGATTGATTGAATTGTTTCTTTAGGTGCTCATTTGATACAATCTATTAATTAGAAAATAAAATGTTATATATAGGCGCTTCAACAAAATTTGTACATAGATTTTAAGCGTTTCTGAAACCGGTAGTACATTAAGAGTAGCCTAATAACATTTTCAAAGTTACAAAGCTATATTTTACTACAAAAGAATTACTGAGAAGAAACCCGTATTTTGTTATTTTTGCTGAAGTATAACTTCATAGGCAAGGCCAAAAGAGTAGTATGTTTGTCATACTTTCTAATTGAATCGTTTATTTCAGAAACCTCCTAAGTGCGCATTTTTATACTTTCGGAAAACTGAAAAAAAAAACTGTTTTGTAGCTTATTTATAGGTCTAGTGTCCTTCAAATATTTTTTACAAAAACAAAAAAGTGCTATTGAAATAATCTATTTTTATTTTAGTTGTTCTTCCTTTAAGTTTTCGAGTCATAAAGTTTTGAGAAAAATGCACATAGGTGGTTTCTGCAATAAATGAGTGCATCCAAGGTCATTTTTTTAAAAATATTTCATTGAAATTAAATCAAACTATTATTTTTTAACTGTTTTGGTACACACTTAGGTATTAAAAAGAGTGTTTTTGTTAGGCCTAAATCAAAAATACAGGTAGACTACAGGCTACAGTATGTCTATACACAAAGATCTGGCCTTATTCACTTATTCAGCTTCTGGCAACTCCTTGTCATTATTGGCCATTGGATCATAGTGTCATAGAAGGCTTCATATCCAACAGTGTATTTCATCAACATTTTTATATTATCTAATCTCTTTTTATGACCTAAAACCAAAAATGTCACTGTGCCAAACCCGATTTATTTGTAATAACTTACAAAAATGCAATGTGACGGAATTGGCTAGCTACCACTTTTCTCGGAGTATCCTTGTAGTACAGAAAGTTCTTGTTCTTGGACACTTTGAATGGCTGCTTATTTTCTTTGGGTACTTTCCTACCTGATGTGTCGTTCGAATTTGGCATTTTCTTACATGATTTGGACCACCACTTCTTGAAACTGAGATCATCGTCTGATGTAAGGTGATATATAGTTAATCGGCCAGACTTACTAGCTTTTAGCATGAGCTCTGCATATTCATCAGGAGTATACCTCCTGTCCATATCTCTCAAGAGACGCTTTATGCTTTCAAAATCTCTGTCACATGGGGAAAATAAGTGGCCACGTACAGGGTAGTTGTGAATTATTGTCACAGCGAGTCACAAAACACGTGATGTCATCAAGGCCGCCAACCGTCACGAGTGAAATTTATCGCAGAAGGAACCTAAGCGACGGCGCTTGGGTTCTTTCTGAAATAAACTGATTGTTTTCAAGGCTGAAAATAGCATTGCTGATACGAAACAGGCTATTTCTGCACTAACAGATGAATTTACCTTTAAATTGTACAGTACCACCAAAAACACATTTTTTGATATTATGTCTCTTAGGTGGTTTCTGAAATAAACCATTCAATTATTATAAATAATGCAGCACTACAGACCTAAGCAATCACTCGTAGGTATATAAAGAGAAGCAGAGAAACAACAAAATGTAGAGGAGTATTCATATCTCCTACGGTTGTGTGCGACTGCTGATGGAGCAGCCAAACATCCATCAGTCCTTGGAGATTAGTTGAATCAGTTATGGCCTGCACGTTGTATGAAGCAGGTATGGCAAATTACACTGCGGCAGATTTGCTTTCGTCTACACGATTGCTTGTGGACATGGGAAGAGAGCCATCATGTTTACACTCATTACGCAATTGTCGAACGCGGTCATAAATAAATGAAAACAGATGTACTAACGCAACTGCTAATAGCAACGGGCCTTGCTATATCTCTGTTACTTGAAACAGCTTGTCTGCACTTCATGTTTTAACAATTGCGGTGCTATCGTTCAATGTAGTCATGTTTGTATTTAGTTATTAATTTCTTTCGATAGAGCAAATAAACCTTTCCCAATAAGAAAAAATGACCTTATCATATATTTTACAAACGTATCTAATTCTTAAAATATGTTAAAAGATGTAATTTCATTCTGATGTACCGCAATCAGATGACTTTACTTATTTATTAATACAAAAGCATGTTCTTATACTTATTGCACACTAATCGAGATTAAAGTTCTGCAGAAATTGTTCCTAAAACACACTTTCTTGAAGGCATAGTAGGAATAGTGTATACAGTCCACTTAGGTCATAGCTGGTTCCATTTAATGGCTTTTTTATTTGCATTACAGAGAGAGGGGGGGGAATAAATGGTTACTTTCGCATCAATTAATCCTATACTATAAAAATTATTGTGTACTTAATTATATAATTTATGTACAATTAATTATTAAAGTGATCTAGGAACACTTAACACTTTACTTCTTACGATTTACCACTTATTAGATAATGTAACTCAAAATGAAGAGGACTTCGAAGGATATTTTCAGAAAATTCAAGACGTATATATAACTTGTCATGAAGATGTTTTAAGCATGTGGTTTTTTGATCAAGATTATTTAAGTTAATTGATGGAAATTAATCATTTCTTCACACTGTGTATACAGGCAAAGGTATTGGATTGGTTTGTTAGAGTAGACATGAAAAATTCAATGCCACGGACGGGATTTGAACCATGGATTTACTGGTTACCGTGCAGTTCCTCTTACCCATTGAACTACAATGTCCAATTTGCCGCCAGGTCATGAAATTCTCCAATTTATTCGTATATATTTCCCCGGTAAACCAATAGGGGTTCTTGCATCCGAGATGCGCCGTTTGTGGTAACTTACTATTGTAAGTACTTCAGTCTCAGGCATCAGCATTTAACTCATATTATTTAAGTTGGTTCATGGAAATTAATAATTTCTCCACACTTAGGAAATTATTAGATTCATTTTTCATAAACTCTTATTAAGTGTAGGGTGAGTTAAAGGGATTACCTACATTGGAAATCTTGAATACCAATTTTGGTTTTTAAAATTCTTTTCGCTTATAAAAGGTAAGCTCACATACACGCGCGTCTTACACTTAAAATACCAGCTCACGTATACTTACTTTAGGAGATATCTTAACGTAGAATTTTTTTCGAATGCAATTTCCCCTACTACTTTGTAGTGCAGAAAGTAATTGATCCAATGTAATGCAGGAAATCATATAGACTTAAATTAGATAATCTAGTCGTATAGTTTCAATATATTAGTACATTTAAAATATATGCTTACATTAGCTGGAAAGCGATAGTACAAATGACATGGACGGTAATGAAGTCCAACTAACTTGTAAGCCTTGAGGATTAGGTATATTATTTACGATTGTTCAGCTAAAAGAAAAGAAAAGTGGTAAATAGTCAAAATATCTATAAAGAAGAATCCAACTTGGAATAGTCACAAGAATAAATCACGCACGTATCTTAAATCAAATATAATAGGAGGAAATGCCTATGCACAAAAATCATTCTCCTGTGACGGTTTTTTCTGGTATCGTAGTCCTTGCGGAAGTGTTCACAAGCATTAACTAATCGCTTTTCAGTTCAAGAGTCTGTTATCAGAAGCGTTTTAAATTACACATAAGGATACTCAGAATCTGGAGAATAATTTAGAAACCATAAGATAGATCCTACACGTCCTATACGTTTATAATACCTAATGTACGCGGTGTTCATCTTTATCTGTAATTTTACCGCGCAAAAGTTGACGTCATCAATAGCATCGCTGATGCAGTGAGTTTACATACGATTCCCCTAGCGGCTTACTTGATGTGCTAATAGCAGCTTTGAGGCCTTCTTCTACCGGCAAGTAAATATACTGTTTGATAGGTGGGTCTGCCCACGTAATATAAAACTGCGTAATTTCTCCTGTTGAGTAGATACGATAACTATTTTTGAAAAATTATATAGTACTCTAATACAATGCACTGCAAAGCTAATTATGCAGTCCTAAAAGTAAACCATGAAGAATATATGAAATGATAACTCAATGAACATCTGTTTTTCTGTTATAGTAGACACATATGCGTATTGTAAACGTGTTACATAAAATAGAAGTACTTTAACTTGATCTCAATTCTTTTCCATCACCCACAGCTTCCTCACAATGTAACTTCATTACAAACCAGAAAATTACCAGAATATGTTCTGGGAATGAAAAATAAATTAGTGTTACAATATATACAAAGCTTTTATCCCAGTCTAAACAAGAAAGTACCTCTATTACATAGTCTTTTGTGTCCCATTTTCTTACATTTCCTGTCTCTCTTCCACTTAAACACTATTGCGAGAAGGAATGCTTGAGACATTTCTTTCTTAACATTATTTATTGCTTCTAGATTGGGACCCGTCACTTTATAGTGTCCAGTGCCTTTATTTTTGCGAGTATCTGATCCTGTATCTTATCAATGTTTGATGCACCTATTGGTTTTAAAAGACATAATATTAATAGATATTTTAATTAAGCGTGAGAATGACAAAAGATTTATATCGTATTCTGGCAAAACGTAAAACGTTTATATTACAAACAAAAGTATGTCAATTTGGCGGTACCTGCACACTTTTGAGAACACTACGCTGCAGGGAATTTTTTCTAAATGCTGGATAGCGTTGTATAAACTCCCCAATGAAGCGGTTTAAATTATTCTTATATGTCGTACCAATTTTAATGCCGGTACGAAAGTAGCATTAAACCATGAAGACACTGTGCTCTGTGTTCATACCGAGGGGAAACTGGTTGTGTTACTTATCAGCGCAACCACACTCCGAGCGCTGTAGTTTGCTTACTGTTCTGCAAAAATTAGCGCTTTTCTCCGTACAAGTGCACAATGATTTCAAGATAGTCACCAGTAAACTTTGACGTCATTCTTGCTCAATCGGAGGGCGGCAAATAACGAATAAAAATGTACACCGTGTAGAATTAGATGCAGTTTTCACATAAATATATGTTGTGGAGGAACAGTCCTTCTCCAAAATAGTGTATGATGTGCAGACGTAATCAAACCATGACGGAATATAGCTACAAAAATCCGGAATTTTCTTACTATCAGTTCAATTAAATTTAGTACGGTTTACTTGTTTCTACTATATTGTAAATTTTACTGTGCTATATTTGGTATATCAAAATATATAATAAAGCTTATAGGTTTTCATTAAATTCTCTTTAATACACTGCTTGCTGTTACTATCATCACATATTTTATTATTAGACCGTTTCGTTGTCGTGTTTGAATGTTCCTTTTATTTGAGCTCTTCCTTATTTACTGTGTATTCTGCTACACCTACTATTCAGAAGTCCTAGTTACGTCTTTGTTATTTTGTTTCCTTTGCCTAACTTCATTGCTTCCGTCTACACGCGACTCTGATAAGAGTACGTCTAGTCTGATTCCCTAGAGGTCCATTGTGCACCGAGATTCGCAGAGTTTCTGCAGTGGAGAGAAGCCCAACACGCATGGAGATTATGGGCAGCAAGAAGCAGCAATTTCAGATTCCAAACATAAGGCGGGTAGCAGGTGCCCAGAACTTTCCTTCCGCCCAAGATTTCAAAGAAATAACCTTCCACATGAGACGATTGGTTGCCTGCTAAACATTCAACTCCATAACCCTTCACTTCTGCCCTACCCATAAATCTGCGGCAGCCTACTCTTTCATTGAGCATGGACTCTGCTGTTGATTCATTTTCTATGTGCAAGTGTAGAGACGTTAATTGAGAATTTTCTGAAATACAGATGCAAATCAAAGAAAATACGTGAGAATGATATGACATTACTCCTCGTAATGCGCAGATGGCGCGTAATCTTCGTAATTAAACATGAGACATAAGAAAACTTCAGAAAACTTCAGAAAACTTGGAATACAAACGCTTCCTATCGTAAAGCAAATTTATTACAATTAACAGAGCAAAGCTCGTTAGTAGTAATTGCTTCACATTTAAAGTTGAGCTCATGCATTCAACTGTGTGTGTGTGTGGGGGGGATGTGTCTTGCCTTGACAAGACATGCAATGATGGTTTATCTATGCCTATATCGCACCTAGAAAACATGTAACAGCACAGTTCCCCTGGCAGAAACAATGAGACCACAGGGACCGAGAAGAAAATCTATTGAACACAACATTATGGGTATTTTTATGGGTTCTGCTAGTATGTGGACAGTTTACGACAGAGGCGGCTTCTGAGGTAGTGCCGCTGTGCCATGGCACCATCTGTATGAAACCGAAAGAAAGAGAAGTGTATAGGATTTGCGCAAAAAACATTGTTTCTGAGTATCTGCTCCCTCGTGTGAATAGGCGCGTTAAACGCAAGCGCTCTGTCCTGATTGTTTTCCATGACTTGGTGCCGATTACAGAACGGCACCGTCTACGCTCATAAGCGCCTGTGTTAAGGGCTAGGATGTCTGCTTATACGGGGCTTCTTATGGGAGAAGGTAGTGCCGAGATTTCTCTGGCGCATAACTTACGCTTTATCCGCTAGAGTGCAGTAAAGCACGGAACTTAAGATACCAGTCTCTCTCTTGCAAAATCGTACACGAACGCTTCGTATCACATTCTCCATGAATTGTATTACCAATCCTTCACTGTGCTCGTTACACCTGTGCGTAACAAGAGTACGGACGTAATAAATATCTATTTCCGTTTACCTGTACGTTCTGTTTGGTACAGTATATTATAAAATAGGGTGGATTATTGATAAGATTACCTAAATCGTTCGAAATTGGTACACATATTCATATTTTAACAACCTTATTTATTTTTTATTTATTCATTCATTTATTATTTATGTATGCATTTATTTGTTTATTTATTCATTTATTTATGGCACCGCCAATACAATACCTCACCGGTCGCCCCTGGTTTACGAAGTACAAGAAAAGCAGGCCCTATTTAAAATCTCTGATATGCCTCGTAATCTGTTATCACAGGCAATGAATGTCAGGAGTGGTTTCGGATTATTCTAGGGAAGTTCAAAACCACCAGTTGAATTTGTAGAGAATATTTCGCAAATAAAACAAATTGTTAAAAGCAATAAAACAAGTTATTTGATTCATTCAATCACATAGGCTTACGTTAGTACATGAATAAAAAGTAACGTTACAAGTCAGGGCATACATGATTAATACAAGGGTGGGTCAAAAAGAAATGCCTCCTATTTTTTCCTCTTTTAATTGTCGAGAAAATTGAATCCAATTTACATAGCTTTAAAACTACAACATTGACGATTAATTTGTCACTGTTCAATATAATCTCCGTCCTTTTCCACAGTTTTGGTCCACCTTTTAACTAAGGCATGTATTCCAGTGTGGTAAATCACACGGTCTTGCTTCCTAAGTCATTGACGCACGGACGTTTTCACAGCCTCCTCATCTTCAAAATGAATCCCACGATGAGCTTCCTTTAGTGGCCCGAGCAGATGGAAGTCTGATGGTGCCAGATCAGGGCTGTAAGGGGGTTGATGTAAGACTTGCCATCCCAATTTCTCAATTTCTGCAGTGGTATAACGGCTGGTGCGTGTTCTTACATTGTCATTCAAAAGAAGATCATCCGCCATAGTTTTTGTAGGAGAACTCGGAAAAGACGTGCTTTCAGCTTTTTGAGAGTTCTGACATATTGGACAGAATCTATTGTACATCCCTACTCCAAAAAATCAATCATAAGCACACCCTTTGCATCCCAAAACACTGTCGCCATAACTTTCCTTGCCGACCGCTGAGTTTTGAATTTTTTTTTTTCTTCGGTGACTTTTAGTGATGCCATTCTATTGACTGCCTCTTTGATTCAGGGCCGCGCCGTGGCTCAGTGGTTAGACCGCTTGGCTCTCACCAAGGCGGCCCGGGTTCAATCCGAGGCGACCGCAAAGTGAGATTTGTTGTGGACAACACGGCGCTGGGCGGGTTTTGTCCGGGATCTCCGGTTTTCCCACCATCTCATTCCACCGGTGCTCCATCTTCATCTCATGTATCATCAGTGTCATCGCCTGCGGTGCCGTATGTAGTAAAAGCGGGCGTTAAACACTACACATTTCTTTGATTCAGGTTCAAAAAATGAACCCACGTTTCGCCTACAGTAACAATTTTTTCCAGCAACTCCTCTCCCTACAAATTGAAGTGCTGCAAGTGTTCGGAGGCTATTGCTTTCCTTGCTTCTTTGTTTTGCGTGGTTAACATTCTTGGTACCCAACGTGAACAAATTTTAGAGTAACCCAGTTGTTGAATAATCGTCACCAAACCGCCTTTACTGAGGGAGGTAATGCGACACAATTCACCTGTTGTTACTCGGCGATCACCACGAATGATGTCATCGCCCTCGGTGAATGTTGCATGGAGTCACTGCAGTCACCAGCCTGCCGCTTCGCTTTTCATCTGCCAATGGTGTTTGCCCTTCAGCTTCGTTACAGCGACGAACCCATTGTCTAACAGTGCTGACATCCACCGTTGCATCACCATACACATTTTATAGCCTTTCGTGAATGCAAATAGGCGTTTCACCTTCCGCAGTTAAAAATTCATTCACAGAACGCTGTCTAATACGCATGTCGATTTCAGTCATTTTGCAAGAGGATGCAGTGCTTCCCTGTTGACTTAGGAAGTTACTACTGCAGGGGATTGGAGAAGAAGGTTTGAGGGATTGCGCCAAATTCAAAGTTTTCACATAACTTAATTATTTAAGGGAAAAAAGGAGGTATTACTTTTTGACCCACCCTCCTGGTTCTTAACCAGCCTATTAAAATATTGTGATCGTTTGTGTTCGTGTATACTTGTCTAGCAGGCAACATTTAGCTGCACAAAATTGTTCAAAATGTTTCATAACACATTTCCTATTCATTTCGGTATTTTTTGGCTTTGCTTGCTTTCACTTCTTGTCACCAGGCTAATTTACAGTCGTCATGTTACTGTTTAATTCTTGCGCGTGTCTTCACTGCTCATGTGATCCTTATACCCAACAGAATGTGCAATCCTTTACCTGTTCATAAACATGCGGAATGAGTTATTACGGTGCCTTAGGATGCGATAAAAAGTAAGTACATATATTTCTGTTGTGTATGATTTCATGAATCTGATTGGTCAATTTTAACACGGTCAATATAGGATGACGTAATATGAGGGAAATAATCACTTATATAATAATAACTGTCTCAAAATATTACATAGCTTCTACGTGTGTTTTGTAAAAGAAAATAAGGAATTACATCAACCAAAGCTCGAACTGAGAAAAAAATGAACCTACATACGGACACGTTTGCGCATGTTATTAGTAAGCTATTTAAATAGTACTGTAAATACCATAACTAATGACAATAGTCGTATCAGTAGCGAAAATTTGATTACCTTAAGGGTTATGAATGGAGGTGAAAGTTAAAGAATAATCCTTTGACGAATTAATTTACTGATTTACATCAGCAAACTACCATTTGAATGAGAATTACTTAATCGCTCTTGTCCAATAAGTATCTAAAATATTGCCAAAGCATAGAACGTAAATTTCTTAGGCAATTGAAGGCAGAAGTGTCCTTTTTATATATGTGTACATTATATGAATATATATCTGTAAGTACGATATATCAAATAGATTTTAAATTTCGTAGTTAATTATATGAACACGGGCTTCACTCATTTCATATTCGAATATATTTTCCTTATTCTTTCTAAATAAATAAATAAATAAATGGACGGAAGGACGGACAGATGGATGGACGGACGCACGGACGGATGGATGGATGGATTGAGGGATGTTGGGAGGGAGGGAGGGAGGGAGGGAGGGAGGGAGGGAGGGATGGATGGGTGGATGGGTGGGTGGATGGATGGATGGATGGATGGATGGATGGATGGATGGATGGATGGATGGATGGATGGATGGATGGATGGATGGATGGATGGATGGATGGATGGATGGATGGATGGATGGATGGATGGATGGATGGATGGATGGATGGATGGATGGATGGATGGATGGATGGATGGATGGATGGATGGATGGATGGATGGATGGATGGATGGATGGATGGATGGATGGATGGATGGATGGATGGATGGATGGATGGATGGATGGATGGATGGATGGATGGATGGATGGATGGATGGATGGATGGATGGATGGATGGATGGATGGATGGATGGATGGATGGATGGATGGATGGATGGATGGATGGATGGATGGATGGATGGATGGATGGATGGATGGATGGATGGATGGATGGATGGATGGATGGATGGATGGATGGATGGATGGATGGATGGATGGATGGATGGATGGATGGATGGATGGATGGATGGATGGATGGATGGATGGATGGATGGATGGATGGATGGATGGATGGATGGATGGATGGATGGATGGATGGATGGATGGATGGATGGATGGATGGATGGATGGATGGATGGATGGATGGATGGATGGATGGATGGATGGATGGATGGATGGATGGATGGATGGATGGATGGATGGATGGATGGATGGATGGATGGATGGATGGATGGATGGATGGATGGATGGATGGATGGATGGATGGATGGATGGATGGATGGATGGATGGATGGATGGATGGATGGATGGATGGATGGATGGATGGATGGATGGATGGATGGATGGATGGATGGATGGATGGATGGATGGATGGATGGATGGATGGATGGATGGATGGATGGATGGATGGATGGATGGATGGATGGATGGATGGATGGATGGATGGATGGATGGATGGATGGATGGATGGATGGATGGATGGATGGATGGATGGATGGATGGATGGATGGATGGATGGATGGATGGATGGATGGATGGATGGATGGATGGATGGATGGATGGATGGATGGATGGATGGATGGATGGATGGATGGATGGATGGATGGATGGATGGATGGATGGATGGATGGATGGATGGATGGATGGATGGATGGATGGATGGATGGATGGATGGATGGATGGATGGATGGATGGATGGATGGATGGATGGATGGATGGATGGATGGATGGATGGATGGATGGATGGATGGATGGATGGATGGATGGATGGATGGATGGATGGATGGATGGATGGATGGATGGATGGATGGATGGATGGATGGATGGATGGATGGATGGATGGATGGATGGATGGATGGATGGATGGATGGATGGATGGATGGATGGATGGATGGATGGATGGATGGATGGATGGATGGATGGATGGATGGATGGATGGATGGATGGATGGATGGATGGATGGATGGATGGATGGATGGATGGATGGATGGATGGATGGATGGATGGATGGATGGATGGATGGATGGATGGATGGATGGATGGATGGATGGATGGATGGATGGATGGATGGATGGATGGATGGATGGATGGATGGATGGATGGATGGATGGATGGATGGATGGATGGATGGATGGATGGATGGATGGATGGATGGATGGATGGATGGATGGATGGATGGATGGATGGATGGATGGATGGATGGATGGATGGATGGATGGATGGATGGATGGATGGATGGATGGATGGATGGATGGATGGATGGATGGATGGATGGATGGATGGATGGATGGATGGATGGATGGATGGATGGATGGATGGATGGATGAACATAAATAAGTACTTTTCATTTGCATATGTCAAAGTAAACGTTCTTTATACTTTTTCCTAAAATGATGCAACATTTTTCACAAGTCTAGAAATAATTAGTCATTTCGTGCATGTATATTAATATTCTGATTAGAACCTTTGAATAAAAGTCTTAATGAAATACTTAAAATTAAGTCATTTTGTCTGTTTGCGAATATGTTATTTTATTTTACCTTAAAAGTTTAACCAGTATTCCAATATAATTAATAATTAAATTTGTTTATATACACTAATAATCTTAGTGTTTTAAATTATAATCTGTATATTTCATTTAGTTTTGAGCGTATTCGACTATGTATAGTTAGAACTAAGGCATGTCAAAAGTGCCTTAAAGGAGAGCAAGCTTTTTTTCAGAAAATGGGAACTTCCTTTAAACATCATAAAGTTATATACAAATATAACAAATTCTAACTTAAACCTTCACTATCTTATAAGAAATGATGATGATTTTCTTATAAATTTTCCGGGATCGCTATTTCATATAAAGAATACACACATCTGCAGCCAGAAACAAAGCTGTCGCGATCCCGGACAATTTATAAGAAAATCATCTTTTCTTATTAGGTTACAAATTGTTATATTTGTATATATTTGTTTGCTTCACTGTTAATAGCTTCATGCTTTACGTATTTATAATAAAATTAGTTCAATTTTCAGGTATCGCAACACTTTCTAAAAGGCTTCACATGGGTGCATGTGCACTAAAGAGTTGTAGACCTTTTTTTATAATTTTTAATTGATCGATAAGCAGTACAATGCTTTACAGATCAGAGTAAAAAGAAGGTAACAGTACAATAAGAACAATAACACTCAGGGGTAGGCTAACAGGCCGCCCCCTAACTACATTAAGTTAGAACTCCAAAAATACTCTCTGAGAAATTATGTCAATATTGAAGATGTAAGACAGACATCAAGCACTAGAATCACTCGAATCAGATGTATCACTTAGAAGCAGGTCCTGGGTAGTCTCCTCTTCAAGCGTGGGGCTGGCGCGTGCGGACGCCGATGTTATAACGCACAGTTCCAGGAACTTCTTGCAGTGTGGAAAAGAAACGACGAGCGATCCTGCGAATGTAGTCGTGAAGAGTTAACAGTCCTAGTTCGTGATGGAGCTGCTGATTACGGATGAACCATGGAGCGTTGGTAGCGATGCGCATGAACCTATTCTTATTAAGACCTTGAATCAGGAAGGTGGCCATACAATCGAGTCTTTCATAACTCAAAGTTATCAAATGTCACTGTTAAATAGTGAAGAGACTCACAAGAACATTGTAAAATAGTTTCTGTTATTGGTCTAGGAAACACCCTATAGTGACGTGACCATGCCTGAGGATCTTGACATCATTCAATGAAAGAACACAACGCATGCATTTGCATAGATAATGTGTGAGAAAACATTATGCCATTGTAAATAATATTCAGATATTAAATGATTTGATTTGCAATAACGAAGGTGGAACACATTAACTCAGCACCTGAAATGTTCAGCATATATGTTAGTGACGTTTTATTCCCTAATTAATTATTCTGCTTAATTTTTTATGATTAATGATACGTGGCATAATTATCTGGAATGGATGATTCTTTTACACTACATATTCTAAGTTCAGTTAACCACAAAATGTGTACTATCGGTGAAAACTTGTAATGAAAGTTTTGTTTTTGTCTGTACCTACATTGGTAGATAAGACAACAGATAAAAATAAGTGCCTCTGTTTGATCACAAAATTCGCGCTGCTGTAGGCTGCGTATACAGGAAGAGCTAAATAATATTTCTCTGCTGGAAGAGAAAATATAAACGGTTGGAAGCCATGGAACCCTAAGGTGATCGGTATGTTTAACTGCAGGGGTGGTGGAAGAACAAGCTAGTGGGGGGCTGTGCTCTTAATCCAGCAAGTATACGCGCTTTACAGAAATAAAACTAAAAGTAATAGTCTTGCCTGTGGCTCAAAGGACTTTTTATGGAGAATATTTTGAAGCGAATAAAATTAATAATGTTATGTATCAAGTTAAATAGAGGAAACAAAAATGTAATTAAACATGTAATGTGGTAACACATCATTAACTTTATGTAATAAAATAATGCAAACTGCGCCAGCAGCATTCTAGGTTTACTTTATTGGTATCATAAGGTCAAGCTAAATTTAAAATAAGTAACATTTTATGCTAGGAATAATACTCTCTTACTGTTGGACCCTGATTGCGGTAGTATTTGTGAGTTGTCGTCTCAACTTCAATGTACGAAAACAGTTGTTTATTATGTCTTGTTTCGAAAGCGTTTTATAGCGAGCATTCATTTGGTTGTAATATAAATAAGTTATATTTTGCTCACTTTCATCTCGGGCAGCCAGCCAGGTGAAAAGATTATATATCAACGTTTGGGGAGTTTATATCTCTCCCATCATCAGCCACAAATGAAACACTGGATATAACACAGCTATAAACAAAGACAAAACACTATAAAAAATCGTATTACTGAACAATAGACTTTTCAGTAAATTAAATGCCACGCCAGTAGATGGCGAGATTATAGAAAATTGTGCCAAAGAAACGGAACTACTTAACTTGATTATCAAGCTGTATTGATCTTTGCTTCTTAAATCGACAGATTTTAAATTTTTAAGGTCAGTTTCCAAGAGGAGCTGAACTTAAATCCAGCATCACGATTAAGCGTGCTCCTTTCAGAGGATTTTGCCAAAGCCGCCTTAATTCTCCGCTCCCAGTAACTGTTGCATTTTGCCAAGATGGTCGTCTCTCGAAAATTGGTTCTATGGTCGTTATCAAAACAATGCTCTGCCAGCCCAGACTTCTCAGGTTGCATTAAACAAATGCTCCGTTTATGTTCGATTATTCTAATAGCGATGGTCCTTCCGGTTTGTCCTATATACAGTGTCCCACATTCACAGGGAATGCAGTACACTTCCGGAACTTGGAAGTCCAGTTTATCTTTCATTGGTCTCAACAGATGTTTAATTTTCGGATGTGGCTTGTAGATGGTCCTGATGTATTTGGCGAGAATTCTGCTGATTCTACCGGATAGATTGCCGGTAAACGGGATGCAGGCTGTAGCGGTAGGCTTACCTGACGCTTGCTGTATTACAGGTTTCCCTTTCCTAGCTTTGGTGATCGGGGCTTCAACGTCATATTAGAAGTAGTCGTTTTGACGGAAAGTGAGTCTCAGGTGTTGTAATTCTTGTTTTAAGTGGCTGGGATCAGATATAGACAAGCTCTGTGGGCCAGTGTTTTGAGAACTCCCAGTCGTTGAGACTTATGATGGAAACTATGAGCGTTCAAATAGAGATCTGTTTGTGTAGGTTTGCGATATACAGCATGTCCCAGTGTACCGTTGCTGTTTTTGAAACAAGAATGTCCAGGAATGGAAGAGTTCCATCCTTCTCTACTGCCCCTCAAAATCCAACATCTGCGGTCCTCGTCCCGAAGGGTGGGCAACAGGAAGTAGGGGACTGACTGATGGGGTGATGTACGGTGGGGACCTGGTGTACCCCACGACCGCTACGGCTGCCGAGAAGGCCCATCAGTAACCCCGAAAACTGGCAGAAGAGGCTCTGGTATTTTTCCCCAGGGACCTACCACGGTAGGTACGGGATTGGCGATCCCGGGGTCCCTAGCCATTCACCCTCAATTCATCCCCTTCATCTCCATCAACTGTGCCACGTGTAGCTACTGCTTGTCAGTAAGCATCACATTCTTCCTCTTCTAGTTCTTTATTATTCTTATTAGCACGTAAGGTCTTAGGTTTATAACTCCTGTCTCACCAGCAGGGATCTCTCCTATCTCCGTGGTTCTGTCCCACGGTTTTCAGCGCGGCTTCCGACATGTGTGCTCTCCGGAGGTCTCAAAAGTGAAGGTTGAGCGGACCCTTCGCACTGCCCCTATGTGTAGCCTTAGGTGCGGAGCCCGTCCACACCGTCAAGTACACCCACGTAGCTCCTTGAGGGCCCGGTCTGTGTTAATCTCCCGACGGCCGTGCTGCCGTTGGGTTAGTATCACGCACCGGACGTGTTACCGCTGACGGAACCCCGGTGTAATCAACCACAAGTCCCCTGAATCCGCGTCTGCCCTTTATGCGCAGCGCGGCCTAAAGTGGGGGGCCACAGGCGGTTATTCCTGTGGTAGGGGAATAAAGCCGGGGTGTGCGTGGTGAACGGTTTACCCATACGGACAAGCAGTGGAGATTGAAGGGTAGCTTTTCTGAAGTACAAATGAGATCGGTCATGGGTGAGGTCCCCATGACGGCACAGACCGTGAAGATTCGGTGTCTTTCTTTTTTAACCCCCGGATGGCAGGCTGACGCCGACGGTTCCGGATGGGGGTCCTTATCAAAATGTATCCGCGCAAACCCTCTTTCATTGACCCGTTCCTAGTAATGACCTTGGCATGTGAAGGCAAAACGTTCAAAGATTTAAGCCCGTTCTATATAAAGCGTGAACTAGATAAAATCAGTGGCCCTGTTAAGAATGCGACGCGCCTCCGGGACGGTACGTTATTATTAGAGAGTACCAGCGCAGACCAATCTAAGAAGTTACAGAAAGCGAATTTGTTGGGCTCCTACCCAATCCGGGTAGCCCCACACAAATCGCTAAACACTTGTAGAGGAGTAGTCACCACCTCCAGCTTAGATGGTCTTGCCAATGAGGAAATCGTTAGCTGTCTCTCAGATCAGCTGGTCTGTCAAGCGTACCGATTAACCCGCAAACAGGATGGCAAAGAATACCCCTCCGCACGGTCTTTCTAACCTTCTCAGGCACGAAATTGCCGGAATTTATCTACTGCGGATATGAACGTGCTAGCGTCCGTCAATATGTGCCGAACCCCATGCGCCGTTTTCAGTGCCAGCGCTTCGGACATACTAAGGGCTCTTGTAATAATCCAGCTGTGTGTCAACGATGTGGCCTTCCGGCTCACGAGGACCCGAACTGCAGCCGAAAACCCTGCTGCGTTAACTGTGGCGGAGATCACCCTTCGAGCTCGCGACAGTGTCCACGATTCCTGGACGAAAAGAGTATTCAGGAGCTGCGCGTCAAGGAACGCCTCACATTTCCTGAGGCACGACGGCGCTTCGAACAACTTAAGCCCGCTACCACCAGCAACTATGCATCAGCCGTCCGCCGCAATCCTGGTACCACTGTTGCTGTCCAACATGTCCCTGTTGCTCACGCTTCCACACAGACCGATTTTCTAGCGGCTCCTCCGACGTCTCGAAACACACTTACAGCTACTACCAGCACTACTACTACCACCACCACCACCACCACCACCACCACCGCCACCAATTCTAGCTCACAGACACCAGTACCTAAGCCGTCCACAAGTACTGCTAACCAAGTAGTGCTTGTAAGAAACAGATCGCGGCCATCACACCGATCACGCAGTCGGACACCTTCGAAGAAATCCCGGTCTCGCTCAGCGAGCCGAAGGAGTTCTTCTGACTCTCGTACATCTGGAGAGTCGCAGGACGCTAGCGCCTTTCGCATCGTGGGCCCCAAGTCATCCAAGGTCAAGAAAAAAGTTAAGACAGCCCATTATATCACTGTAAATGGAAATAATCCAGTGGAATGTCAATGGTTTTCGAGCTCGTGCTCAAGACCTACAACATTTAGTTTCTCAACGGTCACCGTCAATTATTTGTCTTCAGGAAACCCACTTACATCCCAGTCACTCGTTACACCTTCGCTCTTTTTCTTCATTTAGAAGCGACTCTCTTGCAGGTATGCGTGCAAGCGGTGGCGTTGCTACCTTAGTGGCGCCTAACATTTCCGCCACCCACGTTCCTCTCACCACACCATTACAAGCTGTGGCCGTCCGTATACAGCTGGAGAGCATCAGTTTTTCCATATGTAATATGTACCTGCCACCGCTCAGTATAGCTCCAGAGCGTGATCTTCTAGCTCTATTGGCTCAGCTCCCCTCACCACTACTCCTTGTGGGAGATTTGAATGCCAAGCACACTCTCTGGGGATCAGACACTGATGACGCCCGTGGATGCCTCCTCGTAGACGTCTTCGATAAGTCTGACATGCTTCTGCTAAATACTGGTGACCCGACATTCCTATCATCCGCTTACGGTACACATTCCGTACTAGACCTTTCTTTCTGCAGTCCCTCATTAGTACCACTACTTGAGTGGTCAGTACTTTCCGACCTCTTTGGCAGTGATCATTACCCCATTAACATACATTTTTCTGGCCGCCAATGTGTACCTTCTCGACATCCTCGCTGGATTATTTCCAAAGCTAACTGGGGAAAATTCCAATCCCTCATACACCTCATCGACGATGGTTTCGACACCATCGACGAAATGGTCGAATATTTTACTTGCTCGATCCTGCTCGCAGCAGAATCCAGCATTCCTCGAGGTTCACCTACACCACGTCGTATACCTGTACCGTGGTGGTCCGAGGAATGCAGTTTGGCTGTCAAAGCACGCAAACGTGCTTTGCGCGTTTTTCAGCGGCACCCGACGGAAGGGAACTTCGTCGCCTTCAAACGTTCTCGCGCTAGGGCACGCTTCATACTGCGCAACGCCAAGCGTAAATCTGGGGAAGCCTATGTCTCTTCCCTTTCCCGGCGCAGCTCTACCCAACAAGTATGGTCAGCTGTTCGGCGGATGTATGGCAAGTATCGCCGGACGGTAATTCCCGGCCTTGCCATCAACGGTTCCATGTGCACCACCGAGCAGGACATAGCTGAAGCCCTAGCTACCACATTTACTGCTACTAGCCAAACTGCCCGCTATGACGCTCTCTTCCTGCCTATTAAGGAAAAGGCGGAGCGGGTACCACTTAATTTTAATAGTGACTGCACCGAGCCGTACAATCAACCTTTTACCGCAGCCGAGCTCGCCCATTCTCTGGCGTTAGCAAAGGATTCTTCTCCAGGTCCCGATGACGTACACCGACAGATGCTGCTACATCTTCCATCTGAGGCGCTATGTTTCCTTTTAAACATCTATAACCGCATTTGGCATGAGCGGGTTTTCCCTTCCTCCTGGCGAGAGGGTATTGTCATCCCCATCCCTCGACCTGGAAAGGACCGCACGCTCCCATCTAGCTACCGCCCCATTTGCCTTACGAGTGTCATCTGTAAGACGTTGGAGCGAATGATAAACGCTCGGTTAAATTGGTGGCTAGAAAAACATGACCATCTGTCCAACTTGCAATGCGGTTTTCGTCGCCATAGCTCAAGTGTCGATAATCTAACACGCCTTGAGGGGTATATCTCCGATGCCTTTCTACTGAAGCAACATACCGTGGGCGTGTTCCTCGACCTGGAGAAGGCCTATGACACCACCTGGCGGTACGGCATACTCCGTAACCTACATGGTTACGGTATGCGTGGTCATCTACCCGAATTCCTATGTAACTTTTTGAAACTTCGCCGTTTTAGGGTGCGCATAGGAAACACGATATCACGGGAGCGGATACAGGAGCACGGCGTACCTCAAGGGTCGATTTTGAGCGTCACCCTTTTTGCCGTAGCGATTAACGGCATCACTAGTGCCGTTCGAAGTGGAATTCCATCATCCCTCTATGTTGACGACTTCGCAGTTTATTATAGGTCAGCCACCATAGATCACATTGAGCACCAACTGCAGCTGACCATCACCCAGCTAGCAGCTTGGGCGCTTCAAAACGGTTTCCGCTTTTCAGCTGCGAAGACCCAGTGTATCCACTTTCACCGCCTACGAGGTATTCACCCGCCTCCTGATCTTCATTTGAACGGCACACCCCTGCCATTTGTCTCGCACCTGAAGTTCTTGGGCCTCTACTTGGACCGACAACTAAATTGGGAGCACCACATTCGTCACCTTCGAGCCTCTTGCGATCGTACTCTTCGGGTGCTCAAGGTATTATCTGGAGCATCTTGGGGGGGGGCGATCGCACGGTAATGTTGAGGCTGTACCGCTCTCTGGTTCGGTCCAAGCTGGACTATGGCAGTTTTATTTATGGCGCAGCGACCGCCTCTAAACTTTGCCTTTTAGACACCGTGCATCATACTGGCATCCGCCTTGCCACAGGAGCTTTCCGCACCAGTCGAGTCGACTGCCTGTATGCAGACTCAGGCGAACCTCCACTGCATATTCGTCGCTCGCTGTTACTCTGCTCATACGTTTCGAAGTTGGCAAGTTATCTCAATCATCCTTGTTTTAAACCAGTTCTGTGTCCAGATTTAGTCCACCGTTATATACGCCCTGGTTCTCAGACACGCCCCGTGGAAATAAGATTTCGGGATCTACTACATTCGCATGGCCTCCGAATGCCTCGCGTGGAGAGGTCGTCCGTCTGCCCCTATCCTGCATGGCAGCTCAATCGTGCGCAGTTCGATCTCGCTCTTTCAAACAATTCTAGACTCGCTACCCCACATTCGGTGTTCCAACAACTTTTTGCCGAATTACTGGGCCGTTACCCTAACTATGTTCCGGTCTTTACAGGCGGTTCTCAGTTAGGTAACGCTACGGGTTGCGCGTTCTTCGTTAACGGTGAGGCTCACAAATTTCGACTTCTGGACTCAACTTCGGTCTTCTCAGCAGAGCTATATGCCATCTTTTATATGCTCCTTTTTATTTGCAAGTTAGCCCCTGGCTCTTTTATTGTTTGCACCGACTCTCTCAGTGCTCTTCAGGCCTTGAAACAGCACACTGCCGCTCACTCTCTAGTTTTAAAAATACAGGCCCAGATCTCACAAATGCTCGGTCGAGGATACCATTTTGTTTTTACTTGGACCCCTGGGCATATGGGCATTTCCGGGAACGAGGAGGCGGACGCGGCTGCTAAGTCTGCTTGCCGTTTGCCCCGGAGTTTAACAACTACGGTGCCGTACCAGGATGTGCAACGTTTTTTCCGTCGCCAGCTTATATCTGCTTGGCAGCAATCCTGGACAGCTTTAGAATGCACACAACTCCGGGCAATAAAGGAAAGCGTACAACCCTGGCTGACTTCCTGCAGGGATAACCGGCGAGCCGAGGTGATACTCACCCGGCTGAGAATTGGGCACACACGAGCAACTCATGGCTATCTGCTAAGAGGGGAACCGGCCCCTGTGTGTGCTCCATGTGCAGTACGCCTCACTGTGCGGCATGTACTGCTTGACTGCCCGCAGTACGCCCGCGTTCGCCAGTCTTTGGGCTTGGGGACTAACTTGCACGGTGTTTTAGGTAACGACCCAGTGGCCGTGGATAAGGCACTGCGGTTTGTTCTAAAAATAGGTTTTAATAAACAAGTCTGACTTGTGTTTTATATTTATTAATTTTAGAGTTTTTAAATTTTTAGTACTGGGATGAATTTTAATGTGATTTTAATAGTTGAGTGTTTTAATTGTATTTTACCTTTTTAACTGAATTTTTATAGTTTTAGGTTTTTAGAGTTGACATGGAGCCCAAATAACCTTGTTGTCGACGGGCCCTTAAACACCACTCACTCACTCACTCACTCCTTCTCTACTTTCCATGGTAAACTGTATTTGAGGTCGAAGGCTGTTGAGATGCGCAAGAAAGCTAGCCGAAGTGTCTGATCCATGCAGCAAAATTACAAAAATGTCGTTCACGTATCTATAGAAATGAGATGGTTTAAGTGAAGCTGTGGCAAGTATTTCATATTCTAGGTGTTCCATATAGAAATTAGCTATAGCTGGTGACAAAGGGTAGCCCATTACTACTCCGTCTACTTGTTCAAAGAAAGTATTACCAAACAAGAAGAAAGTGGACGTCAGTTTGTATCGGAAAGTTATATTTTAACAAAATATAAAAGTTATATTTTATTCTGGGACACTCGTCATTTAAGAAGGGTTTCAGCAAAATAACATTAAAGGAGCATTTTAACCTGTTAGTATTATGCTTTTATCGCCCACAATGATGCATAATCTTTAGCATGGTTTCTTAATTGTAGAACCACTTAAATCAAAGAAAAACATGAATTTAGAAAATGTTTCTATAGGTAGGTGCATATAAACATAATGTAACTTTGTGGGTTCATAAAATTTAAAGTCTAGTTTGCAGAAAGAATCTCTTTATTCCCGTAGAAAGACAGTTTGTACACCCCTTTGCAGCAGCAGAATTACGTAACATACACAGTCCTTAGTTGCTTTACCACACTTAAACAAACAAAAGAATTCACCTTCAAATCACTACACGATTATCAGTTCTCGACTCAACTCAGTGCAGTTCAAATGTCTACACACACAATAAACAGCTCACTGGCTCGCAATTGCAACTCCTAGCAGCTCCCTGCTGAACTCTCACTCAGCCGTCCGTAGTGTTATTATACCTGGCCCGCTGTTTCTCGAGGGCTGCCAAAGTTTCTCGAACGCTACCGAAGTTTCACGGCCTTTCTTGGTGGAGCCAGAACGTCCTGACTATCTCCATTTCTTTCTCCCTCAGTTGCTCTCTCACTCTCTCTCGGTAAGTGCCCAGTGCTCATCGGTCCGTGGGCTTGCCTTGGGTGCTATCTGTCTCGTTTTCTCCCCGCTTCTATCTCTCTCGGCGCTCGTCTACAATGCCTCGTGACAATAAAAAATAAACAATGAAATGTCTCGCGTATATTATATATTACATAGTATTTCTAAGGAAGTGACACCAATACTTATAGGAAAAATCCCAACAATACTACCGTTTACAAGGAAAAAATGTTTGGTATAATTCGTATGTATTGTCTGTAGTAGACAACGAGATTTTCGGCGACATGACAGCGTGTCTGTTTCACGTTTTCAAGAGGACCCAAGTTCGATTCTCGGTAAGGTTGAGTTATCAGCATAACGGTTTTTGCGGGACTTTCCCTTATCCTGAAAGATGAACGTCGGGTAACTCTAAGCTATATGATCCCTGGGATTATTTGAGCATCATTTCACCCATTGTCATTCAACGTCCGATTTGTTTACTTGGAGGATGCAAATTAAAAATAATGGTTATTTTCACAAAATAGACAGCGCATCTCTCATATAAACCTTTCTAGTTGGTTACCTTTCTTACTGTTGAAGCTCTCTTTCCGGCTCTCTTTAACACAAAACTATCCATTGAAGAAAAGAGCAAGATATAGAAGCCACAGTCTTTCACATGTCATGTTCTTGCAACAAGCCAGAAATTTCATCTGGAATCATTCTTTCTTAGTCAAACTCCTTATGGAACAGCCTAAGTTGGCATGAGGGATCTCAAGACCTATACGCAATGCTGCAATAAGGGTGGTATGAGTTATTCTGCAGTTCCGACTTCTGTGAGTATTGTATCTCCTCAATTCGTGCTCCTTAATTGACGGCTTCGCAGTAACATTTGAGACCCGCATTCGGAGATCCCAAATTGACTTCACTCTCTCTGATCATGGTTCCTTTTGGTGATTTCTCTCAGTAGGTAGAGAATATTGGAGTGGTCACCCTTCCCCAGGGATTTCCTGTCCATTATCTGCTGTCATGGGTTGTATAAACTAATCAGGGCGGTTGGTGAGTTGCTGCAGAAGTGAAATTTTGTTCTCGGAGGTATTTCTGCCTGACATT
The DNA here is from genome assembly GCA_030765055.1 of Mantis religiosa. Lineage (NCBI taxonomy): Eukaryota > Metazoa > Arthropoda > Insecta > Mantodea > Mantidae > Mantis > Mantis religiosa. The sequence continues at coordinate 76,522,974 of CM060949.1, read as the reverse complement.
TGGAGTGAGAGCTAAGACAATCTTCCACTGAGCTTTCTACCTGCCTCAAGTTTGAATATTGGTCAGGGAGACTTATCGGATCAAGTATTTTGAGGATCCTCCCTTATCCTAAACGATAAATGTCGGGTAGCTCTAAGCTTTATGCATCTGGAGTTCAGTTGAGCATCATTTCAGTCATCCATTGTCCGACATGAGTTACGTTGGATGACGTAAATAAAAAGAAATGGGTGTTATAGGGCTTAGGCAGAGTTAACCACCGTCACAACCATGTTGTAATATTTCCACAACTATATATGTAGTCTGGGGGTTCCAGTCGTCTTCGACAACCAGGATCCTAGCGGTTTAAAGCACTTTTGGCGCCGGAGAACTGCTAGTGTAGCTCCCCACTCTTCTCGGAGGGGGGGGCTGTTGTACGGTCCTGCGCCATGGCGTAGCGGGATAAGGCAGCATGCCTTGGTCCCTGGCCACGGAAAGCGGCCCAGATTCGATCCCAATCATGGGGTGCGGATTTTAAGTCCCGGATATAGAACCGGTGCTCACTCAGCATCGTGAGGAAAGTGAGGAGCTTACGTTATGAGAGCGGCCCTGGTTATGAAAGCCAACGTTCCGGCTGAGGGATGGCGAGAAGCTGACCACAACTCCTCCCCGTATCGGTTGGATGATCGCTCAACTCTGCTGCGCGTAAGTGGGTGTGAGGCCGGCAGTCGGGTTGGTAGGCTTTGGCCATCTTAGAGCTGTCGCGCCAGGGTTTATATATTCATACATGCAGTCCTTGACATGTAGCCCCTTGTACAAAAAAACCTACATATTATTCAAATAATAAAGTTTAACATGTAAGGAATCAAAGAATTCAAAATGAAAAAGTGCGCATTAGGAACTATCTATATTGACTGTCTTCAGAACGTTTCCTTCGTTTATAATATACGAAGGAAAAAAGTTCACAGTAGTTTTATGACATCAGAGAAATAATTTTTGTAGCAACAATACTTTTAATTGAAAATTTAAGGCCAACAACACCGAATATCTGGGAAATAGCTGATGACACAGAAAAAGTAAACTGAAATACTTCCTGCACCTTACAAAGATCTATGCATTTGTTGTATAATCCTTTGCATACAAAATTCCTCCTGAATAAATCGGGCTTTACAAGCCATTTCCAAAACATGTTATATTATGTGTCATATAAATAACATAAAGACAATACAGTTTTTCGATGGGAATGTCGAAAAGTTAGAAACATATTCCACTGAGTAAGGATTCTCTTATACATTTTTGTGTCGAATTTTTGGAAGATGCTAAGCTAAATACGAAGTTTATATTTATGTAGCACTTTGCTTAGGAGTTATGCTGTTCTTTGAAACTGGGGGGCAGAGAGCGAAATGTTTACCCATTCGGGGGGCCTCAGGGCTTGTATATCCGGAGAAATCGCACTATCGAATTCTTAGAAAAAGTACAAGACCTTCAGCAAATAAATTAAAAAACTGATATGTACGTCCCTGTAAGTTCTGTAAGTTCTGTTTAAGTATAGCATGAAAAATAAATTATTTTGGCAATGTGTACATAGAGAATTATCTGTTCTAGAAAACAGTGTATTTAGCTTCTGTATGCTTGTATAAATATTTGTTATTTTCGGTCAACCAAATGGAATGCTAAGTCGATAACAAGGAGCACTTGAACACTTTCTTCTTTTTGCGTACAGTTAGGATACCAAAGCCAGAGCTGGTGCTTGTCAGCGCTTCTGCAGGTGTCTAAAATACTCTTTGTATTCGACCTGACACTTTATATTATTGAGCAGAAAGGACATAATTGCCCATAAAATAATATAAAGCACTCCGCCAAAATATTTTATTTTGTATGCAAAACTTTAACTTAAATTAAAGGCAAGAACTTACGACCAAACATTTAATATACATTCAGCTTGCAGATAGCTCATCCTCATCTCTATTTCAGTATTTTACATAATATTTTACGTGCATTGGAGCTCTAGTGTTTTTTCTCTGACTATGATACACTTGATTGTAGCTCCCAGTTAGATTTGCACCACCCTCCCTCTGTATTACCTAATACTGCTGTAGTCATTTCACGTGCTCTCTTCAGAGACAAAAGCTCCAACCCTCATTAAACACAAAAATGACCTCCTGCCTGAACCTTCCTTCCTGTCTATTGTACTTTGGGTTTCGGAAACTTTCAAGAGGTCATTTAGCCATAATATGCGTATAATTATTGTCAGGAGTTATTAGCGAAGCTGCCCCCTTTGAAGATGAATCACACACGAAGCTATTCCACTTTTTATACCACAGCTTCTATATAAAACAGAAGCACAGTATGTCTGCCATTTAGAATGCAGGATTGTTTAAACATAACTAACCTTTCATAACTGTTGAAAGAGGATACTTTGGTCGTATAGATTAATTATTCATTTGAGTATGCGTAATAAGTTATCATCAATAAATAATTAAATATGTTGAATAATTGTATATATTGTGACTTTGAGGATTCTTAGATTTTAAAGCCTTGTTTGCAGAAATTTAAAATGCTCTTTATTGGAGTAAAAGACGTTTTACACCCATTGCAGCAATAAAATGACGTAGCATACAAACAGCAGTTTTCAAGGTCTCTCGTTGCGTCACCACACGTAAAAAATGATATAAATTACTGCGGTACACTCACAATTACTGTACAGCTGCACCTCAATTAACAACTCACTAGCAACTTTAACACTTGCGGGCTTTTATACTGTCAGTCATTGTTCTAGAAAGCCTCTGATCGTTCAATTACAATCACAATGGCAGTGGGAAATTCCAGACTATCTCTGTCTCTTTCTCTCTAACGGCAAGCGTCTCACTCGCGCACCACTATCTGTCTCTTTCTTTCCTGCCCACACATGCCCAGCGCTGGCTTTGCGGCGGTTCCAACGAACAATGTGATCGGCAACAATATTTGAGAACTGTAAGATGTATAGTTTGATCATGTTGGTAAAATTAAAATTATATATATATATATATATATATATATATATATATATATATATATATATATATATATCTGTGTAAAATGTTGCATGGTGGAGTTTGGCAGATATATTTAACAAAAAGCTTGCACTTAGGTGAATGCCCAGAAAGGGCGGAAATTAGTACTTGGTATGTCAGCTATTGAGATGTGCCGTTAAGACCGCTCAATACACTGCTAGCTTTTCCTCGTGACTCCGTGTTTCAATATATAAGGGGATAGAAAGACCACTCGGCCCCATTTCAGTCTATTCTGTTAATTTCACCTGGAGTGTCCACTGGCAGATAAATTCTTTCACTATGCGCCGTGTCAATTTAAGTTAACTACAGCAGTCTGTCTATATACTATATAGTCTATATCATCAGTTGAATACATAGTCTGTCTAACATTGCAGATATCTGAAGGTGCTCAGGTTCTACACGAAAGAGAACCATAATTAACGTGCTCAGAAATTATCGCTTGTTCTTATTGTCTTAAAACTACAACCTGAGAAACCAATGTGTCCATGTAGGAGACGCAGTTTACAGCAAAGCAGTCAGCGGACCAACGACGGTGGAGACCGAGGAAGGATTCTCAACTTCGTGTCCAGGTACGTGCGCAGCGTGATGTTGTGAGAAAAGTTATTGCCGCACTGTGAATTATACAAGAGTTCGTATTTTGACGACGTCCTGAAGATAGTCATATAAAATCAAAATATAACATAATTTTAAATACTTCTGTATATGTGCTCATTGTTAGCCGTACTGCAAACGAGTTCAATTTTTTAAGTCCTATCATGTGGTACGCGCTAATTAGATATTTAACTAACGGATGTAACATTATTTAAACCTCAACTATCGGAACAAAAAAGAATCATGCTCACATCAAAGTGTGTGTTCTTTGTATTTTCTAGCTTTATTAGCAGCAGAGGTATCACGATACTTCCTTGATAAATAAAACATTTTATTCTCCATCTTTTGCACATTTTAATTTGCATATATTGTGTTTTGTTTATGTATATGTCAAATTTGTCTCCGTCTTTTACTTCTGCTGTATATCTACATTAAGCAGGGGAAATATTGTGTTCCCCATAAATTTAATGTAAGATTTCCTTAAAATTTAAAAATTTGGGGTGTCAAATCAATATAAATAAATAACTTGATTTCTGTACTCCTTATACATGATGTGGTATAGTATGAATGCTCAAGAGCACCTCGCCCCTTAAAATCCAACGTGGAACTCTTAAGCTTACTACTCACAGGAGGAACGGATGAAGGAAGCATCTGCAGGAGCCTGAACAACGACCGAAAAGCGCAGAGTCCCCAAAATGCCAGGCTTAATGAACCAGATATACCAGTCGGCTGCTGAGAGTTTTTCCTCTGGAGGAGATTGGCAAACCTGTGTCCACTCAGGGAAGACTCACACGTCGGAGCAGAGAACTTTCCAGCGAGCAACTGTGCAACGTTGACTTTGGGCATCCCTAAGGTTATCTGAAGAACGAAAGTGAAAGCAAACCGAAAGAACATTCATATGGAAGAACCGCGGGGAAACTAAACAAATCAAAAGTTTAAAACTTGGATCAGAGTCTCGGCTCAAGGAATCGATAGCAGGACTTTCTGCATGCCAGTCTCGCACTTGAATGCAGAGCTATCTCGCTCTATACCCGTTCCCCTTGTAAATACACAAGTACTGCATTCTGCTAAAAAATACCAAGCACAGATTTCTCCGGAATCATATGTTTGGAGATTCTCTGGATAAGAATAAAAAATATAAAAGATTTCTTTGGGTGTGTGATTCACATAACACATAATGGAAAATAAAAAATCTGCTTCATGCCAAATTTGGAGCTTTTGTTAACCTCTTCCAGGAAGACAACACAACGGTTTCGAAGAAATTCTCCACGCCAACGTGGAATAATGTTGGTACTTTCCGATTTCCCGAAATTTTAATAAAAATTTTATATTCTAAAACATCTTTATTATAATATGTACATCTTCAACTTTATGGGAATATTCTGAGAAGACCTCTTCTTTCTGAATGACTTTCATATTACTCATAAAGCATTAGATATAGACAAATGTTGGATGTTACAGAAGAATGTAGATCTTCTCAAAGTATACAATTTATATTATATAGGAAGAATTGTAGTACGAGAGCTGTTCAATAAAGAATGATCGTAATTTTTACGGTCATAATTTTTTGCAATAAAATTCAATCCTATTATATTCTGTTAGCTTAATGTGAAACAAACACGACATAGTAGTTTCATTTTTGGTACTCCTGGTGGAGAATAAAATGTTTTATTGATTAAGGAAGTATTGTGATAACCCTGCTGCAAATAAAGCTAGAAAATACAAGGAACACACACTTTGTAACCTTTCCCAGCAGAAGCAACCACTTTTGCTTTTCTGGGGGTTGGTGATGAAGGAAATTCCCACACTGAGCTTTGCTGTTTGCTCTCAGGATCAAAATGATGTTACATCAGCAGTGATTACGTTTGAAATAAACTCCGGATCTTCCTCTAACATCAACTTTAACTGCATGTTACCTCCATTGCAGCGGTAGGCGATACTGAACATCTCTATGCTTACTTGGTTCTCTCATGGTATTCTCCATCTAAAATTTTTTGTCTATTCCCTAACTTAAAGAAACGCCTTTGTGGGAGGCATTATCCATCATCAGAAGCGGTGGTGAAGTCTACAGAGGCGATTTTGAAGGATCTCTCAAAAATGGTTTCTAGCATGTCTTTGAAGACTGGCAGAAACGCTGAGACAAGTACATCACATTCAGGGGAGACTATTTTGAGAAGGACCATCAAAATTATGAGGATGAGTAAAGGTACGTTATCAAAAAAATTGTGATCATTCTTTATTGAACAGCCCTCGTAGTGGTAATTTCCAAAATATTCATTTTTATTTGTATGAGTTTTCATGTCCATGTACATAGGTTTTCATGATGTAAGTTATAAATCATATTTTTTCGTTGATTTTCTTCCCTCATCTTTATTTCTCTATCCTTCCCTGACTGATTTTCGCTTGGCCTATACATAAAATCAAATGTGGAATGAAAATGTGGAATAACAGTTTTCATAAGAGATTAATAAGAAGTAAATACAAAAGTAAGGTTTTTTAAAAATAGTTGCTATAAGTAGTGCGGAAGGTGAAAAGATTTAAGCTGTGACATTTACAGCAACGCCCTAACTTTTCTCTGATTTTAAAATACATTTCTTGCGTGTTCCTACGCCCGAATAGTTTGCTAAACAACGATAATTAGGAATTTGAGAATTTAGCGAAAGCCCAAAAGTCACTTAACGTGTTGCATCTGGATGTTCGAGTGCAATTCTAGTCGTGGTAACGTGTACGCTCCGATTTTGGAGCTTGTGATTTTGACCATCAAACTGGAATTCTTTAATCCTATTCTGCCTTAATTGTACTATATATTTGGAGTTTGAAAAAAATATATTGGTTTACCATGATCCCACTCAAATATTGGGCATCAATATCTCAACAAAGGTGACTGATGTGAATTTAAAAGGCGCATTTAGGAAAACGTATGTGAGTCAGTGTGTGTATATGTGTATGTGTGCAGGAACAGTATAATCCAAAAACAAATGGTCCTATCTAAACCTAATTTATTTTACATGTCATTATACATCTCAAAGAAATGTGACAAATATTTTAAAAGATATCCCTTATTCCAAAGTATACTCTACATGGAAAAACCTTTGTTATCTTTCATTTTCTCAAAAATCGTTCAAACGATGCTGAATAAAATAGCGATTTGACATATTTGCAATAATAATAATGATGATGATGATGACGACAGTGGTAGTAGTAATCATCATAATAATAGTAATAATAATAATAATAATAATAGTAGTAATATAGTGAACATCTTGAGTTTACTTCTAGTAGCTTCTGAAGTTCCTTTCATTCTCAATGTATTTTTTACACTTCTGTGTAAATGGAAAACAGAAAATAACTGTCAATATTCAATTATTATGTGTTTCAAATGGAGGAGTTCTTGCCTGTAGCTAATTACATGCGTTAGAGCCTTCAGCGGTGCCACCTAGTCACCCCCACCCTTTTAACATTTTCCTATCTTTCGCACATTTGCGAGTGTTCTTGGCGCCAATGCAAACTGAAGTTTTCAAAGTTTTATAATAATGCATTGTTGGAATCACGATTGAAACGTGGATATACGTATTTTACGCAAAGATTTTATATATTTATTTTAAAATTAATTATAGTTTATGAATTACTTATTTGTATAATCCAATGAAAATGCCAGCGGTGCATCTGCATGGCTGTAAATGTTAATTATGTTAAGAGATAATTCGTCATTGTTGTTATCCTCATTTTCTGAGTACTGCAAATTTATGAAGATAGGTTCCAAAACCTTGTTACGTGCTATTTCTTTCCAAAAGTCGTTTTCTTCTAGTTTATCTGATGTATCCTGCGGTTTTCCCAGTATTATTGTGTTCCTTGTTAATTGCTTCGTAATAAGTCGTTCGACAGCAGTCAATTTAAAAATCGTATTTCTATTTGCAACATAATTTTAGCCACAATAACTAAATTGGATTGTTCTGGCAGTAGTAAATGGGAAGGTGGATCGTATCTCATTGATCCAGCTGATACACCTTTTCATGGAAGAGTAACTTAAAAGTACTGCTTTGAACATCTCTAGGGTAATTAGGGATTACGAACCATTCATAAATAAAGATATAATGTGACCAGACACGTTGTGCCAGACTCGCAGGAAGTGTATTGTTTCCTCTCATCGAATTTAACAAACACCTTGGCTTACTCAAGGTAGATGTTTCCTTTAACACGTCATGTCAAATGTTTACGTTTCACTTCTGAGTAATTTCAAATATACGTTCACGTATACATGCCAATCAATAATGATGTTCAATACAGTGCTTACGTCGCAATGCATTGTTATATTATAATGGTATCTACTTTATATATTTGTATTAGGAAAACTATTTGAGCTAAAAATATGGGGGTTTTGGGGTTAAGTTTACTAATACATTACTTTCTCCTTCCTCATGGATCAATTTTTGCACAATTTAAATTTTTGTCTTATCGCGAATATTATTTATTAGACTGATTAGTTTGGTGCTCGTTACACACCACTTATGGGTAATACAATACCACAGCACCGCTGTACTCCGATTGGTTGCTCACCTAGTAGCGCTCAAGGTCAAACATCATCCCATTTGAAACACATAATAAATGCAACCCACAGCTGTCGTTAAACATTTATTCCATACGAATATTTTGTGTTATTAAACGTTTCCTATATTGTTACTGGTTTGGACTTTCAAACACCTAATATATATTTTTAATTATTATTCAACACCTGTGAACCTTCATGGAAAGAGCGGAATTTGGTCAGTCAACATATAGCAGCCAACTGACCATCTGCATTCTGAAAATAACCCTGTATCAGCAAACGTCTAATGTATAATGAAACCATTTCTACTAACTTTATATCTTTGAAATAAAGTAAAAATAAAATAAGTTCATTTAGAAATAATGTGTACAAGCATTGGCAGAAAAATTATAATATTATAAAAAATTGTAAGTCTTCCATCGTTTACAACGAAATGATAAGGATATTTAATGTAGTTATTAAGAACAAAGTTTGATGTGCACAGTCTCTCAAAATCACAAACAAACTCGAAAACCTGTATACCTATTCAATCCTACTTTGAATACCGCATATCATGTGTGAGTAAAATACACACATTTTCAAACTTTGATATCAAATAGCAAGCAATTTAGAAAAGCTATGCTGTAAATCTTCTGGATGTTGAGGTTCATATTTAAACAGTGAAATAATTATAACTTTAAGTGTCAAAAGAATCCAAATCTTGAGGCGAAACCTGTTTCAATTTATTTCATTAAAGCACGACGTGTAAAAAAAAAACTATAATCAGGAATTGGAAGCTAATGAGCTTCCAATTTCAGCAGCAAGATAACAGACAGATATTTGCAATAACAGCCTGTATGACACAGATGGACATCCCTGATTGAATTGTAATGGTAATGCCTTGTTCCATTAATTACCCTGGATTGGGTGATGGGGTATCTGTATTTTTAAACATACAAATTGTGTAGTAAATGTTAGCATATGTAGTTTTGCATATAAACTTTTTAATATAAATTTATTCTCATAAATTTCAGGGTAGCCTTCGGTATGAAGAATTAAATGCTAGGTTTGCAGGAAAGCAAAGGAGAATCAAATGCAATACAGAGCTTTGAATATACTCCGTCAAGTCACTATGTATATGGTATAACTAACGTATCTATATGATGTCATTATTCCTCACGTTCATCTCCAGTTTCGTAAGGATAAAACTGCCTGTCAAAACGTCCAGTTTGGCGATTTTCATCAGTGATTAGAATCAGTTATAGGCATGGGACTTCCAATGCGAATTATATTACTCTAATTATATGTGAATTTAATTCCATATTTCATTCATTCTTTAAGATTAAGATTATAAGAATGTGAATTCAAAGTGCCTGAAAATCACTAATAATCAAGGTTTTTTCATTATTAACAACAATATTACATCATACCAATATGCTCTTCATTAGCAATAGTCTATGAAGATTCCAAGGCATATTTTGGAATTATTTTAGAAGATTAAGCTCATTTGCTTTTCTCACATATTTCTGAGTACTGTTCATTATTCATTTAATCAAATTTTATTTTAGAGTGATGATTCCAGTACCCAAATATGAGTCCTAATTCGTCACGTTGTTTAAAATAATTGAGCAGTAAAAATACTTAGGGAACCCAATTGAAACTGAGCATAGTTAATGCAAGTTTTCCCCGCCAGTACGTGTAAACTGTCCTCTTTTTCTCCATTTCTGTATGTCTGCATCTCTCTCTCTCCCTCTCTCTCTTCGTCTCCACCTCTCTCTCTCTCTCTCTCTCTCTCTCTCTCTCTCTCTCTCTCAGCTCATTTTCGCTCTATTCTTGTGTTCCCAGAAGTAATTGTTGCTCAGATACATTTACATAGAACCACTGAAAAAAAAAGCCAGTCGTTTCAATTACACGATGACAAAATGGAATGATTAAGGCTACATGACCTATTATTGAACATTTGTTAGCATAAGAGAAATATATTTTAAACCCTAATATGTGCGTTTCCAAGCGTATAAACCTATTGAAATGATTTGCAGCCCTTAAAAAGATATTTATCCAGCTTTCTTAATGAACAAATTCACTGAGAGTTTCCTCTTGATGGAAAAAGTCATTGTTACTATTATTGACTATGTAGCTGATGTTCTTTATTTCCTCCTAATAGTCTACAGCTTCCAATCAGAATTGTTTACACAAATTCAGTTGCCACTTTCAAATTTAACATCCGTAATGAAAAACACCTCTGCACATGGGCACTTTGAACCTTTATAATGCAATAACAATCTCACTTGCTACATGTATAGCCCCAGGAACAATAACTGATAAAATATCTGGTCACTGGAACTCTTATGCCCTCAAACCATATTTTCAAATTAATGAACAGAACCACTCGAGGTTAGTCGCAATTGGGCAATTCAGGCCTTCAAAAGAGTGTACAGTGCGGTGCATGGAAATGTTCCGATGCTGTTGATATCTCTTTTTTTGTGTTACTTTATATAATACTGGAGTAACCGTTTCACCATTTGTGTTTTACACCAGTCCTGGCTATGCCAATCATTTATTTGTTTATATCAAAGTTCAATAACACAAGGAATGACCAATGAACAAGGCGCGTAGCCGAGGTACGTAGTACAAGTGGAGGGGTTAGCAGGAATTTAATCGCAGACCGATTTTCAACACCACCTCCTAGCTTTGTCCGTCGCTCATTGGTTTGATGTCACAACTCGGGAACCGGGTGGAAGGACAAGGGGTGGGTTATAAGGAACGGGGTTTCGTGGATAAATTACTAGAATATTATCGTCTTTGTGTTTTCACCTTTTGTTTGTCTACGTGACGAAAATATGCTTTAGTATGCTCGGTATATTTTGTCTAATTAGAGTTTATGTTACAAATTTAAATTCTTTTGTAATGAACTGAGGTGATTATAAATAAGTATGCGCAATGTGGAGTTCAAGTTAATACGCATAACAAAAAAGATAAATCTGTCCCATCCCACATTCCCTTCCCAAGAAAACAGCACAAACCTGAGAAGGTTCATTATTCAAAAAGAATGGGCAATCTGCTTCTGTCCTCATTGAACGCTGAAAATAATCAAAGTCCGATAAGACGCAATCTAAATTATATGTTTCAATGTAGCTGAAAATGTCTGGGCTTCTGGATCAACCCCGCCATCGCGAAACAAAAGGCAGGCACACGCCTTCCTATCTCTGACAGGGGTTTGAACTGGGGGCGTGGTACCATTCACCTACCAACCTAAACAACTGTTTCATATATCGAAAAGTTTCCGTGCATCGGGCTGTACAGTAAATTCCAGTCCAATTTCAAATAAAAGCAAAGGCGAACTTTCCAAGTGAAAACAAATCAATAAATTTAATAATTATTTCTCTAGTAAATTTACTATAAACTTCATCATTAATTTTTATTTTGTAATACACCATCAATGTATTAGCAAATTATTAAGGAGTAGAGTCTAAAAATATATATACGAACCAGTTATTCTGAATTATATTACACAAAATTATTTATTATTGCCATACAACCTTTAAAAAGTATTTTATTTTGTATTTTTCCCAAGGCAAATTTTTTGTATAATAATCCAGTAAACTTTATAGCGCTTTGCATCGCAAAACTACACTTAAGATTATTTAATACCTTCTGTAAGTAACTAATATTTAATTTATGTTAGCTTCCATTCTTATGTAATTCGCTAATATCGATAAACTGAGTATTATTATGGTTATATTACTACGATGGCTGTTCAATAAATAATGATCATAAGTTTTTACGGTCATAATTTTTGCACTAAAATTCAGTCTTATTATATTCTGTTAGTTTAATGTGAAACAAACACGTCATAGTAGTTTCATTGTTGATACTTCTGGTTCCCGCCTGTGAGAAGCAGTCAAGTTCAGACATGTTCAGTATCGCCTACCGCGGCAATGGAGGTAACACGCGAGGACAATATGCGGCTTTGAAATTCTGCTTTCGTCTCAAAAAATCTTCAGTTGAGGCCTATACAATGTTACAGGAGACCTATGGAGATTTTGCTCTTCCTTACAGCACCACTCGAAGGTGGTTTAAAATATTTAAAGGGGGGAGATAATCAATTTCAAAGGAAGGTGGATCCGGTGCTCCAACTACTGCTCTTACGAAAGAAAACATCAACAGTGCTCTGTCATTGTGAGAGAGGATCGACGAATTAATTTAAGAACGCTTTATGAAAAACTGAACATTTCATTAGGTGTGGCCGCGCCGTGGCTCAGTGGTTAGACCGCTTGGCACTCGCCAAAGCGGCCTGGTTTCATTCCCAGGCGACCGCAAAGTGAGATCTGTGGTGGACAACACGGCGCTGGGACGGGTTTTCTCCGGGACCTCCGGTTTCCCCCGCCATCTCATTCCACCGCTGCTCCATCTTCATCTCATGTATCATCGGTGCCACCGCCTGCGGTGCTTATCTAGTAAAAGCGGGCGTTAAACACTACATTTCACATTTTCATTAGGTGCCACCCACACGTTGGTGAAAGAAACATTACACATGAGATGTGTTTATGCGCGATGGGCTCCAAGACCGTTGATTCCCAAACAAAAGGACATTCGCATACAGCTCAGCATGCAGTTAAAGTTGATGTTAGAGGAAGATCCGGAGTTTCCTTCAAACGTAATCACTGCTGATGAAACTTGGCCACATCATTTTGATCCTGAGAACAAAAGCAACGCTCAGTGTTGAAATCTCTCTCATCACCAACCCCCCAAAGAAGCAAAAATGGTTGCTTGTGCTGGGAAACTTATACTCATCTCATTCTTTGATATTCATGGAATGGTTTATCAGTATGTTGTACCTACACACACATCAGTAACTGGACAATACTACAGGAATGTTCTGAAAGCATTGCAAGTCTATACCAGGTGCAAAAGACCACATTTCCGTGAAGCAGGCTGGATGCTGCACCATAAGAAGGCGCGGCCACATTTTGCCAATGTTCTTGCTCAATATCTCGCAAAAATCAACGTGAAGTGCATCCCTCACCCTCCCTCTAGTGCAGATTTAGCCCCATGTGACTTTTTTCTATTCCCTAACTTGAAGAAACACCTTCGTGGGAGACATTATCCATCATCAGAAGCAGTGGTAAGGGCTGCAGAGGCGATTTTGAAGGATGTCTCAGAAACGGTTTTCAGTATGTCTTGAGGACTGGCAGAAACGCTGGGACAAGTGCATCGCAATCAGGGGAAACTATTTTGAGAAGGACCATCAAAATTATGGGGATGAGTAAAGTTCAGTTGTCAACAAAAAACAATTGTGATCATTCTTTATTGAATAGCCCTCGTATTTATATAGACGATTCGCAGTTATTCCAAACATTTTGAAATAACACAACCTTTTTGTTAAATTACTTATAATTTCACGCGGAGAGCATTCCACAAGAGTGTAGTGGCCAATCGATAACCTGCAACATTCAATCTAATCCCTAAATGTGTTATTCAAGGAGTTGTGAAGTTGCGATCCATCTTTGCCCATCTCATGATTTCAGCAAATCATCGAGATTGCTTTCCTATCCAATACGCGCAGCATCCTAAGAAAGCTACTAATGCAGTAATTCGTTAAAAATGGGTTTTTTAAAATTAGTTTATAAATTTTAACACCTCTCAGTAACACAAATTTATCCATTCATTGTATTTCAAATCAATCTCTTTATATCCTGGTTTTACTTTTTTATTGATTTTATGTTATTGTCGATTAAAATCCATTCAGAATTATTTTTACTTAGATTACAAAACAACAATGGAAAAGTTTGGCAAAATTGTGGTGACAGAATTCTCAATATGAGATATATCCTTCAACTGACTCCGTTACTATGATACAACCTGACTAAGGGTTTGTTTAGCGAATGACTGATTTTCCTAGAAAACTAACAGAAGTATTATTTTATAGTACAAAGCAAGTATACACAATAGGATACACATAACAAAGGATATTGAAAGAAGGCATATTTTAACTCCAAACATAGTAGCAGAAATATAGCAAAACTTAAATCTACAATATAAAATAATTCTAAAATAATCAAGCAATAAAATGTATTGAGTAAGTTCTATATATTTTAGAGTAATCATAATTAATTTTCCTGTAATGCTATTCAGTTCTATTCTCTAAACGCTGGATCTCTAAAATTCATTAAAAATGAAGAATTTATACGTTATTTGCAGAAACTTCAGATCTTCATTCCATATAGAATTCTAATATCCAAAAATACGATGAGTTGCACTCACATCCCTTTCTCTACTCTTATACTAACTACTGCTACATGTTTATCGAGATAACCATCTGCAGAAATTATCTCATTTCTAGTTTTATTATTGGGGCCCAAATGACCTTGTTGTCGACGGGCCCTTAAACACCACATTCATTCATTCATTCATTCATTCATTCATTCATTCTAGTTTTATTGCAGCCGAAGAGAAATGTGCGAATACCAGACTTTAAGATATAAACCCGCCTCAGTAGCGTAGATGGTAGCGTATCTGCCTCACGTTCAAGAGGTCCCGAGCTCGAATCTCGGTCAGGCTGAGTAAGTAAGATTTTCTTGAAAACCTTTGTCGTGATGTCGTATTCTTCGAAGAGGGTGAACTTAAATACCAAGTTTGGTAGTTATAGACTTTTGGTTTGAGTTATGCTGATCTCAGACACACACGTACATACAGACATATCTAAAATACCTTTTAAAAATCAGGTGTCGTAATACATATATTTCTCATGCAATACAAAAATCGAATTTCTGGATAAAATGCAACACTCCCCTTACTATAAGTAGTATACAAGTTAAAATAGATTAATATTTTAATTTTCAAGAAAGTTTACATATGGCATAATTTATACCACAAAACAGTTTATTTTTTGAAAGTGTTTGCTTCTTTGCCTTGCACTATTAATACATTCGCGATCAAATTAAAAATAGAAAACTAGAAACTTAATCCTTTTTTTCTTTTGAACTGCATAAGTTTGCAAATATGGAATATGGAGCTATTTTCTACCTTCAAAACAACGCTATCATTTTCGCTGTAGTAATAACTTTTCGCTTCAAGAATTAAATTATTAAATGTAACTTTTAATTAATTTTGTTTAGCACACCTAAGGCGTAGCAGGTTGAAAACAACTATATATGTGTTCTATATATCTGGAGGGGATTGTTGTTAAAATAGAATTATAAGGAATTAGCCTAATGGTAAACGATAACTGCTTTATTATTCGCATTGTTATATTTCATTTAACCATACATTAGTAGCGGCTATGTAATTTGTCTTCATATACGTAATTAGGAGTCCGCCTCCGTGGTGTAGGTGGCCTCATGTGCCTCACGTTCAAGGGGTTCTGAGGTGGATTCTTGATCAAGGTGAGGCCGTGCCGTGGCTGAGTAGTTAGCCACTTGACTCTCACCAAGGCGGTGCGGGTTGGATCCCACGCGGCCGCAAGTGAGATTTGTGGTGGACGACATGGCGCTGGAACAGATTTTCTCTGGGATCTCCGGTTTCCTCGCCGCCTCATTCCACCGGTGCTCCAATTTCATCTCATATATCATCAGTGTCACCGTTGCAGTTCCGTATGTAGTAAAAGCGGGCGTTAAATTCTGTAGTTAAGCATTTCGTTTCATTTTCGATCAAGGTGAGTTATCTAGATAAGGTTATTTTTCCTATTTTTTTTCTTATCCTGAAATATGAATGTGATGTAACAAATAATAAGCTATATGTACCCTGGTCTCATTTGAAAAATATTTCTCCATTTCATTCTTCTCGATATGACCTACCGTTGAATATAAATGTGAATGGCTTATATTTGAAGCAATAGTATACAATGTTCTGATGAATACAGTATCTTGTATTTATGTCATTCATGTCAGCCTATGAATTTTGTCATTTCGAAAGGAAAATTATGTAATTTCTGATGGATTAACGTCATAATTATAGTTGCGGTTCAGTCACATATAACATAATATATACTATCTAGTACTATTAGTCTACAATCAATGGAATGGTTCTTTTTTCTTTCTTTGCAGAAACTTCCAAGAGCTGTTAACCAACATTACTCGACAGAGCTTTGAGGCGTATTGACCTTCGGGTGACCAGCGCTGTGATCGTCTCTTATCAGGTCTTAGCTGGTCGATTAGAAGAGTGAAATATTAGTAAGTTGATGTACAGTAAGTTACAAATCACAAATAGAGCGATTAGAAGCTGCGTGTGTCTATATGATATGTTTTCTCCCGCCTTCCGATGTATGACACATTGCTGTCTAGATGACATGATTATATCCGAACAGATTATACATACACTGGACTCGCCGTGTATGTGCGATAAGCTGAAGTAAACATCTCTGTGTTGCGATTTTTTTCCGACACGCCTTCTCCCTTTGCCAAGTAGTATTTATTTATCTTTCCCCTAGAAATCTTCCCCCCTGAGTCCTACATGTCCGTGAACAATTTTATCATTTCTATCCTAGTTCTTACAAAAACTTTAATTTCAATAATAATGAATCTTAATAAAAGTCAGTGTGGGACAATTAAACTATCACGAAAAACATGCAAATTATTCGCTATTTAAGTTTAATTTAGTGATTCTCCTGCTTTTTTTCATTAGGTATGTGTCTTCTTTTCCATTCTGCATGTTTCTTAAACTTGTGGTATTATATTAACATTATACCTAGTACCGAGTTTAAAATGTGATACTTTGTCCAATATAAATGTGCTACCTTCAATTACTGCTATTTCTCAACTTCTAAGTAAATGTTATTCTTGGTTATGTAATTATAAGTAACATGATGTTAAGTTTTCGGAGCCCTCAAGTTGAGAATGGTACCAAGAATCATAATCATAGCGCAGAGAAAATAGGAGGTGTTCTCTGAATCGTGAAGTAAGAGAAGTGAGGTCCCAAGTTTTCCCAGTTTATTGAAGACTTAAAACACTGCCTTTGGGCTTTGCAGAATCTCAGCTGAAATTATTTTTAGCTAAATAAGTTAGCAAACTTGGACTACGGCATCTCTGAGTAATGAAGCATCCGAAAGCTTCCTCAAGGATATCCTGGCATCAAAAGATGCATTTTTCCACATTTTCTTAACACCGGAGTAATTTGACGAAGACAGTAGATGTTTTACGCAAACAATAACACAGCCTCCCGCCACTATAACAAATGACTGCTGAAGTTATCATATGTTATTTTATATTTTTCATTTTTCCTTAAGTACCATCCGTTAAAAGTAAAATTAACGTAAGCATTTTGATGTTCCGTTTTACCAACCTACCACCATGCAGTGACCTTCTAATGTCACTACAAATGTACGGAGGCGAGAAAGGAACAACTACATTGTCAACGATATTTTGTTTTTGGGCAATAGCATAGGCACTCATAGCAATTTTGAGCCATCTGGCCATTTTATGAGGCTTTGTCACTCTAGTACTATGCGAAACTTCATGTACTACTTTTAATGTAAATCAGTTGATGAAATCCATATACATTAACGAGATATTTCTGTGACATGTTAGACAATCATATTGCGGAGCTGACAACTCCAAACGTAGCATTGCTCTGTAATAACAGTGTATCAGTTGAATCGTTTAATACCAAAAAATGACGTATAATGGCCTAAAATAGTTTAGGTAAAACGGTGATTGTGCTATATACAGTGCGATCCATATAAACCTGAACCATTTCAATAGGTCATAACCTTTAAACCAATAATAGGATACGGGTGCAAATTTGGGAGAATATAATACGTAATTGGGAGATTACAATACACTATTTACATCTCAGAGAAAATGTTGGTGTCCGCCACCAGCATCTGTACATATTTGCACTCGTCTCACCATATTCTCTGAAGTTTCACGCAGAGTATCCTCATCACTTTTACTTATTTCATTTCGAATGGATTCCTTGAGAAAATCAATTTTCCGTGGCCAATTCATGTACACTCTATTTCTTAGATACCCTCACAAGAAAAAATCGGGTGAGGTTAGGTCAGGGGATCTGGGGGGGGGGGGCCCACAGACCTTTTGAGATTATTCGATTATCAAAGAAACTGGTTACAAGTTCCAATGTATCATTGGATGCATGGCACGTTGCTCCATCTTGCTGGAAATAACCTTCTCTCAATTCGATATCATCCAGCTGCTCTACAAATTTATTGGAGTTACCCATATAAATTTCAGTGTCTACAGTCGTATTAAAAATTGAGACATTTAAGACTGTCGACTGTCAGCAATTGTCAGTGTTGTCCATTTTCCCAGAGCCACTGAGATCATTAAAACAAATTTCTACATTCTACGAGCTTTCAAAGGGAAATTATGGTCACTTTAAGTGGTTCTGATTTATTTGGATCATACTGTACATAATTAATGAATAATAAAATACCTAATTGTTTCAAACACAAACCATTTATAGCACCTTAACCAAACGGGATTTAAAGTTTAAAATCTTTATATTAGGGCTCTTACGTAGCATATCTCCTTCAAGTGTTACCTGATCATTTAACTAAGAAAACGTAGCTTCTTGGTTGGTTCTCTCGCCATACATTACGGGTTTATATAGCTAATTAGCTTCATATATCATTTAAAATGATAAATGTATTTAGATTATATTATGATTGCCTTTTTCATTTTCTAAGGTGACCCGGAAGACCAAAATGAGCTATTTTTTTTTTTTTTTTTTTTTTTTTTTTTTTTTTGTTAAAATACTACGGCGCTAAGTAATTCAATTGGTGAAAATTTTAAGTCCATAAGTCAAATATTACTTATTTTATGAAAAGATTATTGAAGTGATGCATTTGTCAGTTTCCTTTGACAGCTGGTTCAAGACAAGTTTTTTTTTATATTTTCAAACCTCCCACAATTTTCTTTGAGTGAAATATTTTTTGAGATATTTATGAGCGTACAGAACTGCTTTCCGGTAACATTGTAACAGCATGGCTTCTTTGACTTTTCAACCGTTTCCAGAGTAATACGTGTTTTATTTTTCTCAAAAAAAAGGTTACAATTTGTTTCTGAAAGTGATATATTTTACAATTTCTCTTCTTTTATAATTAATACGCCAAGGATCAGTGACAGGGTGTTCAAAAAGTAGAAAACGTTGGAAAACCACGTTTTGTTGTGGATATAATTGCTAGATATTAAGCTGAAAAGCAAAACATTTGTGACTTAGTGGAGTTCAAGAAAGTGGATTGTAACAATTCTGTGTCTGGCAGTTCCTCCAAGAAAAAACTGGATGCAAGTGATAATTATTATGAAGAATTATTGAGAAAGAATTTTGGAAATTGTGCCAATGAAATTGTAAATATGGAGATTTCCACAAACATTTTTCAAAAGTAATGTGAGGTGTAAAGTTTGAAGGGAGAATGCAATTATCTATAAACAAACACATGTGTTAGTGTTTCTTTATGCTCCATTATATTTCTTATATTCTTCTTTCTTTATGCGCTTCTTTATATTTAAAGAATAGAATGACTAAATGCGGGACCTAATCCTGAAGCTACGCGTGTAGCTCCGATATTTTGCAGCTTATTAAAGCATTGAAAACTAAAATACTAAACCTTTAGTAGACTGAAAAATTTCCACAGTGTTCCTAGTTTTAAAGATTAACGTACCCAAGTTTGATGAAACACTCTGCAGTGAGGATCTACTAATAAAACAACATTGTGAATATTACATAAGACAACATTGGAGATATTATACTCATACCAGCTACCTACTGTCTTATAGTTCAGTATAGCTTGCAGAAATTTGCCCCAATTTGCTTGACCTCGGACGTTAGAACCGAGGAGAAAGTCCAGGGAAGATACTTCGCCGCGCTGACCAGGTAAGGGAAAATAAAAGAGAAGCGGTAGAAGAAGATAGCGCGCAGTGTACTGGATACAATATAATAGACCTACCCCTGGAAGCTATGTAATCCGCAATACACGTCACGTGTTGCGAGGCGCTAGCTAACTGTTATTTACCGTTATGGCAGCCCCCTCACCGGTTTTACCAATTCGTTTAAATCAGGTGTACTAGGGAAAGGGAACAGACGTTCAAATTCTCCTGGATTTGAGTAGAACAGAAAAGGTGAGTCTGGTGAGGTTTACACAAAATCCCTTCATAGTTTCACCTACTCAAGCAAGGCTGCCAACACACCTAAAAAGCTAACATAAACCTGGATGCTCCCTGACTGTGTAGTTCCCGTAAACCTGCAACTTCGACCAAAAAAAATATGTTTTATACCTTAACAGAGAACGCTGTTATTTCCCATTTATACAATCATCTTTACTGGTTTTCTCATTTGCAAAATTATAATGGAACGAGCTTACTTTGTTTCCTCAGTATTCTGTAATTTATTATCTGGCTATTTTTAATTTCTCTTTCAGATACCTAAAATTGCGTTCCACATAAGATTTTGAACTTCACATGTTTTAAGACCCTTAATTCAAAATATCAAAATGTGTGACAGAGAAGGACATTGATATAATCAAAATGAAATTTCCAAAACCGACGTGTTGCACTCACACGACTTTCTCTATTTTAACAGAACTATTCCTACAAACGCTTATTCCTTCTACTTCATTTATTCGAGATAAATGTTTACAAAATTATCTTATTGATAATTTTCTTGTATACACAACAACATATATGGGAATATGGAAAATACCTCGATTTTGAGGGATATTAAAATCTTTAGAGAGCTGAGAGATAAAAAGTGTGAAAAATAAATACATTTTAATTTTGAATAAGTCTAAATACTTCAAAATTCAGGTAGATATTAAGGCATATTTTCAAAATGATCCTTCCCGAATTGTTATTTATATCGGTGATTCCAGATGATTGTGACCCGAATGAATGATTTAATTTCAAAGTGTGTTTACATTGAAGAATATGCACTGTTACAAGCAAAGTTTTATGCAACTTTAGCATAAAAATAACAAATTAAGTTTTAAAATTTAATGTTATAAGAGTTAGAGATGAGTAATTTAATACACAATTACGTAAATTGTTAAGGAACTGTTTTTTTGTTGCTTTGAACAATTATAAAGGAAACTGAATAATAATCATGAAATCAAATGCATTGAAAATATGAATTGCATTGCATTTAAAATTTAAAGGAAGCTGAGATTTCTGAAGCTTTGTTAAATCTAAAAAAGTAAACAGATCTTTAAGACAAAGGATATGAAAAATTTTATACATGGAGACAAGAAAAACGTCATTGTATACCAGTGCCAAAATTAGACCAATTATGCACCATGAAACTGTTGACAGGTTAAACTGTTTATACCCCTTTTGAGGCAAGAATTTCTCTAATGTAAACATTCCTTAAACAGAGATTACTAATAAGAAATTAAAAATTCAATTAGTAAAGACCTTACTAAATCAAATTAATAATTTGCCCCTTTACAACTAACGCTTATTCCTCCATCTACAGTACCCTTAAGGGGTAGCAGAATCTCTTGAGCAAACTGGTTGATCCGTGGTGACTTCGAAATTACTTTGTCCTTGTATACCCAAGAGTTAAAATCAAAACAAGAACTAATAAGGCTTTCCATCTAGAAAAGTAAACCCGCAGAACAGAAAATATACTAAAACCAAGGCAAGAGGCTCCTTTGATTTATTCAGCCATAATATTTCTTAAGATTTACCATATGAGGGTTCGAACCACCTATCGGATAAGGCAACTTAAAGGTTTTAGTTTCAGTTTATATTAATAATTTAACTTATTTATTAACACTGCAATCCATTTGTTACATCTTGATGAGCTTATTTGCAAACGGTGTCCAGATTCAAAACTTAAATGTCACTTGTCTAGCCCATTCATAGTTATCCCTTACATGCAAAATCTATTTCTTCATAAAAGTACAAAAACTTATCTACAGAAACCAGAAAAAAAACTGAAGATTATTCTTAATGACATATACTATTAAATAAATGCAATCGTTACATATAATCGAATCTGAAACTTTGCTAACATAGGCCAATCTTAGCTATCTCTTAGATGTAAAGCTTGTTAAAAATGTACAAAACTTGTCTCCAAAAGCATTGAGCACCGTGTTTAATGGCAGGTAATACGAAATCATTGCTGATATTGATGCAAAAAAAAAATTCAAGAATAAAGTTCTTGATTTTGTTGACAATAATATTATTTACTTACCACATATTATTTGTCAACAAACTTGTTTTACCTATTTTGTTTTTGTTCCATTTATATCCCGTCTTTGACTGTTATGGTTCTATGACCGTCCGTTCCCCTTTGGAACATATCACGATGGTGTTATCCCGTAGACGTTGGGTTGCTGGTGGTTTGGATTTTTTTTTCATCATTAGATTACGCACACATTCACACTCTCACTCATACATCCAAGCTAAGACGTGTAATCATATTGGGTGGAGAAAATTTCTGACTCCGGGACCTCCCCCACAGCAGGTAGGTGCCCTACCGATTTAGCTACTGGACAAGTCCTGCTGTTTCTTCTTGCTGCATTGGAGATGCTAAATTGTCTGCCACGGAAGTACAGTTGTTCATTTTAGCAGTTTTAATTTCCTTTGGCTGACTGACAATCCTTGTTATCAAATTTATTACCTTTCTCATAAATTCTTAAAAATTGCATTTAAAAACTGCTGTATGTATAGTTTCATATACCTTTAATTAGGTATATCATCATCATCATCATCATCATCATCATCATCATCATCATCATCATCATTATCTTCATTTTATCTTTGTGGTAGATAATTTTAATATTATATCCAGTTTTACAGAATTTCTGCTTCTATATCACATTGAATTTTGTGGTCAAGATCTATCAAATCAAACATTAGAATAGTAATAACTACAGGTAATGCCTTAGATATCCTAAATATGTGCCAGAGAATGATTTCTAATATATAAAGAAACCGAGCAGGATGGGTAAGACGTTTTCGTCTGTAGCCCACATTCGGGAGGCCAAGATTCGATCCCCGTGGCCGACCTACCTGTTCTATGGGTTATTTGGGGTGTTATGCCGGGTTTCCATTTCATCTCCATTATCATTTAACATCATCTCTCATCTGGTGGTCTCTTTCAGAGTAGAAGTGTCGGCGGGTGTCTCGGCGGTGCATGGTGGGAAGATATGCTCTGTGTCAACCACTTCCTCTTGCGGTAGGTGGGTTGCCGCTCTTCGGAACTGGCTGTGGGACCCTTTCCGAACCACAGTATGGGAGAATTTCCGTTGTCCTCGCCTGCCGGGGGAGATTTCTAAGTAATATGTAGGGACACAGCCCTCTGCACTATCGTGGCTCCTTGGGACGTTCGCTTCCAGTCTCCTCTCTCCTCGTCCTTCATCCCTGGGATGCCCCACGTTAAGGAATAGATACAATAAATCAAGACTGGTCGCAGTGTCAAATCCCCTACATAGTTTAAAAAAAAACTCAAAGGATTTTTGCATGAAGCCTACCAATACGTGCGCAATATTGTTACCATCACAGAAAGCTGTTTTTGTTTTATTTCCCGTAATTTACATGTTTATTGGTTCTGTTGAATTGGTACATTTTGGAAGGAAACTTACAATTGAAACGTTTAGTTCCTTAAAGTGTAACTTCTTTTCATTGCACATAGCTACTTCAACTCTTTATTGATAGAAAATTTGCATGTCTGTTTAAGGAACAGCACGTGTCAGCTATACCTGTTGACTAGTTGCTATATCTAAACTAAATGTATTATTTATGAAGTCTCCATCTCTTTTATCACTGTACAGTAGCCGGGATTATAAACACATAAATGATATTCCTGAATCAACACAGCAGCTGTACTCAGTGATATGCCTATGTAGACAGGAGCTTCCCAGAAATGTGCATTATGATGTCGGATTCTCCTCCCGTTACTGGATCACAATATTTTATACCATATCATCACAACTCCCTCTTGTAGAGGGTGGTACATGGTAGGACACAAATCTGAAGAAAGGGGCGAGAAAATTGCCAGAAGGAAGAGGCTTAGGGATGTTCATACACACGACGATCTCAGGGTAGGGGAGCAGAAAAAAGCTGACTTGTGAAGGGCTAAAGCCTACTTTCTTTAGCTATGTTCTGAACGTTTATCATCGTTTATTCTGTACGTAGGTTTTAAACGAGACAGCAAAAATAACCAGACGGCTTTATGAACTGGATGATAGTGTTAGTACTACAGGAGCGAGAATAATCTACCATTATTCCACCATTGAGATGCATTTCACTCCGATAGTGAGGAACATTTCCAATTTGTCTATTTTTGCACATTAGTGGATAAGGCCATTGACTTCCTCTATTTCAAAGGATATCAATTGTATCCCCTTTTTTCTATGTTCTAATTTACGTGTTTGTATAGTCTGTCTTTCAAATTTCATAATTTTGCCAGTTTTTCCTGCTCACACACATAAACACATTCACATGCACTTACATGTAATATATGTATATTATGTATATATAAACAGAGAGAGAATGTTGAGTTAATCAATAATTTATATTATCAAATACTTTTTTAAAAATCCTAAATACGTATTTATATTTTGTTTAGTTAGCCTTTCTCCCTTGGAGTAAACATTACTATAGATATAAAATGTTATATCTAGTCTCAACACTGCTCTCAATGACGTTATTACAATCTTTCTTATTTTTTTATGCTGTGGTGTGGTCACGGTTTGGTAGCTCTCCCCTTGTTCGAAGTTTTAATTTTTTAGTATTTTCGAGTTCTGAAGCATTGAGCTAATGAGCTTGTGCTCAGTATATGGAGTCATTCACCAAGTTGCTAGTATATGGTTCTCTGTGTTCTTACCAGTCGACTCCTCTATGGACATATCTATGCTCTTACCATTCCCTTCATAACCGAGCGCGATAGCTCAGGCGGTTTCATCTGTAGCCTGCATTCAGGAGGCTTGGATTTGATTTACGTCGCCGACCTACCTTAGTCATGGGTGCCTTCAGGGATTTTCCCGGATAGGTAGGTGAATCTGAATTTCCTGTCATTCCTAACCATCTCTACTATCATTTCACATCATCTCTCGTCTGGTGGTTTCTTCAGGATAGAAGTGTCGGTGGGTGTCTCGGCGGTGCACGGCTGGATGATATGCTCTAAGGAACACTTTCTCCTACGGCGGGTCTGACTCCGGCCTCCGAGCCCGCCTAGTGGGCTGATTCAGGAACTCGGCTAGCGGGATGCCGTTGTGCACGTCCGCACATGTGATTGAAAAATGATACCAGTTGCTTGTACGTTGTTGTAAAGATGAGTCAATGTGAATATAAAAGTGTACCAAATTTTACAAAATTGATAAACTCGCAGAGTGAAACGCAAAACAATTGCGCCTTGAATTTCATTTTCCATTTTTATTTTTACAAACTCTGGCACCTACTTACTGAGCAAATAAAGAATTCGATCAAAATATTTAACTCAAGATTTCATTGCAAATACATGATCTGAGACACTTCCATTCAAAACAATAAAAAATAAAAATTTAGAAAACGATCTCCCAACACTCACATGTATGTATTCTATATGTTATGCTTAATATATTTACATCAAAATAAAATGAATTCTTTGAATTTACGGGGAATAGCCTAAGAAGTCTATTTCTTCAGAAGTAATTTTATATAATACTGATTGTTGATAAACTATTATATATAAAATTTTAAGAAAATGCAAAACTTTTCATCCTTTTAAGGTGCTGTCACATTCACCTTTTGTGAAGTGTATGGAATTACAAAGCAGTATGTAAAGATTTGACTATCCTTTTTCCTTTACACTTAAAACCAATATATGTATAATGAAACAATTGCATTAATACTTTATTCTTATGAGTATGCAGCAAAATAAGCTTTTGAAATATTATTTTGTAGAACAGATATAATAGTAAACAAGTCTGGAAGGATTCCTGGCAATGCCAAGTATCTTTCAAAACACATGTGAAGGATATGAAAGTTTTTGTTTTTCCAATTTAACTAAACATAGGTGATTGAAGTACTAAGATAACATTGAGTAAGACCAGTATTAATTAATTCTCATATTATGTATAAATCCAGGGCGTTGAAACGTTGACTATTTGTATGAGCGCATTGACTATTATAGTTAATAATTGTACAGATCTCAGGCGAGTGAGTGAGTGAATGAGTGGTTGAGTGAGTGAGTGGTTGAATGAGTGGTTGAGTGAGTGAGTGAGTGGTTGAATGAGTGGTTGAGTGAGTGAGTGAGTGGTTGAATGAGTTGTTGAGTGAGTGGTTGAGTGAGTGAGTGAGTGAGTGAGTGAGTGAGTGAGTGAGTGAGTAGGTGAGTGAGTAGGTGAGTGAGTGAGTGAGTGAGTGAGGTTTAAGGCCTAATTGTGCAGTTAGTGCAGGATAGTGCACAGTTCTCAAAAATGTGCATATCTCCTTCCTGACATGGAATATAGGACGATCCATATAAACCTGAATCATTTCAATAGGCCATAACTTTTAAACCAATAATAGGACATACTGGAAATTTGGGAGAATGCAATATACAAATGGAAGATTACATTACGCTACATATTTACATCTCAGAGAAAATGTTGGAAGTGTCATTCACCAGCATCTATACATGTTTGCACTCGTCTCACCACATTCTGTGAAGATTTACGGAGAGCATCCTCGTCAATGTTACTTCGGTTCGAATAGATTCCTTGAGAACATCAATTGTCCATGGCATATTCCTGTACACTCTATTTTTAGATACTTCCACAAGAAAAAATCCGGTGAGGTTATTTCAAGCGATCTTGGGGACGACGGACCTTTTGAGATAGTTCCATTATCAAGGAAACTGGTTACAAGTTCCAAGGTGTCATTAGATGTATGGCACGTTGCTCCATCTTGCTGGAAATAACCTTCTCCCAATTCGGTATCATCCAGCTGCTCCACAATTGTCTTGAAGATACACATATAAACATCAGTGTCCACAGTCGTATCAAAGAAAATGGGACCAACGATCCATAGATGCTGTTGGAGGACACTTCCAAACTTTTCTCTGAAATATAATTAGTGTACTGTAATATCCCAATTGTATATTATCTCCCAAAATTGCACGTGTGTCCTATTATTGGTTCAAAGCTATGACTTATTGAAATGGTTCAGGTTTACATGGATCGCACTATATTTGGGGGGAATATAATACCTCACCTTCTGAGTTAAACAGTGAATAAAGAAATAATTGGTTTACTGCTTCATGTATTAAGACTCAATATTTAAAATTGTATTTTCTTCTGAAACGTGTAGTGATTGGGAATGTTACTTTTCCATGCCTGTCTATAAATGAACCCCAAACCAAGAGATCTAGAGGTGCTAACATGAAATCATACGACAGGACACGTCTCGTAGGACATGCTGGTACAGCACCAGTGATTGATGACTGTGCGATACATCGCTTTGTACTCTCTGCTTAATATTCTGTGCACCAAAGTTTGTTTCTTTCAACATTTGTCACATATGAGACATAAACATATTCCTACAATGTTAGAGTCATGAGGGCCAAGTTTTTATTGCCAAGATACCTCTGAGGGCCATAAACCTTTGTTTACGTGTCTAAGCGCGAAGAAATGTCCTTCGTGACTGCGTTGCTGCACACAACTCACGGAAATGTCACTACCACGTGTCAAATATGTACATATATCAGGACAGGCATGAAAGCTCAGTTTTTTGCAACCAAAATTTAAATTATCTTTTATCAAAATCTTGTCTTTCATGTTTATTTAATTATTTATATAGAGCATTATTTTAACTATGTGCTATGACATACAACATGAATTTGCCGTGAACATTCGTTTTCCAATCTAGATGTATACCGGTTTCCACACAAAAATATGAACAACAGCAAACCTCAACATGAAAAAGAACTTTACATGTTCATTGTAAAAATAGACGTAGATACATCGCGATCATTTATGTAGGACAGATAAGATTTATTAAAGGACAATGAACAATATATCCATATGGTGTCTATGAACAGCGTAACTCAAACAGAAGTAAGTCACCCACCTCGGTAGCGTAGATGACAGCGTATCTGCCTCACGTTCAAGACGTCCCGAATTTGAATCTCAGTAAGGGTGAGTTACCCGGATAAGGTCTCTACCGGGGTTTTCCGTTATCCTGAAAGACGAGGTAACTCTAAGCTTTATGAACCCTGGGCTAATTTGAGCATCATATCGCCCATTTCATTCATCGTACAATATGACTAAACGTTGAAGGACATAAATTACACAAAAATTAAGTCGGATGAATATAAAACTGTTATGTGATTTACATACGTAAACAGGCATAAAGGTGATCTTGCTCTAAAATGCTTTCTGATTAACAAAGTCATAAAGTTGTATTTCCGGTGATATCTTGGTATGGAATTTTATGTTGGAATACAATAGCTACTTCACCTACTCGGTAGCAGTACAGAGTAATCGTACTAATTTTGTATGTTAATTTTTAGTATTACATTAAGTAACCTTGAACCAAAATTATTATATTATTTTAAAATTTTGCACACAGAATCTGACAAGTTAATTTTGTAATTTTATTTACTATTAGAGAAAAAATTACCAAAAACATGCTTAAAACATGGCAGCTCTTGCGCTATATCGTAAAGTGTTTTCACAAATATCGGATGCCATTTCACTTAGTAAGCCAACTCTTAGTGAAACAGCTGCAAGCGAATTTGTCATTCTTTAACTTTGCCTTGCTATGCAGCTCTTCTGAATTTGCTGAGAAACTTCTCCTTTGCCAGGTTTGCTGGAAAAGGCAATAAGCATTCGAAGTTACTGATTCAATAATCCTTGTACTTATGACTAGAGGCCTTTTATTTTAAAATCACCCATTAGGACGCACATACATACTAACGTCCACAACTACTATCATCCACTTTTGATAATAGTGGTTGATTAATCAATAGCTTTCTACAATATAAAAAGCGTATCCCTCAGTGTACCTATCTTTAGGTAGATATGTATCATTTAATTTTGCTTCGTGCAAGTGTTTGAGTGAGCTATTAGAATTATCAGGTATATAGGATTACTATGGAGGGCACTAGGCACTGCCACCAGGCTTTATCTATTGTACCTATACCGCAAGTTGGGCAGCCCGGGAGGACGGATGAGGGAGAGAAGCAAGAGGGCGGTTGTCCCAAGGAGTTACGACAGTGCAGTTGGCAGGTTCCATACATTTTTCACTTAGATTGGAATCCTCCCCCGGTAGGCCAAGACTACGGGCATTCTCCCCTACAGAGATCCGGAAGCGGTCCCAGCTGCCTTTTTGGAGAAGATGACATGAAGTGATAATGGAGATGAAATGAAGGGCAGGAAAGTAGGGTATGTAATTAACCTACCCAGTATTCGCCTGGCGACCCTGCAAGAAACCCAAAAATGCCATGGGTCAGGTAGGTCGGCCACGGGAAAGGAACCCGGGTCTCCCGAATGCAAGCCACAGACGAAACCGACCTTCAGATGTATAAGATAAGAGGTGTAATGTACAACATAGTTCAGAATTCCATTTAATTTCTCTTTTTAAAACAAAAATAGAAACCGATACTTTACCAAGTTCCAATCGATCACTGCACCATTTCCTTATAGCCCACTAAGCTACAGAGTGAAGCTATCCGCGTGACAAAATGTGCTTTCATAGGTTATACTGACGTTCTGAAAACGTGTTATCTCGTGATACACTGATGGTTCTCCAAAGGAAAAAAATCACAAAATTGGAGTTAACTTGGTATTGCTGACTGCTATTTGTTGCCATATATCTGAAATACTTCTGGGATTTCGTGTGGTGATAAATAAAACATAAGCAGCAATGAGACTGTGATTTACCTTGCACACTAACTGCTTTTGTTCTAGAACTAACAACTAATTCTTCCAAACTCCTAAATCGTGGATCTATGTTTAACCTCCATAAAGAATCTCCATACTTAGACCGTTACAGCATCTTATTAAGCATATTCCGGTACTGAACTTCCTGATTTACTTGATAACAGAAGATCTAATAACTAACAGAACGGTGCAGTATTCCATATGATTTCAATCAACAATTTCAAGAAGAAAAAAGTATGTAAATACCAAAGGAAGAAGAAAAAACGTTTTAACTAGAATCTGGTGTCGTTGGTTTGAGAACTCCTTTGCCACTGAGCCACACATGTGCTCTTCGTGACAGTATATCAAATGTATACATATGGTATCAGTGACGTACTGGCTCAAATTTACTTTGATTTATAACATAAAATCATTCCCTCTGAAACTATCGTTTCCTTATCTGGAACTGTTCACCCAACAACCACCCCTCTATAATCCCTTTAATGTTAATCGTTCGAATTCTGAAACAACCTATATAATTTGTGTATATGAATGAACGAGGGGTGTCATAAAGTTTTAATTACCATCCAGTAGTTATTGTGCTAGAATTATGAAAATGTTTCAGTGCCATCACTAATTCCTCGGGACGTAATCTTAGTAGTTTCAGTGACTTGAGTCCCTTTGTTTTTTACAGTGAGTGCCAGAAATGACTGAGGTGTAAGATGGAGAAAATTCAGGCTCGTAGTGTGATCAAGTTCCTGCATTTGAGGGGCAAAACTGCCCGAAGAAATTCATGATGAGATGACGGTTGTTTATGGAAATGATTGTCCATCGTATGACACTATTGTGAGGTGGAAAATAAATTTTCAAACTAGTCACGGGTCCCTAAAAGAAGAGCCAAGAGCTGGTAGACCGTCAATGTCAAACGATGCTGTCAGAGTGAAGAAAGTGGAGTGTTTAATACTGGAAGACACAAGAGCAACCATTCATTTCATGAATGAGACGCATTTTAGTTATGGTAGTGTGTGGAAAATTATTTATGAAGAACTGCACATGTCTAAGATGTCTGCATGGTGGGTTTCACGTTTTGCTAACCCCCTTTCCATAAGCAAAAACGGTTTGACCTTTCAAGACAGATGTTAATGCTGTTGGAAGAGGATGAAAATTATTTACTTTTTTGGTCGTCTGGTAACCATGGATGAATCCTGGATCTGTCAGAATGATCCAGAGACAAATTCCATTAGCATGAAATGTAAACATGGCGCTTCCCCCGTCCCAAAAAGGCAAAGGTGCAAAAGTCAGTTGGGAAGGTCATGCTTTCAGTTTCCTGTGACTATCGTGGAGTCATCCTTACAGATTATCTTGCCAGGGGTCAAAACATCACTGGAAGATACTACTGCAATCTTCTGGACAAGTTACGAGCAGCTCTGATTAAGAAACAACACGGTATGCTCTCCAAAGGTGTTCGTGTTCTGGCTGAAAATGCGCCAGCTCACTCATCGCAAGTTGCAATTGATAAAACAAGGGAATGTGGCTTGGAGACCTTACAGCATCCGCCTTATTCGCCCGATCTCGCACCAAGTGACTGTTTCTTGTTCCCTGGAATGACGAATCCATTGCGTGATCGCCGATTTGACAGCACAAATGACTTCATTATTAAAGTGGAAGAGTGGTTAAAAGCGAATTCTGCAGACGTCTACAATCAAGCAATTCGGAAGGCCAAGAAGCGCTGGGAAAAATTTGTAGATGTGGATAGTGACCACTTAGGGAAGAACTAGCAAGCACATATAAACAGAAACGCACTATTGCAATTTTTAAAGAGTTTTACGACACCCCCTCGTATATATACACATATGTGTCTTTCACCACGCTCTTAAGTGCCATGTTAAACACAGAATACTAAAAAATATATAAAAATCAGAAATGAGTTTATTGAAAACAACTACTCGATATGGGAGGCACAACTACATACAGAAAAATGAATGCAATAAAGAACAAATTGAAGGTATTTAATATAAATAATAAAATAGTAGAATACCAAAGACGATATTACATTCGTGCAAAATGCATGTGAGATTCCTGCATTCCTAAGAGGATAAAAAATAGAATTCCAAGGGAAGAAGAGAGGAAGGAAGACGTATGAAAATATGCATGGATCAATTTGTTTAAATAACTGAAAAACTCCTTTGGCCTAATCCTTGAAGCTAATGATAATACAAGCAAACTCATAGAGTGTTTAAGCACACACAAAACATCTGAAGCAATATGTTGTGGAAGATTTGCGGATGTCGACCTAATCATTATCAAAAGGATTAATTTTAAATGTGTAAATAGGGAATGAACTACAGATAATTATTTGTATATAAAATTACAGAAACATTTATATCCTAACTTTAAAAACTTAAAATTGTGATCTACGATTTCTCCAAATAATATAATTAAACATAGAAAGATAACTCATTTATGTGCTGATGTACTTATTGATACTTTACTTAAGTTGTTATATTTCATTAGAATCATACAAACTCGAGTTCATACAGCTGTGCTTTGCATGATGTCTCCCAAAGTTGTTACTACTCTTGGAAGTATCTGTGCTTCAAGTGCCAGAACTTCAAGAGACGATTGTATCTCTATGTGGTACCCCACGATTGTGTGAAACAGGGAGGCGCTGCTCATAATCACAAGTATCAAGTTGTTTAATTTGTATTCTCTTGCAATATTTGCTTTGTCACGTCCGGTGAGTACAAGGGTGGGATGACACGTTTGCACTGGATGAGTTATGCTAAGAACTATGCGTGAGGTAAGGGAGAAAGGGAACAGCGCAAGTAATTGCCCTTCACGCATTTTCTTTCCTATGCGTTCTACTGGATATACAGCTGGTCGAAAAGTAACGGACCAAGATATTGCCTAAGAGCTTTCCAAAATTAAAAGGAGAAAACTCCATTTTTCTCCTGCTAAAATGTGCTAGATCCAACAAGATTTATATCCTTATTCCCTGACACAAGTTCCACACTCTCTACCTGCCCAGCTTTCAGTACATTTGCCTTATTCGCAGTATTCTAATCTGAACAATCTGGAGCAGGCAGAATATTATAGATAATTTTATCAATACTGATTGTTAAATACTGCTTCATATGATTCCAAATACATAGAACACATAATAAATATATACAAGTAAAATGATTTGTAACATAAAAGCTCACTTATCTTATCAGAAAATTATTAAAATATTCTTATTAATTGATAAGGATAGCGATTTCGTGAAATTATTCTTCACATCTTCAGCTCAAGCCTCAAACAGCCTCGTTGTCAAGGTGAAATACCGGCAGTCGATTCTGTTTTTAAGTTTATTTCATTTTCAGATTTTGGTAGTACTAACAACAACTTAGTAAACACTAGTGAGCGTGACCTCAACAACGATACTGTTTGAGGCTTGACTGAAAATGTGAAGAATCATTTCAGCAAATCGCGATCCTCATCAATTAATAAGAAAACTTTCATCACTTTCTTACAAGTGAAGTTTACGAGTTGTTACAAATTATTATATCTGTATATATGTTGCGTCGCTGTC
This sequence comes from Mantis religiosa, assembly GCA_030765055.1. Classification (NCBI taxonomy): domain Eukaryota; kingdom Metazoa; phylum Arthropoda; class Insecta; order Mantodea; family Mantidae; genus Mantis; species Mantis religiosa. The sequence continues at coordinate 76,489,480 of CM060949.1, read as the reverse complement.
AACAGCTTCATATTTTACGTACATAATAAATGTTGTTAATCTCAGTATAAAATTACATAATTGGTCAAGTTTTTCTCCTTATGTAGTATAAGTAAATGCTGTAAAAAGCAAGTCTCCTTTTAAGGAAGCAATATAAATTCTTAAAGAAGAATAAAAAACAGAGCCTTTGCAATTGGAAAGGCAAGTTTTAAATATATGCTACTGTAAACATATGAAAATACTTCGCTATCTTTGTGAATTTTATATACAAACTAATATGTGAGGTGTGATCAAAAAGTATCGCGGCTTTTGAATTTTCGCGAGCTACGATAATTCGAGTTCCGATTGTTTTGTGGCGTTATGCTGGTATTCATATCTCTCTCTTGTGTTGACAAGCTCGGCCATTTTGAATGCTCAGTTATTTGTTGACAGCTATTTTTGCTTATTCCAAATAATTGGAACAAAGAATCTGTATCAGAATTTGTGCTAAAACAAAATTAAGTGCTCAGATGCATTCCAAATGTTGACTCTGTCATATGGTGAAGTTACCTTGCACCAAAGCAACGTTTATCAGTGGTACAAAAGGTTCTCAGAGTGCCGATAAGATGTGAACGACGAAGAGCGTCCCGGACGCCCGAGCACGTCAACAACAGACCAAAATATTGAAGAAGTGAAGAAAATTGTATTGGCCAATTTTTCAATTATATATATATATATTGACTCGTGCCATTCCATTTTGACCAATGATTTGGCATAAGACGGGTGTCGTCGTAAAATTCGCACCAAAGTTGCTCAATTTTGACCAATTCTGAGATTGTTAGAGCTGTAAAACTCTGTCCGCGACGAACTAAATTTGTGCCAGACAATCACAACTAATGACGATCGTAGTAGATAGAGTCAACATGAAAAATTCAATGCCACGGCCGAGATATGAACCAATGCCACGTGGCATTGCATTCTTTATGTTGACTCTATCAAAAACCTTAGCCTATGAACGGCTAGTGTGAAGAAATGATCAATTTCCATCAATTAAATAAGACGATCATGGGTTTATGGTCATGAATTGGAAACTAAAGCTCAATCATCCCAATGGATGGTATCACACGAGCCAAGACGGAAAAAATCATGCCAAGTTAGTTTGAGGGTCGATGTTTAACATACAGTTTTTTCTATTGCAGGAGCTTGGTGCATCATGAATTCCTGCCACAGGTTAGAACGGTCAATATGGAATATTACCAAGTTGTGCGCAATTTGCGCCAAGCAATCTGCCAGAAACCCCCGGATTTGTGGAAGAACAAAAATTTGCTCTTGCACTATGATAACGCCCCTGCTCACCATCGGGATTTGTGCACGAATTTTTGGCCAAAAGCAACACTTATGATGCCGCAGCCACGGTACTCCCCAGACCTGACCTCCTGCGATTTATGTTTTTTCCTCCCCAAAAACTTAAGAGACCCAGGAAAGGACGACGATTCAGGAGCTAAAGACGGCATCGAAAGTGGATCTAAATAAGATCACAAAAGAAAAACAAAGTGCTTCGAGGATTGGAAAAAACGTTGGCACAAGTGTATAATATCTGGTGGGGATTACTTTTAAAGGGAAAAATATATATTCATGAATAAATAAATACCTTTTGAAAAAACACAATATTAGCGATACTTTTTAACAGACCTCGTATTATGCAAACGAACAGGAATTTTAATGAAACTGAATTTCAGAATAATGATTTAATTACAGAGAGTAACTTCTGTGTTTTAGACACTCAGCCACACTTCCCATCTTGCATTATTTTGACTTAAATGAACGATAGAGTTTGATAGTTATTAACTTAATGTCAATAAAATTATCTACTGCTTATAAAAATTTAAGTTTATTTTAGACAGGTAAATCACAGAAATTTACATATAGATTAATGTTAAAATGAGCAGTTCAAGCGAGAATGTAACTTAAATTTATTAATTTTCAAATAATAATTTCCTTAGAGGTTATAATTTACTATTTTACTGGGATTCTTTCTTTAATTGGTGTCTCAATGTACTGTAGTTTTATTTACATTCCTGCAGTATCCATTTGAGCTATAGGATTTTTGTAATTGCTTTTCCTAAATATGATATTATCCTTACGGCAAACGCTTTCTTTGTTTGGAAATTTCATCGGCTTTCATGTTACCTTTCTTTATTGATGTATTATGCATTTGCGATAGCTATTACAAGAATACTCCGAAGTACTTTGCTTGCTTCCTAAATTTTGCTTATAGTGTTCTATTATTTTTCTACACTTTGTTGCCTCGTCAAATGAAACAGTTTCTTTTCTAGCTATATTTTCATTTCGTAGCTATTCATACGCCTACAATTGACTTCCTATGTTTTCATTGTGGATATTTTAAAATTATAATGCGTAGTCATTTCCCTGTATTTTAACTTAGAACATCGCAGGCAAATAATATTGGGAATAATTGCTACATTATTGACGTATACTAAAACGGTTATTACTATTTTATTTGAACCACATTTTGTTTTCTACGCACTATCATAGTGTTAAATGCCCATTAAAATATGTTGATGGTTATATTCATGACTTACCTCAGGAGATTCCTAATTCAAAGGCATCTTTTGTGCTTTTACTCTTATTATTGCTTTAGCTACATTTTGAGGTCTGTATTATCACTTAAAGAAGGCTTCATTCGCCACTATGTTTCATTGTTCGGGTTTAATTTTAAGTTCAAAATAAATTTTGCGATTCTCTGTTACGTAAGCCGCATAGCAAACGCAACTTCCGCAACGCCACGTGTATGATGATCCTCCTGCTTGTCGCTCTCGTGATGCAGACTTCAGTACACGCTCATTGGAGGAACATGTGTCTGCATCAATATGCTACACATTATTAGTAGTTGACTTGCCCTCCTCGAATGAAGATGATGTTTTGCTGTATATGTAGATGAAATTGCGAAACAAGAGGAGGGGAACATTATTCATGATTTTAATATGCCATGATCTTAGCATAATCCTTATATCTCACTAAACAATCCGGTAAAATTTCAGTCATATTATCGAAATGTACCATGAAAGCTGTAAAGAATATCTTAGAGAATGTTTCAATTATTAAGAAAGCAAGTCACAAACTACATAAAGGCTATAAATCCTGATGAAAAGCTACTTATAATACTAAGATAGGTTTAAAGCTTAGAATAATAACTTGTTATTCAAAAGTTAACTTCCTTATGAGATAATAAACAAAGCTTAGCTTATTCATATTGGCAAAGTATATAAATAATGTTTGCCCAAATGTTAGTTTACTTATAAGTTTAAAGCTTAAAACAACATTGATTTCTTTCATATATAGTAAACACAGCTTTAAACAATAATGAATAAATAACAATGAATATAAACACGAGCAGCTGGAGTGTTTACCACTGTATTGCAACACAGAAGTTGAAGGATAGTAATGTCTAATATCACTTCACGGGGTTCATTTAATTTTTACTACAAAAACAACTTATGAGCTTTCAGCTGCAGGAGATAATTTCCGGTAGTAGGCTTTTAAAAACCAACGCATTTGGATTACCAAACTCTGCTTCAGCCTTACGCATTGTTCTCATTTGGGTATATGAAAGGAAAACTTGATCAATATCCACTTTCAAGGCATTCCTTTTTGTACATATGCACATTAACCATTTAAATTTATTTCCTTTGAATCTTCCAGCCACATTTTACCCAGCTAATTCTTATTCAAATGGCGTAGTAGAAAGTAATCATATATTATAGGATATTTATCCACGAATTGCACTAGTTGAATGTTTTCTCTTCACTCGTGCATTAACCGTGTTCAAGCTCAGAAATCACAGCAACAAAACTGTAATAGTAGCTGTTGTTAAAGGCATGACGCATAGAAATGGAGCATGCTGTGTTTTATCCTCTTGTCTGCAGTACCATGCTGATAGGCTGAGCCCTTTTTTTAAGAAAAAAAGGGACAAAATTAACAAAAAATAAGGAAGATTAGGAGCACGGCAAATTTTCACCAAAGTAATCGTATCAGCATTTGTAAACGATAACTATTTAATTACATATCACAAATACTTACATATATTATGCAACATATTTTGCGTAGTTTGATATCATTTTAAAAATTGAAAAAAAAAATTCATTACACCTATAAATAAAATGTATGAAACTTTCAATTCAAAATTTGTTTTTAATTTACGTCCTCCAACGTTAAGTCATATCGGACGATGAGTGGAATGTATGAAATGATGCTCAGATGAGGCCAGGGTGCACAGACCTTATATTTACCCGACATTCGTCTTTCAGGATAAGAGAAAACCCCGGAAAAAACCTTATCTAAGTAACTCACTCTAACCGAGATTCGAACTCGGGACCTCTTGAACGTGAAGCATACACGCTACCATCCACGGAATTCCGATTTGATTAGGTTTGTACTACTTTTAATCCATACATCTATCAATTTGTCATTCATAAGAGAAAACACTCTTTCGGTGTGAGCATTACTTACTGGTATACTCATAACATAACCTACCAGCATCCCAAGTTCTCAAAATTTACATTATTTGATTTAAAACTGGTGACTAGCTAACGCTACCCTCTAAAGAGACAGCACAATTAATTTCATCAGAATTGAAAAATGCCTCATATAATTCGTCTTCATTCACACAATCCAGCTTAACACATTTCACAACTTCATGCATGTCATGGAATGATCATTCCCTTTTTAGACATAGTAGAACTAAACAATATAAGTTATCATCAAACGTAAGTTAATTGATGGAAATTAATCGTTCCTTCACACAAGCCTTGTATAGGCTATGGTTTTAGACATATAGGAGTCAAACGGAAAAATTAAAATCCTTGGCATTGAATTCTTCAGTGTGATCCTATTATAAAATTTGTTAACTAAGAAAGAAAATAAAGTATCATAGAGTTCAGTGAAATTTTTCTGACTACTACAATTCAAATTTTAATCAAGAACAGTGGCTAGCACTTTATGAGTACCACTGCCGAAAAGAAATCTATCTTCTATTCTCTGCCTAAATTTGCTATTGGGAAACCGCAAACAAAATGCAGTCGATGTGCGCAAACGCGAGAAGAGCCTTCTCCCCTTCTCGCCATCCAAGCATCACGTGAATCCCATCCCTCCCTTTCTGCAAACGACAGAGTGCACACCACACGAAACACATGTATTTTAATGCTGTTATGATTTTCAAAGTTAACAGAAAATAATTACCTTGAACATGACGGTCACAGTAGATAAAGAAATAGATATAACCATAGTTTCTTTAAACTCTGAGGAACAAAGCAGTGGTTCGGCAGAAAATGCAGAGAGTGAATCTATCAGTGAATGTGAAAGCGAATGAAACATGAGATCAGTACAGCCCGCGCGATGGAGGAGAGGCAACATAAATAACATGATGGCACAGGAGGAAAGCTAGAGGACTCCAGCGTTGGTAAGCCACGCATCCAACTAAATTTTCTTCGCGGTCTAATTATAATTGTACAGCTTCATGTATTTCCATAGAACTAAGATCGGAATTCTCCAAATACTTTGCATGTGGAATGAAAACAATTCCAATATTTACAAAGAAACTAATATAAGCCTGTACAATTGTTTCTACTTCTGTATTTAATTCCAAAAATATGGAAATAAACTATGGTAAGAAAGGGAGGGGATGCGTGGAGCAAGCATCCATTGTGTTCATTGGTTTGCAGACAAGAAATACAGATTTCTGCTGTCCAACGCTTCAACTCATTCTGGCGTGCTCCGAAATTTAAATCCTTGAAAAGTATATGTATGTATGTACGTACGTACGTGAAAATACAAAAGAAATTAAAAACTGAAGAAACGCGCCGAACGAACCTCAAAATACAGGAGCCGAGAGATTATGAAAAAATAGGCCCTAATACGGGAAATCCCAAGAAATACGGGAGAGTTGGTCACCCTAGATGCTGATGACATCCTGAGCATGCGGACCTGTGTGCCGTATTCCTTAAACATAATATTTTAACAAAATTAACAGATATCCTTTTTCAAAGCATGATATTACTTTTTCTACTATTTATATGTTACTATAACAAGAAAATAAGCACTTCCATTGCATCTAAAAGTTCAATTCTGGTATTTCACCGGAAGTGACTTCACTAAGATGCAGTTTCTACTTGAACAGTAGAACGGTTACTTATTGAGTTACCCAGCTATATATATGTAACATATAGCGGAGCAAACAGAAGTTATGAGCATTATATTCCCCATTCGGTGATATATTACGATCCTCTGAAATGCTGCAGCCATATATCTGTAGTCGTGTACTATGACTAAAATCACAGTCCAAAGAAAAATTATAAAAGAGTGTTTTACCCTCACTGTTCCAAGCATACCCATTTACCACACTACTTCAAACATTATACATCTTTCATATCACTTCAAGTTCTGTTATAAATCCAAGGCGTCAACTAAAACTGAAATTTCTGTTTCAAAGTTTATACAGATATTTATTTTCATGCAGTGCTGCAAATACTACAAACATGATTGCATGATTAAAGGTTTGTTAGACCATTTGGTCTTACTTCGTCGATCTCACCTTCGTCCAAAATATGACTTGATGAAGAGGTTCTTCAAAGTTGTCAGAAAAATCCTTAATTATGCCTTGGCTAGCTTTTAATATTCTTCTGTTATATTCTTACTTACGAGCAATGAAAACTCCAAGTTACAAGGGTGGTAACGAGTGAATAGATCATTAAGACTTTTAATTTGAGTTTCTATAACAAATCAATCTTTTGTTTATTTCTTTAAACCCCAAATCCATTACAGTGTTTATCACAAAACTTTATACTGTGATCGGAATCAATCTAATACTTCAAATTGAACTAACACTTAAATATTTTCGAGTAATTTAAAAGAAAGAATGACAAATTTTCTTTCGGTTTCTACACCAAGATTATTTAATCCTTCGTTACTATCGTTACCCATATATTATTTTTATATTATTGGCCCATTTACTACTACGTCACTACATTATAAATATGGCAACGCAAAGAAAATCCCTGTAAGAAATGTGCTGTGGGACAAGGACAGCGAATATGTGTGGCAAAGAACACTTGCTATACAAGGAGCAGACCGTTAAAAAAACACGTGCCCTATTCACTCTGTACATTAAAGCCGAGAAGATTCATTCACAAAAGTAGAAGCCGTCAGAATATTTTTGAATGGTCTGTAACTGTACTGACATGGGTTGTCATAAACCTGTCCAGGAAGTAGTAGTAGTAGTAGAATTGGAATAAGGGCGCACAACTGCCAAGGTTATCAGCGCCCTTACAAAGCTAAAAGGTCTACACAGTTAAAACCTACACCTCAAAACAGTAAAATCGCACAAGTCCATAAAAGGTTAAAACATAAACCATAAAACATTAAAAACATGTCGGTTAATGCAGAAGGCAAAGGATAAAATAAGTGAAATAAAATATCGGCAACCAGAAGATGCCTCGAATTGGTCAGAGCATGTGCCAGAACCCACTCTGCCGGATAAAATCAAGTACGCCTTCTACAGCACGCTCCCTGTCTGCCAATATGGCAGAAAGAGTGGCTGGCAGCGACAGAGTGGCGCGTAATTGACTTAAAAGCCGACATGCAGTTAAGATGTGACGTACCGTTAGCGGTACGTCGCAATGGTCACACATTGGTGCGGGTTGATCCCTCAACAAGTGACCATGGCTAAATCGACAGTGTCCGATTCGTAAGCGGGATAAAATAATTTCTTCCCTCCTGGAAACTCGGGCAGAGGTTGCCCAGGCAATAGGAAGGGGTTTAATCGTCCGAAGCTTGTTCCCACGCAAAGTCGTCCACTCATCGTGCCAACGTAGTGTAATGGCTTGGCGTAAAGATAAATATAAGTCGGTTGAGGGAACAAGAGAAAAAGAGGTACCAGGCGAGGAAATGGCAGATTTAGCCGCGGCGTCTGCAGCCTCATTGCCAGGAATTCCCACATGACCAGGCGTCCACACGAAAGTGATCCTGGTGCCAGAGACAGCCAGGCAATGGACTCTATCCTGAATACGCTGCACCAGAGGACGGTAGTGGTACAGCATTAAGAGGCCTTGAAGCGCACTGAGGGAGTCCGTGCAGATCACGCAGGTACGCAAAGAATGCCGCTCAATATATAAAATCGCCTGGTAAAGACTAAAAAGTTCCGCGGTAAAAATCGAACACTGTCGCTGTAAACCAAAGGTAAAACTCCTACGATTAAAAACAAAAGCACATCCGACTCCAGCTTCGCTCTTAGATCCGTCCGTATAGATAAAATTGCCATCCCCGAATTGCGCCTTGAGCTCTAAAAAGGCGGAACGATATAGGGGTAAAGGTGTTGTGTCTTTAGCCAGGGATGCCAGCCCAAGGTTGCAACGGACCTCGTCGCGTATCCAGGGAGGAAAGCGAGATTCTCCCCTAGGAAGTGTTGGTACTACGTCGACGTTCAGCTGTTGTAGAAGAGAGCGGAAGCGGACCCCCGGGGGCTGTAAGGCCGACGGTGTAACTGCATATTGGCGATCCAGAGAGTCGTCGAAAAACAGTCGAAAACTGGGGTGATTAGGTAAGCTGGAAAGGCTACACGCATAGCTGCACAGAAGAACCCTCCGCCGATGGTATAAAGGGGGTTCTGAGGCCTCAGCATACAGACTCACTACTGGGCTAGTGGGAAATGCCCCAGTAGCAACACGAATGCCACGATGGTAAACGGCATTTAAACGTCGAAGAACAGAGGTTCTCGCCGAAGAATATACAATGCAGCCATAATCTAACTTAGATCGCACTAGAGAACGATACAAATGCAGCAGTGTAGTCCGATCAGCTCCCCACGATGTGCCACTTAAAATACGTAAAATGTTCAGAGAACGGTCACACCTAGCTCGCAGATAAGCAATATGAGATAGCCAACTGAGTTTCCTATCGAAAATCAGGCCCAGGAATTTCGCCTCAACTGCGAAATGGAGGACGTCCTGCCCAAGATATAACTTAGGTGGAGGAAACGCCTTCCGTCGCCAAAAGTTTACGCAGATGGTTTTCTCGGCAGAAAACGTAAAGCCAGATGTAAGACTCCAATCGTGAAGACGATCGAGACAGGATTGGAGACGGCGCTGAAGAAGGCAGGTCCGCCGAGAACTAAGGCAGATAGCAAAATCATCTACAAATAAGGACGACGAAATTCCAGGAGGAACACAGTTGATGATAGGATTGATGGCTATGGCGAAAAGTGTGACGCTAAGTACCGAGCCATGAGGTACCCCGTTCTCTTGAATAAAAGATCGTGAGAAAATCGAGCCCACGCGAACCCGAAAGATGCGGTCCTTCATAAACTCCCGAAGAAAAATAGGGAGACGGCCACGAAAATTCCATCCGTGGAGGGTACGGAGAATACCATACCTCCAGCAGGTGTCATATGCCTTCGCCAGATCAAAAAATACAGCGACGGTTTGGCACCTTCCGAGAAAGGCATTCATGATCTGGGTAGAGAGGGAAACTAAATGGTCGACCGTGGAACGGCGACGACGAAAGCCGCACTGCACGTTCGACAGGAGATTCCGAGATTCAAGCCACCACGTTAAACGGCCATTAATCATCCGCTCCATCACCTTGCAAATGGAACTGGTGAGAGAGATAGGCCGATAGCTGGAAGGCAGCTGTCGATCCTTCCCAGCCTTCAAAATTGGGATGACGGTGGCTTCCCGCCACCTCTCAGGAAAACTGCCCTCAACCCAGACACGGTTATACACCTCGAGTAGGAACGCTTTCCCTTCGGGAGAGATGTTGTAAGAAGCGCACGTGGATACCGTCTGGTCCTGGTGCAGATGGTCGCGAAGATGAAAGTGCGTGTTCTAGCTCTGCCATGGTGAACAGGCAATTGTACTCCTCAAGGTTTCCGGAACGGAAGACCAAACCTTGAGATTCCACCTGATTCTTAAGTGCCAGAAACTCAGGTGCATAATGATCGGAGCTAGACACGTGAGCAAAAGCACTGCCGAGGGTGTTAGCCACGACCAACGGATTCACAACGACTCCTGCAGGAGTTTTCACACCAGCAATTGGTATGTGGGTCGATTTGCCGGCCACGCGCCTTAACCTATCCCACACTATTGAAGAAGGTGTATGGCGATTAAAAGAAGAAACAAAACCCTTCCAAGATGCCCTTTTGCACTCCTTAATTACTTGCCGAGCCCTGGCACGCATCTTCTTGTACTGGATTAGGTTCTCCAGTGTGGGGTGGCGTCGGAAAACCCGCAGAGCACGCCTACGAGCACGGATTGCATTCCGGCAGTCATCCGTCCACCATGGGACAGGACGTCGACGGGGGTTGGGAGACCAACGCGGAATAGATCGTTCTGCGGCGGAGAGTATCCGCTCGCTGAGATGTTCTATGAGCTCGTTGACGGAGGCCTGCTCCTCATAAGTAAAAACCGTCAACTGCGTGTAAAGTGCCCAGTTGGCGTGATCGAAACGCCAGGTGGGCAAGCGTGTGGAAGACACGTTGTGTGCTAGGAGACTGATAATACACGGGAAGTGGTCACTAGAGTGGAGGTCAGAGATGACGTTCCAGTGGAGGGACACTGCTAACTGCGCGGAGCATACTGCCAGATCTAGATGCGAGAAGGTGTTGAACGCATCGGAAACGAACGTGGGTTCTCCGGTGTTCAGGAGAACCAGGTTGTTACTGTCCAGGAGGTCGGAGACAACTCTACCTCTCGCACAAGGTCGAGTAGAGCCCCAGAGAGGGTGATGGGCATTGAGGTCTCCAACCAGCAGAACAGGGGTGGGTAACTGCACAACAAGATCTTGGAGCGCAGTAAGTGAGAGGTCGTCTGAAGGTGGCACGTAGATGCTGCAGACGACCAACTGTAATGTCGGCAGTATTATGCGGGCAGCAACTGACTGGATAGTAGTGCGTAAGGGTATATCATCCACATAGACGTCATCCCTGACCAGCAACATAGTGCCTCCGTGCGCAGGGATACCGTCTTCAGGAGCAAGATCACGCCTGAAGGGTGTATACCGCCGTAGTTGGAAAGAATCACGAGGACGTAGCTTTGTCTCCTGTAGGCATACGACTAGTGGGTCGTGCTTGCTGATCAATAATTCAAGCTCGGGGCGATGTGCCCTTAGCCCACGTATGTTCCACTGTATGATCGCCATTATAACTGTGTAATAGTGGAATAAGGGATTAAGGCTTTATGAGGATTTGGATGGTGGCCGAGTCAATTTGCCCTTCTTTTTGGGTTTAGGGCTAACCCCTTTAACGTCCGGATGGTCGGGTCGTTTTCTGCGTACCTGCCTGCCTGTGTGGTCCGTATCCTCTTGTTCCATCTCCTCTACAGATGAGGCCCCTTTACCGATAGAGAACTTCGGTTCAAGGACCCCAAATCTATTGGAAACGGAGATCGACGAAGATGATAGGCGTCGATCCGAGTCTTCACCTGAAGACTCCTCAGAGGAGGAGCTTTTAGAAGCCCTGGCACTCTTCTTTGGGCTGGACGGTTTGGTGGTATCTTTTAGAAAATCTGACTTCTTATAAACGGTTTTAAACTTCTTTGGTGGTGCATCATAGACAATAGGCTTGTTCTTGGCGGTTGAGGCTTTACCCGGCGACTCTGCTGGCGATCTCCTTCCCGATGAAGGTTTGGTCGGCGTAGGTGCGGACAAGGTGGTCTTCGCAGGCTTCGGGGATGGGATGAGAACTTTTTCAGAGATTGTGGCCTCACGTATATCGCTCGTCTGGGTGGCGATCTCGCGTCGCGGCACCGGCTTAGCTGCTACTGAGCTGTAAGTAGCAGATCGCGGGAGGGATGGTATTCGCGTACGCGCGAGTTTCCGGGCTTCCGAGAAGGACACCTTCTCTTCCACCCGGATCTCCTGGATCGCCTTTTCCTCGGTAAAACGTGGGCAATCTCGAGAGCTAGATGGATGCTCTCCAGCACAGTTCACGCATTTAACCGGCGATGTGCACGCACTCTCGTGCTGCGACATCGCACAGTTACAACAAGTAGGCGTCCCATTGCAGAAAGCGCTGGTGTGTCCAAAGCGCTGACATTTGTAACATCTTAGGGGATTCGGGATATAGGGGCGCACCTCGATAGTCCCGTACCCTGCCCTGAGCCTTTGTGGGAGATCTACCCGATCAAAGGTCAGGAACAGAGTACGGGTGGGCACCAATTCCCCTCGCTCCCTTCGCTTGACACGGTAAACAGCCGATACACCTTGGTCTTGGAGGTTCTCTACTATTTCCTCATCCGTCATGCCATCCAAAGCACGGGTGTTGACCACTCCGCGCGAGGAGTTAAGGCTCTTGTGGACGGTAATGGTCACCGGATAGCTGCCTAGCAAATTCGCTTTCAACAAGATTGCTGCCTGGGAGACAGTGTGTGCTTCTACCAGCAGCGTGCCATTGCGTGAACGAGTACAAGACTTTACCGCTCCAGCTATCTTATCCAAACCCTTTTGGATGACGAAAGGGTTTAAGGACAGAAAGTTCTTGCCTTCTTCCGCTCTAGTTACCACCAAGTAGCGAGGACCACAGGGCTCAACTACTTCCTTTCCATTTGCTTTCTCAGTTGTGTGTTTAAATTTAGGTCCCATTGCGGCAATGTCCTCCACCATTGCAGACGTCTCCGATGGCGTGCTCACATCCTGGGCGCCACCCCGGCTTAGGTGAGAGTCCTGGCCTGGACCTTGCTCACCTTAGGGTCACACCTCCCAGTGTAAAGACAGAAGGACCCAATCGCCTTCAGGAGTGTAACAGCTCATGCAATGGCCCCTCCCCGGGACTGACCTTTATCAGCGGATACGAACACAGTCCTACATGGTAACAAGGGGCTGGGAGTTACGCATTACCCAGTCACCCCTTGCGCTTCCCACTCCGACCACCCGCGCTATGTTACCCGTCAGACTTGTGTTCAGGGAGGAAAAAAGAAAAGGAACAAAAAATAAAAAGGGGGTCAAACACCGAAGTGGACCAAAGTTTGGGCGTTTGAAGGGACACTCTCACCTCGCGGAGGAACCCAGTCGAGAGATTACACCAGAGCCTCTTCTGCCAGTTTTCGGGGTTACCGATGGGCCTTCTCGGCAGCCGTAGCGGTCCTGGGGTACAAGAAGTCCCCACCGTACATCACCCCATCAGTCAGTCCCCTACTTCCTGTTGCCCACCCCTCGGGACGAGGACCGCAGAGGTTGGATTTGGAGGGGCCCTGTCCAGGAAGGGTGTGGGGACCTTCAATGAGAATGTTGGTATTTAGATATTGGTAATGCAGCATCACGTAGCAGGAGTAGATATGGTAGGACTAAATGAAGGTCTGATTGCCCGACTAAGCTTCGAGGGAACGTGATATCTTCCCCCTACCGTTACAAGCAGGATAGGATAAAATAGGATAGAATTTACGACACGTCAACCAAAGTTTCTTTTGTACCTATGTGCCAAGTGAGGCACCCCCAGGAGTAAAAATGAGCTGAGAGGAGACAAAGAGTGACCGACCCCAAGGAGTCACGACTAGGCAGAGGGAAGGATACCTGTCATTGTCCAGTTTGAAACTCGGTAGAATAAAGGAAGGTCTGATTGCCCGACCAAACTTCGAGGAAACGTGATATCTTCCCCCTCCCGTTACAAGCAGGATAGGATAAAATAGGATAGAATTTACGACACGTCAACCAGAGTTTCTTTTGTACCTATGCGCCAAGTGAGGCATTCCCAGGAGGAAAAATGAGGTAAGAGGAGACAAAGAGTGGCTGACCCTAAGGAGTCACGACTAGGCAGAGGGCAGGCAGTCTAGTACAACCGCAATCCTAGTTGTCGTGGTTCACTAAGGAGATGACCTCGGAGAACGAATGCCGCCATGACTTAAATGGCTTCATTAGTGACTCCCATCTTCCTGAAAAGGTTTACATTAGGCTTATTAGATCATGCATTAATTTTAACATGTATAAATTATCACAGTTACTCTTTACAAAAGTATTAATCTTACCTGTCAAATAATTCCATATCAAGCCTGAATGCTCTCAAAAGGAATACCTAAACACCCATTTAAGTTTTTTGAGAGGAAAATTTTGATTTGATTGAAAATGAGGAACAGAGGAAAGTAGAAAAATGGAAGCTAAGAGAGGAAAGTGGTCTGTGTTTACATGTCTCCCAAACTGCTGCTGGCTTCTTCATACTAAATAATGAGAAATAACGTATTTATTAACTAAGGTTGCTTAACCATGTATTACTGACAGTGAGTAATAATCCAATTAGACAATTACATTTCCTCTCCATGCATTATACGGGGATGATGTGTCCTTTAATCCACAGGGCTTGGGTCGGTCCCTGTATGAGAGAGACAGCAGGCAAAGATTAATTCGTATTTCACTCTGCCCCTCCGCAGCTTATACACAAAGAGAGGAAAAAAGAGCAATCCATTCTTGTCAGAATCATGGCAGTTGATTCTCTATAGCAGGTCTTTATTTTCTCTCATTATGCCTTGTTCCACGCAACAAAACGCTTGCATTTATCTCTAATTGGAATGCACAGAGAAAAATCTGGACCTGGCTCGCTGTTTATCTCAAAGCATTTTAATTAGCGACTGACTGTATCTCGCAAGGAAGGGGATCCAAGTGACACTAGATTCAGATTTATATCTGTTGTTATGCAACACAACTTCAAAAAGTTACTCTAACTGAACCAACAATCCCCTTTGTCGTTATAAAAAAAGGTCGAGAGAAAGTATTTTCTTTTAAATACGATGTTGATCCACTTAACTATATATAAACATGCTCAAAGTAATTCTGCTAGTTTCAGATTACGTTGAACTGCAACTTAATTTGAGTCATACTCACTTCACTCATTTAAGTGATCTTTAAATTAATTAATAAGAAAAGGTTCGGATTGGGGATTGGGATTTCATTACGCCGGGGATTCGGTACGTAGGCCACCATACTGGGCCCATTGTTCCTATGCCCCCAAGTGGGGGCACCTCGGAAGGAAGGATGAGGCGAAGGAGACAGAGGGCAGTCAACCCAAGGAGCCACGACAGTACAGTGGGCAGGGTCCCTACAGTTTACTTAGCTAGAGACTTGCCCCGACAGGCCAGGACAGCGAACGCTCCCCCACAGCGGGAGGGCAACGAGCCCAGCAGCTCAGCCCTAATGGTCCCAGGCAGACGATCTGAGCTCCATAGGTCCCTGGCTGGAGCTCACGAAATGGTCCCAGCAGAGGAGCGGAGCCCGGCAACCGACCTACAGGAGGAGGAAGTAGTTTACCTCAGAGCATTAACATCCCGCCATGCACCGCCGAGATACCCGCGACACTTCTACCCTGAAAGAGACCACCAGATGAGAGATGATGTGAAATGATGATGGAGATGAAATGGAGGGACAGGAAATTCGGCGGTTGTAGTTAACCCACCCAGCATTCGCATAGCGACCCGGGAAACCCCCCTAAATTACCTATGGGTTAGGTAGGTCGGCCACGGAACTCGCACCCGGTCCTCCAGAATGCAGGCCACAGACGAAACTGCCTGAGCCATTCCACTTGGTAGGAAAAGGTTGAGTTGGGTTGGTTTCATCCATTGTTAAACCAGTTCAGTTACTCATTTGAGAAAAAGTTCGGTAACATCTTAAATACGTTTATGTAATATAAAGACCCAAATAAGTTCGATATATGATTCGAAATAAAACGATGCTATATATGAAGCAACAATATAGTTTTTCATAAAAAGAAATTGACATGCTACTTCGTGAAAAGCATGCAAGCTTAACAAGAGAAGCTTGTGTTACCACAAGAGACCACATTATACCTGAAAATAATCATTATTTCCTACTGATTATATATCTTAATATGTAGCCACTTGACTCTGTTCGTTGCTACCTACCGCCAGCAGAACAAAATGCAACCAAACTTGACTCACTTCGCAGGTTAAGCCGCAAAGCGGCTAGGTACTGCGGCAAAAGACACCCGGACGGGGAAAAAGAAAAATTGCCCCGCCCGACCAGGACTACCTCTGGCCCTCTGTTCGTTGCTGTCCCTCTTCGCCTGACGCTGTTCACCACAATCATATAATTTCAGCGCAGTCGTAATTGGGCCCCGAAATGAAAAACGCCTGTCAGTATGAACGTCCGCTTTATTTTCACGTGCTCTCATTTTCAATAGCTGACCTGCTGCCCAGTCGTTAACCTTCTTGCCCACACTGGTTTCCCTCTAAAAACAAACTCATTACACTTAGGTAGGCTGAATTACATATTTATGATCTGGCAACATGTAAATAGGAAATTTAATGGTTTGCTCATGAAGTAAGCGGCACTTAGGTTGATGAAAGGGCGTGTATTTCTAGAATTTGGATCTTTGCGAGTCAAAAACTTACAAAATTGTTTTAAAGTTTTTGCTTACCGACAGACCGTCAATTGTCAACCATACTTGGTGATCACCCCAAGAGTGTCAGAGACTCGTTACAACGTACGCTTAGATTTCTAGTGCAAAGATTTAGGAACAGTTTATTTCTGCATCTTCAAACAGTTCAGAGGTTTGCTTCAAAGACCTTATTTAATAGCCCGTAGTAAATTTATAAGCCTGTGTTCTCAATTTTCACCCTCCATACGGTGCCATGAGAAAAATATCTGATATTTTGCCAGTGTAACATCCGAAGGAAATTCAGCGCAGAGGAGATGTTGGAAATACCATCAAAGGTATTCCTACTGAGAAACTTCGTTATCACATGAATCAGATGAGAAGGTTAAATACGTGCACGGTTAGCGCCCCTTGATAGTTCAGTAATGTGCACCGAGTGCTCCTCGGTGTTGTTCTAGCCTTACCGAGGTTGCCACCGCGGTGTTTACTCTCTCTGGCCCGAGCCCGCCTCGGTAGCGTAGATGGTAGCATGTCTGCCTCACGTTCAAGAGGTCCCGAGTTCGAATCTCGGTCAGGGTGAGTTACCTGGATAAGGCTTTTTCCGTGGTTTTCCCTTATCCTTCAAGATAAATGTCGGGTAACTCTAAGCTCCATGAACCCTGACTCATTTGAGCATCATTTCACCCAATTCATTCACCGTCCGATATGACTTAACGTTGGACGACGTAAATTAAATAAAATATTCTCTCTGGCCCGGCGCGTTCAGTTTTCTGAGCGCACCACTTTACCGAGACAAGCTGGCGCTCTCCAGTTGTGGCTGGCTGAGTCGGTGGGACACCAGAGAGGTGAACTTTGCCTGTTGTACCGTTTTCCCCCCTTTTTTTTGGCTCTTCGTGAACCTGGGTAAGTTGCGAGTGGCTTTTAGACCTTTCTTGTTGGGCTCAAAGTAGTACAGTTTTCAATCATTTTGGTTACGCTTTCCTTATCTTGGGTTTTCTTCCACTTATAGTATACATTAGTTTGACTTAGCTCTCATACTTCCTTCTGTTCTGGTGCCACACGTGTTTGTGCATACATTTAGCTGTATTTTGAATATGGAATTCTCGGGTTTCGCTGTGTACGTTTCAGAAAGGAAATTCAGAAGGATTTGGCTTCAAAGTGTATATACAGGGATATAACTCTGATACAGTTAGGTTTTATATAGAATTGTTATATTATATATTTTTATATTATACCTTTTATATAGAATTTTATAGAATTTTATATGGAATTTGGATAATATCACGCTTTGTTTCTTTTGTTTTGTGAGTATTGACTTAGTGCAATTACTACTGTTGCATCTTACCTTTTTAGTAACGACCTTCTGCCATCTCATGTCTCTAAGATGCACATTCGCTACAAGGTCTGTCCCGTTTTTTTTAGTTGTAATTTTACGTCCTCCAACGTTAAGTCATATTGGACGAGTGAGTGAGTGAGTGTGTGGTGTTTTAGGGCCCGTCGACAACAAGGTCATTTGGGCCCGATATCGGAGGATGAATGGAATGGATGAAATGATGCTCAAATGAACCCAGGGTCCATAGAGCTTAGAGTTAACCGACATTCGTCTTTCAGGATAAGGGAAAACCCCGGAAAAAACTTATCCAGGTAACTCACCCTGACCGAGATTCGAACTCGGGACCTCTTGAACGTGATGCAGACTCGCTACCGCTACAATACCGAGGCGGGCTGACCTATTTGATTTGCCATAGCAGTGGTCCAATTTTGTTGTTTATTTATCGCTGAATTCTGGCTGTTACGTTAATTCTGTAAGTTATTTTCTATTAATCAATCATTTCACGGGCAGATGTATATAGTGGATTTATATTGTAGTGTTCAACAAAATTTGTCTCATTGTTTTAGTTTCTTACATTTCTAAGCTTTTATTTCGTTCTGGATTTTTTTTAATCTGTAAGTTTGTAAAAGAAGTAATAGCCAAAAAGGAAAGAGACTAGAGTTTATTGTATATGATATGGGTATGATGTTGGCCAAGTTCAATAAATACTTGTTGCATCATGAAACTGGTTGTTCTAGCAATGAAACCCGTTTTTCTGTGTTCCTTCTTACTGTGAGAGGATCCTTATGTTTACTTCGTTACGTCACTTGAGATATTTTTGCTGCCTGTGCAGTCGTACGGGAAAGGTCCGGGCTCAAATGAGAATATCAAAGTGGAAAGCTGAATAACCGTGGTCCGAGTCCAAGCTGTTAATTGAATTTCTGAGTCTGGTTCATGTGTTAAATATATTAATTGTCTATACATTTGCTGAAGAGAATAATGCTGCTATTATATGTTGACTATGTTTAAAATTCTTCTCGTAATTTCACAGTGTGGGCACGTACCAATTCCAGGTGTGTCTAAGCGTTATTTATAGAGCTTTTTTTTCAAATTTAAGCAACTTAAGAAAGATAATAAGTAAATACACAACAAGTTAATAAAGAAATATTGCTTTTATTTAATTAAAAAATATATTGAACGGCTTTTGAAACCTATTTCTGCGAAACTTCACTGGTTTTCTAACAACGCAAAGAAAATAAAAGGTATCATTTTAATTGCAGTCTGGTTTTAAAAATTTACTTACGTTTATAGGTCCTCTGTATTTTGTTTGAAGAAGACAATGCCTTCAATGCTCGTTACCACGACAATATTAAACTAGTGCAATCAGTTGGATAATATAGCTACATTAAAGTATCATCAGTCATCACAGAATATTGCAATGCATAATTGTAACCTTTTCCATTTCTCTGTTACTCTCTTGTCTATTGTAAAATACTTGAAAATATTTTTGTTGCTGTTGCTTTGCGCGATCATAGGCTTTCGCTTGATTTACTTCATGACTTGTACCTCAGTGAAATAATAATTAATATAATATATTAATTATTTTGAGGTAAGAATTTGTTGATTTTCATGAATAATGTTCGTCATACTTAATCATGAACGAACATTCATTACTTCCCAGTGATGGCAATATGATTCTCACTTATTGAAGTGAAGTCACGGTTGGTTGCCACCTACATTTTTAGCAAAATAGTCTAAACTGTGTTAGACTTCATCATCATTAATGTCAATCAGTAGCAAGTGAGATAGCTTTCGTGGCGCTACACAGAAGTAATAGTTTTGGTCCCATGTAGACTGTACACTATGTAAAATCCTAATTAGAAGCCGCGCTGTGGCCTAGTGATTAGACCACTCGACTCTCGTCAAAACGGCCCAGGTTCCATCTTAGGCGACCGCATGTAAATTTTTTTTTTACTATCCATCGATCAGCAAATATGCTTTACAGATGTTTGTTATTGAGAAACATAGTAACAGTACACATAACAATTAAGGTAGCCGTGAACGACTCTTCTAGCTAAATATGACAGGATCACTAACACTAATTGAGGACTTTATGTCTGATAGTTATAACTCGTCCTGGTCGTTTGTACTGGAGAGGTCACTCAGGAGAAGATCTTGTGGCAGGCTGCACTTGAGGCGAGTTGGTTGGCGAGTACGAGCGCCGAGCTTGTAGGTAACAGCTCCAGGTACCTCCTGGAGATGGTAAAAGAAAGGTCGTGCCAGCCTGCGAATGTACTGGTGAAAGGGTAGAAGACTAAACTCGTGATCAAGTTGTTAGTTTCTGATGAACCATGGAGTATTTGTAGCTGTACGAAGCACCTTGCTTTCTAGTACCTGCAGTCGGTGGAGATTAGTCTTGCTGGTGCTATCCCATACTGGAGCTGCATAGGTAAAAATGGGACGGACTACAGATGTGTAAAGAAGAAGGGAGGATTCATAACCAAGTGAGGTGCACCTTTTGAGTATAGGGTACACTTTTGAGAGATGTGGGCGTTCCAAGTAAGTCGAGTGTCCTGTAGCACCCCCAGATATTTCACTGGCACACTGGTTGGTAACCATGAGAGATGTTCCCCAAGCAGATGTAGTGAAGGAGGATCCCTATAAGGACGTAAAGAGAAGATCTTAGCCTCTGTCTTGTAAGTGTTGAGGGAAATGCGCCAATTGGAGAACCAGTTAGCTAGTCGATCCAGGGCAGTTTGTAGTTCGTGAATGGCATGGCGGACATCGGAGAGAGAATAAAAGAGAACAGTATCATCTATATATAAAGCTGTCAAAATTGGAACTATAGCAGGAAGATCATAAGTGTAGATATTAAAGAGGAGTGTTGCTGGTACTGAACCTTGAGGGACACCTACTAGGATGGGCGTCGTGTGGATGTGAAACCAACAATACGTACCACAAGTTCTATTAGAGAGAACACTTGCAATGATTTGTAAACGATAATAAGGAAGACCAATGCGATGTGATTTAAGTAGTAGCTCAGTGCGCCGCACCTTATGCATGTGATTTTTCTGGTGGACAAAGCAGCATTGGTGTGGGTTTCCTCCGTGTGCTCCGCATTTCCCGGTATCTCATTCCACCGGCGCTGTATCTTCACTTCATGTACTATCAGTGTCACCACTTGCAGTGCCGCATGTAGTGCAAGCGGGAGCTAAACATTGCAAGATCTCCTAGTTATTTAACTCAAAAGAAATTATAATTTGGTTTAAATTTACAACCTTTAATATCGTACTTAATGTTCAGCTTGTGATAACGTTATATAGAAGAATCATTTTAACAGTTGATATCTTAATAAATTTTGTTCAATAGAATTGTCTATTTCCAAAATATGTAAATCATTACATTTTTGTAACGGTAAGAGTACTTGGGACAGTTGTTTTTGATAAAATCCATTGTTTTGAATACCAAACTTAGTAGTTATCAGACCTAAAGACAAATGTACCGCTTTATTTTTCAGTTTCAATTATTTTAATGTCAAAGTTACCGAAATTGCTTTGAGTGGCCCATTTTCTTATTATCTTTCAGGAAAGGTTACTGAGATGGTAAGTTCACGTTCAAAGAACTAAACATTGAAATAAGCAAAGCAGTATTGAAGTGTTGTTGACCTCTAAGTGTGAAAAATTCCAGCTTTATGAAACCGTGTTAATATTAATTCTGATTTATTCAATATATTAGTGGAAAATCTTGTCTAATTAATTTATGAAAAATCTAAAATACGTTTGCATAGTCTCAATATTCATATACTGAATTCAGTAGTTTAATAATTGTAGGGCGAAAGCTCATACTTTTTGGAAAATATACACAAAGCAAACGGTACCCGAGTTATAGCTCACGAAACTATTTTACCTAAAATGCATAAATATATTTAATTGCTGAAAGCAAACATTTGGAATAACAACTTTGAGAACGGCAAACCAGTGCTGCATTTAAAACCTCTTTTCGGCATTTTTATGGTTCTGTATAATCCCGCAGTTTATAACCTTCAAAATTAATTGTAAAAATATTTACTGTAAGGTAAAATTTATCTGTTGAAATGTGGAAGATAAATAACCGAAAAATATTACCTTCCATGATTTATTATTCCCAGTTATTTGGCTCAATTTTCTTATGAACATTACCGAGCGAAATAGCGCAGACGGTACAACTTCTAAGGATGTTCAGCATCAATCCACGGCCTTTCGTTCATTTCTATTTTCCATTACCTCGCCATCTTGGAGTTGTGGGACCAGGCGACACTGTTCGGCTGGATAGGGCTTTCTGTAAATGTTTCATCTCCAGCATACGTCCGGTATATTGGCGCGTGGCATCGGGGGGACGTTGAACGCATTGGGCTGGAAATGATATGTACAACGTTCAAAACTTCCCCCGTAATCAGGCAGTTCAGTTTACTGCCCCGAGCTCATTTGTGCACTCATTCCATATTTTCATTCAACCCCTGGTGAAATCATTGGTCAATAGATGCCAAACATAAATAAGTGGAGAAGAGCAGAAGGAATATTTAAGGCAACTTTTAAACATAAGCAAATTTATTCAGTTTTTATATCACGTACCACATTTGATTACTATTATTATTATTATTATTATTATTATTATTATTATTATTATTATTATTATTATTATTATTATTATTATTATTATTATTATTATTATTATTATTATTATTATTATTATTATTATTATTATTATTATTATTATTATTATTATTATTATTATTATTATTATTATTATTATTATTATTATTATTATTATTATTATTATTATTATTATTATTATTATTATTATTATTATTATTATTATTATTATTATTATTATTATTATTATTATTATTATTATTATTATTATTATTATTATTATTATTATTATTATTATTATTATTATTATTATTATTATTATTATTATTATTATTATTATTATTATTATTATTATTATTATTATTGTTATTGTTATTGTTATTGTTGTTGTTGTTGTTGTTGTTGTTGTTGTTGTTGTTGTTGTTGTTGTTGTTGTTGTTGTTGTTGTTGTTGTTGTTGTTGTTGTTGTTGTTGTTGTTGTTGTTGTTGTTGTTGTTGTTGTTGTTATTGTTATTGTTATTGTTATTGTTATTGTTATTGTTATTGTTATTGTTATTGGTGGTGGTGGTGGTGGTGGTGGTGGTGGTGGTGGTGGTGGTGGTGGCGGCGGCGGCGGCGGCGGTGGCGGTGGCGGCGGCGGCGGCGGTTGTCGCCACCGCCACCGCCACCGCCATCACCATCACCATTCTTGTTATTATCATTCTTGTTATTATCATTCTTGTTATTATCATTCTTGTTATTATCATTCTTGTTATTATCATTCTTGTTATTATCATTCTTGTTTTTATTACTATTTCTGTTATTAGTATTAGTATTATTAGTATTAGTATTGGTATTGGTATTAGTAGTATTAGTAGAATTAATATTATTATTTATTAGATTATGATTATTGCTATTAGTATTTATTATTACTATTATTATTAATATATTATTAATATGAATATCATCATTATCATTACTATTTACTTCTTTTTTGCTGTCATGTCCAGAGATCGGAATATCACAGCCATTATAAGTGCTTATCCAGATTAAAAGCAGGTTTCTAAGAATCGGCTTTTATATATACATTGTAGGATAGGTTTACAGAAAATCTTCTGAATAAAACATCAAATATTGTTTCAAGTCCCTATTCTTAGTGGAGAATGTGCAGGCAATAAATTAAAATTACATAGCCACCAAATAGCAACCCCTCTTTCATAATCGTTCTCGAGTACTATTCTTATAACTGCAATGATTGAAAACATCCATATTGTCGCGAGGCATTATTGCAGCGGAGCGCCCGGCGCGCGCGAAGGGTTGCTGATAGTGCAGAGCGGACATAAAAGCTTGCCGAAAGACAGAAAGAAAGTGACAGATAGAGGTCTAGAAGTTTCTTCCTTTCTGATGCCGTTTTGATTGTTACAGAGAGTTACACTAATTTTTAGAACAATGAGAGGAGGTATAAAAAAGCCACGGCTCACCAGTCGAGCCAGTGTGTTAATGAACTTGTGAATATACGTGTAGTGATTTGAAAGAGAATTCTTTAGTTTGTTTACGTGTGGTGAAGCCACGAGAGTCTGTGTTTTGGTGTATGTACGTCATTCTGCTGCTCAGGGATGTACATTAAGTGCCTTTCTACGCAATTCTACTTTGAATTTCTGCAAACCCACAAATTCACACTATAATAGACGTCACTTCACCGAAAAAAGACAAGTGTTAATTATGATCAACAGTTTTAAATTTAAATCCAAGAATATAATTAAAGTAGTCTGTTCTTTATTTCAATGAAAATAGTTATGAAGGTCACCATTGGGTTTGAGAACACAGGTTATTAATTACATTTCCCTGTTAGCCTTCTTTGTTGCTTTTCCACGAAAAATGTGTGATAATGATCGTGGTGAAGTAATAAGAACAATCTGTAATAAACTCATAATGACTTGGTTAATCACGCTAATGGTTATGTGCGTCAGTCTTGATCAAAACCTTGCTGACCGCATATCACTGAATCGTAATCAAACACTGACTGCGTTCAATTGTGGTTGCAGTGCATCATTGTTAGTTCCTGTTCAACCAACCGTCCTTTGCTGACCGTGCTCATGATTCTGCAAAAATTGCTCAAAGGAAAGCATCCTTCCATATATCCATAGAGGGTATAGTACAATAATAACGTAATATATTTAAATGATTTCCCGATGCGTTTAACTCTTATTGTTGTTTTTTTCCTCGTGAAAACGATTTGTACACCTTTTACTTTCTTCATATGTTTTAGATCAATGAGGTGTTACATTCATCCAAAAATTCAATAATGGTATTTCACCATGTTGATTGGAACCTTGAACAAACATACAAAAAACTATAGGTATTTTAAATATTTACATGATTTAATAAAGGTCGTATTCTGAAGCAGCGGCAATAACCCTGATTATCCTTCCTCCAACTCCGTAAGTGTATACAGAACATTCCATAATGTTCTGTAGCAATATTCAGAAACCAGATAAACTGGTGCTTTTGTGAATGAGGATAGAAATGAGTGAAGTGATAGTACGTACCTTTCTTGTACAAAAAAGTAATATTCTCTAAGCTTGTGACTACACTTGCTAAGTACGGGGAGTACTAATTTTGCTAAAGATTAGAGACGTCTTGTGTTTGATTCCCCATTGAGTGGAGAGAACAATAAATTACATAGTTGGGTCGCTAAGACGAGTGACAGGGAATATGGAACTAATCAAGGAAGTAGAAGTGATGTAAGGGAACTCACAGCAAACATTAGAACTAGAACTCAGTGAGAACTTAGGTTATAATTAAAAATTCGTCAAATACAGGATATTGAATCTTCTGAAAATACCTTTTAAAGAAAGAATGAACCTCAGATTTAATATTTTGTCAGTAATAATAGTTTAGTGAATTTAGTAATTGTTTTTAAAGGAGATGTATTACAGTTACTGAAGAGGACCGATTCGACAAAACCAAATTAAATAGATTTTCGAAGGCAAGATGAGTTAAAATTAAAAATTCATGACATTCCTGCCCAAAGAAATCAAATCTCTTCTTGTTCATCTGAATAAATTTTGTATAAACTTTGTATCTAGTAAACCATAACATAGAAAAATGTATTAAAGAAAAAGTGCATGACCCTTAAAATACGCAATATAGTGAGTTATATATGAGTGTGATATTAGCGATTTCCTGGAGCTGTTAAGGGTCTAATTCGTTTATACTTTATGCGTTTAAAGTGTCTGTCCGTATTTTTCTTTTCTTTGTTTCGTGCTAAGAGTAAATGTAGGAATGTTGCAGTAGTCAATTTTATGTCATTAATTTTAAACTTTCTCAGGACTTACTAACTGTGCACAGTAAAGTATCCTAAAACAACCTTTACCCTTTTGAACAATACGTTCCTTTTCTCATACCCCTAAAGGACATTACAAATATTACTAGAACAGTGGATAAAATTAGCTACCTCAACACAGTTACACAGGCCACGATGGAGAAATTGTTCGGGTGGGACAGCAGTTCAGATGTGTAGAAGCTCTCATCGTGAGCTCTTCTCTTAGTTTTATTAGCCGCTGCTCCAATCAACATGTAAATATCTTAGGTTTTGAATGAAATTTGCATATATTAATATGAGATGATGCCAGACAGTGTTCTTTTTTTTTCACAAGCAGAGGTTGGTAGCCGCATTAATTCCGGACTAAATTACGTCACTCAGTTAAATGGAACACGTGTTAAACAAACTCTATAATCTTCACCTTAGCTTCGCATCAAACGTTTTCGTCTGTAATGTTGACAGAGTAAACAGTGAAATAATGGTCATTCATTTAGAGTGTATGATTTTCTTCAGAAGAGAAGTACAGAAATAGAGAAATACAGAAATACGAAGTTGGAAAATGCTTTTTAGGGAAAACTACAATTCCAGAGAAATTCTATATTAAATTTTTACATAATTATGGCTACAAGTGTACTAATGAAGTTTGTAGGTAAATTATTGCAGCTATTATATTATCTTCAATCACAGTTATTGCAGAGGCTTTTTTCTGAAGACGTAAGCAAATAAGGGTGTTAAATAATTACATTTGAAGGTAATAATCATTTCCTTCACAATAGCCGTATGTAGGCTAAGGTTTAAAAGAGTAGATTCAACCTGCAAAATTCAATGCCATAGCCGGGATTTGAGCCACGGATCTCCCGTTCTCCGTGCGGTTGCTCTAATCAACTGAGCTACTATGGCCAACTTGCCGACATTACATTAAATTCTTCAGCTGACTCGTATGTTTCCCGGTAGACCACAAGGGGTTTTCATATGCTATGAGACACGCACTTTTAGTGGCGATTTACTATGCTCTAAGTACTTAAGTCTCAGTACTATGTTGTTCAGGTAAATTGATGGAAATAATCATTTCTGTCACACTAGCCGTGTGTAGGCTAACGTTGGAATGAGTAGAGCCAGGCTGAAAAATTCAATGCCATAGCCGAGATTTGAACCACGGATCTCCCGCTCTCCGTGCGGTTGCTCTAACCAACTGGGCTGCTATGGCTAACATGCCGACATGACATTAAATTCTTCAACTGAGAATTATTGAAATTACTCTAGTTTTCATTTCAGCCCCACAACTTTCTATAAATAATAGCTCATGTTTGGCAACATATTACACTGTATGGCGATGTAATAATATTGTCTTAAGGTTAGATGAATCAACTTTTGTAAGGTTCAGAGGATGAGCATACTCTATACAATTAGCTCCATCATAATGAGTAAATCCAAATTAACTAATTTTCGGCAAATATTCTGTCACATATAGTGTTCATAAATGTTACGCCTAGATTTCCACTGCAAATGAACAATTGCCGAGCGTTCAAATTCTGCATTAAAATATCTTTCGTAAAATAGTAAACAAACTGTTCATAACTAGAGGTGATCTAGTTAAGGAGCTTAGAAGGTAACTTGAGGTACAAGCGAAAGAAACTCCAGAATCAATCTATGAAAAATATCAATGAAGTCACTTAGGTCTTCATTTCAAATAACCACTGAACTGCCTGAAGTTCATCAGCTTTCATGGTATTATCAATATCAGTCTGCTCCAGCTTCGTTTATAATTATTGAATCTATCTTTAAAGTTTGTAATCCAAATTTTTATGAGCCAATCTCTGATGTTTTATTCTGCATATTGCCATACCAGTGGTACCAGCATATGATGTCATTTTATGCGAATATAACAGTGAGGTGCATAACAGATACGGTAATATTTGCCCAAAAGAAGTGTGGCTAGATAAAATAAAAGTTTAAACATGAGAAGAAAATTTTACACAAATTACGTAATTGAAACTCATTATCCTATTTTATTGTTTGCTGTTCTATATTAGGACAGTGGCATCATTAATGATCTCAAAGTTAATTTAAATATCAGTGGTTACTTTGAAAATGAAGTTTCAGAAATATATAAAAATGCAACCTGGTAGCCTATAGGTGATATATTTTTATTTCTAATTAATTTTAAAAGAATGATTGGCTAGCTAAGGAGGAGTAAGTCCATGGTTTCAAATAATATTATTTACCCTGTGTATTTTAATAATACTAAAACAAATGAGACAAGCTCAGTAGAGCTAATAAAACTTGTGGCTCTCGGACTGAAAGGAAAAGAACATATAAATTCGAAAGTTATGGCAACAAAAAGCAAAATATGTGATATACATAATAGTTATATTCACAAGCCTCTCTCTACCCAGTATAATTGCATAGTAACCTTTTTCTACTGCCCGGATAGCTACGTAGTGTAATGTCGAATAAAGCAAGTGGCGAAATCGCCAAAAACATATCAGTTTAACTCCTTAGTTATTTCATTCAAATAAAATCATTTTTCTATTTTAATGTTGGTCTTACATCAGATAAAAATAGAGTAATATCAAAGAAAGCAACGTACCTAAGGTCATTGTTGCGGAAACTGCTTATCTTTAAGTTTGCTTTGCTTGGGAGTTTCTTTGGCGAAGTGTATTCTCTGCAGTTCCCCGTGCCATCTACCCCACCCTCACATCTGCGCCTGTCGCACGGAAAGGGAAAGAAAAGGAATAAGCAGGACAAGAAGGAAGATGAGAAGCAACAATTGAGATCTCCCCTGCAGAATACCTCGCCGCAGGTGACTCTCCCAGCAGGTCCATTCTGGTGCTGACGGGAGGTATCTTTCAAGAGATATGTCCCAAAAGTCACTCGCTCGATATATACCGAGTTTATGTGCTGCGCAAATTTATGTGCCCGTACGTGAGATTCGCTTTCAACAATTTACCACCTTTCGCTCAACTCTAAGGGTACAGAAGTGTATTCTTTAGATTACTGAGGCTACATACGGAAACCTGATGTATGATGATGCTGATCTTCATAATGATAATGATGACTACAATGTCACTAGCTCCTTTTAAAAACAAATCGTGACAAATACCAGGAGTACAGTTAACTAAAGATGGACAGTCCCAGATGCTGAAGTAGTGTCAGTTTTATACAGGGTGTTTCACAACGACATCTAACGAACATATAGAAGTAGTTTATCAGCCTCTATGTGACACATATAGATAGTCTTTACCGCCAATAGAGCTTCATAAAACTGCTCCAAAATGAGTGTGGATTAGCCACTGACAGGAACAACGACGCGTGCCTCACGCTGTCGGAGGTCACAGGTATTGGTTACACGCTGTGCCGCGTGCTTTATCTGTTTGTAAACATACCGGTATACTCCACGCTAGCTTGTTACTATTAAGAATTTATGTGGCTTATGATACCACAATAAAGAAGCTATTGCTTAATTATTGCTTATGAGAGTTTAACGTGTTCCAAGATTCTGTTACAGCAATCCATGATGGCAAATAAGCTGGTGGACATATGCAAATTATACATTTAAGAGGGAAGTTAATGTTAGTGAGATTGAGGATGGAAGCATTAAATGATAAACAGAGCAGAAAACAACATCAAAGAATTGAAGATAAATTAACCAAAACTAAATAGCTTATACAATGAGAGGAACATTTTATTTCAGGTGTTTGATAATACTAAATAAAGCACTTTTAACTGAAAAAGAAACTTGATATTTACAGTAAGTGGTGGAAAGTATTGTACAATGAAGATCATAACAAAATGCTCTGAAGTTAAACAAATGAATATTATCATAGATGAAACTATTTTTATAATTCATATTTTTAATGAAACTAAATTTATCGTGCGTTCGTTGAACTCCATTCAGCTCTTCCATCCATCAAAACAATATCTGTAATTTCGGCGTTCGTATAACGCGCCATATTGATTGGATTTGCTAAGTACGCGCAAAATCCTCCCTGTTAGGACGGAATGTGTAGTTTTACACTGGAGCAACCTTGCAACTGTCCAAGTTATAAGTAGACTTTTTCACAAGTATCTGCCCTTTGTCCTATTACATGAAAGGTAGGCTAGGGTCACTGATAAAGAGCAAGGAGTAATGTTTTTGTTTTCGTGGCCGGTGCGTCCCAATAACAACTTTTGAGGTTCGCACACCAGTGGTTGCTGCGATGCCTAATCACAAATTCATGTAATATTTAATGTTGCATAAAATTATATCTAACAGAACTTCGAAGCTGCGACACCAAAATTCCGACTAGTTAAATTATTAACCACGCAACGGCTATAATCGTTCTATGTCGTTTTGAAACAACCTGTATAACTGACGATATATATAAGGATACATTTGAGAAGAAGCCCTTGACATTCTTTTGAGATTGCTGATATATGATATTCCACAGAAAACTCATGACAAATAAGACAATTTTAATCCTTTCTCAATAATATATACGTATATGGTCACGATTTACCAACTAAAAAGAGGACTCTGCGAAACAAAAGAAAGTTGAACCTACATAAAGCGCTCTCATACGGCAATTTTCATGTAATTTCGTTTGTAATTGTAATCAGGTTCATTAGAAGAAAATCTTAAATAGATATATAAATATAGAATTTTGCCTATTCACAAGCTTTGCCTCAATTTCCTGTATATATTAAGAGTTTGTGCTGTGTAGCTTTTTGTCAGTGAAATTTTCGGTAACAAAGAGAAACTCCAATGTTTCAAAGTCACCTAATATAATTATCTAAATAACTCTGGACAGTAACTGCTTCAACCTCAAATAGTACTACACTCCATACATTTTATGAGCTTGGTAGAGTGTCGGAGGAAGGTTACTGATGTCAGGTGTTGCTGCTTCATACGCTTTCAGTAAACATCAGGGGATATTTAGATACATTAGAATAGCCGGGTTATCTTGAAATATAATCATAAAAAATAAACGTAATAATTAATCTTAGAAAATTTCTAGTTCCTTCTACGATAATGATTTAATTAATGGGGAAATTTAAATGGAATTAATTAAACTGCCATTCCAGTTTAAAAAGCACTTGCAACTTGATACACGCCAAATAGCTATACATAAAATTTAACATAGTAACCCGGACTATGTACCCTAAAAACACGTATGAAATGTGAAATATCACGGGAATAGATAAAGAAAGCGTTACCGAATATGATATAAAAATCGTATTCAAATATTAACTGTAGCGGAAACAAAACAGAAATGCAAATAGAGTCTTAGGCCTCTTCCGGTTAGCAACAGGTAAAGGTAAGAGATAACAATTCAAAAGTAGTTAAAATCAAATAAATCAACTAAGACTTCAAAATATTGCGTCAGAAACATCTGTGTTATGAGATACCAAAATGCATGTCCAAGGTGCAATCGATAAAATCGAGATAAGCTTTTTGGGATCCTTTCTCCAGTGGGCACCGAGACCAGGAAATCCGAAGGGGAGCTTAGGATTAAAGCAAGCGTGTTAGATGTGTTCAACTACCAGAATCGATAATATTGAAAGTGCTAAATATAGTTCCAGATAGTACCTGGCGACATATTTTATGGTCCACCAGGATATTAAGGAGTTCCAAAAAGAGATGGTAACGCAATTTCCCCGGTATAAAGTATTTTGAACGGGCTAAATGCCCACCTCATTAGCGTGGTTGTAGCATGTCTGCCTCACGCTCAAGAGGTGCCGAGTTCGAATCTCGGTCAGGGTAAGTTACCTGGATAAGGTGTTTTCGGGGTTTCCCTTATCCTAAAAGACTAATCTCGGGCAACTCTAAGCTCTATGGACCCCGGGCTCATTTGAGCATCGTTTCACCTATTCCATTCATCGTCCAATATGATTTAACGTTGGAGGACGTAAATTACAAAAAAAAAAAAAAAAAAAAAAAAAAAAAACGGATTAAATAACCCAGTCCTTGAACCGGAGAAGAGGTGTTACCCAAAGTATTTGGTGTTGAATATACCATTTTTCTTCGTCAGTAACATCCAGGCAGAAACGAGATACTGATATGATGGAATCGCAACTAATCCTCCTATTCAGTTTCGCTTAACTTATTAGAATGCTGTGGCATAACATTATATGTGAAAGGAAAGGCACAATGGTGCCTCATAACTAATGTAGGTAACGAATATTATTATATTTATGTGACAAATATTGACACAATTTTGATTGCGAAATCTACCGTGAAGAGGTAGAGTAGGGAGCTACGTCGCCATTAATGTTGACAGAGAGAGGGGCAGGAGAGATACGGCCTTCCATGCGGCGGCCGTTTAGCTGAGGTCATGAAGACATCATGAAGGCAGAAGCAAGTTGTATTGCTACTGCGCAGATACCATCCAAGTATTTACATCACTATATGTAATGCATCAATATTTCATTATGTTACTGATTAACAAGTAAGTGATTTGGATACATTTTCTGATCACGAACTAATCATAATCACACTTTCTATCCTCCCACATAATAAGATACCCTCAGATGAGATATAATCACGACGAAATTTAAAACTAAAAATACAATGTGGAAATACTTTGAGTTATCAGCTCAGAGAAAACTGAAACCTATAATGGATAAAATTAGCAAATGCGCTACATAAGATAATCCAAATGGAATAATTTACAGAGCCACAGATATAATCAAGAACATATGTAAGTCTCTCTTACCAAATATACAAAAGTCATCACAATCAAGAAACTCCTGGTGATTAATCGAGCTAACTATTCTTATAAAGCGCTTGTTCACTTGCAGCAGAAGATTTAAAAGAACAACATGTGAGCCATTGCGACAAATATACAGCAAAAATATAATACCGCAAGATTCGATTACAAACATGAAATTTCCAATTCTAAAACAAACTTCTGGAATGAATTCTGCTTCTCGTAGAATCAAAATCCATTGAAAATTGTATATAAGCTTTCTACAAAACCGGAGAATTTTAACAAAATTCTTAAAACAGTTGATACAGTCAAACATCATCAGTGTTATAAGATGTTTTTCTCCCTATGGACGCTGATTACGAGAATCAACGGTCTATTCGTCAACAATCTCTTGCTCAACCTAATGCAAAAGAAGAAGGAAGTGGAATGTATCATTAAAAGAGAGAATGATAGAAAGGCCCCAGGCATAGACACTATCTCTGCAAACATAGTGCGTCATATTCATTTTGCTTTACCGTAATTCTTTGTAACTGTATACAATAAATGTCTAGAATTAACTGTGTTTCATGAAGCATGGAAAATGGCTGTTGTTAAAATTATCCCGAAGAAATATGATCTACAAAACCACACAATTAATTCATTTCGGCCAATTAGTCTATTGCCAGTTATAGGGAAAATATTAGAAAAACTGATAATTGATATAATTATGTATCAACTTCAAAGTAATGTACAGATAAATGAATATCAGTATGGATTTGTCCAGGGCAAGTCAACCGAGTGCAATGCTACAAGTTACAGACTGGATAAAACATACATTCAGATGGAAAATGTATGGCGTGCTTGTATCTCTTGATACAACTGGTGCTTTCAGTATAACGTATGGTGGCCTAGAATAATTTTATAATTAAAGAAGAAACGCTGTCCAAGGAACTTATTTAAAATTATGTAGAATTATTTTTATAACAGAAGAGTAAAACTGTCCCTCTGTAGATCTACAATAGAAAAATCTATTACCAATGTTTGTCCTCAAGGAACTTCCTGCGACCCGGGTCTCTGGAATATATTATATTATGAACTTCTAAACACAAATTAAGCGCCAAACTGCAATACTACGGCTTATGCAGATGATGCACTTCTGTTTATGTAGGATAAAACTATCAATGGTTTAGCTACAATGGCAAACAGAGCATGAGAATAACTTTTCCAATGGAGAGTAGATAACAAAGCTCTCTTTTAATCCAATAAAGACAACTGCAATGGTAGTCAGTAGAAGAAAGGTGAAAGAGGAACCAGTAATCCTTCTTAACAGACAGAGGATCAATTTAGTGAAGAAATTGCCTTACCTTGGAGTAATTGAAATCCCAAACTAACATTTAGAGAACACTTCAACCATGTGCAAATAAAATACCAGTAGAACCAGTAGACTTCTCAATGGTTTGTCAATTGCATCACCTCCCACATAGGATCTCAACTCTTCGGCGATAAAGATGTTATACTTTGGAGCTATCAAACCTCTTGTACTATGCTGGTCGGCAGCAGATTTACCTGCTAAATAAACACGGTGAAATGTAAATTTAACCAGATACAAAGGGGATTTGTACTCCGAATCATCAAGGGATATAGAACGATTTCTACAAATGTTGCACTTCTAATCGCAGGTATTGAACCTTTATATTTATCGGCAAACTTCAGTGCAAGGATATATAACATAAAGAAAGGTTATCAAGATTCCCTACAAGTTCCTGAATTCGACTGTCATCCGAGATCTCATTTCTTGAAAGTTGAACATCCTGCTGTATTTCACAACATTGTTAGTGAGAATAACTGCAGACACATGACTACACAGATGGCTCGCGATGTCCTGATCATCCAGAGAATCCAGCTTGTGTAGGATGCGCTTTTGTGGTGTTCGATGTAAACAATTTTGAGTTTCTTTATAGAGGATACAGACTTGCACCTAATTGCACTATATTCCAGGCCGAACTTTTTGCACTAAATCAAGCAGTGGAGAAGAGTCACAGTAATAACTATAGCACATATATACACGTGATTCCCAGGTTTCTGTTTGTGTCATCGGAGATAAATATACTACATATTCACTTGCTACCAAAATAAGGAACGACATTATAACAAACACCACTCACGTGAGTATCACACAGATTAGAGGCCATATGGGTATATATGGAAATGGGAGAGCAAATGAAATTGCTAAGCGTTACGCACTATCCCAAAAGGAATTATGTTTTAAAGAGTTTACAATCACATTTGTTAAAAAAATATCGAACTTGGATAAATAGCTATAAAAGGAAAATCACTCGAAATTTATGTTTTCCTACTGTTAATGATCGTGTAAACTGCAAGTACTTTCACCTAATTTTAATTTGACCCAGTTTGTTACCTGACATGCGAAATTTAAAACTTGCTTTCGAACATTTCATATAGACTCTCCTGATGGATGCCTCAGTAAATGTAGGAGTGTTTATGAAGGTGTAAAACACTTAATATTTAGATGTGATCTTTATTCCAAAAACAGATATAATCTTATTCAATATATTTCATATTGTAATACCGATCTTCAAACACCGTTATTTAATGTATTCCTTAAAAAATGTTGCACTTCAGGCTTTGAGCACTTTATTGGCCAAATTTTTAAAACGTTATAATTATTAACAACTTTTGTTATTTTAAACTTTGCACTTATGTGTTTTTGTAACTGGTAAATTAAGGTTACCTCTTTTGGATAATAAATAAATAATAATAGTGATAATGATAATAATAATGATAATAATAATGATAAAGTCAAAAGGGTGTTGGTTACGTTCAAAACATGGAAACAATCTATAATTTTATTATTGTATGTCAGTTGTTACACCTTGAGTTCTTGTGAAGAACTGCATGGACAATTATTTCAAGTGTTCATATAAGAGAGAATAAGTTTCAATTGTACAAGATACATAACGGTAGTATAAATTATGGCTTTTGTATATCCAAATATTTCATGTACATGATATTTTAATCAAAAGGAATTATTAGGTATACCTTTAATATTTGTATCCAAACGTTTCTTTGACACGGGACAATTGTATTAAAGTGTTTGCACTTTGAGAGTGTACGAGTCCTGTTCAAAAAATTCCGAAACATTCGTAATTTAATGTCATTGTAGTTTGGCATCCCTGTATACACATGTAGTTAATGTGTAACTCTGGAAAATTCATTGTTGTGTGTCTGTTAATTATTCTGTAGTGCTGTATTGAGTAGAACGTTGTGCCGACAGTTTGCGAATTTCGAGATGGCAGAGTTACAGGAGCAACGAACGCGTTTGTATTCAATTTTGCTAGAAACTCAAGGAAACCTTTGCACAGACACACCAAATGATGAAGCCTACGATAATGAGTGCGTATTCGTGTTGCGAATGGTTTACGGTGTATAAAACTGGCGGGACGGCAGTTAGAGATGGCCGTCTAGAGAGGACGTTCTTTGAAGTTAGACGGTTGCATTAATTATGTTATTGATAGAGATAGATTGTGCATCAGTATAATGTTTACTTTCTCTATTCCTACCTATAGTAAGCTGAAGAAGAATTGAATTCCATCTAAAACCTTGACTTGTTGCATTTACGAGATCTTCTCTCAATCTACAATCAGCTTCTAGTTAAGGTGAGACTGTACGCAAAATTCGAATGTTTTTTTTATTTTTTTGCATAGTTAAATAGTTCACACTTTTCTGCACATTTGGGTATATGATATAGTCATGTACTATAATTATAAGTGTACTTAAACGAATTTTAAGAATATACTTACACCTTTCAATGTATTACCTTACTGTGCATCTACTTACTAAATTTGGAAGAAGCCCAGTTTTGTTTCATCTAGGAGCCTGCAAAATAGCATGTTTTTGAGTAAATTTTGCAGCATATGTTGTCATGGATGTTATCTTTATTCTATTATCCTTGGAATTATTTATTGTTCTGTTATTCTGTGGCTTTGGCCCGAGTTATGTTTGTAAGCAACTGTCTTTTCGGTATTTATCTAACTAAAGGTGTAGTTGTGTAAGAAGATGACAAAACCTAAAGGCGTTTTCAAGAAACGTAAGAATAAGTGCAAGAGACTCTACGGGACAGTACCCTTGCCTGTAGAAGTCAATAACAATAATGATACCCAAACATGTGGCAGTCAACCATGTGCAGCTCCTCCAAGTGCTTCAAAAAGGAAGTTACAAATATAAATGTTAATGTAGATATAAACTGTGTTTAAGACTATACTCAGTCTAATATTGTGACAGATTTAGACATTTTAAGACGAGTGCTAGAAGAAACTGTGTCATGCAGAATACGTGGAGTGAGGTTAGGTTAGAAAATTCAAGTGCATGGTGAGTAAATATAATAAGTAAATATATAGTACATATAGTGAGTAAATTGAAAGTTTTGCGCCTGAATAGCAGTTCTGAGAAGTCATTTTGCTCTTCACAACAGTGTGCTAATAGCGACATGTATGAAAAGAATATGAGACTTGTTTATGGGCTAAGATGCATTGTCAAGAGGTTTGGAGTTGGTAACATATTGCAGTCTTATAAACTTACCAAATCACCCTACAATCTATTTCAGATATGCAACATTTTCAGGAAATAAGCTGCAAAAGGTTGCAGAAAAATCCGTGAGAACTGCTGCCAAAGTACTGTGTTACTAAATGAAAACAATAAAGATGTTTTAGTCAACCTCCAGAGTAAATGGTAAGCTATAGTTCTTATCGGAAACTTAAAGGCTGTTTTTCTCAAAAATAAGTTTTTTAAACATTCGCCGCATTTTCTCAGAAACTATTGAAAATATGTACAT